>JAINUG010000263.1:272384-872384 GCA_029706075.1 Aldrovandia affinis | reverse complement strand
ATACCCTTATTATTTTAATAGGCTACTCTCATTTTGTAGCCTATTAAGCCTGTTTATAGCCTCTTCATTAATTAACCAATAAGCAAACCAATGGAAACTGGGATCTCATTAGAATGTTTTTTCAATGTCAGCTTTCCAAAATATGCATCTCCTTTTCACTGACTTGATCTTTGGTCTCTATGAACTGTTTGATTTTGTTCTGGCCCTTCTTTATATGAAACACTGTTGATTTTACCACATTGTATGCTTATTCTCACTGATTCTCTGTTCCGTTGGTCTTTGGAAGTTAAATGGTTTGATATTTTTGAAATAAATCATTCATGTGTGCCTTTTGTTTTTTTGTGTGCGTCTGTGGAACCTATTTCTCTTAAATCCCAGCACTGCCTCGTAAGTGGTATTGAATTGTACAGTTTACTAGCCTGTGGCCTTGTGTATGTTGTAGAATGTGGCCATGCCACCCTGGGGTGCATTCAACTACACGAACGTTCAAAGACTACCATGTTAGTTTGAAATCTGACAAGCAATTTACTGACAAGCAATTTACACAATGGTTCACAAACACCATGTCTCAATCTGTCATTGTTTGTGTTTCATGGCAAAAAACTGAAAGGTAAAAAAATATTCAAAGCTGCTGGTAACTAAACCACACTACAAACAGGCCACAAATAGAAGTTCATGAACGTTGGTGCCGTGGAATGGAACTTCCATTTCAGTCTCGCCCTCACTGCTCACATGTCCTGAGAGAACAAATGCCCTGTAGAATACATCACTATATTAAGTAACCATGATGGTGGACTCTACTGGCCATTTCCCAATATTGTGCAAGGATTGGGCCACTACCCCTCAGACCAGATCCAGTTAGGTTTTGACTACATTGGTTTCTCCTGGCTGTAAAGAGCCTACCCACCCTGGACCTACCAGAATTATGGTATCAGTCCTGGCCTGTAGATGACAGAAAGCAGCTGCCATGATGCTGTTGCTGTGGGAACATGCAAGTTTGCTTTGGAAGTAGCAAAGTGACAAAGAGGAAGTAGACATAGCAGAGCTATCACTGGTGTCCAAACAACAGCATGCCAGCCAAAGATGTATTTGGCAACATCTCTGGAGAGAATTTGATTGCTGTATTTACTACTCCATTACGTTTATGGAAATACAGTTAACTGAATATTTGCTGTGCTTGACATAATTCAAATCAGTATATTTGCTGGTATATTTTGCAGGGTCTTCGTTGCCTTTGGGCTGGGGCTGGCCTGCTGCCTGTAGTGAAACATTGATATGCTGTAAACTGAAAGTGCAGTGCCTGCATTGTTGAACTTAGGGTTCCATCACTGGAACTGCTTGGATTCAACTGTTTAATTAGCTCCATATTCTTGACATTGAAAGTATTTCCTCCCTACCGTTGAAGCTACAGCATTTGAGTTTGATGCTTGAATATTCGTGAAGGGGCAGGATCAAGTACAATACTGTGGAAATGGATGCTCTGTATTGTAATATAGCACTGGATACTCCTGTTACCAGCTGTAACCTCCCTCCTTAGTTTATAGAATATTTATCAGAACTCAGGAAGGAAAAGGAAGGAGTGTGCAGTGTTCATAGTAATAAACAATCTATGCTTAGGCAGTCTAATATCTCAGCTGAAGATCCACACATCTTCTAAACATTCTAAACCATTCTAAACCGTCATTCCTCCTTTATGTACTGTATGTAGACTTAGGTGGTTATGTACAGTATGTTCAAATACAGATACCATGTAGAGCTCCCCATGTGTTGGATATATAGTCATTCCATGGAATGCAGTCATACTCAATAGATATATTATTCCGACAGTTTTATCCTGTAATCACATTATGTATTGAAATATTAAATGTTCCATAATTTGTAAATGTCATATGCAGTAAATATCTAGGAACCACAGTGGAGGAAGAAACAGATGTTTTTTTATATGACAAAAGAGGCAAAGATCATGGGTTATTTGTAACCATTTCCAGTAAATATTCTTCACTGCTCTGTAGTTCACATCTCACCAAACATCTCCTGACAGAGGTGGTCTCTCAGCCCCATCTTTTCACAGTGATAGTGCAGTCGGATCCCATTACACAGCAGAATGGGGTTTAAAGCTTAGCCAAGTTCCCATAGTGCCACCTTGCTGATGTCTCGCACCCTTCTCCCACACAGGTGTCAAAGGCCTGCTGGACAGCATTGGCGGAAACGTCACTGCCTTCACCAAGACATTTGCCATCCAGGACTCCTTGGTAAACTTCACCCTCTTCCTCACTGAGAAAGAGATGATGATGGAGGCCTACTACCCACAGATTGACCAGATGGACTTCTATAGGTACCCTTGGCCTGCATTCCCACCGCTGATATGGCATAATTATCCCAGGATCTATATCTCAGATCTTTGACATGGAAATGTAACAACCCCCTGGATATATATCTCTTTATGAAAGAGAGTGCAAGGGATCCTGGCAGTGTTTTTACTGCCATGTTGGTGAAGTCCAATCAGCAACCAGAATAAACAAATAAGTTCTATAAAAAACCACCCTTCCCATGTTGTGTTTGTATCATAAGAACACAACCCTGAGGGAAGCATATAAGTAGAATATACTAAGTGCACTCTAGCAATACTATTAAGAAGGCTTACTCCTTTTTTGGAAGAGCTGTAGCACCTATATTTTCCTATTCAATCACATCTCCAAAATGGGAGTGCAATTTTAATGCTCAATGTCCATGGTCTCTCTGTCTCCCCCTGCAGGTGGATTGGCTGTATTGTGGTGTGCTGTATGGTGGTGCTCATCCTGGCGTTTAACTTCCTGGGTCTGTTGTGTGGCACCTGTGGCTACGACAAGCATGCCTCTCCAACCACCCGCGGATGCCTGTCCAACACTGGTGGCATACTCCTAATGGCGTAAGTGCCTAGCACCCTGCCCAAGCACTATGCCCTCCCAAAATACCACAACACCTTACCCAACAGGCCCGACTTCGGAGGGTGCTGGGTTCTCCCCCGCCCATAGAGGATGGAGGACCTAGCTCAATAACATTTTATGTTTTGAGTGTCTGTCTTTTATGTGGACCCCAGGAAGAATAGTCTTCACTATGGTGATGACTAATGGGGATCCGTAAACAATAAACAATAAACAATAAACCATGCATATATGCATCACTACCAGGTTTGCTGCCCAAACATCACAACACCCTCCCAAACACCAAAACATCCTGCCCAAACACCACAACATTCTGCCAAACACCATAGCTTCATCACTGTAATAGTGTATAGATTGGATCAGTAGGCTGGCCAAGATAAAGAGTTGTACTCTGGTGCATACTCACATTGTGGGATTTCTGGCAAATTCCCCTTTTTGCAGAAATGTCAGACTTCAGACTCAAACCTAGACTTCAAGACTACATTGGACTACTACTGCTAGTGTGCCTATGTAAGCTGTGTGCTATGTTCATGCATACATTCAGATTTAATAATAAACAATTATATGTTTAAATATTATTAGTGAAAAGTAACTATTATGTAAGGAATAAACCACAATGAGTTGCACAGTTGTATGAAAATAAACCACAACAGGGTGTGATGCGGTTCTGGTGCCGAGGTACATGGTTAGCCCTGAACTGCACAGCTAAGAGTGGCTCATTTGGCATTGTTGTAGTAGAGCTATGTTTTGTTGTTGTTACTCAATGTTCAATTGAAATAGAATGTGAATGTTGAAATTAAATACCACGAGTAAGTCATTTAAAATGTTTGAATAACGATCTCTTTCAAAACCATTTGAATACACCTTCCAGAAAGTAACTTTTTTGAAGCTAATTGAATGCAAATTATACTAGTATCATTAATACACTGAATACATGGAATTTTAGCGTTATTATTATTATCCTGAATTCAAAGGAGATTTAAACTTAACCTTGTTGACCTTTCTCCTCCTGATTTGGAAGCCTCCTCAACCATCATCTAGTAACTGTTTGGGAACCACTGAATATATTAAAGAATTTTCAATTCATCAATCATCTCTAAACTCATATTTTCATATTTTCAAATATTTAAATCACGTAAATCACGTGGCAAAAGCTATTTTCATGCGGGGAAAAATATATTTCAACCGTTACCGTACTAAAATGTCTAAATAACCCATATTAAATAATATAATACTGGAACTGGGGTGTCTGCTAATGTAATTGAATCCCACCACCTATTTTTCTGTTCTTGCTTTTTGTTTTGTTTACAATGTTCCCAGCGGCGTGGGATTCAGCTTCATCTTCTCCTGGGTGCTGATGGGTGTGGTCACTGCCACCTTTGTCGTCGGGGGAAATGTGGAAAAGCTCATCTGTGAGTCATATGAGAGCAGGCAGCTGTTTCAGGCAAGTCAGTGGGTATTCACATCGGGGCTACACAGAACAGGGTGTCACTGCTCAGGATAATTCACCCATACAATTTTTTTTTCTTTTTAACAAAATATCTCCTGTTTCTCAAAGTGTTGTATGTTTTTGTTCATTTATGTCTGGGTATTTTTCCAACAGTGTATTAATTCATTCTGTTGCTTTAAAGAACACATTGAGGTGGTCTTGGGTTCATTACTTATGAGTATAATGCCTACCATTAATAGGCATCAGTGCTCAAAAGAAGTATTGTTGATTTTAGTGTGGCTGTCAGCCCATGAATGCATTTAGTCCAAAATACATTTTTCAAGGAAACCAGATAAAAATAAAAATTTAGTGGCATTGAGTGCCATTCCACTCAATTCAAAACTTTTATGATTCTTATTTTGCATATCAAAGGTTTGTCCAGAAAAATCTTGTGCATTCTTTCATGTATTTATGTGTATTTTTTAGTTAACTTGAGAAATTTAAGGCGAGGGTTTTGCCAAAGCATACGACCGAATTGTCCCACTAAGAATCCAAACTTTAGTTTGAGTAGAGAGCCTAACCACAATGCTACACAGCTGCCAACAACTGTTTGTTTTATTTAATTAAATTCTTATAAAATTTGCATTACAGAAAGGGACACCTGAACTACCTTTTGGGTGTTAGGACATATATTTTAAGAGGTTTTTATTGCACCTCGTCTGCACAGCCTTCATCCCTTCCTCTCATCAATGTTGTTGATTTTGGCCTCTAGTAAATACCTGTATAGTCTTACATAACACTCAACAGTGCTGCTACTGTGGACTGTGCAGGAGAAGCCTTTGACTGGGGGATCCCAGCAGAACAGGAGGAAAATGAGTAGATAAATGTGCTGTTATTAACTTCCCAATCCTAGATAAGAGGAATAAATGGGCACTGTGCATGCTTTCTATGCCACACAATTGTCTGCACACTAGAGACTTGCATTACAGGAAGGTTTTGTGTTCAAAATAATTATGATATTGATGCATCTACTGTTGCCTTATGCTACTGACTGATGTGATGTGTGACTCTGGGCAGATTATAGACACACCGTACATGATTCAACCCGGAGCACGGAACATCCTGCCTGCTATGCTGTTTGGCAAACCAGACATTGACCTCACCATAGAGAGTGTGTACCGGTAAGCTGCCCTTCACAGGAAGACTCAGACGGGATGGGTTTTAAATGAACCAGGACAAGTAACAGCACGTGGTACATTGTGTTACTAAGCAAATATGTAGGGGACCTAACATGTATATATATGTTTTATGATTATTGCTTCCCCCTATTCAGATGTGCCAGCCTTCTGTGCAGACCCCAACAGCACATATACACAAATAAAAATAAGAATAAATGTAATAATAAATGTACTGTAACTACCAACCTCTTCCTATGCTCGTAGTCATAGACTTCAAATAAAATTATTGCCATTTTAAATGGCAATAATTTTAAATAAATAATTTAAGTTGACTAATCTGGTTTCGTAAATCTTCAACTTCCAGCTTCCCCACCAAGAGATAGTGCCTTAATTTAAGAAATAATGTGCCACGGGCTTTGTGTCAGATGAAGTCTATCTGTCTATGTCTATTTGTGTATTTTAGTGGCTTACTTTCCCTAGTAATATATTCCCTGTTAATATATGTTGTTCTGTCTCTCTCTCTCTCTTTGTCTATCTTTGTTTATTTATCTCTCTCAGCAACTGCAAAGAAAACAGAGGCATCTATTCTGTCCTCAAGTTGGACAACCTCTTCAATGTCAATGTGTTCTTGAATAACAGTGTGGTGAGTGTCAATGTGATTCTAACTGTGCACTTTGTCCTATAATTTCCTTATATATACATTTAAAACACTGTAAGTATTACTGCAATTGCGTTCATATTTGATGGCCAGAATGTACATACAGTACATCAATTCTCTCAGTGGTTGGTCATGCAGTTTTGAACTGTGATTCTTGTGTTTTCAGTACACCAAGGATATGGCTAAATTATTCAACGAGGTCAAAGTAGACTTCAAGGGTATCACCCTGCTGGAGCCTGCAGGGAGAGAGAATCTCATGAATTTTGCCAACACAGGTGTTGGTGACATCAACTATGCTGCTTACCTGGCTGAGGTACAGGGCTCTATCAGATATCTAAAATCGATTCATATACTACTCTACTCTACTCTATGCATATATGTGTTTGTGTGTGTGTGTGTGTGTGTGTGTGTGTGTGTGTGTGTGTGTGTGTGGGTGTGTGTTTAAATGTAGTAATAGTAATAGTAACTATAGTACTATAGTATATACTGTACTATAGTAATAGACAAGTAATAGTTACTACATCATCTTTTCCCTGAAAAAAACTATAATAACCTGTAAATGCATTTACTGTATGTAGCATAAGCCCAACAAACTCAGGGCCGGATTTACCAAGGAAATAGTCAGTAGTCGTTATAATACGGCTCTTTTGCGGTCGCAGATACCAACATATTAACGCCCAAATTACAAAGACATGTTCTAATTAGGCAAAGAAATAAAACGCCCTCATTTAAAATGTACATTTTTTGGTAGGAGACACCCCAAAAAAGGGTCCGAAGCAATATGGCAAACTTACACGTCCAGATCACAATGCATCAAAAAATGGCTAGGCTTTGCAGCAACCAGGCACAAGTAGCGAGGGAACCAGAAGAAAACTGACATTTTCAGATCAGGAAATAGGAGTAATGGAATAGGAATAGGTCATAGGAATAGGTAACAGCAACGGAGAGGAGAAACATTTGCAGTGACAAGTCAAAACAAAATCATAAAAAAATGAACAGTATATGATATAAAGAAAATACAGCATGATTTTAGGTGGTGTACAAAAGAAAAACTTTACTACAACACAATCCGGGCAAAAGACACAGGTGGTGGTCCAACCGATGAAAGAGTATTAACACTGATTAATTAAATTATTTTTAGATGAAGACAAATAGCTAGTTACATAATTTGAGTTCTCCAGACCCAAATTTATGTATTTATGTATTTATTTATTACTGTGCCAATTTCTTGGCAAGAAATAATTTAAAAACATGAGTAACATGCTGCTTATCTAGCTAAATATGTGGTTTGATATTAAACAATGGATACAATTTGTGTTCCTACCATCTACCGTAGCTTGTTACTTCAGCAGTTTATCTTGTACTGACTACACATCAGTACTTTGACAGAGCGTGAACAATGGACATTCTAGATCGGTGCTTATTACGGGATGTTGTTTGTCAGTAGAATGTTGGCAAAAGGACAAGATTCATCGAAGCGTTTACATTCATATCTGATACCAATGGTCAGATGGACACAGACTGTCTCCAGATTTGGTTCATATAGGATTTGGAAACGTTCAATGCATGTCCGATTTCTTGTGTTTAGACTACAATCTTTTGAATGTGACATGCATCAGATATGGAAGAAATTGGGTATATGTCACATAAAAAGACAACCATAAATGGGGCCTTTGAGGATTTTTTTAATCTTTGTCTGACATTGACTTAATTGATCTAGATCATATTTGTCAAAGAGTCATATTTTAAATGTATTTTATTTTATATTTTCAGACCAGTTCAAATTAAAATTGCCCATAATAATTAGCTCCTTATTGTGGTCACATTCACTTTATAAAAACGTTTATAAAATGTGAGCTGGGCTATATCAATATGCCTGCTGTCATATGTTCTTAAAATTCTCACGGAAAGAGGAGAGTCACAATTAAGGCATGCTTTAGTATATTAGACGGAATACCTAATCACTCTAATTTACAAAATCTCCTGTTTAGCGCATTCACCCCAGGCATACATATGCATGAACAGATTTAACTATGTATCTAAAGTAAAGTCCCAAAGTGAAATAACCCTAGCAAATGATATCCTAATAGCAATTTGACCCATTGCGACCATTTACTAAATCCGACGTAAATATTGTAACCTTTTGCGTTCAAAAAGCAGTTGCAATTCAGTAGTAAATCTGACCCTCAGTATCATAGGGGAGAAATTTCTGTAATAGTTCAGTTTTTTATGTTAGCGGAAAATACTTATTTTTATAATTATTTTTATAGTCATAAGCCACTCCAGAGTCAGCAGAAGTGACTCTACAGTGGCTTACAATGCTTTCAGATACCAGAATGAAATATGACAGCTGGTATTGCATTTGTGCATATACGTACATGTGTATGAGTTGGGTCTTGTGTGTTTATATTTACATTGTATTTACAGGTCAACAAAGGCGTAACGCTGGTGGATTTGTTGTCTTTTGCCAATGAGCTAGAGGCTCAAGCAGACCAACTGGTGAGTTCATGTTGAATCAAATAAAACTATGCGCGTTAACTGTGCATCAGAATAGGAATTTAATCCAAGGGCTCCCAGTTCCCTTGTTTATTAGATATGAATCCCTCGATTTGATGTACACTTTGTTTGCACTTTGTAAGAGTAAACTTTAAATAGATGTTTACTTTCCTTATCAAAGCTGGCTGTATACACCCCTGCTATTTGAAAATACTGAATAGGTCTGTGGAAAGTATTTTTTTAATGGTCTGGTCTCGCAATTTACTGAACAGGCCTACCATTCATCCTGGAAATGTTTTAAAAAACTGTAGGAGACCTAATATATGTGCTGAGGATAACTGGGACCATTTAAAACGCTGTAGTGCAAATTGCAACCGGGGGAGGAGTCACGTTCCAGGGGCCTGGTGGGCCACTGGGCCTGTGGCTGCACACCCTGGCTAATGTGTCCTGTTTCTACCCCGCCCCCACCTGGCAGCCACGAGGCGCACTGGAGAACGCGCTGAAAGGACACGCCAGCAGCATCCGACAGATCCACAGCCAGCAAGTGGTCCCTATGGAGCAGGCCATGGTAATCCCCCACCTCTCTGAAATGCCTGAAATGCTGCCCCAGTGGCTACTGGGAAAAATAGCATCATATTATACTACAGCCCTAGGACTGTAATGATATTGCATGCAGTCATATGTCTGGAACCCATGACAATTTAAGCTCTCGGAGGAACCACATTTCAAGGTTCTCAGTGATCGGTCCACTCTGATTGTAAACTGTCTGTCTGTGTGCTACGTGCTCAATGATAGCGTCAATCAGCTATAGATATGTCACTACAGAATCAAATAATGTAAGAAAGTGCACTACAAGTAGACTGGGAGCTTGTGTGTATATAGCCACTCAGATATACTGACACGTTGAAAGCTGGTATAGGTACAGACATATCTGGATTCAAATATGTTCACATGTAGTCTTGTTCCAAAAATGGTCCAAAGTGACATGACATCACATAGTAAATTGATCAAAATTGTTTAGCTTGTAAGTCACAATGTAACTGGCAACCATTTTAATGGATTATATTTTAAATGTCACTCATCAATATTGTTTATAATCTTGCTGTAACAGTGGTTATTGCTATTCAGTTATACACTCATAGAAATATAAGTCTCTTATAATTCTCTTTTTTTTTACTTTCCTCATGCTATCAAATGGCTGTGAAGAAATATGTTAGAGCGAGGGTAAGCTGCTGAGAGAAGATGCGATTATCTTCCCTTGACATTGAATGATATGCTGCAAGTGGATGTGTTTTGGCAAGAATGGCCTCGCAGTGCCCTTTACTTCAACCAGTTCTACTTTGTTAGATCCATCCTCACAATCAAGCCACATCCCCTTGCACTCTATAAAACACTGAACAGCATATATGTATGTTTCTATATATCATGTATCATTGCTGTCCATAGTTCTGCTTCCAGAGTGTTGGCAGTTCTTTTTGAGAACATTGCTTTCTAATTTGAATAAGGTGTTGCTTTTCTCTCACATTTGTCTGTGATTGATCCAAATGTCTTGTGAGGGCAGGGTTAAGGTGCTCAATGGGGTGATACAGATGAAGTCAATGTTGCCATGCCAATGTTACCTTGTTGCCTATGTTGTGTTTGCATTTGCTTTATGTCTGTAATGTTTTGTGCTTATCTTTACAGAGCAGTCTGAGTCAGAGCATTCGGCAGATGCAGAGAACGGCCACCAGCCTGCCTGTGAGTGTGCTTACTCTCCCTTCCTATGATAAACCACAGCCTTTGTCTCAGATATCCATACATTTTGTAGACGTTACCATTGAATTGCATTGTACTGCTGAGCGCTGTTGGATGAGTCGGATCCCATCAAAATGTTAAAGGGGCCTTGGGGTTGTTCTATAAGAAAATAACACCCAGGGAAAGTGTTTGGTTGTACCAAGCATTTGTAAATGAGCCTCATTAGGGCCTTGGATATATGATGTGACTGGTATCATACAGCCACCTTAAGACTTTTCCTAGGGTTGTATTTTGATTTTGATTTGAAGGTTCAAGTTGTTCTCTGCAGGAAACCAAGCAACATCAGTTGTCTTTATCAAAAAGCTGTAGTAAGCATAATACTAAAGATTAACTTTGTTGTCGCTGACCACTTGAATGAATATGTGTTAGTTGGAGGGCTTACATGAACTCATCTTATATCACTTGCTTTGCAAGAGGTCAATATTTGTGATGTTTCACAGTCTTTCTTTCACACCTTGCTTTTTTTACATTTCTTTCCCCCAATGCTGTAGAACACTGTCACCAATGTACTGAGCGCCATAGACGCAGCAGAATACCTAATTAGCCAGAATGCATCATTCGTGGTGAAGCAGGTACAGTTACTACCGTCAAATGGTCATCACTGCTGGTCCCTTTAAAGACTCACAGGAAGCCAAGAAACAAATTCAGTATAACCATACAGTATATGCTAGGGATGCACCGATATGAAAATTTGGGACCGATACCTTCATTATACATTTCAATGAGAACAAATTAAATCATACAAATGTATGGAACAGCTTTTATTGTCACATTCTTTCACTTGTTGCACTGTGCTACATGTCTTACTTGTAAATGGCTGATCAGATTTGATGTACTAAAATCCTTGCTTGAGTTGCCTCTTCTTGAAATCTCACTGGAGCATTTGTTACAAATAGCATATCGGTTGTTTTTCTCCGACACGTTTTAATGCACTCACACAGCCAACATTTTCTTTGTTTCAACAAAAACAGCACGTATTAAAGCAACAAGAACAGCGTGCATTAGAGCTGGGCAATAACCAAATTTTACACCGTTATCGTAATTTCAATGATCAACTGCGGCAAATTTACAAATGTCGATGATTGCGGTTAGGCTATAACACTGTTGCATGGAGGAGAATAATTCCTGCATTCGTTTTGCCCTTTTTCCATCCGCAACACAACCAACACACAACACAGCAACACAGCCAGCTTTGATGTGAAGGGCAACTTCACTGTAGTGAAGCCAGAGGGAAGAATCATCAAAACGCCAAACTTGGAGCTAGCGAAGCATGGAGTGAATTTGTTCAGTCAATAAATCCACTAACTAGGGTAGGCCCAGACTAAACGTGACAACGTGATTGCAAATGAACCGAGTGTAGTCCCTAAGAAAGGCTGCACGTCAGTTGCGTGGGGTTACTTTGGTTACAAATGAGCTGACAAAGACCAGCAAAAAGGCGTGTTCTGAAAGTATTGTAACAAAATGGTCCCGAGGGCAGACAGGAACACCATATGAGAAGTTATTACGAAAAGGAATATGAAGAATGTATGGAGAAAAAAAGAGAGGCAGAGGCAAGCAAAACATCATATGCAGATGTGAAAAGGCAGCCATATATATATATATATATATATATATATATATACTGTACTGTATATATACTGTACATTGAGCACCATAATTCATTGGGCAGTGACATATTTTTGGTTATTTTGGTTCTGTACTCTAGCACTTTGAGTTTGAAAGGATGCAATGACAATGTGGTTGAGGTGCAGACTGTCAGCTTTAATTTGAGGGTATTTTCATCCATATCAGATGAACCGTTTAGAAATGACAGCACCTTTTGTACCTGGTCCCCCCATTTTAAGGTACTACAAGTATTTGTTGACTTGGCTTCACAGATGTGCTTCGTTAGGCAGGTGTATTAATTTGTGTCGTTAGTGAATGCAGAAGAGAGCTGTTGATGTTTAGTCTTGATTCTAGACTTTGCAATTGCCTTTGGAGATTGTTGTTGGGGTGTGACAACATGAGGAAGACAGCAGTGTCAATGCAAATTAAGCTGGCCGTCATAAGGCTCAGAAATGAAAATCAATCAATCATGAACATTGCAAAAACCCTGGGCATGCCCAAATCAATAGTTTGGTTCATTATTAACAAGAAAAAAACAACTGGTGAACCCCCCTTGACAATGGCCCAACAGATCAAAAACACTCTCCTGGATGCAGGTGTAGATGTGTCAAAGTCTACCATACGTCGAAGACTACACCAGCAGGACTACAGAGGGTACACTACAAGATGCAAACCACTGATAAGCCTGAAGAACGAGATTACAGTTTGCTAAAAAGCACCTAAAAGAGCCCCAAGAGTTCTGGAACAAAGTCTTGTGGACAGATGAGACAAAGATTAACATGTACCAGAGTGATGGAAAGAGGAAAGTGTGGAGAAAAAAAGGAAATGCCCATGATCCAAAGCATACCACCTCATCCGTGAAACATGGTGGAGGGGTGTTATGGCTTGGGCCTGTATGGCTGCCAGTGGAACGGGCTCACTTGTCTTCATCGATGATGTGACTGCAGACAGAAGTAGAACAATGAATTCTAAAGTCTACAGAAATATTTTATCTGCTCAGATAAAATCAAATGCCTCCAAACTCACACACGACACTTCATCATGCAAGAAGACAATGACCCGAAACATACTGCTAGAGCAATGAAGGGGTTTTTAACGGTCAAAAAGTGGAAAATCCCTGACTGGCCGAGTCAATCACCGGATCTGGATCCAATTGAACATGCATTTTACATGCTGAAGAGGAGACTGAAGGCAAAAAGTCCCCGAAATAAGCAGGAACTGAAGATGGCTGCAGTACAGGCCTAGCAGAGCATCACCAGGGAAGATACCCAGCGTCTGGTGATGTCTATGCATCGCAGACTTCAAGCAGTCATTGCAAAGGATATGCGACCAAACATTAAAAATGATTACTTTATTCTACATTATGTTAAACTGTCCAATGAAGTATGGTGCCTGAAAATTGTATCCTTTCAATCTCGAGAGTACAGAACCAAAAGAACAAAAAATATGTCACTGTCCAATGAATTATGGTGCTCACTGTATATATACACTCTGGTGATACTCACACCACCCCGTCTGGCACTAACAATCATTCCATGGTCAAAGTCACTTAGATCACATTTCTTCCCCATTCAGATTTTTAGTCTGAACAATAACTGAACCTCTTGACTATGTCTGAATGCTTTTATGCATTGAGTTGCTGCCACATGATTGGCTGATTACATGATTGCATTAACAAGCAGGTGTACAGGTGCACCTAATAAAGCGGCCACTGAGTGTATATTTGTATTTGTTTACGCAAACTTTATACTTCAAATCATACTTGGAAACTTACCGCACATGTAAGCATTGAATAAGGTTGTGTTTGAATATCTGTATATACTCAGCTTTTTTCTGCATACAAATAATTGTTTCAATATCATTATCAAAGTATTTGGTCAACATATCATGCAAATTATTTTTGGCCATATTGCCTAGCTCTACTGTGCATCTTGTGCAAGACTGCGTGGAGTGCCAGAGTGCTTGTGATGGCTAGTCAATAGCAGCATCGTCAGAGGAGTAAATTAGGCGTGGTTTCAGTCAGTTTAGCCTGTTAATAAAAGATGCTGCCATTCCATTCAAGTTTAGACCAGATTAACACACAACACAAATTGATGGATAATTATCGGCCACTGCCATCGGTAAATTTGATCTTATCGGCCGATACGCTGATTGCAGTCAACAAGGCAAATATCGTCCGATACCAATAGTCCACCAATATATCGGTGCACCCCTAGTATATATAGACACACCATACAGGAGACTCAATGTTTGTGTTCTCTCCTTATACAAGAGACTCAGTGTTTATGTTCTCTCCTTATACAGGAGACTCAGTGTTTATGCTCTCCCCTTATACAGGAGACTCAGTGTTTATGCTCTATCTGTATGCAGGAAACTCAGAAGTATGTGCAGAATGTTGGAGGGTACTTCAGACAATACATAGACTGGGTCAAGACCTCGGTAAGCATTTAACTATTCTACTGCAGTTATTTCCTCGTCTTTGTACCCCCATTATTACTCTTATTGAAGTTGTACATGTAAGCTTTCAAAATTGTATTGTATGTAAGGTTTTAACGCACATCATATCCATGTAAGGTTCTAACATGTGTGGTCTTGTATGTAAGGTTCTAACATGCCTGGTCTTGTATGTAAGGTTTTAACACACATCATATTCATGTAAAGTTTTAATATACATGGTATTACATGTAAGGTTTTAACATGCATGGTATTGCATATATGATTGTAACATGAATGGTATTACATGCATGGTTTAAATATATGTGGTATAGCATGTAATGTTTTAACCTGCATGGTATTAAAAGTATTTATCTCCCCAGTTGGCCATGGAAGTTGCACCATGCAAGCCTCTCAGCAATATTCTGGACAGCATGGAAATTGTGGCCTGCAGCTTCATAGTAGACTCATTGGTGAGACACAAAGCACCTTTTGAGATCATGTCTGAAGCCCCCTGGGGCATGGGGTTCACATGTGTTGGTACGGTGTGTCCTACCAATACTCTGCACACCCCCTTCCAATTGCTGGACAGAGCACTGGGCCCAAATAGCTTCCTCTGTGTTTACTCTCAGGGCCCTAGACCTCTGGGCCTGAACAGCTTCCTCACTGTTAACTCTTGGGGCCCCAAGTGCCCACAGGCAGAACAGGGCTGTTTTTGGAGGCTGGTGGCTGAGCTGTAATGGTTAATGTATATAATATATATGAAGGCTTGATGATGGGGGTGAGGGGGGAGCTTGGGTGGAGGTTGGAGTTATGGGGGAGTTGGGGCTTAACAGTGCCATATGTGTTTGGGGGGTCCATTGATTCGAGCCTCCACAAAATAAATAAAAGTTAGACCGAATGCAAAAAGGCTGCGTCTGCAGCCACATACGTGGTACACTTGAAATTAGCAGGAGAATAAACAGGCTTGCATAAGACATGCACGACTGTCCTGCCTGCATGGATTGTTGCACATAGGGGCCAGGAAAGGCCAGGGGGCCAAGCAGCCTGTAAACTATAAGCTCAAGAGCACCAGTTGGCAATAATCATGTCTGAGGGATGTGTGAGATTAAAATGTTCCAGCTCTTGGAAGTGATCCAGGTAACAAGATTTCCACAGAGAGAGGAGAGGGCTGTAATGCCAAGTGCAATACAGTACAGTAGCTACAGTAACAGACAGATTCTTTACTGTAGATGGAAAAATCGAATAAAATATACACTGCCTGTCCCCAAAAAAGTCACACACTCTAATATTTCGTTGGACCACCTTTAGCTTTGATTACGGCACGCATTTGCCGTGGCATTATTTCGATAAACTTCTGCAATGTCACAACATTTATTTCCGTCCAGAGTTGCATTAATTTTTCGCCAAGATCTTGTATTGATGATGGGAGAGTCGGACCGCTGCGCGAAGTCTTCTCCAGCACATCCCAAAGATTCTCAATGGGGTTAAGGTCTGGACTCTGTGGTGGCCAATGCATGTGTGAAAATGATGTCTCATGCTCCCTGAACCACTCTTTCACAATTTTAGCCCGATGAATCGTGGCATTGTCATCTTGGAATATGCCCGTGCCATCAGGGAAGAAAAAATCCATTGATGGAAAAACCTGGTCATTCAGTATATTCAGGTAGTCAGCTGACCTCATTCTTTGGGCACATAATGTTGCTGAACCTAGACCTGACCAACTGCAGCAACCCCAGATCATAACACTGCCCCCACAGGCTTGTACGGTAGGCACTAGGCATGATGGGTGCATCACTTCATCCACCTCTCTTCTTACCCTGATGCGCCCATCACTCTGGAACAGGGTAAATCTGGACTCATCAGACCACATGACCTTCTTCCATTGCTCCAGAGTCCAATCTTTGTGCTCCCTAGAAAATTGAAGCCTTTTTTCTGATTAGCCTCACTGACAAGTGGTTTTCTTAAGGCTACACAGCTGTTTAGTCCCAATCCCTTGAGTTCCCTTCGCATTGTGCGTGTGGAAATGCTCTTACTTTCACTATTAAACATAGCCATGAGTTCTGCTGTAGATTTTTTACGATATGATTTCACCAAAAGTTTAAGTGATCGCCGATCACGATCATTCAAGATTTTTTTCCGACCACATTTCTTCCTCGAAGATGATGGTTCACCACTATGCTTCCAGGTTTTAATAATGCGTTGGACAGTTCTTAACCCAATTTTAGTAGTTTCAGCAATCTCCTTAGTTGTTTTCTTTGCTTGGTGCAGATTAACATATTTTCCACGACCACAGGATATGTCTTCCGACATGGTTGTTTAAGAAATGAGAACCTACTCACTGCATCAGTTAGGGTTAAATAACTTGTTGCCAGCTAAAACATATTAATCACTGCAGTAATTATCCAATGGAAGGCTCTTACCTATTTGCTTAGTTAAATCCGGGTGGTGACTTTGTTTTTGGCCAGGCAGTGTACCTTTGCCCTTTACTGCCTGTTTATCAGTGTAAAGGGTTATTCACTGTGCAATTGTGAATGTACTGTGTGAAGATGTGATGAGCAGTTGTAAACAGCAAAATTAGATTAGATTAGATTAGATATTTTTATTTTCTGTCTTCACAGAAATTCTGTTTGCTTCACAGAATTTCTTCACAGAATTTCTGAAGACAGACAATAAAAATATCTCCAAATATAACTCATGCAATGAGTTATATTTTTATTGTAACTTTAACATCATGCTTTTCATTTAGCGAGTGTTTGATTTGGGCAATGTTGGGTATAGCGAGCATTTGATTTAGCGAGCATCTGATTCAGCAAGCATTTAGTTTAGTGGGTGTTTGATTTATCAAGAATTTGGTTTAGTGAATGTTTGATTTTGTGAGCATTTGGTTTAGAGAGAATTTGATTAATCTCTTCCTCTTTTTTTCTCTTTCCTCACAGAACACATTCTGGTTTGGTCTTGGCTGTTGTGTAATATTCCTCATCCCTAGTATCATATTCTCAGTGAAGCTGGCCAAATTCTACCGCAGAATGGACACAGAGGATGTTTATGATGAGTAAGTACGACAGACAGTGGCTCATCCACTCTACTGTTTAGCATCCTGTATGTGAAATAATAATATATAATATAATAACATGAATATATCACAAAAAGTAACAATTTGCATGTTGGCATCTGTTGGGTGACTTAGTAAAGACATTACAAAAGGAGACCTATGTAATCATGTGTAAGGCTGTAAGCTCATATAAGGTCTTGTATAAGTTTTTCTGATGTTATCCATAGCCATTCATGCCATTTTATACAATTATTTTAGCAGCATTCATAAATATTTATATCACATAAAAACACAATTCCCTTAGAGAATTGTAGTGATTAATTGCAGGCTCCATTACCTTTTTTACCGGTTCTAAGCGGTATGGAGTTATTATGAATGATTATTAATGCTGCTAATCAGGCTTGTGGGAGTTTGTGAATGGTTATGAATGGCAGATTTTGATTTGTGAAGTTATTATTTATGTCTGCATGAGCCTGCATAAAGTAACATCAAAACAATACCATTGTAATTGAAAATTCCAGTAGTCATGAGGTTGTCAATAGAAATAACCTTTATCTTAGTGATGAAAAGTTAAGGATAAAGCATTAGCTATGACTTTAGTGCCTCTCTTCCTTCCTGCTTTCAAAACTTGCTTCTCTGTGTTTTCCCCCTGTAGTAATCAGCATCTCTCCTTTCTTACTTGCAGTTCCTCTGTCTCAGGGATGTGGCACTTTACTTTGTGATAACCATTCCTACCGTTTCCATCTCACTCTCCTCAGTTTGCATCTCTCTTCCATGCTCAGCATCGCATTATGCACTTTACGAAATAAGTCTAAATAAAGTTTCACTTCACTTTTTCACACTCTTCACCTCTTTAACGCTACGCTTTTTCTTTATGATCTCGCTCACTCCTGTCCTCCTTCTGTTTGGATTGTGCGAATCAGAGACAGGTCCTGCCTGAATCAGAGACATGTCACTCCAAACTCCATTACTAAGTGTCTTGATTAGATCAAGAACTTGACTTTGATGCAGTTGACCAGTACTGTGTAATCCTTTTGGTACAGCAAAAGTTAAATTAATGCTTTGTTTCTTTGTATCTTTGTAGTGTGACAATACCCATGAAAACGTAAGACATGTTTTCTCCCATTTTTCTCCCTTTTTTGCTTTTTAATCCTTTAATCAATTGAAGTTCACATCTCTTGAGGTTTTATCCATACACAGAGGCATGGTTTCACACTTATTGCTAATTTCCATTACTTGTGGTGGAGTTTAGCTTTAAATCCTTGGAGTATGCATGTGGTGGAGGGCTTTTCTTTGATTTATGTTTGAACTTTTATGATTTAAGACAATTGGCTCTTAATTATCATGTAATTGTTTACCATAGTTAATATTTTATATTTGTTTAATTTCAGCTAATAATAATTCAGATAATAACGTGCTAAGATTTCTACTCTGATTGTTTTATATTTAAATAATATAC
Source organism: Aldrovandia affinis (assembly GCA_029706075.1). Classification (NCBI taxonomy): domain Eukaryota; kingdom Metazoa; phylum Chordata; class Actinopteri; order Notacanthiformes; family Halosauridae; genus Aldrovandia; species Aldrovandia affinis. Next base: position 853,353 of record JAINUG010000263.1, on the reverse strand, counting down.
TATATATAAATAAATATATATTTATTTAGTTGTGCAGGGAGCCATTTGGAATATATCCATCACTTTTTCTATCAAAGTGATCTTTAAGATCTTTTTTGTAATATTTACTAGTTTGTAGTAAGCGCAATATGTTTTTTGTGTTATGTTTACATTTGTATGTGCAATGTTTTGTTACAGTATGGAAATTGGTAATAATGGTTATCATAATGAACATTTACAAGGTATTCGCAGCCCTGTAATGGCAAGGTAAAATTGACACAGAATCATTGCATGCACTTTTTATTCTTGTAGCTGAGTGGCCATTGATGGATTATATAAAGATTATAATGAGGTTTGATGCAATGCATGCTGGGATGGGAGTGGAACCAGCTGTCAATCTGGCTCTTATATTTGTCCTCTTGCATGGTGTTGCTTAGAGTGATGTTAAATGTTTTTGCACTTAATCAATACTTGGTTTACATGTATAAACAGTTATTTTCTAGAAGCAAAACACTGGAATGTTGTTACAAAATGTCAATATACAGCAAGGAGGAACAACTGAATTTTGGTAATATTCAGAGCCCAGAATTCTATGAAGACATTACATTTTTATATTTATAGCTTTTTCTTCCAGAATATACTGATTTGAGGTATTTTACAGCCAATGTATTTTACTGTATTAAAGATTTGGCTAAAACTTGCACTACTTAACTGAGAAACATACTGTTGTAAATGTGCCAAATATTGTTGCCAAAAGGGTATTTGAACAGCAGGATTTCCAGAGTTGAAATGTTCAGAGAAAGGTGTGAAATTTAACATCCCTAAATGTCAGTCCTCTGGGTTGCATGGCGGAATATTTCAAGTCTACTAACACTTCATACTCACAATGCCCCTGCACAGGTGGCGCTACACACCAATAGATACCGTCAGCTTGATCCACAGCTCAGAGAATGAATCATTCGGGCTCTAGCTGGAGCGGAGAAAATGCCATCCACTGTAGCGGACATTCACATGTTCACTCACATTCCTGAAGTCTGCTGCACCTACACTAGGGACATTTTAACCTTTCCGGTTTGTATAATTGATTTAAACCTGAGAAGAGAAACAGTGTTTGTGGCATTTTGCGCGGATACAGTTATATGCATGCCTTTGTCTGACACTTAAGAATTACAGTATGTCATCTAACTGCATGACCTCTGCAGAGTGCCTCGGCCATCTGTAAAGAGTTGAGTAACAGAGTTCAAACGCTGAAGGCAAACTTCCCACAAAGCACCTCTGGACCTTAGGCCATAACTCACCACACGAGGCCTTCCTTATGCAAATCCATGGGGAATGAAGTGTCTACAGTAGTACTGGTATAGTAAATAATAAGGCTGGACATGCCCCTGTGCATTTTAACTAAACACTCATGGAATATTTTATAGCAATGAACACTCTTTCAAAAGCACAACACCATTCCTACCATAACATTGCTTTGACCCTCTTGCCTTTTAATATCAGTATTTTATTAATGCAGGCATGCAGCCTCAGCAAACCATAAGCGCTCGGTGTGGAATGACGTACTGTTTCCAGCTTTCCAAGGTTAACTGAGGGACAGAGAGGGGAGGATTGTGAAGGTATCCGTGATTAATGTTACCTGGACTTGTTCTCGTATGCTTCAGCATCCCATCCTTTGACACTATGAGTAGATTCCCACGAGCCTCCGCTCCCCCAAGGCACGCTGACTGGTGAGGCAGAGGCTGGGTTTACCTGGTCCAGAAAGGTATTGACCGTCACGCGCCCGCCTGCTCAGGTCTGACTCTCTTCTCTCTACCCAACAATCTGTCTCTCACTGTGGGATCGCCTGCCTGTCTCTCACTGTGGGATCACCTGTCTGTCTCTTACTGTGGGATCGCCTGTCTTCCTCTTATTGTGGGATCGCCTGCCTGTGTCTCATTGTGAGATCGCCTGTCTGTCTCTTACTGTGGGATCGCCTGTTTGTCTCAAACTATAGGATCACCTGTCTGTCACTCACTATGGGATCACCTGTCTGTCTCTTACTGCGGGATCGCCTGTCTTCCTCTTATTGTGGGATCGCCTGCCTGTGTCTCATTGTGAGATCGCCTGTCTGTCTCTTACTGTGGGATCGCCTGTTTGTCTCAAACTATAGGATCATCTGTCTGTCACTCACTATGGGATCACCTGTCTGTCTCTTACTGCGGGATCGCCTGTCTTCCTCTTATTGTGGGATCGCCTGCCTGTGTCTCATTGTGAGATCGCCTGTCTGTCTCTTGCTGTGGGATCATCTGCCTGTCTCTTATCACCGTCATTCTCCTTCCTTCCTCATCATGCATTGCACTAACAGTGGGATAATCTTGTACAATTTGATCTCAGCCGTTGAGACACCTTTTTATCAGCTGATCTGGGGTGTGGGGTCTTTCTTTTTCTGGGGATTTATTTCATACAACCTTTCACTCATCTCTCCTGATAATTTTCGGAAATCATATTTGTTTTTGCCCAATCATTGCATTATTAATGGAAAAGTACAGCAGGGAAGTATAACAGCGAGGTATAACTTAAACCCACAATGTCTTCAGAATGGGAATAATTTTTTGACTTTCGACTACTTGTTGTTCAGTGAAAGTGATCAAAAATATATCAGTGTAGACACTGTATACTACGAATAGGATCTGCTCTTATGGTTCCTTTAACAAACTAGAGGCATGTTGGTTGAGAGCCGTGGCTAAACTTGTCTGTGTTTAACCAGAACTAACTGCCATTAAGATACCCACCAGGGTTGCAACTTTTAGCCATAATTTTGGGACTGGGACAGAATTAGCCCATACAAATCCCCTCTTGTGTTCACCCAACCACAGACTCCCTACCCCCATCCCAGCCAGTCCCTCCATCCCCGCTGCTTCTCCTGATATTCTTATGAACAATATCGCTCATGTGCTCTCCTAGCAACTAACATATGGAAGCATAAACCTTGATTGACACAATAAAAATTTTGTGTTATCAGATTAAAATTTGGTGAAAAGATGATGTGATGGGTGTGATTTTGTGTTTTCAAATCCTTGCTCCTTTATGTCGTTGTCTGATCCCTGCCTCTCTGTGTTTGCAGTGGTACGGAAAACTGGAGCTGAAGCACTTCTTATGGTAAGGCCGTGTTCATTGATCTCTGTGATTTTCATTATCTATTTGTCTTCTCTATCGTGCCAGTGTGACATAACATATTTCAACTTTTAATTTTGTTATCTGAAATACGTATACTTATCATTCAGACATGAAATTCATGTATTGTGGGACTTATGGGTGGTGCTTCCAGCTAAAGCTCTAGTTCTGGGTGCAACACGTCCCACGGTCTGGTAACAAATGTGCCCACTGTAGTCTGCCTGTGCCGGCTGCGTAAGCGGTGCATTCCTCTGGCGCACCGACTGCACAGATCAGCTGGCGGCTGCAGAGGGAAAAAGAAGCAGCGGTTGGCTTTCAGAGCCCACACATGCTATTGTACCCTCTCTCGGATTGGATGGTGGATGATGAGATGGGTCGACAAATACAGTTGAACGTTCCAAATTGGGAGAAAATGTTAAATAGGAAATAAAACCTATAACAAAGAAGGTATGTTCTGTATTTCAGGCCCTGCTGTGTATTTGCCTTGGTATGCCACTGTTTGCCATGCTGCATATATTCTAATTCATATTCATCATATCATACAGTGGTAGTCCACTACCAAGATCTGTATATTCTAAACATTGTTAATCCCCTTACATCTTTACTTTATTTAATCAGAATCCAGTTTCCAGAGCTTGGACCAAAGACACTCCAGACATAAATCCAGACTGTAGAAGAACATCATCTGAGGGACATTTATCCTGGGTCTACGCCCTCCAGTCATCCAGCCCCATATGGTCACATCACTGGACAGCAACTGTCACTGCCCACACCTCACCCCTATTAACCTCACCTGACACAAAATGCAAAAGATACTCAGTTTTCTTATGGTGTTTTCTTTAATGGACCAGTTTTTATTTCTAGATGTTTAATATTGCAAAATAAACTTGAAACTTATTATAATAGCACTCTCCTCTGGCAACTACAGAGTACTTCTGTGATCGTGATTGTTTATGAATACTCATTTTCAAATATAATTGCATTTACATGTGCAGTTCAGCAACTAATTGTGTACATTTTGTATGCTTTCAAAACTTTGGAAGTTTTATATATTTTTTTGTTAATATTTGTTTTATAAACTATGTCTTTAGTTTATTTACCTTCTTCTTCTTTGTGTGTGCATTGTTGATGTTTGGGATACAGCAGTAGCGTTGGCCTGGTGACTCATAGTCACTGTGCTCTTACAGTGTTGTGTCAATGAGAAGCTGTACAAGTGAAAGTTTACTACAGAGGATTGGATCACTTTTCCCCTCACATAAAATGCAGCTATAAAATAAATCCTGGATATGTATTTGGAGCAGATATATATTTAACACCGGGTCTTTTTCTTATTGAAACAAAAAAGTGTGAACATGCTGCACTTAAAGTAATATAAGGCAACCTGTAGTAATTGCTAAAGCCTGTGGACAAATGACTGATTGTTGCCTTTGAAATGCATTCATCTTATGACCATTACCCTTCATTTTGAAATTGCTGAGAAAGTCTACCACATCAATATATGAGGAAATGCAAACTTACCATTATATATTCCTGTACTCAGCAAGATGAATGAATAGGTATATAACGTATTTGTAAGTATTGATCAATCAATGGTATTTCATAATTATAGTGCTGACTGTTCTCACTTGCGACCACTCAACATGTATTTGGACTGTAGTAGTGGCCAAACACAGTTCAAAGCCAAATTCTGTTTCTACCATAGATCTCAGGTTTTTGATAATTATGATAAAAATAATATAATCCAGAATATTTATTGAATACCACTGTAAAAATTATACCAAGCATGAAGCAATGAAACAGTCAAAGTTGTAAGAGTGATGGCATCTGAAGGAGGGGCCATGTGTGAATTGTGTGAATAATACACTGGGTATGAGGAGGAATTTCAGAAAAAAATCATTTATCATTAAAAAAACATGTCGTGTGTGTGTATATACAGTATATATATACTGTATATATACATATAGTGGGGTTGAAAAGCCTGAGTCCACTCCAAGATCTGTTTCATCGTTCATCCTAAACTAACACAACATTTTTACTCATGTAGCATTTGTTAGTCAAGAATGTCATAAAACACTGATACAAATAAAAAATGTTTGTTTGAGAAAGGACGGTATGATTGAAATGTCTATAAATATTTTGTTTGCACACCATTAGTTTTCATTCCCTCAAAATGTTGTGATACCTTATTTTTCCTTTAAATTTTAATACATGGACACTCCTGATACACAGTGTGAGTTGTTTTGGTCTTGTAGCAATTAATACTGTTTTTTGATGTAATTAATATGGTCCTCTGCTCTCATTGCTACTGCAGGTGATCTTGAAAAAGGGCACTTCCTTTGCAAAGGTTTTTGTAGCTGTTTGTGATTATGTCAGCAGAGCTTAGTGAAGTAGAGTAAAGATGTTGTGTTAGTTTTTGATTAATGATGAAAAGAAACAGATCTTGGTAGTGAACTCAGACTTTTGGGTCCCACTATATATATTGGTACAATGTATGTACATCATGGTCGAGGAGTATGCCTTTTTTTGCCATAGTTGCCCCTATATTATGTCTTTCCCCTCAGACTTCCATGCCACCACCAGCTTAGCCATGGTTTCTTGTGAAACATCAGCAAATTGACCAGTCTTTGTCACTGATGTTCCTGCCAAACGTGCCCCAACAATCATCCCTCTTTCAAAGTCACTGAGATATCTTCTTCTAGCCATGGTACCCCAAGTAATGGGCAGCTGGACCTGCCCAGAAATTGTATACATGACCATAAGCATTAAGGAATGTTAAGTGCTTAATTAACTCAGGAACTACACCTGTGTGGAAGCACCTGCTTTCAATATACTTTGTATCCCTCATTTACTCAAGTGTTTCCTTTATTTTGGCAGTTGCCTGCATACTGGTTTTCTTGGTGTACAGATCAAACCAATATATATATATATATATTATATACAGTGGAATCCAAAATTCTGAGTCCACTACTAAGATCTGCTTGTTTTCATCATTCTTCAAAAACTAACACAACATTTTTACTCAGGAGAACAATTTGACCTCTAACTACTTCACTAAGCTCTGCTGACATAATTACAAACAGCTGCAAAAATTTTGCAAAGGAAATGTCCTTTTTCAAGATTAAAGCGCCTGCAGTAGCAACGAGAACATATAGAGGACCATATGAATTATGTCAATATCCAGTATTAATTGTTACAAGACCAAAACTCACACTGTGTATTAGGAGTGTCCATGTATTAAAACTTGAAATGAAAGGCAATGGTGTGCAAACAAAATATTTACAGATATTTAAATTTCATACCATTCTTTCTCAAACAAACCTTTTTTTTTACAGTATTTGTATGTGTTTTATGACATTCTTTATAAACAAATACCACATGAGTAAAGATTTTGTGTTAATTTCAATGAACGATGAAAACAAACAGATCTTGGTAGTGGACTCCACTGTAAAAAAAAAAATATATATATATATATATATTCTTCCAAGCAAAAATATATATTCCAAGCAAACCAATACATATGCACACTAAATGAATGATCTTTTTCTTACATTGCACTCCATAACTGGGCCTCTGGTTGGGGGTTCGTATGAGACACAAGGACTCCCCAGCAAGCCTCTGTGTCTCACACACTCCTCTCTCCACAGCACGGCTGGAAGGGCATCCTGCTGCCTTGCAGTCCATAACAGACCAGATGTCATACTCTGTTCCAGTGAGGGCTAAAGACCTCAGCTGATAATCATAGGTATTTTTCACCAATGTAAAACCATAGGCGTTTGTTATAATGTTGGACATGTTTAGGAATGCCCAGCATAAGAAATAGTTCTTTACAAGTATGGTGATAGCTCCCACTGGGAAAGTGTCCCATTGGACAGCTCAAGATGTAAAAATTGTTAATAAAGTTTCTAATTCGGTATGGTGTCTTGTATTGTTTTCATACAGTATTTCATGTTTGTCTTATGCCTGTGAAAGGCAAAAGGCCCTGAATGACCATCATTTGTGGCAGATTACAAAATGTTTTCTCTTTGTAGCTCACTATTGTAAGTAACACACAATTGTGCAGATGAACATAAAATACTGAATATTCATCCACTACAGTAAAATGTACAATCGTGGGGGCACACTGAAAGTGCAGTGTAAGTGCAGGCAGGGTTGTTGAACTAGTTGGCATGACCTGGACTTCCCAGGAAAGCTCATATGCAGAGTAAACAATACATTTGACCTTTGACATTTGAACAATACATGTGACTTTTAATTTTGCTCTAAGTAGAGTATATAAATTATAAGCACTGATGTAAAAAATGTCATTTTAAAGGAGAATTCTACTCATATTAAATATTATAATATTTTGTCCCGTTGTTCCTTATTGTAATATGAATACAGTGGTATGTACAATGTTATATGCAGAATTATTCAAGCTAAAATGAATGAAAAGGCACATTTCCCTGCAAGTTCCTGTTCTCAAACTACAATCTCCCATAAAGCATTTCTTTCTCTCAGGCCCTCAAACATGCAAAAACAACACATTGCACTCCAGGAAAATGGGTAAAATAAAAGAATTGATTACTGTTCATCTTGTGTAAAATGTAATGAAATACTGATGTCATTATTGCAATGTAAATGGGACCCCACATTGCACTCACTGTCTCGGAACTGAAAAGAAGGTCAAGATAGAACACCCATTAAAATCCCTATCTGCTAGTGTGAAGGGTTGTGGTGATGAATATATTTTTTAAACCAGGAACTTGCTGATACAATATTTAGGTTTTTAAGTGTACCTACTGATTGTTTTCTTACATTTAAACCATGGGTTGATGAAATAAAAATAAAAATTGATTGGGTAAACTTAAGTTCAACTTGATATAAAGTTAAATTGTTTTTCTAATGGTGTGGGAAGAGCAGGGAAAATACCATTTTAATTAATGGCCTAGAACTATAAAAGAGTACGAATGAATAGACAAAACCAAAGACTGGCTGCATCGTTGGTGTTGAATTCAAAGAGCATCTAGTTAAGTCTCTTTGTCTTGCACATAAAACGAAACAACAAAACAAATCTCAATCACTTAAGCTCCTGACCACTTGAGACACCTATACATTTCCTGTAGAGCCTGTACCTCCATGAATAGACAACTAAAAGAAATCCCACTTGTCCTGACAAATCAATTATGAAAGGTAGCATGGCGTGATGTTTCAGTACCCTATAGCCCTGTGCCAATTAAAATGCTTTTCTCATGAATGAGAGAGCCCGAAAGGCTCCGAGCCCTTTTTCTTGGCCGAGATCCACGGATCAGTCCCTCTCCCCTTTGATTCCTCCAACGAAGCAAGCTCGCTTCCGATGTTTACATTACAGCCTCTGTGTCACTCACAAGGACCTCTTTCTCTTCTCTGCTGGATTGATTGCTAAAAAAATAAAAGTCCTGAGGGGTTTGTGCCCAGGAGCCTCTCGTGTGTTCCTTCTGAGTCTCCCTCCATCTCCCTCTGCACCATGTAACATGCATGGAATATTTCCAAGTAAACAACTCCATAATATCAAAGCATGTTCTGTTTCATTTTAAAAATCTATTTTTACCTTACAAACAGGCCACACTCTGAGCGATGCACTGAATCATATTGCTGCTTATTTCATGCTGTGTTTGTAAATAATTATTTCGATTTATTATATACGGTTTTAATACAAGTGACATTATTATACTGTACCATCTGTGTCAATAAACTGCTGTGCAGGAGAAAATTAAACGCCTTGGTGGAATGTCAGATGAGCCCATGCCAGGTGAATTGCTTTCTGTCGTTTCATTACACAAGACTAGTCTTGGCATCAATAGTCAATGGAACACTTATGTGGTAGGCGAGATTATATAATGTCTCGTGAAGGTTTAAACATTTTGCTTAGGATGTATACACCACCCCTAATTCCCACTTCCCCAACCCACACCTCCACCCCCCATATGTGCTGGCAGCCTATTTGACAGTGCCCGTACAATCATAAATTATAGTCATACAGCAGAAGGGCAGCTTTCCGCTTCTCTGCTGTAGCAGCCATGTTGGGCACCTGAATGCCCTCTTTGTACCTGGGAGCCGATAAATAGCAGGCGGGGACCCAGAGCAAGCCTGTACAGGCAGAGAGACTCAGCCACTACCATCACAGTACACCATGACGGCTCGGGTCAGCACGCTGCTGCTCCTCGCCTGCTGCCTGTGGGCAGCGCAGGGTCAGAACGACAGCGCCAAAAAGAGCATCTGGGACGACCCCATCAAGTTTAACACCAAGGCCAAAGATGCCTGCCTCATGCACGTGTCCGGCCAGGGCGACTACACCAAGCTGAGGATTTCCTGCAGGAACCAGGCCAAGTCATATTACTGCGACTACCAGGGCAAGCCCAACTTCTGCCGCTCCTACAACAACAACCCCCGCCACTACTTCACCCAGATCATGTGGGACCTGCGGAAGCTGCAGAATGCCTGCCAGGGGCCGCGGCTCCTGAAGCCCCTGATGTGCAAAAAGGCCACAGACGAGGCCCAGATGGTCTTTGTGAGCGCCTGGCCCAAGCCAGCTGCCCCCAAATCGCCGGTTAAGATCACATACGATAGGACGCAACAGCAAGCTAAGCCCGTAACCCAGAAACCCACCGCCAGCAAGCCACAGCCGTCCCCAGCCAAACCAGCTGCCGCCAAACCAGGCGCTAAAGCTGTGCAACCCAAAAAGACAACCCCCAAGCCCACCAAAGCCACAACCACGCCCAGGCCCACAGAGCAGGGCGGGGACGGGAGATCCGTCAAGCTGGCCCAAGAGTACTGCTGGAAGTCCCTGCAGGGCGTCTGTGCCTACTTCATCAGCTGGTTCCACAACTAAACACAGGTGAGTCAGCCTTCCTCCTCCTGTCTGCTCCTTCATCAACACCTCAACACCCACTGTTTCAACTACATTAAAAAATAGCAAACAAACCATCCTGTTAGTTTTTTTCCAAACCAAGCTCAGCTTTATGATTGTTGGTAAGATTGTATGTCTGGTTTTATATGGGGGTGTTAAAACAGTCTGCATATTTGAAATTCTTAATTTTATGTAATTCTGTCTTAGTTTATTGAAGGAATTTGTCATCCATTTATAGTATCCATTTACTGAATTGTTGGTGGTGTTCTGTTTTAAACACATTTTTGATGCTGAAGACTGTTTTCTGTTTTGTAGGTTTAAATTCCCTTCAAAGAAGACTTTATAAGTCACACTTGTACTCAATACATGTACTTACACTAGCACCTGTGCTCTGTACGTTATGGGGAGGAAAGGATCCACAATATCTGATCATCTGTTCATTAGTTTAAGACTTGTGGCACTGCTGTCAATAAACCGTCTTTCCTTTTCAACAGTTTATAATATGATCCTTTTGTGCGTTCCATCGCTGTTTCCCTGAAATTCTGTTTTTTTATAATGTGTAAATTAAGATATTGCCTCTTGAGTAAATGGTATTTGAAAAAATATTTGCAAACACAATGTGGTAGGTGTACCGGAACAAAATTCTTTACGTTTAAATTTGCCTGGCTTGTTTGGACAGCTGGATATTTTAATGTTTGAGTCTAATCATCACTCAGTAGACAGGTCTAAAGCCTATGCAATACTGCAATAGACCAGTAAGTGAAGTTGTCCAAGCAGTACCAGTTTGTATATGCCGTGGTTTCCACAATCATGTTAATTGAAGAGGAGTGCTGTCATTGTGTCTTCAGTAAAAACAGTAAAAGTGACACGTGCACTCTACCACTGGTTCACTGTATTTCTGATTCAACATTTAAAAAGAAAAACATGTATAAATGTGTACATGCACATGTAATAAATATAGATTGGTTAAACCCTCTCACTGTAGTTGTCATTTCTATATAGCAAGATTACTGCAGGCTGAAAATGAGAAACAACAATGTGTACAACATTTGTGGAAAAATCGTTTTGAAACAGTCCTTAACTGTCTGGTGTTTATGTTGTGCTGTTTTTCAACATTTCTTTCCAGAACCAATGGAAAAAATGTTTTTTCAAAAGAGAAACTGTTACTGAACTACTATTACCAAAAAATGTAAAATTATTTTCAGAAATGGATCAATTCAACAGAGAACTAGAGTTAGCATGTTGAAATTTGGCAAGGTGCAATAGGGATGATTGTAGCAGCAATGTGTTGATTTGAAAAATGTCCTCCTTTACACTGCATCGTCTTTCATTTCACCCTCAGGCTATTATCTATTGATGAATGTGCTGCAAAAAATAAAAACATACTTTTTTTCATTACTGTTTATTTGTTTATGCAATGCATTTACATAACTTACAATATACATATTAGCCATTCATACAGCTGGATGTATTACTGAGGCAATTCAGCAGCCCTGCCTGACCCCTGCCCCGACCACCATCACTACCCTCCACAACTATCCAACAAGCTAGACAACATAAACACAAACATCACAGAACAAGAATGAGACATGCAGTATGGCAGGTGCCAGCAAGCAGGTCTATGTTATCATTTGGTTTGTGTTAGTCTCTCTGATCCTTCCAGTCTATTGCCCTGTATGGTTTCCCCCCACTAAACCCTTGTCACTATGTGCATGCAGTACCTGGGAACCTGTTAATTAATTACCTGAATTTTCATTCATATACGATCTGTTTGCCTTTTCAGAAATTTTATATTTAACATTTGCTTTGCATAACAATCTATTGTAATTGCATTCATAAGTACACTTCCATCCAAAAAAATGTACTGTACATTGTTTGCGTATATAGGTGAAATCCAAAAACATGAAGCCCTGAACGTCCTTTACAAAGCTTACACCACTTTGGATGCAAAGTTAAATGAAAACCTGGTTTTGATTCTTTGCCAAAGAAAATAATCCAACAGTTGAGAGCATCAGTATCCAGCAGGTGGCACTGCTGTACAGGGGGAATTTAATATTTCTTATTCCCCTACGATAAATAAACTCAGTGTGCCTGAGCTCTCAGAATTACTGTTAATCAGCACCATTTGTCCAGAATGAACCCGACTTAAAACATTCTCTGGTGTGAGTTTGGCACTGGGCAAGTTACAGGTTGATGGGGCACACCCCATACCTATACAGCATCGATGATTCTCCCCATTGGTCAATATATACTTCAATTAATAACATCATCTGTGCAGAGCTACTTCTACAAATAACACCATCTGTTCATAGTTGCCAATTGCACAAAATATATTTATTTTTTATATATGAAAGGGCCAAGTCAATTGAACAAATATTGGAAAATCTGGGAATCATTGCTTTGGAACAGTAAGGTTTTGTGAAATATATTGATATATTATAATTAGGCCAGGGATGTTAGTTTTGCATGGTTTCCATTCATATGTGTAAGGGAATACATTTGTGTATTATTGTGTTCCAAATAAATGTGTTTGGAATAAATAAGGTTAAGAAAAATTAGTATTTTGATCTTTTTTATCAGCACAAATGTAGCTCCACCAACATATTTCACACATCAGCATTCAATTAGCAGCTCTGTTACACCGAACTGAACACAAACAAAAGCCAGCACATGACATGGGTTTACAGGACCATTGATACAAACTACTACTAAATGACTGTAATCACTTAATAGTTAAGAGTACAAAGACCACTAACCCCCTCCCCCAACCCCCCAGTAATAGGTCTTTATTTGACTTATTTTATTTTAATGCTTTTTATAAAGATCCTAGTCATTTTAGTCCTCTGGTTTGTCACGTGATTGATTTAAACAGGACTTGTAAGTGTAGAGGTCAAAGGAAATACATTGTCGAAATAAGCCATGTTTATGTGTCATGGTAATCAATCAAATATTTAACGTACCTGCTTCCTGAATTTCCTGGTGTTCAGTGACAGCATTGGAGGCTCTTCTCCCTTTCAAAGTTCACACAGTTAAGTATGTGAGAGGTAAGACACCACCTGCTTCTTGCTGTGCTGTAAAGTGTCCATCACAGCAAGATCAAAAGTACAGCATTCTTGAAAAGTACAATAATAACAAGATTCTGCCACATTTTCATAAAATTATTTTAAAAGAGTGGACACATGCATTTTTTCAAGAATAGTTGAATAATGAAATTCTCCAACTACAGTCCAGCTGCTCTTACAGTATAATAATTAAATTGTCCAGCTGCAGTTCAACTGTTGTTGCTTATCTTGTCTGGAATGACAATGTCCAATGTTTACAATACAATGATTAACACGGTGCTGCAAAGTAACTGCTTCTAGTCTTATGCCACTCTGAGCTTGAGCTTAGCTTCTGGATCCATACAGTTCCATATTTTATGATTACCCTCTGATTCCAACTACTAAAATAACAAAGTTTGCTCTCAACACAAAAGTAGCGCCAGACATGCTACTGTAAAGCCCAGCTACTGTAAAGAGGAATAGAATAGTGCTCAATAGCGAGGATGATCATATAGAAAAATAATCCTTACTCTGGTATCTTCAAAGAAAGCTACATATCTCCTTATTCCTTGGGTTGTTCTTTTTAAGTTACCCAGGTAAGGCTTAATTTCCAATATGCTCTCAACATATGGCAAAATTGCTATTACAAATTGAGATAAGACTGTTTAGATGAATGAATGAATGTTTGTCAGTGCTAAATAAACACATGCTCGCAGCATTTTCAAACGCCTTCATGACGAAAAACTAATAATTGTTAAACTGAGTGCATATCAAGGCTTGCCAATGACAATACATCTAGCAAATACATTCAGAGGGCACATCCAAATGCTCTATAGGTTATTTTAGAGTCAACGGTGGGAACTGCGGTACTTATCTGTCTCATTCATCCACTTAAAATGTCAAAGCCACTTGCATTATTCAAATGCCACTCATCTAAAAAAACGATTTATTGCAGCAGCCTGCAGTTTGTCAAGACACAGCATGTAACAACTATATTACATTGTACAGTATCCACAACATGATGCTGAATGTGGAGATATAAAACCCCAGTTCAATAAAGCTCAAGGAAATACACTATATCAACATTCATTTCTACCACAGCAATAGGCTACATATGGGCCAATACAAGCAGTGGTGTTCCTTCCTTAGACCATAAAGGTTGCTGATACAATTCTGCAGTCATGTCACAGAAATAAGCTGGGGAGGAGCTCGCTTCACGAAAACAACCCATACTTCTCCCGAACTTGTACTTTGTTTCTCTGCGAGGACACCATAATACAATATTAAACAATGCGATCACGTGGTAGAACTCAAGCACTATCCAATGGCATTCTCTCCATCCTCAACGGCCTAACAATTCATTATACATTGGTGGGGTTTTTCAACCACTCCGGGACACATTCCTTAGGTTGCCATGGTGAATGCTCAGCGAATACACCAGCTGACCACTAATGCAAATGATCACCAATTTTATAATATCACTGAAATCCTCTGGTGTAAGTACAGGGCAAATAGTGTACTAAAAATACCGGGTTGGCACCAATTACGGTTTAAAATGCTAAAAAGATTAAATATATCGGTACCTACCTTCATCCTTTCAAATAAATGCTGCGTGTTTGTGCTACCCTGGTATCACCATTTAAGATGGCCAAATTAAAAAAAGAATTTGATAAACATCAGCAAAATAAATGCAATATTTTGAGGTATAAAATATTTTTAATGAAATGCAACCCGTTTCTACACATTATGTGTTTATGAAATTATAGTATTTCTGTGTATTTTAATATCAATTCAAAAGAAAACATGTGGAACCAAAAAGTTCTGGACTGATTTATACACGTGTGACTGGAGAATGGCGCGTTTTAAATACAGTTGACATAATGAACTGTTCAAGTGATGAAAGGACCAATTTGGGATACATTTATCGCATACATTTGCGATAAAGCCGTTTTGGCATGTCATATCAGATTACGGTGGTGTCTTTTTGTCCGCCCCCTTAACATTCCTACAGTTGATTCATCGGCATGGGTAAACGTTTCCCGCATCCCAGCCTTCACGTTGCGCGGTATGTGTTGGGGAATGCATTGTGTTGTAAAATCTGGCGATCGGGCGGGAGGTGGGCGTGTCAGAGTAAGTATATATGCCTCATGCAACTACTTCAGGTGTACAGGAGCACGAGCATCCCAGATCCTCACGTGCAAACTTGGTCATTGGTAAGTATAGATTACCCATGCGTTGAATTTTAAGGCTAAATGGCACTATATTTGCTGATCATTCTACAATTCCCATGACAGTAGTGAAGTAATTACGTTTTTCATTCAATGGTCAACCTTTTTTAGGTCTGTTGAACATTTTATAATAGCTTCGGTTAATAGTAATTGTATTAACTGATTAAAATAGACTATGAAACTACAAAGTGTCAACGGCAAATTTAGAACGTTTAGATTTCCTCAGGTCTAAAGCAATACCAAAAATCAATGAAGAAAAATACACTTAAAATATTATTTTTAATTCGCAGGTTTCCCTGCATTGTTGGAAAACACACACGCTGAGGATATGACCATCTTAAACCACTTCGCATTGGTACTGCTTCTCGCCTGCGTCGCACAGCACGTCTTCATAATCAACTGTGAGAAGGAACAGGGAAGAAGGGGAAACAGAGACGGGAAAGGAGGTCAGGGACCACCGCAACAGAAGCCTCCATCCACATCTGCAGGCGGAAAGGCATATTTGAAGGGGAAGTTCTCTACCAAAGACAAGACGCAATGTACTTGGTTAGCCAACGAAGAGGACACAGTTACCCTTGGCATTGTCTGCCAGAAAGGAGGGGTAGGTTTCAACTGTGAGTACACCGCCAGACCTGCTACTTGTGCTCCGTACGCGTCCAACGTCAAGGCGTACTGGAAACAAATCGCTCGTGCGCTAAAGAAGCAGAAGAACATCTGCCAGGACACAGCGGCGCTGATCAAAACTGGCATGTGCAAGAAAGCCCCGAAAGACGCCCATTTCAAACTCAGCATCAGTACGCCACCACCTCCAACCGTACGGCCCGAAACTACAACTACTACACTGTCTTCATCGGAAAATAACTCGTGTACAGATAAAATTGATAAAAAGAAACTGGCTGAAGAATATTGCAGCGGCTCCTGGGTCAGCCTGTGTAATTTCATTTTTACAATGGTACAGAGTGAGGACTGCTAAGTGTGTAACAATTTATTGTAAGTATGATATACCCTGTGTTGGAATGCTTTGGTCCGTGTGATTTGGTTGTGTCTTCTGAACTTTCCCATGCCGCAAGAGTAACGGGGAGTTTTATATTTTTTTCCAACAAATTGTAAATTCGATGTTTTTAAAAGCAGATATGAGATGTTAACTATAACTCTATATGAAACTGCACTGTTTTGAAATTAATTTGCCACACTTATTTTGTACACTGTTTACCTTAACTGTGCCTCAACTACACTTCTGTATTTATGTTGTAAAAAAATACTAAAATAAATATTTTTTATTGAATGACTTTTTTGTGCATGTGTGCCGTGAGATAAATTGTTGAAACTAAGTTAGACATACCTGAAGTAATTTCATGTATTCAAGTTGAAATATTCTGAAACCGTGACATTTTGCAACATACATTTTGTAGTTGTAAAATATCCAAGTGTTAATTTTCATACCTATGTAGTATGCATTTAAGATATTAAGCACCAAATTTGGCACCAAAGGGAATGGCATGTTAAATACTCTAGCTCATTCCTATGGTTACTGGATCTTTTGGGGGCATGATTCATCTCATGTATTTGGCAGCCATTGTAGAGAAATGTGGGTATTGGCTGGGGAGGTCTTTTGGACATCAATGACATGAGTACTACCCTCACATTTGGAAATCCTTTGCCTTTGTCTGCATGTCTTTGCATCTCTCTGTTGGGAAATGACTGACACTGAAACTCTCAATGCCCACCCACACAGGCTTCTGGACACAAAGATTTGCACAACCTGGATAAATGATGGGAAAGCAAATATATGGGCACTCTCACTCTATATAGGTTTGTGCATGTTAAATAGACATATCCCCCCTAAATAAAATCACTCTGCCCAGCATTGGGGGTTGCCTGGGGCAGGACTTCCCAACATTTTCAATGGGTGCCCCCCCCCCCTATAATTATAATGTATGTCAGAATAACTGCATGTAGGCAAGCTAGTGCAGTGTTTGATTAGTGTGAATGTCTGTAGAAGGGGTAAAACATGTTCCTCACACATATCCTATGATTCACCTCAGCTATTGCCCTTTAACTACCTTTAGTGGGTCCCAACAGTTTGAGAACCAGTGCATTAAAGGCTTAAATATACTTCACTTTAAATACGCGTATGTGTATGCAAGATGGTTGCCACACGTATCCTGCGGTACACGTACGTGTACCATGTTACGGTACGGAGGTGCAATACTGACAGTCATGGAGGCAGTATACCATGTGTAATGTCCAGTCTGCGACTGACTGAAGTCTGCAATTGACTGACAGAAACAGGAAGAAAGCGAAGAAGAAGAAGAAAACAAAAAACTACTTTATTTTGGCTCTGACCTGCTCCCTAGTGGATATAGCTTTTAAACATGCAGACAGACAAAAAGTATGCACTGGAGTATGCAAACAATGCTACTCCCATGGCATACACGTGATTAAGTTAAGTATATTTAAGCCTTTAGAGAACCTCAAGTTTATATTCCATGACATGCACCATTTGTTGTTTAAACACAGTTTTTTTTTTAAGGGGGAGAGTGTATGGATTCCCTCAATCCATTATGTCCTGTGCTTCTGAGTCCCAAAATCCAAATTGATATTTTACAGTTCATCTAGTAAAATGTGAAGGATTTTACAGGTGTGACCCTGCAGGTACAGGCTATGGCTCCCCAGGTGATTATTGGAGTCATCCATTTCTGTTATCTACCTGAGCTTCCACACTCAGGGTGTGCCAAGGGTTTAAATAATTTGTAATGCCATCACAGGAGCCTTGATTACAGGCCCTTCAATATAGATAAGGTAACAGATACATAGCATCACAACACCCTGAACAAACCAATGATATGCCTATGGCTCTTATCAGGTTTCACAAGTTTGAAAGTAGAAAAACGTGGTATAACACTGCCAGGGAAGTGGAGGTGCTGCGGGTCCTGCAGCACCTGCTGTCATGAACAATTGTCTGATATAGTATAAAAATAGCATATAAATACAGACAAAAATGAGTGTGCATCTGTGTCTGTGTGTCATAATCGGCGTGAAACTGTGCTGCATTTAAAAGGTGCTGAAAGAATTTTAAAAAAGTTTGTAAGAAAAAAACATTTGATCAACCAGATAGCGGCAAAAAAATAAATCTGTATCAAAGTAGCTAGCAACGCAAGCAAGCGAGCTAGCTATCAAGAAAAATGTCTCAAAACATAGCAAATTCTTCAAAAAGCCTGCAACAAAAAAACAAACCACTGACGGCAGCGCCATCACACCCTCACTCCGTTACCTCTATCCTCAACCTCAGAGGCACAGCACCCAATTTGACCACAATCACTCCATTAAATGGAGCACTTTGTTGTCTTAATCACCCCATTCATGTGGCACCCAACGCAGTACACAGAGGGCTTTGAGGCCTTTCAATGGTGATTCTGATCCATTCGTCAATAGGTTGTTGCGGGAGTTAGTGTCAAAATTGCGCTTGAAATAGGTGAGTGCACTATTTTTGTCTGTTAAAAATCATACCAAACGGTGATGTAAATTACTTCTAACAGGTTTTCTGTTTTTTTCTGCTTTATTCATAAAACTAATTCCATCAAAAAGTAGAAGCAATTTTTTTGGTGATGCCTTTCAATGGTGTAACTTACGTCGGCACCAAAACCTTTTTCGTCTCTTTAAACCAAGTTGATTTCACAGGTGGTAGTGTCTGCATTATGTCAAAGAAACCGACCATGTTTGTTGCTATGTCTGTGTAAAAGCAGAGGTCAGTGTAAATACTATTAAAAACAATACTATTCAATCCCTGCTGCGTTATTATAAGACCCATTATAGTACAGCATTAAGTTGGTGGTTGCATCTTGTACCCATACTGTACAGTATGTTCTAACAACCTGAAAACATCCAATCTCTCATGACCCTACAAGATCTTGTCTAAACAAACGTGCCTACACATACACGCGCACACACACACACACACACTCAAACATACATACATACAGTGTCATACATGCATACATACAGTTTGGACCCCCACACACACACACACAGCTGAATCATTCCAAAACATCCACTGTTATGAGATCAGATCCATAAACATTTTTGGACAATTACCATGGAGAGTTCTCCATTTTTGTGAAGATTTACTACACCACAATGCAGTTTTAGCCAAAATACTTTCTGCTGATGAAGGGTATAATTTTTTTTGGTAATGAACTAATGCATAGAAAGGCATGTGAGATCTGTAACTGAGAGGCTGAACAGTTATTCAACCAATAAACAACACAGAACTTAATATTATCAGCCAAAGCATTATTCAATTTCTATGTATTTATAGTAAAACAGAGCACATGTTTTTTCATGTGCTCTGTTTTGAAAGCTATGGTCTGTGTTTGTTTATTTAGTATGTATCAATCTGACTATCAGGCTAATTGGCTATTTTAAAGTTGCAAAAAGTGTGTATCACAAAGTGTGTGATGTTTTAACCATTTCTAAAGTTCTAGTTAGTGCCGGAATAAATCTTTAATTGATATATTACAAGATGAGACATCATTGGAGATCGCTGTCTTGTTCAATATCGGACAATTCAGTATTGAATTATGCATACAGAATATGGACACTTCCACATCTTTGGACAATAAACTCTTTCAACAATAAACAAAAGCATTTAATGAAATTTAGTAACACACAAATGAGAGACAAACATCCATTTGAGGTGCAGTGCATGTCCTGTAGTGTGTCTTCATTGCCGTTTCTGCCTCTCAGGTTCCCCTTGTGACCCTGCTTGTATAAACTGCCTTCAGACCGCTTGTGTGACCCCTGGAGATGCCACGCTGTGACCCTGGAGAACTCAAGGTTACATCATGAAAGAGGCTTAACACATGTTTTTTAGGCAAGATGAAATTCTACTCTCACCACTTTTAATGAATCACTGTTTATGGGTTTGGGCTAGAACAAAAGTGTGTCTATTTGCCTCATAAAGTAACCTGCACACAATACTGTCATTCGTTCATTCACTATATTTTGACAAGAGGACCAAGAAAAGCTTTTTTAAGGAAGGAGTTTGCTGTATTTGTCCACAGTGCTTGGAATAGAAGGAAAATCACTTGTGTGTGTACTATACTCCTTGTTTGAATTGTGGTTATGTTATTTACATGACCACATTTTTATGTAAGGTTATTGATGAAAGTTATATTTTATATTTTATTGATTTGTAAATACTGAAATTATGAATGTGTCATATTAGACCATATGGGCTGGGTGTCATGCAACACATGAATACATTATTCATTCATTCATTCATTCATTCATTCATATACTCACATAATTTTACATCAATGAAAATAAACATTTGTGCTCAAAGAGTTATTTAATCAGTTTCCTGTTCATGCATATATGATTTCCTTTAGCATTGATTGAAAGAATCGGGTAAAGGCACCAAAAGACATTATATAAATATATCAAACACAACAAGTACAATATGAGCCATGCAAGTCTATCTGGAAGAGGGAACCTGAAAACAAATATTGTAATATCCTGCAATTGTTCTTAAGAACTTTAACTTGTTTTTTTTCTTATAAAAGGCAGTTTCAATGGTAGCATTCCTCTAGACATTCCTGTAGACTCAATTACTTTCAAATTTAAAATGGTTACACACAAATGTTTATGTTCTTTCATCATAGCAGTACTGCCCAACACCACTGTACAAAAAGCTCCTTAAATTATCTTGTAGTAAATTTCTCCTGTCGCATTCCATCACCTTTCATCTACGTCTAAGCCCCCAACCTTCCCCACAGTTTGTCTGTCTCAGACAAGCATGTACACGATCTGCAATTGTTTAAAGTGGAAAAAGTTCCTCTCTAATCCTCTCTGTGCAAGTCATAAGTATAGACAGTGTACACAATATGGAAACACAACAGTGTTACAACAGTGAAGAGTTCTGGTGGTCCTGTAATGGTGTGGAGTGCATTTTCCTGGCATGGTTTGGGTGCACTTATACCCTTAGAATGCAAGTTTGACGTCAATCATTATTTAATGGTGCACAGTGATCATCTTCATCCCGCATTAAAGCATTTATTTCCTGTAGAGAGAGGTGTCTTTCAAGATGACAATGCTCCCATCCACAGAGCATGAGTGGTCACCCATTTCTTTTAGGAGCTTGACAGTGATGTTATCCATTATTTTACATTTATATTTCAGGATATAACCCCTTGAGATGTACCATTTCATTTTCGAGAGGGTCCTGACAAATGCAGAATACACATACAGATCTACACAACTTGTTGTAAATGACATAAAATGCACCTAATTTGATCTTTATGGCAGCTTGATAGACAATATCTCTATAATCGGCAACAGCAATTGAGATATCAGCTTCTTCCTTACTCATTGTATAACATTTATTTGACCTGTATAAAACACCAAGGCAATACTTGGTTTCAGGATTTGTTAAGAAGGCCATTTGCTTTCCTCCTGAACTGTCTGGGATTCTTAACGTTCTTAGAGAGGCTGTTGGCGTTCTTAGAGTGGCTTTAAATTGTCTAGTTTCCCAATCTGTTGATTCCCTAGTTTTTCTAAACCTCATCCCAGCTTTATCCCACTGTCGGAACAGATCTGAATTCACCCATGGTAAATGTCTACATTTTACTTTTGTTGTTTTGCATGGGGCATGTTTGTCACAGATTTTTGTGAACTCTAAACATAGATAATCCCAGGAGTCCTGCACAGTTGGTATAATTTGGAATCTTTGGAATAAATCATGGATTCATGAATCTATTTTGATATTTTTCCATTGCCTTATTTTTATTAACTTTTATTAACTTAATTATTTACCTTCCCAGTTGCCAGACTGAACCCAATTAAGCATTTATGAGATATTCAGCAAGAGTTGATTGACTTTATAATGGCAAAGTTGTATTGCTCCTGCAGAATTCCAGAAACTGGTAGATTCTGTGCCACAATGTATACAGGCCATGCTGGCAACACCCTATTAAGTTACTTTACATTGGTGTTTCCTATATGTAACAGCAGAAACGACCTATATGTAACAGCAGAAAAAATATAAAACAAAAGGGGAGAAATGCAGATAACTAAAAATACTTTGTTTGGTATGGAACAAATAGAAAAATATTTATTTATGATATTAAAGAAAAGTATCATCAGTAGGATGTGATATAGAATTGAATTCTTCGCACAGTAAAAGGAAACTAATGAAGAGCACCCCTGTTGCACTGTAACCTCTAGCTTCTTCCTGGCATTTAATTCATACATCACTTACAGTAATTTGACCCCGTCAAATTGAAAAATGTAATAATGCCCACCCCCAAAAATTAAATGAGTCATTCTGTTTATGGGACCTTTCTGCTCACTCTCTACTGCTACTACAAGTAGGCAGATTAATCAAAAGGAAGCTAAAAATACAACTTCATAATGTTAATATGCACTTTAATGCAAGTTAAAAACAGGCACCATTGCACATGCATGGGCTAACCCAGGGTGGGCAATCTTACCCTCAAGGCTTTTGTTCCAACTGAACAGTGACACACCTGATTCCACTAATAAAAGTGCCCTGATTGAAGCCTTTGATTAGCTGATTAGTCAAATCAGGTGAGCTACTGCTCGGCTGGAACAAAAGCATGCACCCACACCGGCCCACACAGGGTAAGATTGCCCACCCCTGGGCTAACCTCTCAACTGATAGCCCATCTTCCTCTTTCCTGTTTTTGTCAGTGAAAATAAGTGTAGCCATTGGCTAGTTATCGAGGAGACATCCAGAATAAGTGTAGACCTTGACTAGCTATGAAGGTGAAAACCAGAATAGGTGTAGCCATTGGTTAGTTATGCAGGTAACATCCAGAATGTAGCCATTGGCTAGTTATGTAGGTGACATTACGAATAAGTGTAGCCATTGGCTAGTTATGCAGGTAACATCCAGAATGTAGCAATTGGCTAGTTATGTAGGTGGCATCCAGAGGCTGAGGAGCAGCTACCTCCGAGCTTCTCCTCCAATCAGCACAGTAAAAACTGTGCCCTTGTTATTTTTTAAATTTATTTTAAAATATATATTCCCGAAGTTGATTTTGGCCCAATTTGGAATGGCCAATCATATCTGCCCGTTGCTGCAACATTCTCCATCATTTCAAGAGAGATGGAATTGATTGATTGTATTGCCGTCAGGCACGAAACTAGAAATTGTGTAGGGCTACTTGAAATATACAATATATACAATTTAGACATTTAAGAAGCATTTCTTGCATTTCTGTGACTCCAGACAGGTGAAATAACCAGATTCTATTAATAATTAGCCTAGAAATACTTTCACATTCCAGACCATAAAATATGTGTATTTACCCTATTCATATTTTCACTAAAACATTTTTGCATGAGATATGTTAGATGGATGCACTTTCACTTTCCTGTTTATGCTCTGGTTTTGATTTGGTAACAGTTAATTGCTCATTTGCTTTGTAATGTAGTTTTCACACTGTGGTGTAACAAATATTGTGTCACAAACTATCGGAAGCACATACAGGGGGCAGACAAAATAATGGAAACACCAAACCATTATGTTCAAACCATTCTTGAATCGGCGGCACGGTGGTGCAGTGGATAGCACTGTCGCCTCACAGCAAGAAGGTCTCGGGTTCGAATCCAGGCCGGGGGCCTTTCTGTGCGGAGTTTGCATATTCTCCCCGTGTCCGCGTGGGTTTCCTCCGGGTACTCCGGTTTCCTCCCACAGTCCAAAGACATGCACATTAGCCTAATTGGAGAGTCTAAATTGCCCGTAGGTATGAGTGTGTGAGTGAATGGTGTGTGTGCCCTGCGATGGATTGGCGACCTGTCCAGGGTTTATTCCTGCCTCTCGCCCCTATGCATGCTGGGATAGGCTCCAGCGACCCTGACCAGGAATAAGCGGCTTAGACAATGAGATGAGATGAGATGAGACATTCTTGAATCAATTTAGCAGTCTGTATTGGGGCGTTATCATCTTGGTATATGGGAACATCTCCAGAAAACAAGTTTGCACCATAGGTCCTCTAAAATTCCTTCGTATTCCATGGCTCTAATTCTACCATGCAGAGTAATAATCAGACCCAATGACTCTCATGAGATTGCTACCCATATCATAACAGATGCACTACCATGTGTGGCAACCTGGCCGGCAGAGCCATGTACAGGGGTTCATATGGTGCCATCTACTGTTCACACCCCGACCTCGCACGACCAAAACGACTGCCACCTGCAACTGGTCAACACCCAATCAATCAATTAACACCCAATCAACTTGTGAAGGGAGCGAGTGGAGGGAGAGAAACAAAGAGAGAAGAGGAGGAAAAGATGTGGAAGTGTTTGGAAGGTGGAAAGGAACCCTGTGACATCTGTAGACCATCCAGGATTAGGAGAGGCTTTGGGTAAGGGGTTAGCTCCCCAGAACGGAAGAAACCTTTTTTTTAAGTTTAAGTGTAGAGATTTTGAGTTGTGTTAGACTGTTTGTTTAAATGTTTAAGCCGTTTGAGTGCCTTCCCCATTGTTTTGTGTTAGAGCGGATTTTCCTTTAATTAAAACTATTTTTGTTACATTTGACCGTGGATCTGTCTCTTGGGTTGCACTACTCCACATAACACCTACAACCAAACCCTGTAGGGTGTTACATATGTTTAACAGTTGGGAACAGGCAATGTGGGTTGAACAGTCTTACTTACTGGATTTCTCTAAACATTAACTCATCCAGATATAGGAAAAAGAGTAAAAGACGACTCATCGGACCATATTAATATCTTCCACTGCTGAGACATCCAGGTTTTGTGCTCATTACACCAAGTTATGCATTGCTGCACATTGACCTTGGTTGCAAATGGTTTCCGAATTGCAGGTCTACCATAAATATCAGCTTTGTGAAGCTCACAACGTACTATTTTTGTAGATTCAGTTCTGTGGTAATTATTTAGGTCGTTGTTTTGTGGTTTTTAGCAACTATCCTATTAAGTGTCTGTTGAACTCTCTGTCCGCTTCAACTTGCGGCCACTGTTCTAATTCAGTTTTTTCTTGATATTGATATTAATATGAAACACATGTGTAGACTCCTTTTTAATTGTGACATATTTACTTCAAAATATGAGTCCTTTTTAAATTGGTGTTTTTGTCTACCCCCTGTACGTTGTCACTGAGAGCTTATTGTTTTCATGTCATACAAGATACATTTCATTCTTTGACTGTCATTCTGTGTCAAAGTCAATGCAAACAGCAACTAGTAAGCGGGGGCTATAGCTATAGCCCGGTTAGCCCGATGGTCGGTATGTGCCTAATTACAGTATAGAATACCAGTCGCTTTAATGGGATTTCAGGCTCACTACCATATCTGATATTACACCCTATAGTCAGAAAAACTCAGCAAAGGTAATATTTGAAAATGAGCTCTAGAGAGAAATACATTGTATATGACCTCAGAGGGACCAATGCTCTGCTGTCTTCATGACCAACCAAGTGGAAGTATGACATAGTGGAAAGGGCAACTTGATTTAACCCCAGCTTGTTCAGGCGGACTGCTGCTGTTCCCTTGAGCACTTGTATTGATTGCTTGAGTGAATTTCCAGCTGTGTAAATGGTAGTACATAAACTGTAAGCCTATGTAAGTCTGCATAAGATGAGGAAGCCTGCCAAGTGAATACATAACATTATGTACATCTGTTACACAATGTTCTCTGGTCCCACGACATTTATAACCATCAGCCAGGACTGACAGGCAGTCCACTTCTCTTCATTGTGCTCTCATGGGCAGTGACTGCCAGCTGACCTGGAAATATCTGAGTCGCCCCTCCCCCCCACACACACACATACAGCACTTACGTTTGAGTATTCCAGGAATTGACTGTTCTCACACTGACTAATGCAGACCCTGAGCCTCACAGTTTCTCTAGATTTGAGTGAGAGGAGAGCTTGACATAAAACCATACACAATCTTATTGTTAATTTTTTCCAGATTTGTTTACTTACCTAAGGAGAAAATAAAGGAGGGTGCACAATAAAGACACAGACACAGACTCCAATGCACAATAAAGACAGACTGCAGCTGAACAGTGTGCACTCCTCCAGAGGGCTAGGTATTGGCAAGAACCTCATGATATAATTAGATTTCGATACTATGGGTCAGGATATGATTCAATTTTGATACAAAAGTAAGTTCTTTTTAACCACTGATTGTGTTAAGAAAAGTTAAAAAAACAAAAGTCACATAATACTGCAGTGCAGAAAATGATAAAGACCAGTGAAATAAATTTTTGTATCTTTCCGATGACTCAAGCGATGCAACGACAGTTTTCTTCACTTCCGCATATAGCTTCGGGACCATTATTTCAGCCATGTGTGCATGGTGCAGCGTATCATGTTCTGAAAACCCTAGTTTCATAACACTATAAGGGCGTATGGCCTTACAGATGAAAACTGCCACAGACACTGTAGATGAAGGCCTTGTCCAGTTTTGTCTGTTTGGAATCCAATCATTTAGCCGCTGGCGCTCACCTGACTTGACATGGTGCCTAGTCAGGTGAGCGCATAAGTTTCTCGTGTTACTAGAGTATTTCAATACCGAAAGCTTACAGATGGCATTATTCTGATCCGCTTTGGTTTTGAACCCAAAATACGCCCAAACATCTGCCTTGAGACTAGCAGGTATACCAATCAATCAATCAATCTTTATTTTTGTATAGCACCATTTACAAACAGGTTGTCACACAGCGCTTCACAATTGGCATTTTCCAGAGGGAATAAAAAAACAGAAAACCATTGGAACCAATGTGGGAGACTGGAAAATTATTCCCTGACCCCTTAAAAGGCGGTCGAGATGAACTCCTGGAAAATTGTGGGTTACAGAGAAAAACTAAACAAATAGTCCTTGAGGCTCATGAGGCTTAACAGACCACTGGAAGGGCATTCTAAGTGTAGGGGTGGGGTGGACCTCATCCCTCCAGATACCAGGGCAGGGCGGGGGATGGAACCAGCAGCTAGGGTCTGGGCCAGCGGCATCCGGCTAACACATGGCAGGGGTGGGGGGTTGACTCTGGGGCAGGTGAAGCCACGAAGCCACGAGCCACGAAGCCGGGGAGAAAGGAGGAAAGGTGCAATTATGACTATGATAAATATCACACCGGATATAATTATTAAGGGCCATACACTTGACCTTGTCTGCTATGTCAGCCTTAATCTCACTGGTGGTAGTGCCTTTGCCTATAGTTGACTCTATAGTTTCAGTCAATCCTGAAAGTTTTTGTAATGCTGTATGTAATGCACTCCTACTTAACACCATATCATGATCCACAGAGCAGTTTACTGACCAGTTTAACTCAACACTATCAGATGCCCCACACACCATTGGCTCCCTCACCACCTCCTCCCCTTGGTTTACTCCTGAGCTGTATTATTTGAAGCAGGCTGGCTGAGAACATTTCTATGGAAGAAACTGGCCTCAACATCCACACCCAAGCTTATGATCACAACCTCTTAACCTACTCTCAAATCTGCTATTTTTCCTGCATCATTCAGAATGCCGATGGCAACTCAAGAACATTGTTTTCCACAATGAACAACTTACTGAATTACCTGTCACACTCTTACTGAATGCCACTGCCCCTAAACATCTGAATCAACCACCTTTATGTTTTCTGAAGTTGACGGTGCTTTCAACTGCTCTTTGGAGCCCATCCTTACTGCTCTGACTTCCTGCCCTTAGCCACTACCTCACTATCTTAGTTAATCTCTCTGGCTCAGGGTGTTGTTCCAACTGCTTTTAAGATTGCTGTAGTCACCCCTACCCCAAACAACCCCAGCCTTGATCAAAATACCCTCAGTAATTACTGTCCCGTCTCCAACCTTCCATTCATGGCCTAGGGGGCATCTCTCTCATTCACTCTCTCACTGAACACAGTAGCACATAAAATACCTGGCTCAAGGGCAGAATACAAGTGTCCCACCAAGTATGTGGAACTATGACCCTCAGAGTCACTCAATCTCTTACACAACACCCCCTCATATAAACACATCTCCCCTAGGGCTCCAGGTGGGTCTCCCCAGAGTCATGCCCTTCTCAACTGAAGGGGATATGTTTCTGATTGCCCAATATTCTATTGCTCTCTCTTGCAGTTCATAGGGAATTAAGGAACAGCAGACGCACAGAACACATTGTACAAGGCACATAGAACAGGCATAGCAAATCATGCTACAACTGTCTCTCCATTCAGGTAAATGATCCAGTGCTAATACCCCCAGGCAGAGATTATACAACGCCCATGTCTGAGGTTTAGGAGGCAGGCAATCGGGGGTCTGCATTCACGCTTCTCCCTGCCCTCAACTGCTTATAATATGTTAGTCTGGCATGTTGTGTACTATAGTCTGAGCCTTGGGTGGTCTATAAAGTAGTGGCTCATTTCAATCTCTGAAGTGTAAAGCAGTCTGTTATGTACAGCATTACATCCCCTGAACAAAACTTCAATCCATTGCAGGCCATTACCCCTGACCCTCTGCTCAATGCTAACGGGAAGCCATGGGCCTGATAATACAAACTTTATGTAGGCTAATTGATCAACTCAGCCATATGTTTCCTTTGAAACTGAATTCTTACGTTTTAAAAGTGGATAGATTCATAGAAACGAACGCCAGACTAAAATTTTTTTAACTTTCATCCGATTAATTGAACGATTAATTCAACTAATGGGAAAAAATGAATCAATTAATTTTTTTAATCAGTTGACAGCCCTAATTATTATTTATAGTTAGATTAAACACATTTCAATCTCTCATTTTAATAATAATAACCATCTGGTGTCAGAGTGGACACTGACCATTGGACAGACAAAAGTGATATGGTTATTGTTACATTGTAACAGTTCAATAATTTGTAATAATTGTGGTTAAACCTTTTTATATGTATAGAACATGGTAAAACTTTTAGGCTTGCTCAGAACAGGTCAGTATTGGCACCCCTGCTCCCTGATATTCCACATGGCCATAACACACACAAAGCCATGCTAATAAAATAATGACTCTACAGAGGGAATTCTAGGGGTGGTGGGGGTTCAAAAATCAAATAATGCACATTATGGGACAGTCTATGTTTGTGTAAATTTTATATTTTGTTGTTTAAATGGAAAGGAAACCATTCATTTAATTTCATAACACCTGCCTTCTGGACTCAATAATGTGTCCCACCAGAGCCTTATATAACCTTTTGCATAACTCAAAAATCCTTTTTTAATTTGAGAGGGGTTGTTAGTTTTGAAACCCACAGGATGGAACAAATTGTACAAACTCATTAATCACACTAAGGTTTTTCCACCATACACAATGTACAGCATTAAATAACACTGAATATAACTGAACAGTGTGCAGTGCAGTAGCCATGCAGTGTGCATTGTGCAGTGTGGTAGCCACATTGCTTGGCTGGACATTTCACTAATCATACATGTCAGTCACTCATGCATTTTGGTGGTAAAAGTTTTCTTGTTTTCAGCTGTGATTTATCATTTGTGCAAAAAAAAAGTAAAAAAATGTCAACTTGAGAAACAATCAGGCATGATTTTAAAAAGTGAAAACCCAGTTCACTTGTAAGTGGCCCTGCAGAATGGCATTACAGATTCCCCCTTATGTTGTTTTGAATGCCACACAGTTTGGTGTTAGGATGTCAGAATAACGCTCCGTCGCTTGTGAGGCCGGCTGAGACTCCAGCCCTGGGGCAGAAGATCTGCAGAGCAAGGTAGCGTGCCCTGAGGGGTTGAAGATCTACAACAGGGGGCAGTAGGCCTTGGGGTGATTTGTAGCCTGACATCGACAAGCTGACTTCCAGTATGCTGGCAGGTGTGATGAACACAAGGGGGTTGGACAGGGGGCTTCTTTTGATGATGCTATCTATACAGGTATGACTGACTCACCTGGAAGTAACATAATTGACACTTTTTATTTTTCAGATGTCCAATATTTTAAAGGGGAATATTCCCAGCTTTCTATAATTGTATATGTTTTCCTTACTTTGAAAAATGTGTTTAATGTTTTGGCAGCAGCCTCATCGCTGCTCCAGTAGCCAAAACCTTGATGTTGGGCAAGCACTGTTTACATAGTTTAGTTTGTTTATAGCCCATACATTGACATAGGAGCAGGCAAGACTTCCTATTCTGAACTACATAAGCAGTTCAGCCTACTGGAGCAGCTATGAAAACACAGATAAAAAGTCAAAACATCTTAAGCAAACATAACAAATCTAAAAGTAATACCAAAAATATAAACAAATCTTTGAAACATTTCAAGCCCTTTCTGTGCCAATCTTGAATGACTGCATCATATAAAAGAATATTAAAAGTATGATTTTCAACAATTGGGGAGAGCAGTGAGGGTGACTAAAACCCAAATTGTTTCCTAAATTAAGCCCATATTTTAAGTTAATATTTCGCAACAGGATTATTGCAGGTTCCGGTAATGTTGAGGAACAATGATTCACATATGACCCCAGATAGAGAGGTTGAGCGGCATGACCCAGCCTCCATAGTCACCCATGAAGATCCACCCATGAAGATCCTGTAGCAAAAGTGTTAAAAGTGTGTTAAAATAATTTTGGTATGAAGATTGGGATAGACTGAAAAAGGTAAAGGAATTTAGGAAGCATGTTCATCTTAATCCCATAACTGTCACGAAAATACAGTATGAGCAGGTATTATATGCATAGATCGGGTGGAACTGCATCTTTTCAGCAGTGGAGGCCAATTCATGTCAACTGGGATGTTGCAAAAAAAAACCCCATCCCAATTCAAGGCAGAGTACTCTAGGAGAATAGCTGCTCTTTACCTTCAGTGAAGTCTGGAAGTCCCAAAATATGACAGATCGTTGATAATGTGGACATCCTGATCACCATAAGGGTCTAATGAACAACCTGTTTTGTCACAGCAAGCCAAATCAAGAGAGTTCCAATGTTTACTATGCGCTTCATACTGCCAACAACAGCAAAGATGTCATATCTTATAACAGCATATATGGGTCTACGAGATATGTGATTATGTTTCACATAGTATTGGCCAAACAGCCCCCATGAATGTCCAACCAGTGCCACCAGTAATATGATCATGTGGCATGATCCAGTGGCATAATCGATACTACTTCCCTCCATATATGTTGAATTGGTCTAGTGTTCTAGCCAATGGGATATCCTTTGTTTTACACTTACTATGAATGAACTTTGTGTACATCGTGATGCAAAGGAAGATGCACACGATTGAAGACAGTGCACGTGCTTCAGAGTTTTGGAAAACTCTTCATGCTTTTCTCTTAGTTCATTTGGATTTATTATTTGGTTTAACAATGCCAAAAGCCCTAAAGAAGAACCGGTTTGACGACCAGGATCCCATTTATGACTGGTGAGTAGCTAATGGTCAGCTGTTACATGGAAGTGCTGGCTCTGCCACCAGAAGACACCTAGTTCATGTCCTGTAACGTGCCCTTGACTTTATAACGAAGAGGGACTGCTTCAATAACCTGTACAACCAAAATAAAATAACATAGCTTTTTCTGTACAAAGATCAAAAATAAAATAACATAGTCTTTTTCTGTTTGTTGCATTATTTATATATTAATATAATAATTATATATGCTTGACTAAAGATCACTAAAAGACATTGTAAATAGTTTTGTGCAATGAGGGCAGACAATTGCCAGACGTACAATATTGTCTTGGTTAACAAATGTTTGTTGCATTATTTATATATTAATATAATAATTATATATGATTTATATTGGTGCAATATCTTGATATATTTTATGTATTTTGCTGTTGTTGTTTTTTGTTTTTTTCAGGCGAATGCCTGTTATACACATTAGTAAAGCCTAGAGTGATTAGCAACCACACTCATTTATCTGGTTCAAGTTTAATATATTCATGTATTTATATTTACATTAAGATTTCATCTATATATTTCGAAAATTACTTTGTGTACAAATTTAGAAGATATAGGTAAGGGCATGCATTTTTCGCCACCTCTCAAGAAGCTGCAGTTCCTTTCTGATCCTCAAGGCGCTAATTGCTGTAGGTACTCTATTTCCAATAATTAGTGGCAATTACTCAAATGAGCATGACCAATTATACAATTAAGCACCAATGTGAGTGTTGGTGCAAGGGCGCAAGTCTACAAATTGACATTGTTTCAGAGGAGTTTCCGTACAACTAAACATGGAGGCTACAACCAGATTGAAGAGAAATCTGAGGAAATCTCTAACTGAAAGAGTAGAACAATTTCCACCTGGCACATTGCACACCAATAGCTACAATGTTTCATTACAACACACTAAAAAAGCAGCAATAGATCCACATTTGAAATCATTGAAACACGAAAAACAAAAGATTACATTTGACAGGGGGGATATCTGCTGTCAAAACAGAAATGACAGTCTGGAGAGGAGGCATGACGTTATTTACGATTTGACAGACTTTTGTAATTTAAGTAATACACAGGTAAAGTCCCTTTGTCATCCAACCATGAGGAAAGCCAAAAAACTGTCATGTCAAAATAGATAGATGGTTGTTGGCATACACAAGTCAGGTATTGGGTGCAAAAAAATACATAAACAGTTAAACATACCACTAATCACTGGCAATAATCAAAAAGTTTCAAACTAGAAGACACTGGGTTTGAGGTAAGTCACTTGGGATAAGTGAATCTGATCAAAATAATTTAATGTAATGTATTTATTAAATGAGCATGAAGAGAAAACATGCATTTACCTCCATAATATACAGACTCCAGCATTCACTTTCAATCAGGGGCCAGGACTGTACTGTTGGCATTTACCAGTCTGTCAGGTACGCTTAATATGTCTCATATAGGTCAAACCAGAGATATATTTTACTATGCAATCCCTTTTGACATTTCAAAGTTTACACACCTCGCTGTGTTAAGCAAATGTGTAACGACTTAGAGGACTGGTGGAAACTGGCATGAGTCATCCATTCATTTGTGGGTTTTGCTATCCATCAGAGCACTCCCTCTATTCAGGAAAGAAGAGGAGCAGGTATACTTAGCCAATAGTCTTGGGGGCCACAGTTTTTTACAGGCATACTTAACCCTGGTGCTGGACAGCCACAGTATCTGCAAATATACTTAACCTTGGTCCCGGAGGGCCACAGTGCCTGCAGGGATACTCAACTCTTGTGTAGGAGGGTTACAGTGTCTGCAGCACAATTTAACAAAGGCTTTGGAGGGCAATGGTCCCTGCAGGGCTATTTAAACCAGGCCCTGGAGGGCAATGATCTCTGCAGAGCTATTTAAACTGTGTCCTGGAGGGCAATGGTCCTGGCAAGGCTATTTGAACTGGGCCCTGGGGACTGCAGTGTCTGTTGGGCATTTGTGTCAGCCAGCAACTTAACCAACTGACAAGCAACCTCAATAGAACATATTCTTGAGGGAACCAATTTAGCTTCCTCCCCGAGTTCTGAGATTATTATTGCTTTACGGAGAACCGGAAGAGCAGCTGGAGCCTAGCTCTCCATGCCTGCAGCCGAGCAGCCCTGAGCCGCAGGGAGAGTGCTGTTGTTCTCATTCTGTGATCCCAGTGCCCCCGAGGACCCTGACTTCCAGGACAGCTTGGCTAATTCATCACATGTGTTCACAGCACAAGCGTCTGCAGGCTGCTACACAGGAAGGCCTCAATAAGAGGCCTCTCATGTTCTCTCTCCCCAGGGCTGCTTCCTCACCCTTCTCCCAGGTGCTTCATTGACAGCTGTGTTTCTCTTGAGTTAGTTAGGAGACACACAGGCATAGATACACACACAGCCACACGTGCGTACGGGCACTCAAAGACTCACACACACATACGCTGGTAATTGAGTTTCCAGTTCTGACAAATTTGTGTTTGTGTTGTAAAGGTCATAGTGCTATAAACCACAGGTGTCAGCCCATTCAACCATAAAGTGGTCCTCATGCCACAATAATGTACAGCATGAACCCTGCCTAGCTACAAGTGCTGAATGACTCAAGCTTATGCTTCTCCGCATATGAAAATAGTGGCTGTTGAAGGTAGTGACTCATGTTAACTTATGCTGACTGGTTGCACCTGGAGCCTTTGACCCAGTGCATTACTGTTTTGTGCTGCTGCATCAAATTCAGCAACTAGCTGTATGGTATTTGTACATAGCATTAACCTAATAAAAACATTTATGGTGTGTAGTACTGGGCATTACATAACAGTATGTCTAGAAGCATGAATTGATGAGTAGCTGGAAATGAGTCTGCACCTGTATAGTATATGGTATTAGCCAATAAGGCACAAGCCAGAAGTGTTTGTGTATGAACGTGAATTTCCCACTTGAATTTCCCTGCGATCAACAGGAAAACAGTATCCATCAATTTTCCAATCGGGAGGTTCAGCTGAGAACCCCTATCTGTGAGTGGTATCATAATCGTATTGAATTAATTGCATTGTCAGGCTCAAATTCCTCGAAATCCACATGCCCTATGTTTTGTTATTTCCTTTGAATTACTCAGATTATATGAATTACTTAAATTAGCCGAATAATTACATAGTTTGACATTTGAATTTAAAAAATAAAAATAAATCACATACAATGAATGTACCATACCTTCATTATACTGTAGAGCCTAGAGACACAACACATCATGAATGTCTTTCGGAACACTGAAATGAAACACTGAAGTGATGTCAAAATATGTCAATTTAACCTTTTGGAGCGTAGGCTAGGTTCTGAAAAATAATAACGGTACTTGAGTGGGTGAGTTTTTCTCTTTTTTTAACACATCTAAAAATAACGTTTGATTCGGCAGTTGATCTGACAGTCCTGCTACCCATGTTTGATTCTCGAAGGACAGTAGCCTACTTATTTTTTTGTCAGGAAGAGTTGTTTACATAAATGAATAAGGACTGCGTTCAGTCTACGGTTGTTTCTCTGTGTTGATTTCCACAACAGTGTGATGTGTTACTGATTTATACCGAACCAATCACTGCGTCTCTTATTTACTCTCACCGTTGTTAATGCTTTATGTGTACAAAAAGTATATTTTTCTGTGTCGAGTGTTAGCTAGATTATTAATAGCCAGCTAACATAAGCAGCAATTGTCACATCATCATCATCCAGAAGGTTCAGTTACTGATATTCCAAACAAACCAGTATGTCCATCCTCAGTAACAGTAAGAATAGAACCGGTGGACACACTGGTGTGAACTTGGTGAGCACCGGTGTTTGATTTTGTTGGCCCATCTTTATATCAAGCACTGTTGATTTTCCCACATTCTTTAGGCATAGTGTTAAGACATGCCTCTTTTTTATCAATGGAAAGTCTGATTCGATGACAGGGGGAGGAGGGATTGCATGTGTGAGGTGCATATAGCCTAGATCTGGGAGGCCAGAGGGGCTCTTAAGCTGGCTGCACACTGGCTGCGGGGGCCGCGTGTTGACGTCCAGCTTTGACTCCTGCCTCTGCTAGATTTCTTGAGTGTCGACGTGAGTGAAAAAGCAGCTTTGAGTGGAGAGAACGATAAAAAGAGTTGCATATCATATATAAAATACTGTTGTACATATTCATTACATTTAAATATTTGTATGGACAATCATTTTGGGACACTCCGATAGCATGTGTTCCCCCAGTCACCAGATGCAAATGCTCTATTAATACTATATTGTTTGTTCCCATTGTTGGATATCCATAATCCATTTGTACCCACCTGTTGTTTAATACTTGAGAAAAATGTAACTGTTCATTTTACATTCATGTGTGCACTGCAGGCAACTCCATTTTTCGTGATGAGACTCTTTGTGCTTAGTTTTAATATTTAATATTTAATTTTAATATTTGTTAAACCACGGAGTGAAAATCTATAACAGAGTAACTGAAAGATTAGTTCAGCGTCTGTTATTTTTCAGAATTATATGAAATTATTTTTATATTAGTCCACTAACCGCTTTGAATTGGAATGTCACAGAATGCATTTGTTGGGCTTGTTTTCTGAAACCAAAAAAATATGTTAACCTGATTAAGTGAATATATGAAATATTCTGTTATTCTATTAAAATTGTATATTTTGGGGGTGGCGGATAGCGTAGCGGATAGCGTACCCAACAGTTTGGCTGGTCCGGTGTGGTGTGCGCTGCCTGTCAGGGACGCGGTTCGAAACCCTCGTCTCTACCAGACTGGCCCTGGTCGTCAGCCCTGATCGGAGGCGGCATTTGGCTGTCCGCCTCCGGGGGAGGGGGAGGGTGAGCCGGCACGAGTCCGTCAAGGAGCAGGAAAAGGCGTCCGTGGCAGAGTTCCGTCTCGGAAGAGGCGGATCTATCGGCCCGGAAAGAGTGTCTCAACCCAAAGCATGGGCAGCGGACTCATGGGGGAGGGTGAATTGAGATAAATAGAGGGGATAATTGGCAACCAAATTGGGAGAAAAACTGGAAAAATGTGAAATAATTATTATGTTTTAAATGATTATTATTTATATTTCACCAAAAATCCAACCATGTATACAATCAGCATAATCCAGATTTTTCAGGATGGAGAACAAATGATTTATGCACCATTTAAAATGCATGGCTTTGAAATACCCTGTGAGTCTAGAAGGAATCCTATTGGTGCAAGGGGCCCCAAATGACACTGTGTCAGGAGTCAGCGCCGGTGTGTGGGTAGCTTTAGAGAGGACAAGGTTCCAACGTATGGCTAACCCCTCCCAGCAAGGAGCAGGTGGGCACAGTTCAGGTGTGCTACAGTGAGGAGCAGGTGGGCACAGTTCAGGTGTGCTACAGTGAGGAGCAGGTGGGCACAGATCAGGTGTGCTACAGTGAGAAGCAGGTGGGCACAGTTCAGGTGTGCTACAGTGAGGAGCAGGTGGGCACAGTTCAGGTGTGCTACAGTGAGGAGCAGGTGGGCACAGTTCAGGTGTGCTACAGTGAGGAGCAGGTGGGCACAGATCAGGTGTGCTACAGTGAGGAGCAGGTGGGCACAGTTCAGGTGTGCTACAGTGAGGAGCAGGTGGGCACAGTTCAGGTGTGCTACAGTGCGGAGCAGGTGGGCACAGTTCAGGTGTGCTACAGTGAGGAGCAGGTGGGCACAGTTCAGGTGTGCTACAGTGAGGAGCAGGTGGGCACAGTTCAGGTGTGCTACAGCGAGGAGCAGGTGGGCACAGTTCAGGTGTGCTACAGCGAGGAGCAGGTGGGCACAGTTCAGGTGTGCTACAGTGAGGAGCAGGTGGGCACAGTTCAGGTGTGCTACAGTGAGGAGCAGGTGGGCACAGTTCAGGTGTGCTACAGTGAGGAGCAGGTGGGCACAGTTCAGGTGTGCTACAGTGCGGAGCAGGTGGGCACAGTTCAGGTGTGCTACAGTGAGGAGCAGGTGGGCACAGTTCAGGTGTGCTACAGTGAGGAGCAGGTGGGCACAGTTCAGGTGTGCTACAGTGAGGAGCAGGTGGGCACAGTTCAGGTGTGCTACAGTGAGGAGCAGGTGGGCACAGTTCAGGTGTGCTACAGCGAGGAGCAGGTGGGCACAGTTCAGGTGTGCTACAGTGAGGAGCAGGTGGGCACAGTTCAGGTGTGCTACAGTGAGGAGCAGGTGGGCACAGTTCAGGTGTGCTACAGCGAAGGGCAGGTGGGACAGTTCAAAAGATGCTCAAAGGTAGTGAATTTCCAATTAAGAGCAGAGAGTTGAGCCCAGTCCTACTCTGGCTTTGGCACAGTTGGGCTTACATGCTAATATGTTCATTCAATCCTTAATTATGGGGAAGATTATCAGTGGATGAAAACATTTGCTTTTCCACGTTTCTGTCACTTTCCTTTTAATCACTGCTCTGTATTTGTGTGTGTGTGTGTGTGTGTGTGTGTGTGTCTCAAAGCACATGGCAAAATTGAGCAGTCAGAGATGTGGGGGGGGTGCAGAGCTACAGGGTTGAGAGCAGAGGTTATGCTCAGAAGGAGAGATCCCCAATCTGCCCCCCCAAGCAGAGAGCTGCCTAAGAGGTGAAACCTGAGCCATTGTGATGGCCTGTCATCACCGGATCCTATCTTCTGGGTGGTCCCATCAATAACCACAGGCAGGAAGTGGGAGGGGACGGAGGCATCCGTTGCTCTGGCAGTCGGCCACAGGAAAACAAGTCTCACTGCACTGCACCCAGGGAGGCAGGCTCGCTGAGCCCAGAAACCCATCACTGCCAAAAGAAAGACAAACAAAAAAACAAAAAACAAATACACAAAACAATCGCTATTCAATGCTTATTCTTGTTGTGTCTTGTTGTGTCTTGAATGTAACTTTACTGCACCTTTAGTATTTGTGTCCTTGTATGCTTTTCTTCATGTGGACATAAATAAATTGTGTGTGTGTGTGTGTGTGTGTGTGTGTGTGTGTGTGTGTGTGTGTGTGTGTGTGTGTGTGTGTGTGTGTGTGTGTGTGTGTGTGTGTGTGTGTGTAAGAGCTCTCAGTACTCAGTGAGTAAATGTGACGCAACCACATGAAATAAAAACCAGGGTCTATATCATTCATTGGAGATGTACCATGGAATTTTCATGGCACCAGTGCCAAGTAGAGGTGATTGTATCAGGTTGTCATAGACACCCATTACTCATGCATACACTGTTACCAGAACTCAATCTTTTGTAAACATACATGAGGGGGAACAGTATGATTACCATAGGAAATTGTGATTGGAGGAAAGTGGATATCATGTTATCAGCAAGCCAATAAAAATTCCCAAACTCAAAATCACCTGATTCTGGTAACCACCTTTCTTATGAGGAATTGAATACCCTGGTGCCATAGAGAATTCAATTGTTTGAATTGTTGATTGAATTATTCTGATACAGTAGTTTTCCTTACACTAACCGGGTGTACTGCATGTGACTCTGTGTGTGTGTGTGTGTGTGTGTGTGTGGAGACTTTTGCCTTTCCGAAGTCAACATGTAAATTCTGGTCTGTACACAGTACCAACCATAGTACTGTAAACCCAGGTGGCCCTGAAAGCAATTTGTCTGTAAGGTCGAGATAGCAAATGTACTTTAACGTAAACTTCAGGTTGCTGAATAAGTTGCTTCCATTTTGTTTGATAATACTTTAGTTACTTTAGTTACCAGAGTAACTTACTTCCAATTTATGTGATAATGCTATGCATCGTTTTTTTATTTACAAGCATTTACACATACGTCAGATTTGAGCACTTTTCCCCATTTACTAACATGAGTGAAATTCTCAGCATGCTCAGAATTATAAAAAATATTATGTTACTATGGTGATAGCTTTGACTATGGTGAAACTTAATATGCTGTCAGATAAAATATAATGTATGGATAGTGGAGATATTCCACCTCTCTGTTTAACTTTTAAACGCCCTTCATCATCAGGGCTTAGTTGTTTAAACAGGGAACATCCCGTTCCATTGCTATCATCTTTTATCACCACATATTCACATACAGGGCAGGAAGCCACAGTATGTGTTTAGGAAGGTGTCAAATATTCAGAGAAAAAGACAAGGGGGTCATATATGCATTCGTGCACACAGAAACCCTAATGAAAAGTCTTATCAGCAATGCTCAGTAATTACCATATTAGATGATTCCTTCTTCTTTAAACATTAAAGCGGCATCTCATTTATCCCCTCGTCACTGTCCCCATTAAAGTTTACCAAGGTGTATTAATGCCCCATGTCTCTGAAGACTGACCCAGGATCAGTTACCTCACAGAGTAGTGCTAACTCAATGGTTATCAAGTGGGTCAGTACAGGGTGGTTTGAGCCTGAGCCATTCAGCTTGCTATATTGTAGCTGTGACTGTTCTGAACTGCATTTATTTCTTATTACATAAGAAAGGATGTTATGTTTCTGTTCAAATATAACACTTGTTACAGTGAAAAAGAATTTTCAAGTTGTTTTATATTTGATTTCATGGGTGAACGATGGTGAATATTTTCATATTTTCACACAAATGTCTGGGGGTTTTTCTCTGCAAATTAGAATAAATTAACATAAATATAGTGATGTCCGTGAAATTGAAATCCAGTACTGTCTGTGTAAAAGATAAACAAATATGAATAACAGTCCCTCAGATACAAACTGTAGGTCATTACAATGTTTAACATCCTAGAAATTAATTTATGATTTTGCATGAATCACACTTTTTACAGGCAAAGTACCAGGAATATTTTGACAGATAAACCCAGAAACAATGGTTTAAATCTCTTTTTGAAATATAACATCCCCAGGACATATCTAGATATAACTAATTCTGAGAATATTTACACAGGAGACAAGCATCAGCAATGGCAGTCCTTTCATAAGAACATGATCTGACATGTTTAATGACACGCATGAGGGTTGTGAAGGTTTCTAACCTGTGACTGTGGGCAGATATTTTCGTATTTTGTGTTGTATTTTATGAAGTTGAAATGTTGTATTTTAGCTAACTGACTCATACATCAGCCATCCCCTTCCATTCCATGTTATACCCACAACATGCATATCTGCACAACATGCTTTAAAACAGGGGTGTCAAACTGATTCCATCGAGGGCAGAGTGTATGCAGTTTTTGTAGCACCTAAAGTGCTACACCAGGTGAATTCACTAATTAGCTTACATTTTTAAAGTAAGGACGTGAAATAATTGAAATCACCTGGTGTAGTGCATTTGTTCCAACAAAAACCTGCATACAGTCAGCACTGGATGGAATGAGTTTGACACCCCTGCTTTAAAATATGTACATTCCACATAAGGCCACTATTATACTTACTGGAGAGGTTATGATGTTAGAATTAGCTAGGTAGCTTATCAGGAAACTGGTGCAAGGCAAACAGTAGAGGGAGACTCAACCAAATGTACTGTATATTTGTAAAAGGTGGAAGGCAGTCAGAGTGGTTGGATTAATGTGGTTACTTGTAGATTCTTAGATGAGACTCTAAACCAAAAATAATGAAATGGCCCACTAATAATATATTGACCTGTATTTGTGGAGTTATACTTGTCCACTGCAATATATCATACATGTACACTCACACAGAGATCGCAATGACAGTGAATAATTGACTGGCTCGTTCAAACACATTTGTACACATACATACACAAAATAATAAAACATGCGGCTGATTTTCCATTTGATTTATTGGACAGAAGAGCCCACAGGCATCTGGCATATAGTGGGATCTTTTAAGAGATC
The DNA here is from genome assembly GCA_029706075.1 of Aldrovandia affinis. NCBI lineage: Eukaryota > Metazoa > Chordata > Actinopteri > Notacanthiformes > Halosauridae > Aldrovandia > Aldrovandia affinis. The sequence continues at coordinate 811,949 of JAINUG010000263.1, read as the reverse complement.
ATCCTGTGATTTGTCTTCTATTTATATATTCTGGGATTGTAAACAAATTTAGCTTTTTTGTCATTCTCTCAAGCTTTTCCTGCAAGACATGGGTGCTATGTCTTATGAACACAAGATAGAAACAAATGAGAAGTTCCTGAGTTTGATGTTCATCTACGACTTCATCATTGAAGTCATAGCTCCAAATACAATTGTAGAACTGGGCCAAGGTCACTATATATTACTGTATATCTGCAATAAGAGTTGGACGAATCCAATGTGTCACTACCCGTTTCTCGTTAGAACATTACAAACTCTCCCCGATCCATCAGGACAGCCACTGATATTGTGCAAAACAAGGAACAGGAAAAAATAACCCTGCATCTTGTCTAAAATCATTTTTTATTCAAAGAATCAAGTTCATACTTGAAGACTGCCATTCCTCTGGGCTGGGGTGGGACTCAAACATGAAATTCTTATAATTCAGTGTGAGATTTCAAAAAACATTTTTTTAAGGGTTTTCTTTCAAAAAAACATTCTTGGATTTTTGTGCAGCCTATCATGTATTCAAAGAGACTAGTGCTTCCTAGAGTGGAACTTCTTTATTGTCTCTGTACTGATCCAAACCCTACAATGACACCACATATGTATTTAGAAATAGTATGCCCTGGACATGTTGGACTGTTACTAATATACATAGTCAATGATCAATTATACCACTTATATAAAAGTCACTAATTAATGGACATACTAGTCTTTGAGACATTAAAGCAACCCAGGTGTTGGTTTCACATCAATCATTACTGAAAGCCAAAATTAATTTCTCATATTTGTTTTAGCACAACTCAATTGTCACTGCCTTGCCCAGCTTTGTTTAAGATGTAATTTATATGAATATAGGATTAAATATAAGCTAATAGCTATAAGTGTTTCAATACATGTCAAAATATGCTGCATATATATTAGATTTCCAATAAGCAATTGTTTGCATATAGTATGTTGTAAATATAGTATTTAATTTTACAATATTTTGTAGAATATAGTTGCAAATATTAATATGTGAAGGAAGCCATACATTTTAAAGGTATTCAGAATATTTTGATTTGCACAACTTTAGTATTTGATATTTTAACACATTTTACTTGTTTGTATGGGGGAGGAGGGGGGGAGGTTGTGGAGCCATGTTGTTAAATGAGGAATGCAGCTTGAAAACAAGCTCTCTGAAAATAAAGCTCTTTTTCCACAATTAGGCCTTGGGATCATAAGGGTCCACATGCTGTGTGGTGTGTTTGCTGAGATAACACATGCTAAGGACTGACCACACACCATGTGGCCCATGTTTTTTAGATATTTGTGAACAATACTGTAAACACACATGTGCAGTCATACATGTACATGAGCATGTACACACACACACACACATACATGAATGCACTCACAAATGTGCTCAAGTGCAAACAAACACACAGATGGACTGGCGGATAGCGTAGCGGTCTAACGCACCAGTATTTGGCTGGTCCTGTATGAGTGCAAGCTGCCTATCAGGGTTCAAAACCCGTCTGCCAGGGTTCAAAGCCCTGATCGGGAGCGGCATTTGGCTGTCTGCTCCTGAGGGAGGGGGGGAGGGTGGTCGGCACAAACTCGATGTGAAGCACGTAAGGGTGTCTCCAGAAAGGGGGTCGTTGAGTTCCGTCTTGAAGGAGGCGGATCATCGCCGGCCTCAGAGAGTAGCTTACCCCGTAGAATGGGCAGCGAGAAAACGGGGAAAATTGGATATATATAAAAAAAAGAGAACACACGCTCACATGTAGGCACATGAGTGAGCACACACATGTACACTCACACAGACACATACCGATGTACTCCTACAGTCATGATGGCATTAGCTTGTTAATGGTGATATTTGATTGAGCTATTTGTGTCCCTGCACAAGACTAGTCAGTATACCCTCCACAGCGGCCATAACTATTAATATGGTAATAATCTGAGAAAGTGTCCATAAAATCTTTGATGAGTCAGGGCAGCCCATACAAAGATGTTGAGCTCACATAAAAAGTTTTATGTGGTGGAAGATCACAGGCAAACTCTACTGTGACCTTTGGTGACCACTGGCTGGGCTGTCCAAGGAGTTTGCAGAGCTTCTGTGCTTATTGGCTCCAGTTGTATTAGCGGTTTTGTGCTCCCATTAGCGGCAGTGCAAGGTCTTGCCATAGATGCGGATTACAGTTTTGAACTGTGACCCTTTGAACTGCGCCCCCAGTTGTGAAGAGACGGGGAAACAGGAAGATGCTAATCTTCACTCAAAAACTGTGCAGGGCACCCCGCTGAGCCCAATCACTCACACACCCCGCCCCCCTCCCCGGCCAACATGCTCTTATGTGCACACTCGACTGGAATGCAGAGGAAGTTATTGTTTTTAGGGAGGAGCTGACGCCTTTGTTCTCCCTGTGGACCGAGGTGGCCTGACACGACTGCCATTGGCTGAGGTTACGCTATAATCAATGACAATAAGAACGGTCTCACAGACAGCCAAGCGGAACAACCCATTATACGAGCTCTGAGAGGTTTATCAGCAGGTTAAGACCTTGATTGGCCCAGTGAATGGTGTGAGTGACTCATTGTTTGTTGAGATCATAACTTGAAACCCTCTGACTTCTTCACAAAGTTGTTAGTGCCACTGCACCCAGCAGCATACAAAGCAAATGTGATACATGCATATGGCAATCGATGGCTGCAAGACACAAACATATCTTACAACACTTTCTTATACAAACAAGCAAAGCACATGGGAATAAAGAGTTCTCAACAGTATTTGTGCGAACTATGGCTGCAACTACTCAAAATGGCCACAGTAATATTGAAGAACCACATAAAAGCTGATGGCATGAAACAGGATGAGGACAGCACACATGTAAAGAAAGTGTAATATACTAATCTGCTTTTAGAGATGAGATCCAGATGGGATTTTTATTTTCTTCTAAGCACTGGATGAACATCTGGTAAAGATGAATACAGTGTAGATGGTTTTGGAAAGCTAGAACTTAATGGCATGGCTGGGATTTCCCACATTTCCCACACAACTGATAACAGGGCAGATTCAGGGTGACAAACTATGGCCTCTAATGGACTGCAGGCATTGAGAGGTACCTTTACTCTACAAATATAAAAGGAAAAGCATATTTTATTGTTTTCGTCTAATGCACATACCTAGTAGTTTTGCAGGATACATCCTGTCTTCTTCAGTTGATATTGTTAAGTTGAAAATATTGGTGATCCTCATCCAATGTGTTGCAAAAGCCTGCTTCAGCTGTTGCTGGGTTTTTTTTTTCTTTAATAGTATCACATACTCTAGAGGTGAAGTCATGGGTTAAAAACTTTCATAGTGAATGGATTTACACTATAGTAATAAAACAAAGGACGTTGTAAAAGGATAGTAGCACAAAAAGATTTCCTGCTACAACCTGCACAGCTTTCCTATAAACATCCATACAGGAAATGATTGAATGGGAGTATAATGTCAATAACAGTTGGAAACAGTGAATGATGTGCCACTCCCTATTACACAGTGCATTTCATTCTTTATATTGATTTACCATGCTATTGTGGTACTGTACCTCCGGTGTATTTCCCATAATTCACAATATGCTGAAACTTAAAGCTGCACAGTAAAATATAAAGCACCTTCACAGTAATGTAATTACTGTCAGAGGATTAAAAGAGGTAAATTTCGCCTCAGCAATGCCTGGGAGAATAATATCCCACAAACCCTGACAAGCACATATGCAAAGTAGTTAAAGCACACAAAGAAATACATGCTGTAACATGAAAATGGAAAAATTGTGGAACTTAACTATTAAAATATACGTGCCAAATGAGTCAAAATCAGTTGATGCTTTGATGCTACTGTGCTTGTGGTTGATTGCGTGAGGGTTTTGTGGTTTGAAATTCCTATTGTACGTTGGTGCCCCCCTGTGGTAATGTTTTTCCATTGCAGGAAGGCTGGTGTACTGCACTGTTGGTAAGATTTGGCGCAAATCGCCATGAATCCTGATCCCTGACCCCCACTAGGCCTGAAACACAGGTGGGGCTGCTGTCAGAAAATAAATGTATGGGGTGAGTCTTATTATGATTATGTTGGTTAAGGATACAAAAAAACATTTCTTTGTTCTGGGTTATTGCTGAAAATAAATGTATTTGTTTTCTTTCCAGGAAACCAAGACCAAAGTCAGTGGACACCTGACCATCACACCTATATGAGCTTGTTGGACATCCCATTCTAAAACCATGGGCATTAATATGGAGTTGGACCCCATTATATGAGGCAACCAAAATTTATGGCCAAAAGTCAGGCTATAACAGCTGCCACTCTTCTGGTAAGCTGCTTTCCACAAGATTTGAGTGTGTCTGTGGGAATTTGTGCCCATTCAGCCAAAAGAGAACCTGTGAGGTCAGGCACTGATGTTGGACGAGAAGGCCTGGCTCGCAATCAGCGTTCTAATTCCTCCCAAAGGTGTTCAATGGGGTTGAGGTCAGGGCTCTGTGCAGGCCAATCGAGCTCCTCCACACCAAACCTGTGTAACCATGTCTTTATGGACCTCGCTTTGTGCACAGGGGCACAGTCATGCTGGAACAGTAAAGGGCCTTCCCTAAACTGTTGGCACAAAGTTGGAAGCGCCCAATTGGCTAAGATGTCTTTGTATCCTGTAGCATTAAGAATACCCTTCACTGGAACTAAGGGGCCCATCCTAAACCCTGAGAAACAGCCCCAGACCATTATCCCTCCTCCACCAAACTTTACAGTAGGCCCTGTGCACTCTGGAAGGTAGTGTTCTCCTGGCATCCGCCAAACCCAGATTCATCCATCAGACTGCCAGATAGTGAAGCGTGATTCATCACTCCAAAGAACACGTTTCCACTGCTCCAGAATCCAGTTGCGGCGTGCTTTACACCACTCCAGCTGATGCTTGGCATTGCGCATGGTGATGTGAGGCTTGTGAGCAGCTGCTCGGCCATGGAAACCCATTCCATGAAGCTCCTGACGCACAGTTCTTGTGCTGATGGTGCTTCCAGAGGCAGTTTGGTACTCTGTAGTGAGTGATGCAGCAGATGAGAGGCGATTTTTTCGCGCTATGCCCTTCAGCACTCATCGGCCCCGCTCTTGTGAGTTTGCATGGTCTACCACTTCGTGGCCGAGCTGTTGTTGCTCCTAGGCGCTTCCACTTCACATTAATAGCACTAACAGTTGACTGGGGCACATCTAGTAGGGCAGAAATTTCACGAACTGACCTGTGGCAAAGGTGGCATCCAGTGCCGCGTTTAAAGTCACTGAGCTCTTTACCAACCATTTTGAATTCGAAATGTTTGTCTGTGGAGATTGCATGGCTATGTGCTGGATTTTATGCACCTGTTGGCAATGGGTGTGGCTGAAACACCTGAACTCAATAATTAGTAGGGGTGTCCACTGACTTTTGGCCATATACACTGCCCATCCAAAAAATAAGTCACACACTCTAATATTTCGTTGGACCGCCTTTAGCTTTGATTACAGCACGCATTCGCTGTGGCATCGTTTCGATAAGCTTCTGTCACAACATTTATCTCCGTCCAGAGTTGCATTCATTTTTCGCCAAGATCTTGTATTGATGATGGAAGAGTTGGACCGCTGCGCAAAGTCTTCTCCAGCACATCCCAAAGATTCTCAATGGGGTTAAGGTCTGGATTCTGTGGTGGCCAATCCATGTGTGAAAATGATGTCTCATGCTCCCTGAACCACTCTTTCACAATTTCAGCCCGATGAATCGTGGCATTGTCATCTTGGAATATGCCCGTGCCATCAGGGAAGAAAAAATCCATTGATGGAAAAACCTGGTCATTCAGTATATTCAGGTAGTCAGCTGACCTCATTCTTTGGGCACATAACGTTGCTGAACCTAGACCTGACCAACTGCAGCAACCCCAGATCATAACACTGCCCCCACAGGCTTGTACAGTAGGCACTAGGCATGATGGGTGCGTCACTTCATCCGCCTCTCTTCTTACCCTGATGTGCCCATCACTCTGGAACAGGGTAAATCTGGACTCATCAGACCACATGACCTTCTTCCATTGCTCCAGAGTCCAATCTTTATGCTCCCTAGCAAGTTGAAGCCTTTTTTCCGATTAGCCTCACTGACAAGTGGTTTTCTTAAGGCTACACAGCTGTTTAGTCCCAATCCCTTGAGTTCCCTGCGCATTGTGCGTGTGGAAATGCTCTTACTTTCACTATTAAACATAGCCTTGAGTTCTACAGTTGATTTTTTACGACATGATTTCACCAAACGTTTAATTGATCGCCAATCACAATCATTCAAGATTTTCTTCCGACCACATTTCTTCCTCGAAGATGATGGTTCACCACTATCCTTCCAGGTTTTAATAATGTGTTGGACAGTTCTTAATCCAATTTTAGTAGTTTCAGCAATCTCCTTAGTTGTTTTCTTTGCTTGATGCAGGCCAATAATCTGACCCTTCTGAAACAGATTAACATCTTTTCCACGACCACAGGATATGTCTTCCAACATGGTTGTTTAAGAAATGAGAAGCTACTCACTGCACCAGTTAGGGTTAAATAACTTGTTGCCAGCTAAAACATATTAATCACTGCAGTAATTATCCAATGGAAGGCTCTTACCTATTTGCTTAGTTAAATCCAGGTGGTGACTTTTTTGGGGCCAGGCAGTGTAGTGTATTTAACTCCAAATACCAATACCATCTATTTAAAGCTCTACCCCTGCACTGTGGACCGAAAGTAGCATTACAGTAACACCTTAATTCTACAACTGGAATTCCTCCATGAGGTAACTGCATATTCTGCATATTATTTATCCCTGGAAATTCCCATTAATCTACAGACTCTTTGCTTCTGCTGAATGGATGCTACAGCTATTTAGGGGCCACGACATCCACCATTTAAAAGAGAAAGAATGATCGAACACAAAATGGATTGGCAGTGTGCATTTTATTGTATTTCAGCATTAGACCTACACTTCAAATTTCAAAAGCACCAAATTAACCGTGTCCATTATCTCCACGGCAGACGCGGTTCTTGAAACAGGGTTTATGGATTATTAACGCCAAACAGTGTTAATGGATGGGGGTCAATGTAAAGCAAATGCACTATGTTTAAACTGACGGAGAGGTCAACGGTCCCTCAGAAAGAGGCCATTCCAAACACACTGGACATCCACTCATGAAAGCTAGCATAAAAAAAAAACGTAGGCCGACTGCTATGCTGATAAGAGCAATTAACATATCATTAACAGGAGTTAAACAATATTAGTACCAAATGAATGATGCAGAATAAATATGTTGCTAAATACACCGGAGTCATATGGAAGTGGGGCAGAGCACCTTTGAGAGCAGTTATACATTTGGATTATCAGTACATGCTGATTACAAGCTGGGTGCCAGACAATGCCCCGTCACGCAATGCCATTGCGGAGCAATGTTGCAGGATGCCGTTATGCATCGTCGCCACCGCACAGGAGGAGGAGGGTCTTCCTGAAGTCCCCAGACGTGTCGTGCTGAAACAGACGCCCATCAACCAACCATCCTGATGCACTCAACAGTCTATCCTGGTCTTAGTCCACACCAAGACTGACTATTCAACATGTCAATGGGACAAGATGTTCCATTGTTCCACAGAGGGGGTACAGTGGGACAAACCACATCTTTGATGGAAAAAGGGGGCTTTCATTTGAGAGTGGAGTGAGTGTTGCAGGTGTTTTAAACTGAAGAATTCTGGGGGCTGTGTATCACTTGTATCACAATATACTGTATATATGAGGTATATCACAGATATATGTGATATATGGGTACAGTATCACAAAACTGTTACCTGGAAAACACTATATTTATATATCACAACATGTAACTGTGATATAATGTATCTATACATAAAATTACTGTTACCTGTGATATATAGATACGGTACATCACAGGCCACAGTGTTGTGATATATAAGATACGTTATATCACAGGACACAGTGGTGTGATGTATAGATACGAAGCCAACACAATGCAACTTTATGCAATTATGGTGCACAGGATATTTCTGGTTGGGATGGCAAGGCATTTGGCAAGTGTGCATCTGCTGTAGCGGTATACCTGAATGGAGTAATGCAGGGATGTGGCGAACATCTTCCTGTATTGAACTCTGATGTCCAGCATGTCCACCTCACACCTGGACACCATGATGCGAATCAGGGTGCTGTCATCAGTACCACCTCCCTGAGGATGAGAGGTTGTCACTGTAAGGAATAAACTACACACTGCTCCACATCTCAGCGTGGTCCATATGATAATGCACCCAAAGAAAAACATTTTTACTAAAAGCACAAATCCCAAACTAAAGATAAATCAAATAAAGGCTTGCCCTGAAGCAATGTTCCACTTTATAAAGAACTCATTTAAATACATCTCCATTACAATATAAAAATACATTGCTCTAGAGTTATTTTGTTATAATGTACAAAGTCACATTTATATTTTCATTCATACCTTCATTGCATAATGCAGGCTTTCTGCAAAATAGGCTGGAACACTTCTTGCACATTTCACTGTGGGAAGATTTTGAATTCTCAGATTAAGGATATTTTACCTATCACAACAGAAAGACCAGCAATTAAACTATATCTATAGGCAGGCAGTGTGGTATAATGGTTAAACTGAGCTGTTTTTGCAGGTTCAATCACACTGTACAGCATAAATGATTGCCAAAATATCCAGCTGATAAATGGATTGTAAATGTAAAACTGTAAGTCCTCCTAAGAGCGTCTGCTAAATGCCTGTAATGTAATCTAATTGTTTTCTAATCACACTGTACAATAAATGATCCAATCTGAAACCATTGAAATGCACCCTCCTGGAGAGTAGTACTTGACTCAGGTTTGTGACAGCGTCAGCTCTTACCCACAGCTAGGAGTAGATCCTTCAGACTCCCACCAGTTTCTCTCTGAATGCTCTCCTCAATTTCAAATCCAGAGAGCTTCATGTACGCCTCGAAGACTGGGGAAAAGCACACACATAGCTGGGTCAAAGTTACTTACACTGCTAAAGTGACTTTCACCTAACAAAAGTTGGTCTACAAAATAAAATAAAAATGTCCCAAAAACTGTAAGATGAAAATAAATTATGGGGCTGGCGGATAGTGTAGTGGTCTAATGCACCCATATTTGGCTGGTCCTGTGTGTGTGAGCTGCCTATCAGGGACGCGGTTTGAAACCTGTATCTGCCAGACCAGCCCTGGCCATTAGCCCTGATCGGGAGTGGAATTTGGCTGTCTACTCCTGAGGGAGGGGTGAGGGTGGTCGGCACAAACTCGCTGTGAAGCATGTAAGGGTGTCTCCAGTTTTGAAGGAGGCGGATCATCGCCGGCCTCAGAGAGTATCTTTCCCCATAGAGACGGGCAGCAAGTTCGTGGTTGAGGGTTAATCGAAGAAAATAGAGGGTATAATTGGCTTCCAAATTGGGGAGAAAAATTGGGAAAAATGTATAAACAAAATGTATAAAAGAAAATGAATCAAGAATTTTTATCTCATGATTATCTTAATACAATATGATTTATATTTGTATTTATTTATTTATTTGCCAGTGTACAGCCTTAGTCTAATCGGTTGAGGATAAAAGCAGACGCAGAGAGCTGAGCAGGTGGAGATCAGCCATGGAGAGCTGAGCAACGAGAGCAGACAGAGAGCTGAGCAGCAATAGCAGACACGGAGACCTGAGCAGCAACAGACATGGAGAGCTGAGCAGCAACAGCAGACATGGAGAGCTGAGCAGCAACAGACATGGAGAGCTGAGCAGCAATAGCAGACACGGAGACCTGAGCAGCAACAGACATGGAGAGCTGAGCAGCAACAGCAGACATGGAGAGCTGAGCAGCAACAGACATGGAGAGCTGAGCAGCAACAGCAGACATGGAGAGCTGAACAGTAAGAACAGACAGAAAGCTGAGCAGGATGACCACACACCTCTCCTCAGGTGGGCAGCGCTCCGATTGCCCAGGATGGTGATGAATTTGTCCTCATCTGTGCCATATTTCTTCTCTCCAGCGGCAAACAGCTCCTGCGGTTCAGCACACTGAACATTAGAGGGCACTCTTCCAACTTACACTGTACAATCCCCCCCCACATAACACTAACATCCACCCACAGAACATAACATCCACACACAGAAAACTAACATCCACGCACAAAACACCACTAATATCCACCCACAAATCACTAACATTCACCCACAAAACACCAACACACACCCACAGAACACTAACATCCACACATGGCACATAATATCCACGCACAGAACACTAATATCCACCCACAGAACATTACAGTTTTTCTTAATTGTTTACATACATTTTCTGAAAGCATACCTCATATTCTCAGAACTCTACACACAAACCCAAAAACATGGTATTGGTATTTTGTGTTCAAATGGCACACACACACCATCATATGAATAGACACTTCTAAGAACCAATTGATCAATGTAAAACACTACTATGAATGGAAAACACTAGTATGAATGCCTTATCAGGAGACTTATGTCTATTGCATGTTCAGTGTTACACTTATGTTACAAATATTTTTGTATAATGTTTTTATACATATAAAACACACAAATATACTGTAATATAAACCAAAATATGTTTTAGTTTTTTCCCCAAAATACTGTATACATCCCAACAAACACAAAGTTGGATATGCAAAGTGTCCAACTTACAGAACAAATAACAGAAAAATGTACTGTATACAGTAAATAAAAAAAATTAGGCTGCATCCTGTCTTCTGTTTCGGTCTAGCCACAGCACCTCATCAACATCGCAGGCAATGTTCTCCCTGGCCAAGCAGCGGGGGAAGTATCACCTAGCATGGCGAATCCAGCCCTGAAAAGCTTCTACAGCTATATCTTAGGTAGCTTGCAGAAGGGGTATACACATATGGGGATTGTGGTCATAGACCTTCCATCTCCAAGCAGAAAAAACTCCTCAATCGGATTGAGAAATTGAGAATATGGAGGGAGATAAACTACTGAAAAGCGTGGGAGGTCAATGAACCAGTTGCGGACCAGAGCAGCCCAGTGGAAACTTACGTTGTCCCAGACGACAAAGCACCTGGGCTGCTCTGGGCCATCTATCTGGTCTGGTGGAGTGAGCATGTTATGTAGTGCAACATGTGTTTTCCCATGTGAGGAGTCAGTGTGGATAGTAGGAAATTTAAGTTTAGCATTTTGAATGGCAGTGTGTTCCATCTGAACATGATTTTATTCATGAAGATTGTGCCAAATGTAGAGAATTGTGTGTAGTGTTATGAAAAAAGTGTGGTTTAGAACTGCAATCTCAGTGTGAAGCAGGAGATGTGCTTGTATTTTAGCAGAATTGGTTCAGGGGGTTGGTACAATAACTACAACCTGTAACTCATGTGTCTCAAGTACCAGTGTTAGTGTGTAAACAATTGAGAAAAACTGTAATATCCACCCACAGAACACTAGAGGCTACCCCACTTATGACTCCCAACCACATCTTCTCTCATACTGTAAATCCACTGTAAATCCATCTAGCTAAATTGTCTTCACCACTGTCTACTTGTTCAACACTATACTCTATTTTTTTTTAAATTAAAAAAATTAAAATAAATGTAAAATACCTTTTCCTTCCCGGTGTTACAGGTATGGTACGCAGATGCCTGCAATGATGTCTATTGCTGTACTCCTGCACTGATCTCGTGCGCTAACTATGATTGTTCCTACCATGTATTAATGCACATCTTGTAAGTCGCTCTGGATAAGAGCGTCTGCTAAATGCTTAAAATGTAAAATGTAAAAATGCACATAATGAACACTAGAGGGAGATATTTCCTCTCCTATCATATATACATAAAGAGAACACTCCTGCAGCACACCCATACAAACCACTTTTATTCCACACCCAGTCAGTTAGAGAATGTGTGTGCAGAAAAGTCAATTTCAACCTCTATTCTTGTCTGATGATGATGCTGCTTCAGATCACTAGTGCACTGCATTCTTTCAATAAGACAGACATACTGGTTTCTTTCTGTTTCAAAGGACTGTTCCTTTCTGTTTGAAACTACGCTTGATGTGGAGCAGCTTAAATAGTCTGATTACCAATGCCGGATCCCAAGGCCGTAACCATGGAGTCAACATTGGGGGGACATTTAAAAAGAAATATCAGCTAGGCTATATATTGGGGGGGACATTTTGAGCATATCTGAATATTGGGGGGGATGTGTCCCCCCCAATATATATGGTAATTTCGGACTTGCCGGATCCCCACTCTGACTATTTTGGGCCCACAATGGAACTCAACTCCATTCAGCTCAATAATCAAGGCAGTCAGGAAACTATGATGATTGGTTTTGACAAAATTCACAATTATTACGTAACTAAAAACTGCAATGCCTTACACAGCTAATTTTCATATAATATTGCACATTCAGAAGTTATATAGTTTGCAATAATTACCATCTAACACAAGATGCTGCACATTGCATTGAAATGGACTTCAGCTGACTGACTTAAAACTGAGTTCAGCTACATACAAAATGAAAGAAATATATTTGCACTTACTTATATTTATTTTCTAGACAGGATTCTGGATTAACACTGATCATACTGTAGAGTGGTTGGAGTACATAAACTGAGAGCTTGGCTGTGTTGGTTTTGGCCTGGGGGGTAAAACTGCACTTCCTGTACATTTTTTCCTTCATGGGTTAGACTTGGCCAATAAATATCAGTATGCATTTGTGTGAGAGAGAGTGAGTGTGTGTGTGTGTGAGTGAGAGAGTGTGTATGTGTGTGTGAGATAGAGTGTGCTTTGTGTAACAGAGGGAGTGTGTGTGTGTCTCCTGCTCAGATGTGCTTCCATGTGACCTGTTTATAGCCTCATGACACCCGTCTGTATCCAGACCACAAAGCTCTGTTCAAAGTGGCAGAAAATGCGACCCACGCACACGCTAGAGAACACACACATGCAGGCATGGCCACGTGCCTCATCAAGCTTGCACACACACACACACACACACACACACACACACACACACACACACACACACACACACACACACACACACACACACACACACACACACACACACACACACACACACACACACACACACACACACACACACACACACACACACCATACAGATACATACACGCATTCACACACACAGTTGTTCATTAATGTATTGAATTGTGCTTTGCTATTTTCATACGTTATGTTCAATAAATGTCATATTATTTTTCTACAAGGTTGTATGTCTTAATGTTGCACTTGTAGTGTATTGAGCCAACCTCTTCTAATAAATAACTCCTTGATGCCTTCAACCCCTTGGTTAGGTCATCAATATTATAGATTTGGTATTAACTAAATGTGTAATGTTGGGATTTGATTAAGATGAATTAACTATTAATACTGTAATTTAATTGTAATTATTAATTTAATTACTAATTGAAATTCCAATTTGATAGTTAAGTATATTTTATAGACTGATATACAAAACCTAATATTATAAGAATACTTGTATTTTTGACTGCTACCGTGTTGGGAATTAACAAGCCTAGTGCCGTCAACTATATTAGAATTCTAACTTCTAGTGGGATTGCACCCTACAATAGCTAACTAACAAAACTCGGTTCAGCACCATGCGTGCATATAGAGAAACATGTGTGTGTATCTCATACACACACACACACACACACACACACACACACACACACACACACACACACACACACACACACACACACACACACACACACAGGGGAACGCACCCATTGTTCCCATCTTATCTCCGTCCTACCATTACATCACATGACGGTTTTCCTTATTTATCCCCTTTTCACCACCGTAAATTTTAGTCTGTCTTGATGTTTAATAAATTATATTTAGTTAAACCTGGTCGTCAGTCTGATTATTGTTTGGATAAATACTTGAGCCCACCACCTGAGGCCAGAACTTATGCCTGTTGCTAAGTTACTGATTATTGTCATTTTACTATTTTATATTATAATTAATAAATGTAGTTTTAGAATTAATTATATAAGACTGATTAATTAAGATTGCTATTAATGTTTTTTCGTATGGTATAGCTGACCCAAGCCAGATATATTTATATTATATTACTATTTATTGTAATTTTTATATTATATATTGAAATTCATGAGTATAATTAATAGTAAGATATATGATCAGTCTTGGATACCCTTTTACAGGGTCCAGCAACCCATTGTCACTACATTATTTGGTTATCACATGAGGACATTTACATATGTATATTCCCTACAGTACAATGTAACTGTTCTGTGTATGCAGTGACTACACTGCATGCGTGTAGTGTATAATGTACAATGTAACTGTGCTGTGTCTGCAGTGCAACTGCTCTGTGTGTGCATTAACTACACTGTATGTGTATAATGTACAATGTAACTGCCATGTGTGTAGTGTGCAATGTGCAATGTAACGGTTCTGTGTGTGTGCAGTGCCACACATCTCCAGTGTTATAAGCACTGACCGCAGAGACTGACCTGAGCGTCACTTTCCACTTTGCCTTCATCAACTCCCTGCTGCCTGCTGGCCTGAGGAAGAATACATCAGAAAAAATAGCAGTTTAGCCTTTAACCTTTCTGTGTGCCAACAGCCAGGAAAATCCATCACCACCTACATACACTGTATGGGATACAGCTACAGTGGACTCCATTTTGATTCATATCCTTGATAAAGATGAACAAAAGCGATAGTACAAAATAAACTATATAAGAAATGAGCTTTATTTTATGCTCACAAAATTCCAAACCTACAATACTAATACAATTGTTCAGAAAAACATATAACATTTTAGTTATCTCTTCCTCTTTATCGAGCAACATTCTCTCTCTTTTCCAAAGGGATGTTCTCATTGATATTGTAGGCCTTTCCATTAGAATTTATTTACCAATACTGGCATGTGCTCAAATGTTGAGTTCTGCTAACTGATTCTATCAGTGTGTACAGTCATGATGTGGTAAGTTGTGTGTTTATGTTCTGGTTGTAACATTTTCCTAGATTGTGCCCAGTAGGGAGACCGGCATGCCTTGTTAACGCACACTGCCCTACCCCCACAGGGATCTTGTCTTACTGTGGCCATGCTGCTACTGCAGGCTGACCGAACTCCACCCATGACACACCTGTAAGAGCACCACCATCATCCTCTTGAAATGTCCAGAGGTGTCACCGGTAATATCCTCCTCAAGGTCATCATCGTACTCTGCAGCACAGCAGCGCATAAGTGTCACTCTCATGCATACACACACACATACACTCACCCCCCCCCCCCCCAACACACAATGAAATGTGATCATTTTCACTACCCACTAAACGCCATGAACCTCTTGCTAAGGGTTTCCAGCAGTACGTAACTGTATCCATTATATGAATTACAAAAACATTATTGCACAACTCATTTTGTTTACTTCAAATAAAAAATGTGCATATGATGTGCATTTATCTACAACATTTATTCTACAATATATTCAGAAACAAAACTAGAAACGTAATCAATGTTCATGGTGCACACCCTCTCCCCCCCCCACCTTGTTTATAGCCACTGATGATGTCTGACCTGTATCAACTCTCACCTTGTTTATAGCCACTGATGATGTCTTTGACCTGTTGAGCAGTCCGGGAAGCCAAGATCTCGATCAGCACCTTCTCCTCAGTGCCTGCACCCTGGAGGAACATACATCCACATATGAGGAAAGTGAGCAAAAAAATGGGACCGTAGCAGTATTCCAAAAGTAAAGTGTTCTGATGGTTCTGTAAGGATGTGGCAGCATTTTTCTGGCATGGTTTGGATGCCAGGTGAGTGCTCCAGAATTGGTGGTGGTTGAGGTAGGGTGCTCAGCTTCACTGTAAAGTGCTTTGAGATTGTGAAAGGCATAACATAATTGCAATCCATTATCCATTATTATCATTGCTACTATTATATACACAGTGAATCAAAAAAGTAATTCCATGGCAGAGAACTACGGAAAATCATTCAACGGTTTATTTCTTAGTCATTTGTTGTGTGACGTATGATATTATATAAATATACTGTATACACCACACACAAACACATAGCCATGTCTTATTTGAACTACTAATATTTCCACATTTTGAGTCGGAAACAAATAAGCTTAGGCCATTATATTAGCAGAGGAAACTGTTAGTCCAGAAGATGTGTTTATTGTTTACCTTTATTGCGTTCCTGAGCTCAGAGACATCATATGCAATGGGTGGAGTCATCAGACCAACAATGAGTGTTTCAAACGTTCCGCCTAGTTCACCTTTTAAGTCATCCACAAGGTCCTGCGAAAAGAGGGAAAATACAGACAAATATTACACATCAAACTACCATTATTACGGCAATGATTACACAGAAATTATGCTGAGGGAGAACACAGTTTGGTACGTTATATATATATATATATATATATACACAAAAGATTCTCACTTGACCATTGTCACAACATTGCACAAGTAAATCAAAAACCTTCCTTTCATTTTCAAAAGAAAAGAGCAAAGGTATTTTACTCAACGGATCAAATGTGTAGGCTATTCATTCAAAAGTTAGTGTTAATTTACCCTACAAAATACATCCACAGGGAGGACCCTATGAAAAATGAGACCTTTACCAGATGTACTGACCAGATTAGTTATTGGGTTTTACTGTTATTGATTTGCATTTCTTTCAAAGCTTTTGCATCTGTCCTTCTTGATTGACATATATTGGGGGTCAGAGGACTCAAGGTGTTTATTGCACCTTTAGATATTTGTGATGCATCACTCAGAGGTTGACAAGCCAGCCAGCCTGAAACAGTATGGAGGGATTACATCAACAGCTGCATCATTTAAAAGGAGAGGGAAATGCAAGCTGCTTTCCAAAACCTGTGTGTGACTGTATGTAGTGTATTTGTTACTGTGTATTTGTGTATGCGCATGTGTGTGTGTGTGTGTGTGTGTGTGTGTGTGTGTGTGTGTGTGTGTGTGTGTGTGTGTGTGTGTATGTGTGTATGTGTTTGTGTGTATTTGTAGATATACAAGGGCCTTCCATGTAGCATGTCCAGCTAAAGTGCCAGCCATGAGCTGTTTTATGTAAACTTAGCAAATGGTTTCACTGCCATGCAATTACTTTTATGCTTGTTTTTTTTAAATCACAAGTGCACACTACATAGCAATAATGATGAAAGCAACACAACAAGTAGAACAATTTCATGAACTAAATCATTGTTATTATATAAGACCGGCAGTGACAATGGCTGCCTCCTCCTGTCGACTGTAAACAGATTAAGTGCATTTGATTGAAGCCATAGTTTTTATCAAAGAAGTAAAGGCTGGCAGCACATGATTCAGAGGGCCCACATGTTTCTCAGCACTCTTATGAATTCATGACAATTTGGGACATTGCAGCAATGGGACAGTTCTACAAATACCATTGGGAAAACAAGGCGTGATGGGAAAAGAGGCAAGCGAGAGGATCTCATATGTTAAGGCAAAGCAGTAACTTTGTTTCTGTGATGACGGCTTGCTATGCTCACAGGAAATGAACACAGGACTCTGCAGTCTGACAGCTGTTGGTTCGATTTACAGCTGGGACATTGCTGCCATACCTTTGAGCAGGGTACTCTACCTCCATCTATCCATTAAACATTCAGCTCTATAGTGCAAATGCGTTACATAGTGTGTTTGACCTAAATCCCCGGTTATAAACCTATTATATTATTGTGTTTTATGTGGCTTGTAAGTCAGGGTCGTAGTATTATTATCATTACCATCATAACAATGATAATAATAAATAATAATTATAATAAGGACTAGAATCAATGAAGGCACAGAAGTAGCTACAGTTGAGGTTGGCCTGATGACAACTGCCTATTGCATTCATCTCTGATTTTGAAACTGCTAAAACAATCAGCATCCCTTCAACAAATAAATGGACATGAGTACAGAAATGGTCAAGAGGTTGGTACAGAAACAACCATGAGGCTAGTACAGAAACAGCCATGAGGCTAGTACAGAAACAACTATGAGGCCAGTACAGAAGCAGTCATGAGGCTAGTACAGAAACAGCAATGAGGCTAGTACAGAAATGGTCATGAGGCCAGTACAGAAACGGACATGACAAGTCTAGAAACGGCCATGAGGAAAGTACACTATTCAGGAGATACAATACAATCATTTAGCTTTGCACCCCTCCCCCCAAATAGACACACAAACCCGGAGGGCACTCCCACTTCCCCAAACCTCCAGAGACATCCCTGCCTCTCCTGTTGATCGCATACGCCAGCACTATCTAATCACAATGAGGCAGGCCACTACTCCCGACACATTGATGGATGACCAGAATGAAACTGGGCCTGGGGGTTCCAGCAAGTACATGCAGGCCATTAAACAAAAACCCAGTGAGAAAACCCTCATTTCCACCTACATCGATACTAAACAAACGTTGAGGCCATTTTCAAATCGACCTCTTCAAGATCTCCCTCACTAGCTCATTGCTGGTCTCCAATTTAGCTTTGACTTGGATTTCTGAAAAAACTTTTTATCTATAATCACCTTAATCAGTATAAAAGGGCACTATGCATGCAGTACTGACTGGATCCCTGATACCTGGCAGTGCTGACTGCACTGACCCTCGATAAACGGAGCTCACATAATCTCTCACATGCAATAATGCTGTAAGTGAAATTCCCACCAACTTAAAATAAATAATGTTCCATGTTTTCATCTCCATTTTGGGTTGTGTAGGACAATGTTTTATCCTGCATTATCCTGCATCCCCCCTTTATTCCCCATTTTGGAATGCCCAATGGCAACTGGAAGCCCATCTCGTGGCTGCAGCATCCTCAGTTTTGGAGAATGCATGTAGTAGTGTGGGTAGTGTGTGATTCCTCTAAAAAATGTACAGCCACTGCTGGTGGGGTTTGCCAGCTGCGTGGGGCGTCTGGGTGTGCGTGGGGGTTGGGAGCCTCTGCTGTATTGCACTGTATACTCTATACAACTGCAGCAGCCATCCAATTAGAGCAGACCTGATTTTTTTACATACATTTTTTATTTGTTGTTTTTGTTACCATTATAATTTTTTGTTTGTTTTAAATCTCTTTAATTGATTCTACATTGTATCTTCATAGTATTTACCGTGTTTCTGTTTTATACTGGGAAAACAGAAAAACTAAAAACATGTACAGCCTACCACCTCTGCAGTCCGACATGAGCCGCACTGTTATTGCACCAGAAGACGCCACATTTTCTACAGGTAGCGCTAATGCAGGTACTAATGCAGTGGTAGCCCGAGGAACCCTGGCTGATTTAAACCCAACCTGCACCGGGTAGAATGGAAGCTACCCATCCCACCACCGTGGATGCCAGGTGAGACAGCTAATAACATACAGTAGTACATATTTACTTGCGTTAGCAGTGGCGTCTGCAGGTCTACAGAGCCCCATGTAAATGGCTGTTGCCACTCGTTCCCCTCACCTTTCCGTGCAGGGTCTTGTAAGCAGCTTTGATCTGCTGCCGCTGGCCATTGCTGCAAGTGGTCAGGAGCCCCAGGATGGAATCCTCATCAGTGCCTACAAAATATACAGCCACCAAAATGCTCAGACAGAAGAACAGGAACCTCAGTAACAACAACAATAACTAAAGAAAACAAGCACAGCCTCCTTTCAGAAGCAACATGTCATAAGATGGGACACTCCCAGAAGAGATCTGTGGGGAAAATGTACTTAAACAAATCCTTCTTTTCAGCCACCCACTTAAATGCAATGACAGTGATTACAGTCTTACACTGGTCGAGTGGATGAATGTTGGCCTTCATGAGAGTTGCTTCCACAATCGACCAGTATGATGCAATAACAAAAAGCTTGTTGGTGATTGGTCAATTTAAATATAAGACCTGGACTCTCAGATATATGCTGAGAGGGAATCCCATGTGACAGAGCTCACCAGTGTGAATGTAGGAGTCCCCAGTTAATGTTCTCATCATCAATGTCATGCACAACATTTATTTACCCACAATGAATCATTCTTCACATTACAATCTTCAATAGCAATCAGTGACTGCCTCTCCTTGGCAGTTGCCAGAGACAGTCCCTCCCAAGTCATTAGTCTAGTTTTATTTTTTGGCTCTCATTGCAATTGTATGAGATATGACTCTATTTACTACAAGTAACCTAATGAAATGTTTCAGATTTTTCAGAAAATATACTGTACCATAAATTGAAGAATATGTGGACATGTGGCACAGTGGTCAGAAAGCAGACTTTTGTAACCAGACGTTTGTAACTCCAACTCCCAAGGAGGGCCTTGCCCTTGGCCAAAATATGTAACCTCAACTGCCCTCCAAACTACTCTGAATTAATAATAGTATTAATAATAACTTTATTTCTAAAGTGCTTTTCATACATGGTTTATTTTAGTAAGAAGCCTGGCAGCAGAATTTTGGACCAGCTGGAGCTGAGATAAAGACCTGGCTATTAACATGGAATACAGGGCATTCACAGTAATCCAATCTAAAGGAAATTAAAGCATGGGTGAATTAAGATATCAATTATCTGGTTCTTGATATATTCCTTAGCAGACCTGGAAAGTCTTCGTAATATGTAACAATAAATAGCTGCGAGAAAAGATAATCTGTAGAGTGTAAGCCATTTAAGTCACAATATATATATTAAGGATGCGTGCTGAGCACTTCATGTAATTTTGATAATTTTCTGAAAGTACTACCTACTTAACAGCAACACTACTGAAAGACAGACAGCATTCTGTTCTCTCCAATGGATGGTAGACTTCAAGTTCTGGTTGTTGATATCAAAGCCAAATCTCAGTGCACTTGTTGTCCTTAACTTTAAATAACAAATTTAGGCAAAACTAAACTACATTTCACATTAATTGTAGTGACCATCAAACACATGATGCCGTGAAAGTATCGAAATTGGTTGCCCATAATTATGGACAAAGTGCACTTGTGGTAAGGTTGAATAAATGGCTGTCATTGGCTGTCAAGTCATCAAATCAGCTGACAGCAATAGGCTGAAGGATATGAAGAGAAGCCCTGTATTACGACCAGGATTCCTAAAAGATTGGGCAAGTATGACATTACACAAATTTAATAAAAAGTCATAGGACACCTTCCAAAGGTGGAGATGGCCACTGATCCCAAGTATTTCATAAGTTAGCACAATTTTACTTATACATGTGGCAAGCTATGGTCTGTTTTGGACATTGCAAATTACTAATACCATCTTCAAAATTAGATGATTAAAAAATGCAACATAATATGATTTTGATTTTGCAGATGCTTTCCAGTGTATTGTAGAACAATGTACAGCTACTCACCCATTCCTTTCATTGCCTTGTATAGGATCTCAGCATCCTCGTTGGCATTGAAATTGCTGCTAGGCTTCACACTGCCTCTGGTAGCCTTAAAGATAAGACAAGAGAGTATTCATAAAGGAAACACCAACATAACGTGTCTTAATAGGGCATTGAGCCATCAATGTGCCTTGGCATAGATTCTACAAGTGCCTGGGACTCAATTAGAGGGATGCAACACCATTCTTCCACCAGAAATTTGAGTATTTAGTGTTTTGTGGTGTTGTCAGGTGCCATTCCAGAATCTATGGAATTCAAAGTGTTCAATTGGGTTGAGATCTGGTGACTGAGACAGTCATGGCATATGGTTTACATCATTCTTATGGCCAGTAAACCGTTCAGTGACCACTTGTGCCCTGTGGATGGGGGCATTGTCATCCTGAAAGCGACCCCTCTCTCATCAGGATAGAAATGCTTCACCGGGGCCTCCCGCATGGTCTAGTGGTTTCAACGTCCGATGCTGGCCACGGCGACCGGGGTTCGATTCCTCGTCGCGCCAGAGTCGGCTCTGGCCCGGGAGTGCCACCGGGGCGGCAATTGGCTGTCAGCCCCAGGGAGGGGGGAGGGAAGCCGACACAGTTCACAGTGCACAGGAGTGGTTCTGGGGTGCCAGAACGACAGTCGACAGGAGGAGGCAGCCATTGTCACTGCCGGTCACAGGGCTATGGCAGCGAACTGGCAGGAAGGGGATTGAACTAAGCACAGCGGGAGTAATTGGCTACCAAATTGGGAGAAAAACAGGGTAAAATCCGATTTAAAATATATATATATATATAATTTTTTAATTTTTTTATGCTTCACCATAGGATGAAGGTGATCACTCAGAATGGCTTAGAATGGGTTGAGAGGACCTAAACCATGCCAGGAAAGGTATGAAAACAATGCCAGGGGTATATGCAAAACTTCCCCCTGACAAAACTGGCACAAATATTTCCTGCACACCAGTGGTCTATACACAACAGTGGAATTCACAGGCTGCATCAAGCATCTACAGACAGACATAAACAAGTACATATACACAGACATGCACACAAATTAAGAAGTAAATTACCAATTTCTCTATGTTTAATATACACCATTTAGCAGACACTTTTATCCAAAGCGACTTACAGTAGTGAATGCATACATTTTCAGTATATGTGGCCCCAGTGGGGATTGAACCCACAACCTAAGCGTTGCCAACGCTGTGCTCTACCAACTGAGCCAAGAGAGCCACAGCCAGAACTGTTTACACAGTCCAAACTGGCAGAGGCTAATAAACACAGGATGTAAGACAAACAAGAACTCCCACTGGCTGCCTGTTCTCAGGAAGGAAAGCCTTTTCATGCCAGTTCTGTGCTTGGTTCCATTCAACACGCCAATAATTTATCCAAATCAAGCAATTTACATAGTTTATGGTCTCCTACAATGATTCAGAGGTCAACATATATGCAAGATTTGAGAGAATATGGCGTCATTCGGTTACAGGCCAGAAGTAAAAGATTAAAAGTGTACATTCCTCTAATTCCTCCAGAGTATGAGTCACTTCTTGTGTTCCTGTAAGTTGAAGATGTCATATATTATAAATGTATCCATTTTAGTTGGCCTGGTCAACCATTTCAGGTGTCAGACTTTTTCAAAGGATTTTATCTCCACTGTTATTATTATCAGATATTACAGAACTGTGTAGGGTAAAAGGTCAATCAAACACTAGAGCTAAACTTTGCCTGATTTAATTGCATGGTTATTTAAAGTTGTTTTTTTAGAATGGAAAAAATGTATGACCTAGCATATGTTGAAAAGACCACATTTTAAAATTGAACAAACATTGAAAATGTCTTCATGGTTAGGCATTGACTGCTCAACAAGAAGCAAAAGAAGCACAAACATGGGGTTGTCAAGTGGCGTATCCAGCTAAAGCACAAGCGCTTTCAATGATACTCCCCATAGTCCAGATTCAAAAACCTGGCCATGCCTGTACTTACTGTACCTGGGAGTTCCATGTAGCACTTACCCAGACATAGCATCACCCAGGGAGAAAGGGTTGCAGTCAGCAGCAATATTCCCTGCCTCATCGCACAATATTGACATTGTCAATCGGTCACCTGCAGTCTACCTGCAGTCTCCTCTGGCAGAAAAACCGTGCAGCTCAGCTGGTAGATATTGGATTGCAGATGATGCATAACAAATTTAAAAAAATGTTTGAATGGTAAATGCTTTACCACTTACTACACAGCACTGAATTTCAACCAGTCTGTCTTCAAGCAACCACCTCAGTTGAATAATAATAGAAGCCATGTTATGAATGGCAGGGTGGCAGCGCTGGTGAAGGTTATGGAGGTGAGCTTCTGCCCAAAAAGTTGCAGATACAATTCAGAGGGGGGCAAATTTGGACAAGTAATATGTAGGGTAGAATGTCAGTCATTTCGAATATGGACATCAGCTGAGGAAAGAAAAAAAGAATACTGAAATGACTCCTTGACATCTCACCAACAGGCCACCATTTGAACAAATCACTGTGGACCAACAATTATTTCTGGACCTAAACCCAATCAATAGGGTACAAGCAACCCACAGTAAGACTCAAGCCTCCCTCTGATGAAGCGCACCCAAAGGTCTCTGCACTGAGGGTAATGCAATACTTTCTTTGATTAGTCAAACATGAACTTGCCCAGCGCAGCATAGCAGCATTCCCACAAAATAAATCTTCATTTGGAGAAACTCGTTAAATATGCCCAGTTTCTCCCAATCACAAGATCCTTTTATACATCGCATCAGTCATTGGCGTAATCTTGGAGGGGACAGCCGATTTCAGTAGATTCAATTGACTATTGATGAGCTTAGTTTCACTAGCCTTGGTTTTTATGAAAATAAGGCTATCAAAGGCAATCAAAAGGTTACACCATACTGATGAAGTTATAAACATTATGAACTTCTTCAGTATGTAGTGACATTGTAACCATGGAAGACAGATTGAAAATCCTCCAAATGTTTTTCCACACTGACTTTCGAGAGTCAACACAAGTACTTGTACTGGAAACAGTCTAATTTCGAAACATTATTTAGGCTCACTCAAAGCAACCACTTAAGCCACAGTTGGACCATAGCTATTCCTCTCTTGAGACAGGAATGGTATTTTATTCATCCAGCAGAAAATGCAGCAGCCACAGTTTCTAAATCACACTGTGACAATGGGGATGTCTGTTTCAGGAATGTTCGAAACCATCTCAGAGCTTGATTCATCATCACGAGCTACCATATTTAATTAAGACTTAAGGCTTAACTCAGCAATGTTAATATAAAAGGGTGGAGACAACCATTAAAAACAACTAGGACTGAAATATACAAATGATTATATTGCATACTTGTAAAGCATACCGACACGAAGTTCACACAAACTTAGGGACACAGCACAATTTAATTATTCAATTAAAAATTATTGCCATTTTTTTAAATGAAAAAATCCATTGTGAGAGTCAAACGATATAATTATAAACAATTGATGACATTATAAAGCCCACGGCCAATAGCTTTGACCTACATGCCAAGTAGACTAAATAAAATAAAAGTAACAACTTTTGTTTTTGTTCGGTCAATCCGCGCTTCTTCTTCAGTATCTAGAACAGCAAATCGCAATTTATCGCATATCTTATGGATACTGTTTTAAGTCCACCTTGTTATGTGAGATTTCGTATAGGTTGCACAAGTTCTTTGTTAATTGGTCAAGACACACACAGCCATGAGGACATGAATCAAAACAACGTATCATTTGTATTGTAGAATTGATAATGCATCGTCAGTCAATTCGAACATATCTTTGAAACTAAACAGATAACCTTCAAATAAATGATGGGGTGGAAACATATTAAACTCGGTAACCAGGCACACAATATTACTAGCTAGCTAACTAAACTCGTGGCTAGCTTCCTAAACGTTGCTATAACGCACTTACATACATAATTAATACACAGCTGCGTTTGACTACTCCGGCTTCTTTTCAACTATTCCAGTGTTAACAATGTATCACGTGCTGCACCCTTGAAACTCACTCAGCAAGGAGAGCCCACCCCCTTTAGGGCAGAAAATGGTCTATGGATTGCACTGGCCATGTGGGGAAAATGCAGTGAAAGAACATTAAACTCGCCAACATCGAATTCCGACGCTTTCATGTTCATTAAATGCATAACAGTGAATGATTGAAGTCGCACTTGGTTCTACTGTTTTGATAGATTGATGCATTGCATCTTGGTACAATTCAAGTTCTCTGCTCATCTACTTGTATAATGCCTGACCTTGTTAATGTTGTGATGCATTTTTATTTTTAAGGGCCCATTCATTCAGGCAAAATATGTTTAGTGATACTGGATCTGTCATAAGTTGGACAGTGTGGGTCATTTGCCCTTTGTAAATTAGATTGTAGAGAGTTCCTGTAAGACTGTACTGTGTTTACACAGATTTGTCACAAGAGTTTGAGTGTTGTGTGACACATGGAGGCCATATAGTCGATATACAGGTATATACCACATTTAGTGTGGTAAGTGTGCAAGCATAAATGCCATGTTCCCTTGTGTGTGGGAAACAAGGATAAGGGCACAATATCTGACAGGAGAGTGAGAATGTGAAAATCGCTGACATTTTAGATAGGCCTATTCTATAATGAGTCAGTCATGCCTGTAGAATCTGGTGGGCAGGGCTCTCGGACACAGAAAAGAGGATTTGAGATAAGCTTTCATCTTTTATTTCTCCATGGCCAGCTGTATGTAAATCACCAAGGGAGGATATTCACTCCACACTACCAAACTTCCTCTTTTTCAGGGGCTTTTCGACACACTGGAATAAAATCAACTTGGTCTATTTCTACAATATGAACAAAGACAACCAGTGTTCTTATACAATGTACCATAGTTATAAGTGACTAGGCAGTTTGTTAACTCTACACTTTACTAGAACAACTTAGAAGTAATTTTTTTACCCGCACATCCTCAAAAATCAAGAGCGGCACTTCTTGGCGGGTAATGCACAAAGCAATTCTGTTTCCAAGAGTGTAACATACAGGACGCTCGTCTGTAAACATCTAGCGACACACTAGAATCCAGTCGGCAGCCACACCCATGTATCCAAGGGAGAATTAAACTACAACTTGGGTAATTACTCCCGGCAGTCTCAGAACTCCACGTGGAAACAGCTGGAGCCGTGAGTAAGACGGAGCCTCCCTACATGGCTAGCAGCCCACGCATGAGTCACTCTGTCTGCATCCACAAACGCGTTATACTAAAGGGAACATAAAGGAGTAATACTTTTTTAAGTCTAAAGGTGGCATTTTACCATGGGCGTTCTTTTCCCCCCTCCCCGTTTTAATCAGGCTGATATGCTAAGTCAACAGTCTGCATTAAAAGTTGCCTTTCTATAATTTACTTAATAACTTATTTAATATTTCCAATACAAATTGGTGGGGTCTCATCCTTTAAAAAGTGTGGACAATTTTGGAATTATATAATTATTTGCTGTAATCATCCCTTAGACGTACATATTGGGCAAAATAGTTAATGTGTACAGTATTTAAGTATAACAGTGAAGTATCAGTGGGCGGTGTCCTGGACTAGTAGCTTACATGCATGATTCAAAGTGGAAAAATAACTAAAGAATATGGGCGTGCTTTTTCGCCAATATAAAATATTAAAACATTAATGCATTATAATCAAATAATAAATCGTGAAAAACTTACCATTGTTGTAGGTTATCTGCCGTAAAACAACGAGAGCTTGCGCTGGTTGGAAAATAATCACAAAACCAAGACAAAAAGAAACCATTTCCAGGTTATCCACATGCATTTTATGTACTTCATTGCATACAATTGCCATACGTCATTGTTCACATTCTGTATCACCCAAGACATACAGTAAAGTTAGTTCCATCCGTTCATTCAACAGTTGTTTCTTACGTATTATTACGGTATATAAAACATAATTAGAACAGATACCGCTATTCGTGTATGCGCAGATAATAAATCACTTGCGGAAACATTTGTACTTTATTTGAGGGTATTCGTTTTACTACTTGCAAGTCTGAAAAAGTACTTACCTAATAGTTCAAGCGTCTGCGATGTACCCCAGCTCCAACTACGGAAAGTTGCGTGAAGAGTTGGGAAGGAAAAGTTCTCTATATTTAAGGAGTTCTACCACACCCAGATAAGCAAATACCGTGCGCAAAGCAGAAATGAAGTCTGGGAAATGTTGTTTTAATCGCCGGTTTCCTTTTGGAATATTTCACTGTCTTTCCATTCGTGCTAGCCATACAAGAAGTAAAATGATGTGACAGCTGTGCCTCCCCATAAGGGTATGACTGTATATGAAAGATAATATATATATATATATATTTTTTTTTAATAATTTTATTTCGGTCCTCCTTAACAAATTCACAATGAATACATATATATTCAGCAGAAAACACAAAAAGCAGGCAAATGACCGAAAAGGTGTAGGCTGAAGCCAAGGTTTATAATGCCTACCCTTTTTACATTACATTTATATATCAAATATAATGTATTATAGCAAAATAGTTGCAAAACATAATAAACAAAAGGTTCTGGAATTTTCATACATAATATAATATGATTAGGATCATAATAAAGTTTTATATTTATATATCACCTTAGATTTATAGACCTTTTTTTTACATTTGCAAATAGAACTACACATTTTTAATTCTTTGTCACAGCTATTCCACAGGCTTACCCCTTTAACAGATAGACATCTACTTTTGATATTTGTCCTCATCTTTGGTTTGTTGAACACACATGTTCCCCTATGTTCATACTGGCTCTCTCTAGTTACGAACAACTTCTGAATGCAGTATGAAAGTGATTTATTATGTGCCTTATACATTATTACAGCAGTTTTAAGATCTAATAAATCATCACATTTTATGGTATTTAATTTAATAAAGAGTGCGTTTGTAGGTTCATGATAATCTGCTTGATTCACAATTCTTATGTCTTTCTTCTGTAATATGAAAATTGGGTTAATGTTTGTTTTGTATGTGTTTCCCCATACCTCCACACAGTAAGTGATGTATGGAACTATGAGCGAACAGTACAATATATATAGTGAGTTCTGATTAAAAATATCTTTAGTTTTATATAATATTGCAATGGTTTTGGATATTTTTGATTTTACATTATTTATGTGTGATTTCCAGCTAAGTTTATCGTCGATTATCACACACGTTCAATTTCAACATCATCGATCATTATTTTAACGTTATTATTAATTTTACGATTTCCAAATATTATAAACTTTGTTTTGCTTAAGTTCAATGATAACTTATTAATGTCAAACCACTTCTTTAGGATTTTCAGTTCCTTTTCCATTGCATTCAGAAGCTGTTCCAAATTTTTACCGGAGCAATATAGACTTGTGTCATCTGCAAACAACACACATTTTATCAATTTGGACACATCACAGACATCTGAGTCGACATTATTCATGTGTACATACTGATGTCTGTCATCCAGGTAACTTTTAAGTGATGTGTGAGCAATTCCCCTGACACCATATCTCTCCATTTTCTTCATAAGTAATCCATGGTGAATGGTATCAAATGCTTTCTTTAAATCAATAATCACCCCCACAGTATATTCTCTATTGTCAATTGCAGTTGAAATCTCTTCTACCAGTTCCATCACTGCCATCGAGGTGGACCTGCTAGTTCTAAAACCATACTGGTGGTTACTCAGTAGATTGTTTTTATCTATGAAGTCGTCAAGCCTTTGCACAAACAGTTTTTCAATGATTTTGGAGAATTGTGAGAGCAGAGAGATTGGTCTGTAGTTGATGAATTGATGCCTGTCTCCACTTTTGAAAATGGGAATGACTTTAGCTGTTTTCATTTTGCTGGGGAAAATGCCGGTAAGGAAGGATTGGTTTCAGATGTGTATTAACGGAGTTGCTATACATTCTATTATGACTAACGTCATATCCATATCAGTCCAGTCAGTGGACTTTTTATTCTTAAAGTTTTTAACGATATCAAGTATTTCATTTTCATTAACACTCCTAATAAAGATGGAAGAGGAGT
Organism: Aldrovandia affinis; assembly: GCA_029706075.1. Lineage (NCBI taxonomy): Eukaryota > Metazoa > Chordata > Actinopteri > Notacanthiformes > Halosauridae > Aldrovandia > Aldrovandia affinis. Next base: position 782,464 of record JAINUG010000263.1, on the reverse strand, counting down.
TTTGACTAATAATTGTTTCATCCAAACCATCCTTATCTCTCGGCTCCACAATCTCAAAGTTATGTCCAACCGTTACAAAATACTCATTGAATTTATTGGCAATTTCCTTTGTAGTATTTATGTTTGTATTGTTCTCTTTTGTAAAGTAATTTGGATAGTCTGCTTTTTCAGTACCCTTTTTAATTATGCTATTTAAAGTTCAGAAATGTGTGTTTGGTAGATTATTTCTCTGTTGTAACAATGCTTCTTGGCAATAAATTGTATACCGTTGGAAAGCCTGTTTATTTCCCTTTTAAATGGTGCCCCATTTGTAAGGAACATCCATTTGTGGGATGAGCAGCACAGCTGAGTATGTGGGTTGTGCCCATGAAAAATGTTCTCTGCCAATGCCAAACAGCTTATTCTGCTGTTGCTATTGACTCTTGTTTGGTGTTGTTTGGTGGATTGGATGATTGAAGTCTATCAGTAACAAGGAAGAAACAAGACATATTGGCAATTTTACAATTTATTCATTTAACAAACAGTCAGGAGCCTCAGTAGCGTGTGGAAGAACCATACACAGCCACAACAGCCTGGCACCTCCTCCTCATGCTGGTCACCAGCGTGGTCACACACTGCTGTGGGATGGCATTCCACTCCTCAACCAGGATTTGTCGCAAGTCAGCCAACGTGGTTGGTAACTTCATTATCAATCTCATGCATTTTGTGCTCTGTGTGGTCAAAAACATTGAAGTTAAAATGTTCATACTTGCTGTATAGTCTATGTACATGATCACCTACACAATAATCTTGCCAATGTCTATAGACTCCTCCACATCAGTGTCACTGTACGGAAACTGATAGTCCTCCTCAAGTTCTTTCATTTGTCTTTAAAGTAGTTGTTCCTTATCTGAAGTCTTTGATGTCTCTTACCGTGATTACTGTGGCTTCTTCGGGTGATCCGTTTAGCTGTATCATCACTTTGCAGTTCCTCGTCCACGTTGCTTGTATTGATAAAATAGATGGGATTAAATGAAGTCCAGATGGGGAAGTCTGATAGCATGAAATGATCCCCCCATCTCGTGATGAACACTGTTTAAACAATGAGGTTTATATTCTTTGCATAGTGTAGGTTCAACAAACCTGTTAACTAAACAGCAAGAATGTAACCCGTTAATAATTAATTATAAATTATATTGGTATAAGGCAGTAAAATTAATTGTATTGGTTGATTCTGTGAATTTCCCTGAAGCCCACAGGAAGTCAAAGAGGAAATGTAAGCGCGCAATACAACTTTTGTTACAACACAAGAACACTAGGCCTATACATCACATAGGGTACACAATTTGACGTGGTGTATGGTATTGTGAAATGTAATTTTATCAAATTTTCCATAGCAATGGCTGATGTCATAACTGATTCATAGATTCCACTTCCTTTTTTGGTTCAGGATTCCTCCCTTGTGTGTAGTACTTGGCTTAGAGCACTGCCATTATGCTCTGGTCCAATCAGTGGCTCTTCAAGGTAAAAAAAACCAAGGCTAACACCAGATACCATACACTACTCATAGGTTTGGGGTGTGTCATCAGTGGGCAACATACTGCACAGTTTATTAGTATAATGAAATCGAAAGGTTCAAGTTTAGAAAAATCTTCACACTTCATGGTCTAAAACAAAGACTGAAATTCAAGTTACAGTAGTTAGGGCCTAACATAACAGCTCAATTTATAGACCTAATGTTACATTTAAAGATGGGGCACACATCTTCATCTTCATTAACCATTATTACTTTGTGGATACGACCAGATCACATCATCCATGATGCTATGGATCAATTCGTCCCCAGTTACCAGAAAATCTGGGAACAAAGCATGGTTTGACGAAAAGGGTGGGAGAGCTGCAAGGAAGAAGCGCCATCTTTTCTGACATCTAAAAAAGATCAACACTGTCACCAACAAGCAGCAGTTTGCCCTGGTCAGACACATACAGTGAGCACCATAATTCATTGGACAGTGACACATGTTATTGGATTTGGTTCTGTACTCTAGTTTGAGGGTATTTTCAATCATATTGGATGAACCATTTAGAAATAACAGCACCTTTTGTACATGGTCCCCCCATTTCAAGGTACTACAAGTATTGGCTTCACAGATGTGTTTCGTTAGGCAGGTGTATTCATTTGTGTCCTTAGTGAATGCAGAAGAGAGCTGTTGATGTCTAGTCTCGATTCTAGACTTTGCAATTGCCTTTGGAGATTGTTGTTCAGGTGTGACAACTTGAGGAAGATAGCAGTGTTGATGCAAATGAAGCTGGCCGTCATAAGGCTCAGAAATGAAAATCAATCAATCAGGAACATTGCAAAAACCCTGGGCATGCCCAAGTCAACAGTTTGGTTCATCATTAACAAGAAAAAAAAACAACTGGTGAACTCAATTATGTCAAAAGACCTGGTAGACCGAGGAAGACCACTGTAGTGGATGACCGGAGAATACTCTCTATGGTGAAGAAAACCCCCCTGACAACGGCCCAACAGATCAAAAACACTCTCCTGGATGCAGGTGTAGATGTGTCAAGGTCTACCATATGTAGAAGACTACACCAGCAGGACTACAGAGGGTACACTACAAGATGCAAACCACTGATAAGCCTGAAAAACAGAAAGGCGAGATAAAGGCTTGCTAAAAAGCACCTAAAACAGCCCCAAGAGTTCTGTAACAAAGTCTTGTGGACAGATGAGACAAAGATTAACATGTACCAGAGTGATGGAAAGAGGAAAGTGTGGAGAAAAAAAGGAAATGCCCATGATCCAAAGCATACCACCTCATCCGTGAAACATGGAGGAGGAGGTGTTATGGCTTGGGCCTGTATGGCTGCCAGTGGAACTGTCTTCATCGATGATGTGACTGCAGACAGAAGTTGAACAATTCAGAACAATGAATTCTGAAGTCTACAGAAATATTTTATTTACTCAGATAAAACCAAATGCCTCCAAACTCATTGGACGGCACTTCATTATGCAACAAGACCCAAAACATACTGCTAGAGCAACCAAGGGGTTTTTGATGGCCAAAAAGTGGAAAATCCTTCACTGGCCGAGTCAATCACCAGATCTGAATCCAATTGAACATGCATTTTACATGCTGAAGAGGAGACTAAAGGTCCCTGAAATAAGCAGGAACTGAAGATTGCTGCAGTACAGGCCTGGCAGAGCATCACCAGGGAAGATACCCAGCGTCTGGTGATGTCTATGCGTCGCAGACTTCAAGCAGTCATTGAATGCAAAGAATATGCGACCAAATATTAAAAATGATTACTTTATTCTACATTATGTTAAACTGTCCAATGGGTATGTTAAGGAATGCAAACTGTGTAAGTCGCTCTGGATATGAGCGTCTGCTAAATGCCTAAAATGTACATGTAAAATGAATTATGGTGCCTGAAAATGGGGGGGACTATGTACAAAAGATTGTATAATTTCTAAATTATAAATAAAATACCCTCAAATTAAAGCTGACAGTCTGCACTTCAACCTCATCGTCGTTGTATTATTTCAATCTTTCAAGTGCTAGAGTACAGAACCAAAATAACAAAAAATGTGTCACTGTGCTCACTGCATTTAATCAAGCTGAAAAACAAGCCAGAAGGAACCATAACATCAGACTCACAAAGGTACCTAGTGATAACATCCTAAGCAGCAAGAGATGGTGGAAGCATGTTAACTCCCTCTGTGGAAGAACTGCTAATGCTGACATCCCTGTCATCATGCACAATGATAAAGTGTAACGGAGTTGGTTCTGCCCGCAGCGAGTTTCGAACCGAGGGATCTCGACGCGACAAGAGAGCGATTAAGCTCGCTGAGCTAAAGACTCAAGTCTCCAACTCTGGGAACTAATCGCACTCTTATACACGTCACTTTCTGTAGCGGACGCTCACGTACCAGAGCACACCCGCTACATTCTCCCCCTCGAAACTCCTGCGGCAGCAACTGTTAACTCCAATAAACACGACGTTTATTTAGTTCAAATCTCTTTAATTAGCACACGGGCTAAACTCAAATGTGACCGCCAGCAAGTCACTTCCGGCCAACAGATGCAAACACACGCATGCGTCAACTCACAAGGGAGACGCATTTACCGTAAAGAACAGAATAGAGGAGAAATACATGTTAACAGCAACCACGGCCCAACCGATTGCCATCAGTTGTCTTATCCGGGTCACGGCACCAATGTAACGGAGTTGGTTCTGCCCGCAGCGAGTTTCGAACCGAGGGATCTCGACGCGACAAGAGAGCGATTAAGCTCGCTGAGCTAAAGACTCAAGTCTCCAACTCTGGGAACTAATCGCACTCTTATACACGTCACTTTCTGTAGCGGACGCTCACGTACCAGAGCACACCCGCTACAAAAGCCCATGTCACAGCATGGGCCAAAGCAGAAGTGTTCTGTCATGCGTTTGCACTGAAATGCCATCTATAAGATGCAAAAGACCCAGCTCCATACATCAAGCAATCCACCACTTGCTCCATCTAGACCATCACATTCAAACCCAAGGACATCAACAAGCTTCTGAAGAGCCTGAAACCTGATAAAGCATCAGGACTAGACCAAATTCCAAGTTCTTGACACTCTCCAGGACAAGGACTCCATCAAAGATGGACCCGTACTTTGATGGCTGCCGGCTCGCAACAGCAAAGGAGCTTGACATCCTTAGTGTGACAATAGACTCCAGAATGTGTTCATGGTCTAAACACCTCACCAACATCTCCATCAGAGCTGGTCAGAAACTGGGAACACTGGCCTCCCGCGTGGTCTAGTGGTTTCAATGTCCAACGCTGGCCACAGTGACCAGGGTTCGATTCCCCGTCGTGCCAGAGTCGGCTCTGGCTGGGAGTGCCACCGGAGGTGGCAATTGGCTGTCCGCCCCAGGGAGGGGGGAGGGAAGCCGACACTGTTCGCTGCGCACAGGAGTGGTTCTGGGGTGCCGGAGTTACAGTCAACAGCATTATGAGTGCCATCTCGGAGGAGACGATGCTTCGCCTTTGTCACTGCCGGTCACAGGGCTACGGCAGTGAACTACGAGGGAGGGGATTGACCTAAGAATAGCAGGAGTAATTGGCTACCAAATTGGGATAAAATCAGAAAAGAAATGTAGAAAATAAACTGGGAACAGTGGCCGGTTAACTCAACACTGAGAGCCGAGCCACCATCTACAAGGCACAAGTTCACAGTGTCATGGAGTACACCTCACTGAGCTGGACAAGTGCTCCATCCACCCACCTCAGCCAACTGGACAATGTACAAAAGAAGACCCTGAAAATAATCAGTCTGGACCAGGACACCGCCTGAACACAACTGGCTATCCCCAGTCTGTATCACAGAAGACAGGTTGCAGGTTGCTGTTGCTATAGTCCTGTACAAGATGCACACCCACCACTGTCCCATGGACCTTCAAGCTATGCTTCTCTCACCATACACCAAATGCCGCACCACCTGTTTAACTACAGCCATGCCATGTGATGCTCTCAACCTCCCAGTCATCAGAACACATTACCAGGAGCAAATTTTCTTGCACTTCTGTCTGTATATGGAATAGCCTCCCAGAAAATATTGTTAGTGTCGTCACAGACAGCGCCCTTCAGGCCTCTTCATATCGAGTGCACGCACACCTCCTGAACTTCCCACCCCACTGACCACATCACCCTACCTCTGAGATGCAGTGAACCACATGATTGGCCAACTGGATGTTGTTTCATATCTAATTTGGCTATGGTTCACAATTGCAACCGGTACATTACAATTACAAGCTATTCGCAAAATTTTGAAATTCATTCAATCACAATAGAATTTATTTTTATCTTTTTGATTCTTAAAAATGATATTGGTCTTTATTATGAAAATTCAGAGAGATCAAGTAGATTATTAGCTTTAAGACGGAGCGTTTATCCACAATAGAGGTGATCAGGGATGAATTGGGTGATGTGAACATGCACCCCTCCCAAGTCAATAATATTTTCAAAAGCTTTTACACCAAACTGTATAAATCTGGACATGAATATATTTTTGGATCCACTGAATCTTCCTACTTTATCAAAGTCCCAAGCGGACTTATTAGATTTGCCTATTACTTTAGAGGAACTGAAACTCGCCGCTGGTTCAGTGCAAAACATAAAGCCCCTGGTCTTGATGGCATACCCCCAGAGTTATCTGGTTGGACTGTTATTACTTAAATCTATTGAATACTCTCTTGAAATCGTAACATTTAATAGAGATCAGAAGACTGCTCTTATCTCACTGTTATTGAAAAGTGGCAAGGACCCACTAGATTGCTCCAGCTATAGGCCATTAGCACTTTTGAATTCAGATCTGAAAATATATGCCAAGGGTATAGCAAGGAGATTAGAGACCGTTATCACCACTCTGGTACATCAGGAGAATAAATTATATTTATTAAGATTAGCAGCTGACAATCTCCGAAGACTGTTCCATATTATAGAGTCAACTTCTACCTCAAACACTCCCTGTGGACTGATGTCATTGGATGCTGAAAAAGCGTTTGATCGCTTAGAGTGGGGATATTTGTGGGCAGTACTGGAGCGTTTCGGTTTTAATCATCAGTTTATACATATGATTCAATCTTTATACAACAACCCTACTGCCGGGGTACAAACGGGACATATGATATCACAACAATTTCTTCTTGAAAGAGGCGCCAGGCAAGGTTGTCCGTTGTCCCCAATGCTGTTCGCGTTATCTTTAGAACCTCTCGCCCAAGCTGTAAGGCAGAGCTCCTCAATAATACACATTAATAATACACAACACCATATCTCCTTGTACACAGATGACATTATACTGTATATGTCAGATACTTCAAATTCCGTCCCTCATGCTTTGACATTATTCAACCAATTTGGCTCCTTTTCCGGCTATAAAATTAACTGGTCGAAATCTATTCTAATGCCATTAAACACAATAGCCAGCTTATCATCCCTCTCATCTTCCTTCCCTACTCAAATTCTACCCTCCGGATTCACTTATCTAGGCATTAAGATATTCCCCAACATTAACAACATTTGCAAGGATAACTACACACACGTTGGATACAATTAAATCCGATCTCACAAGATGGTCTCCTATGCACCTTTCATTACATAGTAGGATCTCAGTCATCAAAATGAACATTCTTCCTCGCATACATTTCTTGTTTTCTATGATCCCCCTTAGTCCCTCTCCTAAATTCTTCAAAGACATAGATACAATCTGTAAAAAATGTATCTGGAACAACAAACGTGCTAGAATACGTCTTGAAACCCTTCAACGCCCTAAACTGGCAGGTGGCCTAGCTTTACCTAATTTCAAACTTTACTTTTGGTCCTTTCAATTAAGACCCATTAGTACATGGTTTGACAGTGGTCAGAGGTCCCTTGGCGTATTTTAGAGGAGGCCCTAGTATCCCCATATAGGCTTAAAGACCTTCCCTTTTCCAGACTTAAGCAGAACAGAAATTCTTTACGTATGGGACTTATTATTGATAATTCATTTACTATTTGGAAACAAGTGGAAAGACACTTAGATATCCCGGGTCGTTTGCATAAGAACTCCCCCTTGTGGCGTAATTACAATTTACTATCAGGCTCCAAGCCCTTTATTTTCCCTCCTTGGCCCAATAATAATGTGCATGTTCTAGATGACTTGTTTGATGACAATTGTCTACAAACTTTCCAAAAATTCTCTTCCTCCTACATCCTTTTTCTTTTATCACAGGATCCACTCAATACTACTTGCAAATGGGCTCCCTCTGGCCTCCCCTTTGTGTGAACACGCCCTGTACAAATTCCTTACCTTTTCTAATGCCACGCGGGGTTTAGTCTCTTTTTTGTACAATAAATTTAGTAAGGCCAAATTGAAACCTTTGGGGGTGGTGACGATATGGCATAGGGAACAACTAAATGTGAAACTTAACTGGGAGAATATCTGGGAGAATGTATTTATTTCCTCTAAGAACCTGGCACATCAGGTGATTAATTACAAACTGACCCACAGATTTTATGTCACTCCTCATCGCACCCACCAAATGAAACGAATTACTGATAATTCCTGCAAGATATTGTGGTGTCCCCAAGGGTTGGGCGACACACACAGACCTTGCAGAGGGCGTAGGCAGGTTCAAGAACACAGAGGAGGCAGTATTCAAAAACAAAATAAATGATTTAGTAAACTAATAATCTTCTTGACAAACACTACACAAAACAAAGGGCGGGGTATTCAGGGGAATACAAACACAAAGTCCGCAATCTTTATCTCGTTGTCAGTGTCCAAAATCCAGTTCCGTAATCCAGGTCAATTCCGTTATCCAGTCTGTAGTCAATCCAAAGGGGGGTCCTCAAACAATCCAATTTCATACCCAAACAATAAATAAATAAAAAACACTCTTTCCAAATCCCTCTCAAATTCCCAGCTAGTCAATCGACTTCACGGTTCTCTACTTTCCAACACACTCACAAACACTTTCCTACACAAACACTTTCCTACTCCTTTACAAACACTTTCCTACTCCTCTCCAAATGTGATGGGAATCAGCCCTGTAAATAGGCCTCGAAATGGCTTTCAGCTGGTCGTTAGTCCCCATTGCTTGACTTTGCTCAGGTGTGACTGTGGCCTGCTGGGAAATGTAGTGTTTTGGCTCCCATGTGTCGAAGGACCCGGCAGCCATTTCCTTGTGCCCCTTGAGCTGCCACAATATGTAACATCGGGATTCCAGGCTATTTTCTACATATGTTCTGGAAATGCCATTATATATTAGACTTTTGGAAACAGGTTGTCCAGATTCTATCAGATTTGTTAGCTGTCAAGCTTCCCTTATCCCCGGCCTTACTACTACTTGGAGACAATTCAAATGTTGTGTTGAACTTACAAAACCGGCGTCTCCTTATGGCAGGACTGACTGCAGCCAAGAAGTCCATTCTTAATGGTCGGTTCGAACCTCAGAGTGACAGAAAATCTGTGTGTCTTAGATCTTATATGTCCACCCTAATTCTTGAGCGCTCAACTGCGAAGCTTCATGCGGCTTCAACTACGACCTTGAATAATTGGACCAAGGGGATTGATTATTAAGGCCTTAATTTAGGTCAGGCCTTTATTTATAACCTCCTTTTAAATGGCATTATATTGATGGAATTGCATTATAATATTTGTATACTACATGGTATAACCCACCCCCCCTTGTCTTTTAACTTTTTTATTTCTTTATCCATAAGTGTTTATGTATATTTGTACATGGGTGTAGTGTCATGCTGTTGTGTCTTTTTTTGTTAAATAAAAATATATTCGCAAAAAAAAAAAATGATATTGGTCATCATTATATTTCATCTCTTGTGATTTAGTTTCCTGTTTCGGACAGGAAGGAGTTAATTTCAGTAGAAAAAAAGGTCCAATCAGGATTCTTCTTTTAGCAGTTTCTGGGGAGAACAATCTAGTTAACTGTGACTCCTCCTGGCTAGGCCTTCAGTGGCTGGATTGAAGATTTCTGCTATTCAAGCAAATTATGGCAGATGTTTTGATTGACAAGTGTATTAGCCAATCATATTTTGATTTGTAATGGGTAAGACTTTTTTCAAATCTGCTAAAAATGCTGTCTTTTGCCGCTTTTGGTTTTAATAATTGTTTGGCTCCAAGTGGTTGGCTTTTCCACATGTAGGCTATTATTAAAATCCATAAAGAAATATTTCACAGTGTTTCTGTTTAGCGTAAAAGCTATGGACTTGTCCCATTAGCATTTGTACCATGAGCCATGTGTAAATCTGTAAAAACGTTTTCAAAGTCATAACTTACAACTTTACATAACTTTATAAACTTACAGGTTAACATATTTTGTCTCTATGTAATATTTAGAGGTGTCACCAAAAATAAAACGATACCTAACCTAGTAGCTCGCCACACTGTGAATATTTAAAAGGAATAATGGTACAAATGGTACAGCTAGCTAGCTAAAGTTAGTGGTGGTTGAGAGTTCTCCAATTTCAATGAATTTTACAAATGCACCATCATCTGATTTGAACATCAATAACATGAAAGAAAGTAAGGTAAATGTAATTAGGGCATACTCTAACTACTGGCTTCCTAGGTTATGGTAATTAGCTACTGTTAGCTACTGTCACATATTTGTAAGGTACAGTGGGTATAAAAAGTATTCACCAAAAAAAAGTTTGCTTCTGATTCATTCCCTCTTTTTTTTTAACTACTACTAACTTTTCTCCTCCCATAAAATACTCCTGTCTAATGTTTTTATTTCCCACATGCGTAACTTTACATTTAGCAATATTGAATGTCATCTGCCCATTTTTGGATTTTGTTGGTTGTCTTGCTGTGATAACCATCACAAGAGTTGCAAAGTTTCCAGGATTTGAGGTGGGACAAAACTCCCTGATAATACCTTTTGCATACTGTATAAGCCTATTATATGTAGCATTAAAAACTGTCAGCCAAACCATTTGCAGACAAGGCCTTTGTATCCTAATTAAATAATTTTAAGATTATCACGGATTAGCAATAGGGGAGAGCGGGGTATGTTGTCACACTTTTCACGCTGTCTTACCTGCACTGGGCGCAATACATCACAATGGTATAAATGTCATACCAAATGAAAGGTGGAAGTCTTGGGCACATATTTTGTATTAATTGCATATTCATGTATTATTTCAGTATGGAGTTGTAGACAGTTAAATAGAGGGTGTGCACTTGTGACAACTTACCCCATCAGGGGGTAAGTTGTCACACTATGTCATAGTATGTGGGGTAAATTGTCACATTGGATTATCAACAAATAAGAATACAACAAAATAAATGTGAATAAAAATGTTTTTACTCATCTCATCTCATCTTCAGCCGCTTATTCCTAGTTAGGGTCGCGGGGGGGCTGGAGCCTATCCCAGCATGCATTGGGGCGAGAGGCAGGAATACACCCTGGACAGGTCGCCAATCCATCGCAGGGCACTACATACACCATTCACTCACACACTCATACCTACAGGCAATTTAGACTCTCCAATTAGCCTAACGTGCATGTCTTTGGACTGTGGGAAGAAACCGGAGTACCCGGAGGAAACCCACGCGGACACGGGGAGAACATGCAAACTCCACACAGAAAGGCCCCCGGCCTGGATTCGAACCTGAGACCTTCTTGCTGTGAGGCGACACAGCACAGACACAGCGGCCCTACATTTTTTACTTTCAAATTCAAAACCAAGTACATTTAATTACAGAACTCATTCATTTAAGAGCAAAATGCACAACGAAACACTTCTAATCAGACTCATCTTCAGAGTCACAGTTCTGGCACAAATAAATTGTCTGGCCTGGGGTGCAAGCATCATGGGCCCACTTCTTGCATCTCACGCACTGCACCCAAGTCTCTTTTGGGCGGCTGTTAGAAAATGGCTCCATGCAGACTAGGCAGAAGCACTCCTCTTCCATCTGATGATGACTCGTCTATTTTCTTTTTACTCTTGCCTTTTTGTCCCCTTTTGCACATTGCTCCAGAAACAGCCTGTTTTTAGATTGTGATTTTTCCATTTGTAGTGCTTGCTTCACGGGTGTGTCTGTTAGAATTGCGGTTCTGCGCCGCTTTCTTCCATTATTAGTTTGTTTTCGGGGACCAGCTTTTGGAAATGGCTGGAGGTCCTCTGGAGTTGGTAGTCTGCTGCCAGCACTGGCATTGCTGGGTAAGGGTGAGCTGGCATGGGAACTGAACGGGTCTGTGTCTGTGCTTGTGCCTGGCAGGGCAGGGTTGGTACTGGGGCCTGGCGGGGCAGGGCGATCCGTAACATAGGATGGCGCAAACTCAGTTTCCAAAAATACATCCCTGTTGTAAGGCTGTACCCCAGCTACCCTAAAGCCAGCCTGAATGTTCAAGGGGGTTGCCGCCACAGGATAAGCGATTGCCACAATCCCAGGAATGTCATAAATTGACATTGTTTTCCCAGGATTGTTCCTCATCCATGCATCACACGCTGTGTTGATGTGCCTTTTTAGCGGCCTGTAGACAGACCTGTCTAAGGGTTGAAGCCGATGAGAGCAGTGGGGTGGGAATGACACCATAATTATGCCGTTTTCTTTGGCATAATTGAGTCCATCAATGGAAATATGAGATATGTGGTTGTCCAAAAGGAGTAAACATGGTTTCTCCTTTGAGCATTTTGTATGCTCAGTGAAATGTTTCAGGAAGTCAAAAAAGTGCACATCTTTCATCCACCCCGAGGGATTTGCCGCTCCCCTGCTGCCAGGTGGTCCGCTGTTTAAAAAATGGTCGCGGAAGTTGACACGGGGAAATATGAAATATGGAGGTATACTATTTCCTGTGGCTGACACAGCACAGGCCAGTGTGACAAGCGTCCCCCTTTCAGCGGAGGTCAGCGACCCTACTTGTTTGAATTCGCATCTGGCCACTACTTTGTCAGGTTTATGGACCATGGTCACCCCAGTTTCGTCGACATTCCATATGTCCCCTGGTCCAAATTGATGTCTAGCACATTTGCTAAATTGTCGAAGAAGGCATTGACATTTTCTCGGTTGAAGCTACTAGCTCTGGCAAGGCTAGTTGCCTCAGGCTTTCTTATCGACAGCATTGGGTGCCGTTTTAAGAAGGCTGTAAACCACTCCGAGCTGGCCTTTTCTGTTTCTGCCCACATTGGTGTGAACTTCAGCTTGTGTGCCACAGCAAACTGGTAGGCAAGTCTTTTCATCTCACTTGGCGACAGACCAAAATAAATGTCAGCTGACCTAGCGATATAATGAACAAGCTGCATCTCCAAATCAGGTGGAAATACCTGTTGTGGCTTTCTATAGCCAACCACTGTTGTTGGCATGGCTGCCTGACTGACAATTTCTTCGCTGGTAACCTTTTCACAATACCGAGTCAGAGTACGGTAATTTATATTAAAATCGTTTGCTGTGCTTCTGATTGATTTGTTCTCCAGCTTCACCTGTCTGACTGCCTTCAACATTATGTCAGGTGTGGTGCTGCCATTCTCTGTCTTTCTTTTATAATTTCTCAACATCATCTCACTTTATTTTGTTCCTTCGTTTGTTCGTTCCTTTCTTCCTTCCCTCAATGCTTCTTTCCTTCAAAAACTAATTTAAATTAGCCTCATGTGACAACTTGCCCCAAATGGGCATGTGGGATAATGTTTGTTAAATCTCAAGGCTAGTTCAACATAGTACTGCAGCTAACATATCAAGAAACACCTTATTGTTTCCTTTATTCGGTACACAAATATAATTTAGAACATTTATACCTAACACAGTTTTATTACATTAAATGTAAGGTGCCATTTACTTACTTTTGAAGGAGACAAACACAAAACTTGTGCTCACATGTAATTAAAGTGGCCTTTGACCACCTGTGAAAAGGAATTTGAATCTGGCCCTAGTTGCAACAAAGTGATTTTTGAGATAGCGCCCCTGTGGTTGGAGGTATGAGCAGTGTGACAACTTACCCGTGTGACAACTTACCCCGCTCTCCCCTGCTATTGATACCTACTACATACACTACTGGTCAAAAGTTTTAGAACACCCCCATTTTCCAGTTTTTACTGAAATTTAAGCAGTTCAAATCCAATGAATAACCTGAAATGGTACAAGTGGTAAACTGCCAGAGGTTAAAAAAAAAGTTTAGGTTACCAAAAACTGAAAAATAATGGACATTTTTTGGCAGTGAGTAGTTTCCTACACCATCAAAAGGCACTTGGAAACTGGAGGAAACTCTGACAGGAAAAGGTCTGGCAGACCGAAAGCCACAACAAAATCAGAGGACAAGTTTCTGAGGGTCAACAGCTTGCATGATAGGCAGCTCACATGACAGCAGCTTCAAGCACAGCTTAACACTGGTCGAAGTAAGGAAGTCTCAGTTTCAACTGTGAAGAGAAGACTTCGAGCTGCAGGTTTGACAGGTCGAGTGGCAGTAAGAAAGCCATTGCTAAGATGGAAAAATAAGAAAAAGAGGCTTGCCTAGGCCATGAAGCACCGCCAGTGGACTACTGAAGACTGGAAGAAGGTCTTATGCATCAAAATGTGAAATCTTTAAATTTTGAAAGGTTTTTATAGGCTGAGTCAAGTAGGCGAAAGGATGGTTCCTCAGTGTATGACACCAACTTCAAACATGGAGGAGTAAGCGTGATGGTCTGGGGCTCTTTTGCTGGATCCAGAGTCGGCAACTTGCACAGAGTGGCTGTTAACCCACGTTAACCTATTACTTGTTCCCTGAAAAGGGCTTTTTTGTATAACTCTGAAATGTACATTCTTTTTCAGTTTTTGGTAACCTAACCTTTTTAAAAAAAACCTCTGGCAGTTTACCGCTTACCTTTGTACCATTTCAGGTTATTCACTGGACCTGAACTGCTTAAATTTCAGTAAAAACTGGAAAATGGGGGTGTTCTAAAACTTTTGACCGGTAGTGTATGTCACTTAGATGTTTCAGGTGATTATTTTCCCCAGTACAGATGAATGAGTCATTGAAGTTATTAATCTCGTGTTCCATTATATTTATGACCCCTGGATGCTGCTGCTCCCACTATACTGGCCCACTCATTGCATTGCCAATAGCTTCAGATCCAGTACCAATTCAAGATTATGGGCCTGGACCAATTCCTGGTCCAGGCCCTGGTGATCTCACGTCTGGACTACTGCAATTCCTTGCTGGCAGGCCTCCCGGCCTGTGCCATCAAGCCACTGCAACTAGTCCAGAACGCTGCCGCTCGCCTGGTGTTCAACCAGCCGAAGTTCACCCACGTCACCCCTCTACACTACTCTCTGCACTGGCTCCCCATCGCAGCACGCATCAGATTCAAGTCACTGGTGCTTGCTTTTCAAGCGGCCAGAGGTACTGCTCCCCCATACCTCCAGTCACTCATCACTCCCTACACCCCGCCCAGACCCCTCCGCTCTGCCTCTGCTGGCAAACTGACTGCCCCATCCCTCCGGGCGCCTGGCAGCTGCTCCTCGCGGTCTCGCCTCTTCTCTGTCCTGGTCCCTCGCTGGTGGAACAACCTCCCGCAATCGGTCAGGACTGCGGAATCACTTCCAATCTTCCGCGAGAGACTCAAAACCCACCTCTTCAGACTCCACTACCACTGAACACTGTCCATCTAGTCAATCTGTCGTAACTGTTTACTTGTTCTACACTGTTTAAAAAAATTAAAAAACCCACTAACCTTTCCTTCCCAGTGTTACAGGTATGATACGCAGACGCCTGCAATGATGTCTATTGCTGTTTTACTGCACCGATCTTGTGCGCTAACTATGATTGTTCTTACCTTGTATTATGCACATCTTGTAAGTCGCTCTGGATAAGAGCGTCTGCTAAATGCTTAAAATGTAAAAATGTATTAGGATTGGTTGAGATTGGGAATTAGGAAGGGGCAACCTCCTTATCAGAATGTACCAATGAATAGGTTAATTAGCCTCAGATGAGGTTGGTTACTACCAAGGTAGAGGGATTCGCTCAGGCTTTTTAGCATCATACGTTTCTATTGATCTAGAATACATTGAGTGTGTGGCTTATTTCCTTCAAAAAAGGTCTGGATCAGTTAGACCAGGGCTGTTCAATTCTAGGCCTTGAGGGCCAAAGTGTCTGCATGTATTTGCTCCAACCATGCATTACACCACCTGATTTAATTAATTATCTCACTTCCTGGACCAAGGAGGTATTGAAATCAGGTGGTATAGTGCATAGTTGCAGCAAATACCTGCAGACACTGTGGCCCTTGAGGCCTGAAATTGAATAGCCATTCTGTTACACCATTCCTTGTGAACGAGCAAATCATTAGGCTACATCAGTTTTAATGGTTTCAAAGTAGTTATGGTCTCTAATGGTCTTCAAAGGTAAATGTCCCCAAAGCACACTGCATTGTGTTTTGCAATGGTTTTTATTCGAGGTTTGATGGCTTATAATGGTGTATTGTATAGGTTTAATGGCTTCTAATGGGTTTAATGGTAAGTGTTATGAATCACACTACATGCTATATACATGCAGCTCTCCTTTCTACACCCCATCTCAAAAATGTCACCTTTTGTTTGATATTAAAGCCTGAAATTCAAAAATATTAAATCAGACTTCTCCATTTATTTATTTATACATACTACCCTACAACTTCCAAGTGAAAAAAAAACATTTCTCAAAATGTCTGAACATTAATTAAAAATAAAAACTAGAATAACTTGATTATAAATTGATAAATCTACACCCCCCTGAGTTAGTACTTGGTAGAAGCACTCTTTGCTTGAATTACAGCCATGAGTCTGGTCTGGAGTCTGGAAAACAAAATATGCATGGTGTATGATGTGAGAATTGCCCTAATGTAATAGAGTATCTGGAATAATAACTTAAACACTCTGAAGACATCCAACTGTTGTAGGGATGGGTGTTTTGGATAAAATATATCATTATAAAAATTTAAGTTTTAAATTAATCTACTAAATTGAGTAACTGAGCACCATAATTGCCGTCTACTTTGATGAAAAAGAACATCTTTGTTACGTGCGGTAAATGCAGACCTGGACCCAAAAGCGGACTCGACACGGAGATGGTATTTGCGCTCCGCTCAGGAGGCGTTTAATCAAGGAACAAATAAAAGTGACGGAAACAAGCCGTCCAAAAACAAACAGGCAAAACAGGATTAGCCGTGCGGCTAAATAAACAAGAAACAGGGAATCCAAAAACAACCGGCAAAAAACAGGAAAGCCGTGCGGCTACTAAACAAGAAACAAAATAAACACAGGCAGATTCAGGAATATTCGCGAAGTCAGGAACAGGTAACCAAATGAAAGCAGTGCTAGAAAAACTAGTACGCAAAGGCAATGGGCTAAACGAGTGCCGGGTTTAAATAGGCAAAAGCATTAACTAATAAGGGCAGCGTGCAGAATGTGTAGGGAAAACAAATGTGACAGGCTGAAACGAAAACGAGGGAACAAGAAACAGATTGGGGCAGCGTGCAGAATGTGCAGGGAAAAACAAATGTGACAGGCTAAACGAAACGAGGAAACAAGAGACAGATTGCGGCGAAGCCGCGCCCCGCAACACAGACAACACAGGGAGAACGCAAAAACCAGACATGACACGCAAGGAACAAAGTGGCAGAAAAACACAAGGAAAGTGAACAGGGCGGACAGCGATGTACAGAACCCCCCCCTCAACGGGAGCCTCCTGGCGACCCACCAGGCCTGTTCTTCTGAGGGTGGGTTCGGTGGAAGTCCCGAATGAGGGAAGGGTCGAGGATGAGCTGGCGGGAAACCCAGCTCCTCTCCTCAGGGCCATAACCCTCCCAGTCCACCAAATATTGGTGGCCCCCGACCCTGCGCCAAATGTCCAGGATGCGCCGGACGGTGTATGCTGGGGCGTTGTCAATGATCCGGGGCGGAGGGGAACGGCCGGAGGGCACAGTGAGCTGGTAGTGACAGGTTTGATCTTCGAGACGTGAAAGACGGGGTGAATCTTGAGGGCTGGAGGGAGTTTGAGTTTGACAGCAGAGGGGTTGATGATAGACTGTACCTTGTATGGACCGATGTAACGTGGCTGGAGTTTCTTGGAGGTGGACTGGAGGGGAATGTCAGTGGTGGAGAGCCAGACTTGCTGTCCCGGAGAGTATTGGGGGGCTGCGGTGCGGTGGCGGTCCGCCAGGCGTTGAGTGCGCGCGGTGGAGCGACGGAGAGCAGAGCGGGTGTCCTCCCAAATCCGAATACAGCGCCGGATGTGGGTTTGCACAGACGGACGGAGATCTCCTCCTCCTGGGCCGGGAACAGGGGGCTGATACCCTAGGGAGCACTCGAAGGGGAGAGACCGGTGGCAGAGCTGGTTAGGGAATTGTGCGCATACTCAACCCAGGGTAGCAGATTGCTCCAGGAGGAGGGGTTCCGGTCTGTGATGCACCGCAGTGCAGTCCCCAGGTCTTGGTTGGCCCTCTCGGTCTGGCCATTCGTCTGGGGGTGGTAGCCGGAGGACAGGCTGACGGAGGCCCCCAGGGCCTGGCAAAATGACTTCCAGACGTGGGAGGAAAACTGGGGACCACGGTCCGACACAACGCCGACGGGATCCCATGTAAGCGAACCACGTGCTGGACCAGGAGCTCTGCGGTCTCTGAGGCTGAGGGAAGCTTGGGAAGGGGAGAACGAAATGGACCGCTTTGGAGAATCGGTCGACAATGGTCAAAATAGTGTCGTTACCTTCAGAGGGGGAGTCCACAGACGAAGTCCAGACCAATGTGACTCCAAGGATGACCTGGGATGGGTAGGGGACGGAGGAGACCGCTGGCGGGCTGGTGGGATGCCTTGCTCCTGGCGCAGGTGGTGCAGGCCAGTACGAACTCCCGGGCGTCCGCGTATGGACGGCCACCAAAAGCTGCGTTTGAGCAGCGACAGGGTGCGCTGGAACCCGGGGTGGCAGGCCAGACGGGAGGAGCGTCCACTGCAGGACCTGGGAACGGACGGAAACAGGGACAAACAGGTGAGGGCTGGGGTTAGGTCTGGGGTCAGGTTGAGTGGCCTGGGCCTCCTGATCTGCCTCTCAATTCCCCAGGTCACTGCAGCAACCACACAGGAGGGGGACAGGATGGTGTTGGGACTCGTCTGTCCGGTTTTGGAGGAGAATGGCGGGAGAGGGCGTCGGGTTTTAGGTTACGGGATCCGGGTCTGTATGTGATGGTGAAGTTGAAGCGGCCAAAGAACAGTGCCCACCGGGCCTGGCGAGAACTGAGTCTCTTAGCCGACTGGATATATGCCAGGTTTTTGTGGTCGGTCCAGACGATAAATGGGTGTTCCGCTCCTCCAACAAATGTCGCCACTCCTCCAGGGCGAGTTTGACCGCCAGCAACTCCCGATTCCCAACGTCGTAGTTGCGCTCGGGCGGGGGACAGCCTCACGGGAGTAGAAGGCGCAAGGATGGAGCTTTGGTCCTTACCCGAGCGTTGGGACAAGATGGCCCCCACCCCGGAGTCCGAGGCATCCACCTCCACCACGAACTGGCGAGACACCTCAGGATGGACCAGGACAGGAGCGGAAGTGAAGCGGTTCTTTAAACCGATGAAGGCGGCTTCAGCTTCAGGGTTCCAGGAGAAGGGGATGGATGGGGAGGTGAGTCGGGTGAGGGGTTCAGCTACCCTGCTGTAGTCCCGAATGAATCGCGGTAAAAGTTTGCAAACCCCAGGAATCGTTGCAATTCCTTTACCGATGACGGTTGAGGCCACTCCACCACCGCCTGGATCTTGGCCGGGTCTGGTCTCACCTGTCCACACTCCACGATGTACCCCAGGAAGCTCACCGACGAGGCGTGAATTCGCACTTCTCCGCCTTGACAAACAGTTGGTTCTCCCACAACCTCTCCAAGACCTGCCGGACATGGGTAGTGTGTTCCTGTAGGTTGCGGGAGAAAATTAAAATGTCGTCAAGGTAGACGAAGACAGAGCGGTTGAGAAAGTCCCGGAGCACATCGTTGACCAACGCCTGGAACACAGCGGGGCGTTGGTGAGCCCGAACGGCATCACCAGGTACTCAAAGTGGCCCAGGGGGTGTTGAACGCCGTCTTCCACTGCGTCCCCTTCCCGGATTCGAACAAGGTGGTAGTAGGCGTTACGGAGGTCCAATTTAGAAAAATAGTGGCCTCCTGTAGAGGTTCGAATGCGGAGTTGATGAGAGGTAGAGGGTACTTGTTTTTAACGGTGATGGCGTTGAGGTTGCGGTAGTCGATGCAGGGACGGAGTGACTTGTCCTTCTTGGCCACGAAGAAGAACCCTGCACCGACTGGGGATGAGGAGGGTCGGATGATGCCTGCCGCCAGTGAGTCATGAATATATGACTCCATCGCTCTCTCGGCCGCGAGATGTTGAAGAGGCGACGGAAGGCAGGAGCCCCGGGAAGCAGGTCGATGCCGCAGTCATAGGGCCTATGAGGGGCAACGAAGAGGCTCGGCTCTTGCTGAACACCTCCGCCAGGTCGTGATACATGGGGGAACCGAGGACATGTCTGGAGGAACCAACCTGGCGGGAGGTGAAGCACCCTCCGTGGGTGCTCGAGCCGACTGGAGGCAAGTGGCGTGACAGTAGGGACTCCAGCTCTGGATCTTGCTGGTGATCCAGTTCAGATGAGGGTTGTGGAGTTGGAGCCAGGGTTGGCCGAGAACCAGAGGGGACTGGGGTGAGGAGATGACCAGGAGCTGAATGGTCTCACGGTGGTTGCCGGACAGGATGAGCTGTAGGGGTTCGGTGGTGTGTGTGACCTGGGCTAGGAGGTTCCCATCCAGTCCGTGGACCCGGAGAGGGACGGCAAGAAGAGTGGCGATGCCAGCCTGTCGCACTAGCTGGGCATCAATGAAATCTCCATCCGCCCCGGAGTCCACTAGGGCACACAGCGACAGGGTTGACGGTTCCAGTTAGCGTGGCCTTCAACTGGAAGAGACTGGGCGGTTGTGGAGCCCTGGGTGTGGCTCACCAGTAGGCCCAGTTTTACTGGTGAGCCTGGGCTTTTGGTCGCGGCGGGCAGGTGGCCAGGTAGTGGCCCGTGTTACCACAATAGAGGCAAACTCCCGCCTTGAGTCTCCGCTTGCGTTCCTCCGGGAGAGGTGAGCTCTGCCCAGCTGCATGGGCTCTTCAGTTGCAAGCCCGGGGCTGACCGTTGCTCGGTGGTTCGGGAGAGGAAGGAATCAGGAGGTGACGGAGAAGAAGAGCTCGCTGGGGTGAGGTGACCGGTCTTCTCCCTCCGACGCTCCCGCAGCGGTTGTCGACCCTGATGGCAAGGAAACCAGAGCGTCGAGGAGTCAGGTAGTCCCTCGTAGCCAGCACGTCCTTCACCACTTCACCTAACCCGTTCCGGAAGGCCCATTGGAGCGACGCGTCATTCCAAGCGGATTCCGCCGCCAGGGTTCTGAACACCACCGCGTACTCCGCCACGCTGCGGTCCCCTTGACGGAGATGGAATAAGCGCTGGGAGGCATCCTTCCCACCCACCGGGTGATCAAAACCTTCCTCATTTCTGTCACGAATGTGGAGTACTGGGAACTGGCTGGGAGCTGGCTGTCCCAGATGGCAGTGGCCCACTCCAGCGCCCTACCCCCAAGGCAGCCCATGATGAATGCGATCCTTGCCGGCTCAGAGCCGTATGAAGATGGTTGTAGGTGGAAGATGAGGTCGCATTGCATGAGGAACCCTTGCAGTTCCCCAAATTGCCATAATAGCGATCCGGGTGGGGAATGCGGGGTTCCTGGGTTGTCCAACCGGCAGGCTGGCAGGCGGCGATGACGCAGGGGGGTTGGGAGAAGTCGTCTGCGTCAGAAGAGAGACGTTGGAGCTGAGTTGGGACACCTGTTCTCCCACCTGAGAAATATGGCCTCCCAGACTCCTCAGTGCCTCCATAGTCTCCTTCATGTGTCGCTCCTGCTGGTCTACGAGCCTCCTGGCAGGCGAGTAGGTGGTGGAGCGCAGTCGAGTCTGCTGGGTCCATAATGGCCTTTATGTTCTGTTACGTGCGGTAAATGCAGACCTGGACCCAAAAGCGGACTCGACACGGAGATGGTATTTGCGCTCCGCTCAGGAGGCGTTTAATCAAGGAACAAATAAAAGTGACGGAAACAAGCCGTCCAAAAACAAACAGGCAAAACAGGATTAGCCGTGCGGCTAAATAAACAAGAAACAGGGAATCCAAAAACAACCGCAAAAAACAGGAAAGCCGTGCGGCTACTAAACAAGAAACAAAATAAACACAGGCAGATTCAGGAATATTCGCGAAGTCAGGAACAGGTAACCAAATGAAAGCAGTGCTAGAAAAACTAGTACGCAAAGGCAATGGGCTAAACGAGTGCCGGGTTTAAATAGGCAAAAGCATTAACTAATAAGGGCAGCGTGCAGAATGTGCAGGGAAAACAAATGTGACAGGCTGAAACAGCAAACGAGGAACAAGAAACAGATTGGGGCAGCGTGCAGAATGTGCAGGAAAAACAAATGTGACAGGCTAAACGAAACGAGGAAACAAGAGACAGATTGCGGCGAAGCCGCGCCCATAACACAGACAACACAGGGAGAACGCAAAACCAGACATGACACGAACAAAGTGGCAGAAAAACACAAGGAAAGTGAACAGGGCGGACAGCGATGTAACAGAACCCCCTCAACGGAGCCTCCTGGCGACCCACCAGGCCTGTTCTTCTGAGGGTGGGTTCGGTGGAAGTCCCGAATGAGGGAAGGGTCGAGGATGAGCTGGCGGGAAACCCAGCTCCTCTCCTCAGGGCCATAACCCTCCCAGTCCACCAAATATTGGTGGCCCCGACCCCCTGCGCCAAATGTCCAGGATGCGCCGGACGGTGTATGCTGGGGCGTTGTCAATGATCCGGGGCGGAGGGGAACGGCCGGAGGGCACAGTGAGCTGGTAGTGACAGGTTTGATCTTGAGGCGTGAAAGACGGGGTGAATCTTGAGGGCTGGAGGGAGTTTGAGTTTGACAGCAGAGGGGTTGATGATAGACTGTACCTTGTATGGACCGATGTAACGTGGCTGGAGTTTCTTGGAGGTGGACTGGAGGGAATGTCAGTGGTGGAGAGCCAGACTTGCTGTCCCGGAGAGTATTGGGGGCTGCGGTGCGGTGGCGGTCCGCCAGGCGTGGCGTTAGCGCGCGGTGGAGCGACGGAGAGCAGAGCGGGTGTCCTCCCAAATCCGAATACAGCGCCGGATGTGGGTTTGCACAGACGGGACGGAGATCTCCTCCTCCTGGGCCGGGAACAGGGGGCTGATACCCTAGGGAGCACTCGAAGGGGAGAGACCGGTGGCAGAGCTGGTTAGGGAATTGTGCGCATACTCAACCCAGGGTAGCAGATTGCTCAGGAGGAGGGGTTCCGGTCTGTGATGCACCGCAGTGCAGTCCCCAGGTCTTGGTTGGCCCTCTCGGTCTGGCCATTCGTCTGGGGGTGGTAGCCGGAGGACAGGCTGGGAGGCCCCCAGGGCCTGGCAAATGACTTCCAGACGTGGGAGGAAAACTGGGACCACGGTCCGACACAACGTCGACGGGGGATCCCATGTAAGCGAACCACGTGCTGGACCAGGAGCTCTGCGGTCTCTGAGGCTGAGGAAGCTTGGGAAGGGGAGCGAAATGGACCGCTTTGGAGAATCGGTCGACAATGGTCAAAATAGTGTCGTTACCTTCAGAGGGGGGAGTCCACAGGCGAAGTCAGACCAATGTGACTCCAAGGATGACCTGGGATGGGTAGGGGACGGAGGAGACCGCTGGCGGGCTGGTGGGATGCCTTGCTCCTGGCGCAGGTGGTGCAGGCCAGTACGAACTCCCGGGCGTCCGCGTATGGGCGGCCACCAAAAGCTGCGTTTGAGCAGCGACAGGGTGCGCTGGAACCCGGGGTGGCAGGCCAGACGGGAGGAGTGCGTCCACTGCAGGACCTGGGAACGGACGGAAACAGGGACAAACAGGTGAGGGCTGGGGTTAGGTCTGGGGTCAGGTTGAGTGGCCTGGGCCTCCTGATCTGCCTCTCAATTCCCCAGGTCACTGCAGCAACCACACAGGAGGGGACAGGATGGTGTTGGGACTCGTCTGTCCGGTTTTGGAGGAGAATTGGCGGGAGAGGGCGTCGGGTTTTAGGTTACGGGATCCGGGTCTGTATGTGATGGTGAAGTTGAAGCGGCCAAAGAACAGTGCCCACCGGCCTGGCGAAACTGAGTCTCTTAGCCGACTGGATATATGCCAGGTTTTTGTGGTCGGTCAGACGATAAATGGGTGTTCCGCTCCCTCCCAACAAATGTCGCCACTCCTCCAGGGCGAGTTTGACCGCCAGCAACTCCCGATTCCCAACGTCGTAGTTGCGCTCGGCGAGGGACAGCCTACGGGAGTAGAAGGCGCAAGGATGGAGCTTTTGGTCCTTACCCGAGCGTTGGGACAAGATGGCCCCCACCCCGGAGTCCGAGGCATCCACCTCCACCACGAACTGACGAGACACCTCAGGATGGACCAGGACAGGAGCGGAAGTGAAGCGGTTCTTTAAACCGATGAAGGCGGCTTCAGCTTCAGGGTTCCAGGAGAAGGGGATGGATGGGGAGGTGAGTCGGGTGAGGGGTTCAGCTACCCTGCTGTAGTCCCGAATGAATCGCCGGTAAAGTTTGCAAACCCCAGGAATCGTTGCAATTCCTTTACCGATGACGGTTGAGGCCACTCCACCACCGCCTGGATCTTGGCCGGTCTGGTCTCACCTGTCCACACTCCACGATGTACCCCAGGAAGCTCACCGACGAGGCGTGGAATTCGCACTTCTCCGCCTTGACAAACAGTTGGTTCTCCCACAACCTCTCCAAGACCTGCCGGACATGGGTAGTGTGTTCCTGTAGGTTGCGGGAGAAAATTAAAATGTCGTCAAGGTAGACGAAGACAGAGCGGTTGAGAAAGTCCCGGAGCACATCGTTGACCAACGCCTGGAACACAGCGGGGGCGTTGGTGAGCCCGAGCGGCATCACCAGGTACTCAAAGTGGCCCAGGGGGTGTTGAACGCCGTCTTCCACTCGTCCCCTTCCCGGATTCGAACAAGGTGGTAGGCGTTACGGAGGTCAATTTAGAAAAATAGTGGCCTCCTGTAGAGGTTCGAATGCGGAGTTGATGAGAGGTAGAGGGTACTTGTTTTTAACGGTGATGGCGTTGAGGTTGCGGTAGTCGATGCAGGACGGAGTGACTTGTCCTTCTTGGCCACGAAGAAGAACCCTGCACCGACTGGGGATGAGGAGGGTCGGATGATGCCTGCCGCCAGTGAGTCATGAATATATGACTCCATCGCTGCTCTCTCCGGCCGCGAGATGTTGAAGAGGCGACCGGAAGGCAGGGAGCCCCGGGAAGCAGGTCGATGCCGCAGTCATAGGGCCTATGAGGGGCAACGAAGAGGCTCGGCTCTTGCTGAACACCTCCGCCAGGTCGTGATACATGGGGGAACCGAGGACATGTCTGGAGGAACCAACCTGGCGGGAGGTGAAGCACCCTCCGTGGGTGCTCGAGAGCCGACTGGAGGCAAGTGGCGTGACAGTAGGGACTCCAGCTCTGGATCTTGCTGGTGATCCAGTTCAGATGAGGGGTTGTGGAGTTGGAGCCAGGGTTGGCCGAGAACCAGAGGGGACTGGGGTGAGGAGATGACCAGGAGCTGAATGGTCTCACGGTGGTTGCCGGACAGGATGAGCTGTAGGGTTCGGTGGTGTGTGTGACCTGGGCTAGGAGGTTCCCATCCAGTCCGTGGACCCGGGAGAGGGACGGCAAGAAGACGAGTGGCGATGCCAGCCTGTCGCACTAGCTGGGCATCAATGAATCTCCATCCGCCCGGAGTCCACTAGGCACACAGCGACAGGGGTTGACGGTTCCAGTTGAGCGTGGCCTTCAACTGGAAGCGAGACTGGGCGGTTGTGGAGCCCTGGGTGTGGCTCACCAGTAGGCCCAGTTTTACTGGTGAGCCTGGGCTTTTGGTCGCGACGGGCAGGTGGCCAGGTAGTGGCCCGTGTTACCACAATAGAGGCAAACTCCCGCCTTGAGTCTCCGCTTGCGTTCCTCCGGGGAGAGGTGAGCTCTGCCCAGCTGCATGGGCTCTTCAGTTGCAAGCCCCGGGGCTGACCGTTGCTCGGTGGTTCGGGAGAGGAAGGAATCAGGAGGTGACGGAGAAGAAGAGCTCGCTGGGGTGAGGTGACCGGTCTTCTCCCTCCGACGCTCCCGCAAGCGGTTGTCGACCCTGATGGCAAGGGAAACCAGAGCGTCGAGGGAGTCAGGGTAGTCCCTCGTAGCCAGCACGTCCTTCACCACTTCACCTAACCCGTTCCGGAAGGCCCATTGGAGCGACGCGTCATTCCAAGCGGATTCCGCCGCCAGGGTTCTGAACACCACCGCGTACTCCGCCACGCTGCGGTCCCCTTGACGGAGATGGAATAAGCGCTGGGAGGCATCCTTCCCACCCACCGGGTGATCAAAAACCTTCCTCATTTCTGTCACGAATGTGGAGTACTGGGAACTGGCTGGGAGCTGGCTGTCCCAGATGGCAGTGGCCCACTCCAGCGCCCTACCCCCAAGGCAGCCCATGATGAATGCGATCCTTGCCGGCTCAGAGCCGTATGAAGATGGTTGTAGGTGGAAGATGAGGTCGCATTGCATGAGGAACCCCTTGCAGTTCCCCAAATTGCCATAATAGCGATCCGGGTGGGGAATGCGGGGTTCCCTGGGTTGTCCAACCGGCAGGCTGGCAGGCGGCGATGACGCAGGGGGGTTGGGAGAAGTCGTCTGCGTCAGAAGAGAGACGTTGGAGCTGAGTTGGGACACCTGTTCTCCCACCTGAGAAATATGGCCTCCCAGACTCCTCAGTGCCTCCATAGTCTCCTTCATGTGTCGCTCCTGCTGGTCTATACGAGCCTCCTGGCAGGCGAGTAGGTGGTGGAGCGCAGTCGAGTCTGCTGGGTCCATAATGGCCTTTGCGTTCTGTTACGTGCGGTAAATGCAGACCTGGACCCAAAAGCGGACTCGACACGGAGATGGTATTTGCGCTCCGCTCAGGAGGCGTTTAATCAAGGAACAAATAAAAGTGACGGAAACAAGCCGTCCAAAAACAAACAGGCAAAACAGGATTAGCCGTGCGGCTAAATAAACAAGAAACAGGGAATCCAAAAACAAAAAAAAAAAAACAGGAAAGCCGTGCGGCTACTAAACAAGAAACAAAATAAACACAGGCAGATTCAGGAATATTCGCGAAGTCAGGAACAGGTAACCAAATGAAAGCAGTGCTAGAAAAACTAGTACGCAAAGGCAATGGGCTAAACGAGTGCCGGGTTTAAATAGGCAAAAGCATTAACTAATAAGGGCAGCGTGCAGAATGTGCAGGGGAAAACAAATGTGACAGGCTGAAACGAAAACGAGGGAACAAGAAACAGATTGGGGCAGCGTGCAGAATGTGCAGGGAAAAACAAATGTGACAGGCTAAACGAAACGAGGAAACAAGAGACAGATTGCGGAAAAAGCCGCGCCCATAACACAGACAACACAGGGAGAACGCAAAAACCAGACATGACAAAGTGGCAGAAAAACACAAGGAAAGTGAACAGGGCGGACAGCGATGTAACAATCTTCCCCATTTTTGAATGATAACAGATGCCATTTGAATTTCTTTCATTTATAGCTAACAGCCACAGTAGACATACTTACTGCACTAAACATACAACTAATATATTATATTGGATATAACTGAATTGCACAACTCAACTGTCTGTTAAGAACATAAGAACATAAGAATACATAATGATGAGAACGGGCCGTTCGGCCCATCTAGGCTCGTCATGTCCTAATCTAAAGAGTATCTAAAGAGTATCTAGTACTACATCTAGCCTGGACTTGAATAGCCCAAGTGTTTCTACCTCTACTACCCGACCTGGCAAGGTGGGTAGTAGAGGCAGTTATGCAAGCTGTTCCAGGCATTGACAACTCTCTGTGTAAAGAAAAACTTCCTAATATCTGTGCGGAATTTGCCTTTAACTAATTTCCACCTGTGGCCTCTTGTTCTGCTGACCCCATTCATCTCCACACTGCTTTAAATTAAAGCACACTGTTTTGATGCAGATAGGCTTTGATCAACTACAATTCCTAAGTCTTTTTCGAATTGAACACCTACTAACCTTTCTTCTCCCATAAAATACTCCTATCTAATGTTTTTATTTCCCACATGCATAACTTTACATTTAGCAATATTGAATGTCATCTGCCATGTATCTGCCCATTTTTGGATTTTGTTTAAATCATCTTGGATTACTTTAGTCGATTCCAAACTGTTTGCCAAACCCCCAAGTTTAGTATCATCTGCAAATTTAACTATTTTGCTACTAACGTCCATATCAAGATCATTTATGTAAATAAGGAAGAGCAGAGGTCCCAGCACCAATCCCTACGGGACACCACTGCCCACAGCACCGAGGTCAGATACGGCCCAACCTACTGTTACTCTTTGTATTCGCCCTTGCAGCCAATTATGAACCCACTCTGAAACTACTCCTGCAATTCCTACTGAATTCATTTTTAGCAATGAGCCTCTCATGTGGTACCTTGTCAAATGCTTTCTGAAAGTCCAAATATATAATATCATAAGCCTGGTTCAGGTCAACACACTTTGTACCCTCTTCGAAAAAGTCCAGGAGGTTTGTTAGGCATGACCTCCCTTTGAGAAAACCATGTTGGCTCTCCCTTAAAATACTATTATGTTTCAAGAATGATTCCCACTTATCCCTAATAATACATTCCAGCATTTTACATGCGATGCAAGTTAAACTGACAGGCCTATAGTTCCCTGGGTCAGTATGGTCCAAATAATACAAATATATATTTCTAATAGGGCAAATGCTTTGATAGCCTGTATTACAATAAATCAACACTTACATGTGCAATCTCTGGTAGCCTCTCTAAAAGTAATGAAGCCAATAGTGTATTCTAGAGTTTTTGTCCATTCTTTGTCAAATAATGTTGCCAAGCTTTTGCATTACCTTTTCTCTTGCTGTGTTTTTGCATTAGCCCTATATACCTTCGCACATGTCATTTCAGTTTATATTTATTTGATGTAATGCAGTTTATAATAATATTGTATTTTTATATTTAAAAAGTACATTCATATTTTGTGAGGGATAATAATATATTATGTCAAAATGCTTTTGATCATTTATTTGAGTTCAATTTAATTCCTGTGTAATCCATCCTGAACGGTTAATGATTTTTCTTTAGTGTACACTGTTGCACGTGTAACCGCGCCTATCGCAACACAGTTGACAGAGCGGAAATGGTAACACAGATATTGCCCATGTGTGACTTTCTGACATTCTTTTTTAGAGAAGTTGGATGCCTTTACTGCCCATTCATACATTGAAAAAGCACAAGCACAATATTTGAAGCAATACAAGGGAGATCTGAAGGAGGAGGAATTCATTGTCTTAGGCAATTGTGCTGAAAATGATACTTTTGTCATACAATTCACCCAATTTTACTGTACTACAGGATAAATGACCAGATAATTGAAGACTCACTGTGTTTAGTTTCTGACAAACTTACTCATGATGAAAGTTTTGTCTATAAGGTCATGAGTATGGTTTTGGATTATGTAAGAAAGAATATGGAGATGAATTGGGTTATTATAAATATTCACTATTTCAGTGATAGCTGTGCTGGACAGTAGAAATGTAATCAATTTGTGGCACCATGAGAGTGATTTTGGAATGAAGTACCTTTGGTTTTTCTATGCCAATGTGATTGGATAAGAGGGATAATAAAATGTCTATATCAAGAGCAAGCCTCCAACAACCTCTGGAAAATCGAATTCTTAATGTTCGACAAGTGTTAGACTTTTGCATAGATGAAATCAAAGGAATGAAAGTGTTTTCATAGAACAATAGGACATTGAAACTTTGTGCAAAGAAGTCAAATATATACAAACACAAGAACTCTGCCAGGAACCCGCAGCTTCCATAACTCAGTATCTGATTTTCTAGTTTGATGTTATGATGATGTCTATGCGACCTGGGCCTGATTTTATTAGGCTAATTCATGTCATGTTTTTAAGTTATCAAAAAGCATTGCCCCTCCTTAACTAGAGTTATAATGATGCAACTAGAAGATGTCATGTTTGCTTGCATCATAAGTGATGCTATGTTATTTTTAGGTGATGTTTTGTGGGATTAGTTATCCCACTAGTCATGGTTCGCCACTGCATTATAACATTTCTTCTGACCGAAAGCCTGTGTTAATTTTGGAGAGCCCTCCCCAAGAGAATTACTAAGTATACACCTCCAAACATAATGTTTCTGTTTTTAATGTCTGCAGAAAGTCTTACATGATTGTTATCTTGTGGGTGGTTTTCACCGGCTGTGACTGCAGTATTGAAAAGTTCACGGCTTGCCCTTGAGTTCATTGATTTCTTTAGCAGTCAATATGAAAAACTTGAGCACACACATTCATAGACTTAGGGCCTCAGGTGGTTCTGTCTATTGCATTAACCTCCAGGAAAGGAAAACAATAATACAATAAAATGTTTTTAGTGATTTGTAGTTCTTACTGAATATGCCCACATTTTTTATCGGATAAAACATTAGACTAAACTGCCTCTGAACATATTCAACAACTTTAAATTAATTGTGCCACATCCACAACCATCTGTATAATAGTGTGTGTTTAGAAAATGCATACACAGTACAACAGTACACAGTATCACTTTATATAATATATTTTATGTATGTAAGACATTTTTGCATTATTATGTCATTTGAATCTGCCCAGGCCAATCCTAATCCCAATCTCAAGATTTATTTGAATCATTGTCCATTTCAGAGTACTGTAACTGATTACAGAGGAACAGGTCAGAAGAAGGATAAGGACTTGTTAGCATTGGATCTTTCTGAATAACAATTTGTGAAAAGAGATGCAATGAGGTTGTGGGTATTTTTTCATCTCAATTTGAAGAGAAGATTTAGAGGCATCAGCTTAATTAACCCCCTGCCCTGCTGGGAGAGAGAGCCATTCATCTGTAGCATATTACCAATTCACTCAATGGAGTTCATCTAATCTTCCCATTACTCACAAAAGTGTAGGTCTATCAACTGTTCTGACCTATCAAGGTAATATCTTTCATAAAATGACAGGCAGAATTTATCACCAACAATCACAGTATACAAGGGTACAGTGGAAATGCAGTATTTATGTTAATTACATTTTCAACAAATTTCTGTTCATTACATACACATCGATTTCTGTTTCATTTCAAGAACACAGTATATTCAAGCAAGGCTGTGTACCCTGTCATTGTATGCTATATATATTTTAGTTTTGACTCAATCAAAAATAAGAAATAAACCTATTTTTTTATCATGAGATTCCCTCTTCCCTCAAGGGGACCCATGACAAAATGATTATAGCAAGTCCTCAACAAACACCAGCACAGTGAAGAAGTATTGGAAAATAAAAGCTGCTCAAGAATCTCACATTCCAATGTACAAGGCGAGGTGGGGGCACATTATGCATTACTCAAACTCAAACTGCATGGCTAAAAACAGATTTTTCAGATTTGACATTTCCTCAATAATTTCCCCAGGACCAGCTATAAATGCTTAACAAAAACAATACTTATGTGCGCAGTTTGTTCCACTGCAAAACTCAAGATTTATATTGGTTGGTTGAATGTGAAATGTATTTAATAATACAATACATTTTTTCATCATCAAATTATTTTTTTACGCAGGAAATTATTATTAATTATGACATGCAAAACTTGGATTATAAGACAGGTTGTGCATGCCATTTGCATTTTGGAAAGGACTGATACAATTTTCAGTTTCAGACTGACAAAAAAATATAATTAAAAAAGCCATTCAACACACAGTACAGATAAACGACGAAAGCATTAAAAATGCTCCACTCATGTATGCTTCATTTCGTACAATAATCACACTATGTATTTCTCAGCTGAAATGGTGAAAGCTCATTAAAATACTTGCATTACCATCTAAAGCAAAATGCAACCATTTTCATTACCCATAACATTATATTTATATCAAAACACACAGAGCAAACAATGCATTGGAACAGGCAATAAAAAATATAAAAGCATTGCTCTTCCTTGAATTTATTCCAGGTAAATGATTACCAAGCTGTTTTATGACCATTACTGCTCATCTGCCACTGCACAGCCTACTCCAGAGTTTTACCAGAAACTAGCAGCTGGGCACAATCCATGGGGGCTGAAAGAGAGGAGCGACTGCAGGGAACAGGTTAGCAGAGACCCAAAGTGCTTCCATCAGAGCTGAACCCCACAGCCTGGTCTCACAGTACAGGACTGGGGTTCCCTCGTGGTCTCACTGTCTGGGATTGCGGTTCCCTCGATGATCGGTTGGACTGCAGAGCGGTGTTTCCCACAGAGTTCCTCAGCTGCCTGATCAGGACCCACAGTAGAAGCAGGAGGAGCAGGAACAGGGTGCTGAACATCCCCAGGTAAACGCACAAGTCGAAGCCCCAGCCCACGCCCAGTGGCAAAGAGGTGGAGGCCACCAGGAACCTCCGGGGGGATGGCATGGAGGGTGGTGTGGTGGGAAGGTCAGGGGTCAGGTTATGGGTCAGGGGTCCTCCTGAGGAGCCTGATCCCAACACTCTGTTCCTCTTAGATCCCAGGAGCAGCGCATGTCACCGTAGGGAATCCCTTTGGTACACGACGGAGTCACATTCTTCCTGAGGACTGGCAAGTTCTAACAATACAGCAGCATTTATCTGTGTCCTTTTGGGGGCTTGCGAGGGGGACAGATGCTTTTGGTTGGAATCTTGTGTTGCCAGTTCTGCTCTCCTCCTGCAAGGCTCTGAACACTCGCTCTGACTCCCAATCTATCACACTGTGCAAATATACACATGCGCGCAAACAGACGCACACACAGAGCTCCCTCTAATTGGTTACTCTACCTGTTCTTTTTCCCCCTTACTTGCAGACACAAAGAACCTTTGCAGGCAACGAACCTGTTTAAATATGTTCCCTGCATTATGAAATCAAAAATACTATTAAATCATTTGTCTTAGATCATAAATAAACATGTTTTGTGATAAACAATTCATCTATACATTGGGACAGCAGTCTTGTTCTTCCGTACCAGATATTTAAACATTTATCTACTCCCCATCCTTTTGAAGCATATTGTGTTTTATATTGAAGGATAGAACCCTATTAATAATTCCCCAAACGTGAATCTCAGTGAGGGGCATCCCAACTCATGGTTTTAGGGCTTTATCAGTTTAATACTGGGCATTCAATTCTACATACATTTAACTCATATTACTCATATTTATGTCAACTGATTTTATTTTTTCATAACAAGGTATTGTATGTTTTAGTGCTACTTGCACTCACATAATTAATTTATTATAAGCCAGTGAGCGCACACATACAATATGTAGCATTCAGTCATTATACAGTGTGTCCTCAAACAGTTCATCAAATTTATTTAAAGTAAATATTGTATGGAAAATATTGTACCTATATTGATTTTACAATAAAGTGTGCTTGCAAGGCTGCACAGGAAACCCTCAGTTGTTGACCTGAAACTTTGGAGAGGAAAGTGGGTTGCCTCTGATAATGCCTTCCCTAATGTTCCTTGTGTGAGGGCAAAACTAACAAACTGCAGCAGGAGGCAGTTCTCCCTCCCTTGTATTCATTCACTAAACTACATTCAAGTCTTTATTTATTCCATAACCTGCCACACCTGTCATTATTTTTTTCATTATTATTTTCCCATAACATATCCACCACTCCTTATCAAAATAGACGGTAATTGTTTGTATTATGTAATTACCTCTTAATTAGGAAAATAAAATGTATTTGTCAAATTAATTCAAATAAAGGGATACATTTTGGTAATTTTGGCATGTGCCATTTTAAGTGTGTTAGGTCCAACTTTTAGTCTGTTTGTATTTTGTACAATTTATCAAATGTCCTTTCATGAGACCAATATATATTTGCAGCCACTGTTACACAATTGTAATTTAATCCTACAATTAAAATCCAAACTTTTTTCCTTGTTGCACATCACTTAATTGTAGGTGCTGCCCAAGACATGTAACTCCTAAACTCTCAATATTACATTAGAAATAGAAAAAGGCCAAACATAGGTGGAACATTTCATAAACAATTACTTGACCACCTTTGTGTTCAGGAATACAAATCAGTCTGTCACATGTCAGCACTCACAAGCTAGCAATGTATTTTAAACCTTTTTTCTATTTTCCCTTTCAATAATCTGTAAAATGTCTGTGAAAGGAGAATCTGTAAGAACAGTTCTTTTGGGGGGGCCGGTAAAGTTTAAGCATTAACATATGACGTTTGACGTACATTCTATGAAGAAACACCTTAATTGCACACAGGTGACCTCCAATCAAATAATTATGTGACCTCTGAAGACAATTGATTGCACCAGAGTTTATTTAGGTGCGTCAGCAAAAGGGGTGAATCAATTCTTCTTCTTTTTTTTTTTTGTTAGTCTTTTTTTTCACATTATTTAGTATTTTGTTTGGATCCGTAACAAGAAATCCCAATTAAATACTTTTCGATTCCATGAAGTAAGAAAATAAAATGTGAAAAAGGGGTGAATACTTTTTATACCCGCTGTAAGTTACTCTTGCAGACATGACTCATTGGAAAATTGCTAAATCTGCAAACTATAATTTTGAAAACTTTGGACTAAATGTGACATTGTTTGCTTTAGCACAATATACTGTATGTAATCTATATTTGCTTTATTGTACTTTGAATTCCAACCAGCACCATATAACTACTTTTTGGACCGTATGATGGTCTCTATACTTAATTCTAAATACCTATTGCTGTGGTTTTTCCTGTGCAATAACACTTAAAACTCATACCTACACAAACTCTTAAAAGAAGAGAGGTTTACCTACTCAACAACAGGGAATACCAGACTATTTATTCATTGGACAAATAAACAAATAGATTTATCATGCATTCCATCAATTGGAATAAAAAGTACAGCTGATTTGCCCATGATTTTCACACAGTAAAATAATACAATACTTGGTAGTATAAGTTATCACTCATAGTATCACTCATAGTTCAGAACATGTCTCGTAAATTTTCAGTTACTTGCTGTACTACTTCCTACTCTGTATCCATGCAAATTTTCTTGCAGGTCTCATGATATGCAATTCATATGTATCATCTGTTTTTGCTGTTTGTATGAAAAGCTCTTGTCACACTTCATGCACCAAATGGTCCCTCACATGTCAGCATGTTTAGTTAATCAATATTTATATTTGTGTTTGGGGAGAGCTGTGTGTTTGAGGGAGGTTTTTGGATCTGTGGAATTTAATTTGGAGTATTTCCAAAGTTGCTTATCAGACTGAAACAAAACAGTAACAACCAGAACAGTATTGTTATTTGTTTTTTATTGTTCTGCCAAGTGTGAATATGCAATGGGATGCTCTGTGCAATAAGAAAAATCTCAGTCTCTGTGTCACTGGGCCTCTTTACTAACCCAAAACCAGCAATTTAACAAGACTGGTAAACACTGTGGTTGAGAATACACCATAATTTCATTTTCATAATAATTTCAATTTCATAATACTGAAAACAGACCCTTCCTCTGTAACTTTGCTATGAGAAGAATAGCCTAGCCCATAATATGGAGTGTGTTTTTAACATTTTCTTTTTTACTCTTGACTGGATCATATGAACATTGTCCTCGTGACTTCCTGTTGTGGTCAGACCATGAAAATGCAGCCAGATTTACGATAGCAAATTCATCATAACAATTTACAGAACAGTTTCTCTTTCTCGATCGTTTTAACAAATCTAAGTACTTTATTTGGAACCCACCACAATACAATGTATACAAATTAAGTACAGTCACAATCACAATCAATGATGCATACTGTATATATTAGCAAAACAAATCAATACATGAACGTTTCGAAACACTGCAAGTCAACATTGGCCTCTACTGGCAGAAGCTGGCATTGCAGCCATTCATTATAAGTGTGTTGGTGACAGAGGTTTTGCGTAACGTTAGCCAAAAAAACTCATCGCGGGGATACTTGAAATTGTGTTGATGAGATAATACTTTATTGTCTGCTCGTGCGGAAAATAGTTTTGCATCTAAAAACGCTTCCCATACACCACAATGTATAAGGCGAAAGACAGAGCAATCTATACAACAACACATCTATAAATATATTGCACAAGTCTTATTGCACTTAACTAAAATTGCACAAATCCATAACAAGGTGGCTCTTGTGGTTGTCCTTAACTCATTTACCGTTGACTCCCTTGCTGGTTGTGAAAGGGGGTATACAGATTTGTTTTAATGGTTCTGTGTGGTTCAATAGGTAGAGCACGGCGCTGACAACGCCTAGGTTGTGGGTTTGATTCCTATTGGGACCAC
Source organism: Aldrovandia affinis (assembly GCA_029706075.1). Lineage (NCBI taxonomy): Eukaryota > Metazoa > Chordata > Actinopteri > Notacanthiformes > Halosauridae > Aldrovandia > Aldrovandia affinis. The sequence continues at coordinate 746,545 of JAINUG010000263.1, read as the reverse complement.
GTATACTGAAAATTGTATGCATTCACTACTGAGTCGCTTTGGATAAAAGCGTCTGCTAAATGGCGTATATTATTATTATTGTTTTTAAAGGTTTTTATTTGGTCTCTTGATGCCTCTATCCTCCATAATCTAGGGTATATCTGATCTGTCTATCTATCTAACTAACGAATATATCCATCTCACAATTTCGAATTAATTATCGAATAATCTCAAATAAACTCAAATATCTCCGTAATCCTCGCAAACATCGCTGTCTGTCTCTCTCAGGAGGCTAACAAACGACAACTCCACAAACTCCACAAACTCCACAAACTCCACAAACTCCACAAACTCCACAAACTCCACAAACTCCACAAACTCCACAAACTCGCACCATGCATTCAAAGATTTCGAGCTTTCGCTCCATTTTTAAAACCTTTTGACATTCGACAGGTCAACCGTGAGGTTCGACACCTCGATCGTGATGTTCGAAACATCGATAACGTGACTCGCTGCTAGGAACATTGTATCGAATCTGCAAGTGCTGAAACGATCGATACGTGTCAAAATGCCACCCCTACTGCTTTCGTCATCAACGTGCGATTCTCCACGCCTCAAGTAATATAGCACATTTCATGGGTTGCCTATAATAGTTTTTTGAACGTAAAAATGAGGGAAACGCCGCTATCAAACTGCGAACGACAATTTCTGCTGAAGGCTATAGAAGAAAAAAAGGTAACGTAGTTATTAATATGACTGCAGATTGTGTGCACGATTAATACGAGCAAACGTTAACTAGCTGTAACGTTCAGTTAGTTATTAGCCAGCCAGCTAGCTAAAACGACGAACGTTAGCTTCCCCCATACATGAATATGTTGATAGTTTACTGACTATATAGATGTAATAATGGGTTTAATAATAAGCCATGCGTAGTTAAACGAGGTATGGTTCGTCGTGATAGCTGAATTTAGCTAGCGTTAGCTACTGCTTTAAATTGTGTATTAGCACCGAGGTTTTATCAGTGCAATTCAGGATTGTAACGTTCGTTATCCGATACCTGATGAAATGTAATTAGCAAACATCTCTGGGGGACGGTAACATGTAATCTAGCGAGCTAGTTCGCACAGACAACTAGCATAAATCGACTGCTATGTAACACCGGTAGCTAATTTGCTTTTATGACACCGACCATCCGCTGTGTGTTATATATACGACATATATGATCACCCGGACCTACCGATTCTCCCTCCATAACATCCAGAGGATCCGACCGTTCCTCACCCAAGAGACCACACAACTCCTGGTCCAGGCCCTAGTGATCTCACGTCTGGACTACTGCAATTCCTTGTTGGCAGGCCTACCGGCCTGTGCCATCAAGCCACTGCAACTACTCCAGAATGCTGCCCCACATCTGGTGTTCAATCAACCAAAGTTCACCCATGTCACCCCTGTACTCTCCTCTCTGCACTGGCTCCCCATCACAGCACGCATCAGATTCAAATCACTGGTGCTGGCTTATCAAGCGGCTCGAGGAACTGCTCCCCCTTACCTCCAGACACTCATCACACCCTAAGCCAGACCCCTCCACTCCGCCTCCTCTGGCAAACTGACTGTCCCATCCCTCCGGGCGCCCGGCAGTGGCTCCTCACGGTCTCGCCTCTTCTCTGACCCCTCGGTGGTGGAATGATCTTCCGCACTTGGTCAGGACCGCGGAATCACTTGCGATCTTCCTCAAGAAACTCAAACTACCACTGAATTCTGTACTTCTAGGCAATTGTCATCACCACTGGCTACTTGTTTTACTCCTTTTCCTTCCCAGTGTTACAGGTATGGTATGCAGCTGCCAACAACGATGTCTATATATTTTTCTTATTGTATCTGTTTCAGAACATAATTCACATTTGTAGCGGTAGCATGAGACTCCCAGACAGCTAGGGTTTGAGTCAATTTCTTAATTCAGTTGGTTTCCATCCAGTTTCACACCCAATCTATTCTAACATTGTAAATCCGGGTTGAATTGATGAGCTCTGGTGCTGTCTACTGTAGCTGGTTAATCTTGTTTTTGTTTGTTTTTGGCAGCGCTTGGATGGAAGGCAGACATATGACTACAGAAATATTAAAATCACATTTGGAACAGATTATGGGTGCTGCATTGTTGACCTTGGAAAGACAAGGTGAGCTAAGGTTCTCTGTTCTCTGTTAAGGTTCTAATTTAAGGTTAACGGGTTCTAATTGTTTTGTAAATAATTGAGAATAAAAATGTATTGTTTTCTGGGTGTTTTCATTTTCCATTCAAAAATTGAGTGGTCAGCCAAGTTGTAATTGATTTACATTGGAAAGATTTCTTGTGTATTCCATTAATAAATGATTAATTTATAATTCCAAATGTAATCATTTCTGCTCTGTCAAGATTAATCCGCCTCGTGTACCAGATGATTCTGAGCATTCATTAATCAGAAGTTTTTTGTGTGTGTTGTTTTTAGGGTTCTGGCCCAAGTATCTTGTGAACTGGTAGCTCCTAAAGAGAACAGGCCAACAGAGGGCATCCTGTTTTTCAACCTGGAGCTCTCTCCCATGGCCTCACCTGCCTTTGAGCTGGGCAGGTATATTTTGATATATTCTTTGATCAGGAAGTACAATTTGGTCTCAAATGCATACTGTATGATCATTTCAAAACAGATCATATGTCAAAATGAGACCTGTTGACTTACAATTTGTTACTTCCTTCGAAATACATTCTTGTGGCCTCAGGTGGTGTAATGGTATAAGCATTTGCCCGGAATGCAGGTTGCCCACTGCGGCCCGGGTTCGAACCCTGGCTCTGCCAGCCCGGCTGTGGCCAGGAGCCCTGTTTAGGGGTTGGCGATTGGCTGTCCACCTTTGGTGGGGGAGCCGGCACAAGCTCGCTGAGAAGCGTGAAGGGGGAGCCGGCACAAGCTTACTGAGAAGCGCAAAGGGTGTCCCTGTAAAGTGAGTGCCGTCTTGAAGGAGGCGGATCATTGCCGGCCTCAGGGTATTGGCTTAACCTCGAAGCCGGGCGGCAGGCTCGTGGGGAAGGGCAAATTGAAAGAAATAGATGGTACAAATTGGGAGAAAAACAGGGGGAAAAATCTGTACATTCTTTAAATACATTCTTTGTATTTTAATTAGTGCTCCATTTTTTGTGATCGTTTTCTTACAGTATTTTGTTTCTCAAAGATGCACTTCAAATCTAAGTGCTAATCTAAGTAAAAAATGAACTTCACTAAGGTGGTGACATATCATTGAGGGTTCTCCTCATGCAATAGTCCATTACCAGATATCCCTTATTTTCTCTCAGGTTATTTATTCTCTTTGTCTTTGTATTGGTTTGTTTCAGGCAGTCTGAATTACTTGTGAAGTTAAACAGACTACTGGAAAGATGTCTCCGAAACTCTAAATGCATAGACACAGAGTCTTTGTGTGTGGTCTCGGGTGAGAAGGTAACTGAAAAATTACAAGACTGTTACAGTCAAATTTCTCTGGAATGTCTAAACCAAACACTGTAATCTTACCATGCATCTCCCAGTCACTGTTGTCTAATGTAGATACATGCCAAATGCCTTTGGGTTCTCAGCTTCACATGAATATAGATGTATTTAATAAGACACATAAATAAGACCTTGTCATTGGTCAGTGCTCTTTATGGTCTTCCAACAAATTTTCCAGGTGTGGCAGATCAGAGTGGATGTGCACGTGTTGAACCATGAGGGGAACATCATGGATGCAGCCAGCATAGCAGCCATTGCTGCACTATGCCACTTCAGAAGGCCAGATGTGGGCATTCAGGGAGAGGAGGTTACTGTGGTGAGTGCATAGCTGTGCTTTTGTCTTAAAGGGTACCTGGAGCAAGACTACGATGACATAAAACTGAGGGATCATGTTTTTTGGGGCTTATTGTATCAAGCCTTTATTGTGTAAATGTGTTGTGCTTTATTGTAAGGCTCATTAACTTGGTATGAGTCTAATACATACAAGCAAACCACTTTCCTGAATCATTTTTATTATTATTTATACATTTTTCCCTGAAAAGTTCACTTGCATGTGATTCATATCCTGGTGCTCTTTCAAACAAACCGTTTTTTCTTTTAGACTAGCTTTGTTTCAGGCCAGGAAAATGAAATAAAACTTGGATTAATTTGCTACACTATATAAAATGTTTTTGTTTTTTTGTCCACTTACATTTAGTAGTAGTAGTATACGCCATTTAGCAGACGCTTTTATCCAAAGTGACTTACAGTAGTGAATACATACATTTTTCAGTATATGTGGTCCTAGTGGGAATTGAACCCACAACCTAAGCGTTGCCAACGCCATGCTCTACCTACTGAGCCACACAGAACCACTAGAATTGCTCTTTTATCATTTATCTTAGAATTCTATTTTATTCACACTGCCTTAAGTCTCGCTTGGTTCTGCAGTGGCAGTCCTCCGGAGAATATACAGGTATAGTGGAGAACATGAACACCCTAGGAGCTGTGCACTTGGTGTGCTTTCATCATTTAACTGCAATAGAAATGAAAGCAAATGAGAGAGATTTGCCTCTGTCTGTTGAAATGTTTTTACACAATTTACATGTGACATTTGCAGAGAATGAAGGGGCAGACACATCTGCAGAGATATTTGCACTCACAGCAACCCCCACTGTCAATTTGTAGACAAGGGCACGCTCTCCTCCAAAACGTGATGTTAGCCGCTGCTTCTTTTCACACCGCAGTTCGCAAATTAAGCTTGGCCAGAGCTTGTCTTATTGAGTGCTGAATCAAATACTGTTCCTTCCATGCTTGTCAGAGGAAGACATACTATTATATAGGCAAAGCATGGGCGCCCATTTGACCAGCAGGGGTCGCTGGTGCGTGATAAGACGCGGACAACCGGCTGATTGAATCCCAGCTTGGCTGATGCCACTACCAATTATGCGTCTACTGCTGGCCATAGTCGGCAGTGGCGTGGTCTGGATTCAATAACAGGCTGTGGGATTCATCCATCCACACACTAGGACAGTACCTTAACAGGATGAGCCACCCAGCAACCCATAGTGCACATGTTTTTAACAGACTGAAATCACAAACGCCCCAAGTTCAGTATCCAATGGTCCAAGAACACCCTTCTAGTGGTCTCAGTTCGAGAGTTGTAATTCACATCCTGGTGCAGTTACATAATTCACACAGGTTTCACATGTAGTTCCAGATGAGGCGAAGTACATCTCAAGTTGTAAAATTAACTAAGTGAATGTTCTCTTAGATATTCATGTCAAAGGGTCATTTAAACTAGTAATATGAGAACAACCCTAAATACCCTTATAATCTGGTTACCATGGTTTTTTCTTTGAAGTTGCCACATGGTAACTGTAGACTCGCATTGTAGACCCCTTGTGTATTGTTTGTGACCAAAAGAACAAAAGACAAAGTTCACAGGAATTAATTGAGACTTAGCAAACTAATAGAGCAAATTCCAGGTTACTATAGATACTGCAGCTGATAAACACACCAGTAATGGTATGCTGGAATTGCCTATCTGTTTTTTTAAGACATTATGCGATAGCCTATATATTTTTGTTAATCTTCTTTGGAAAGTTGTTACAGTTTTATCACTAAACTGCAGTAGGCTTTGGCAACAGCTGCCTTATTCTATGCCTCATGTCTATTCAAAATTGAAATTGGATTTATATATTTTTTTATGTAGTTAAGAATCAGATTCTAAAGAATTTATAAACTGAGTAAAAATATTGAAGCAATGCAATCTCATCCATCTATAAAAAACAACATTCTTTGTTTAAGACTTGAGGAAACCTCTAGTAAAAATGTTACAGCTCCATTCATTTTTTTGTTTTTATTGGTGCCCTTCACATTAAGCTGAAACATCAAGCTTACCCTGTGCCTCAGAGAACGTAACGGTCGTGGTGATTTTACTTAATCTTGTTATTATTGCTTGCTATGAATAACTGGTCTAATCGTGTGGCCTAATCCATTTTTTCCTCTTCAGAGGATTAATAGTCAAGGAAACCAAGCTAACAAAGCCTTTGATAGACATTTTAAGATGGTTTCTTCAGCCCTATGTTGGGTGTCTTCTTGTATTTCAGTTGACTGAATGCAAAGTTGGGCATTTGGCATTAGTTTTATTGGCAAACGATTAGTGTTGAATGACTTGGATTTCAGACATACTGTATTGCTTAGGTGTTAAAGATATTACATGCAATAAAATGCACGAATGGAATCTGTATCAAAGATTTTGATGGTGTTTTGTATTTTATAGTTTGCATTTGTTGGTTGATTAGATAATATATGCATGAAATTGTCCCATCGTTGAGAAGTCCATCTGTTAGCATGCAGTCTTGTTTCACTCATTGAGCAGAAACATAAGTAAAGCATTTTGAGTTGAGTGGATTGAGACATGACAAAAAACAAACCCAAGTTGGCCGATTGCGCAGAAGGGAGGAAGTCATGTGGTGACAGCAGAGTGGTGGAAAATACACCTATAAGTAAAGGCAGTGAAAATCACCTGCTGATGTGGAAGGCATTTAACAAGGAATTGCATAAATGTGGTCTTTATCTTAATACTAAATGGATATTAATAAATCTGTTTGTTTGCTGGTTTGTGGCCAGCAAAGCATAGGGGTTAGGGAGTAAGTAACAAGCAAGTTGCATGCTCAGGTGTGACAAACTGCAGTTTTATGGTTTTCAGGCTGAGGAAGTGTGCTCTTGTAGTTTCTGAATATCATTTACTTTCTTCTTTTTTACAGTATAGCACAGATGAACGAGACCCCATTCCCCTCAGTATCTATCACATGCCTATCTGTGTCAGCTTCTCCTTTTTCCTACAAGGGTGAGTCCTTAGTATTCACAAGCACTTCTGTTTTAGTGCACATTTAGTGATGCTTAAGAGTCTAACACAGACAAGTGAGATGAAGAGAGAGTGAGCTGATCCTTATTGTTTGTTAATTTGAGTAAAATCAGGCAGGATGTACTTCATACTGCATCCAACCTAATTATTATTTTATTTTTTTATGTATTAAACGCTCACTACTACCTGGTAAAGTAGGTGAGTTGTAAAAGGGCTTAACCTTAGTCTCCATACTTAGTTTACTGTCTCTGTAACAGAAGGGACCTGTTTGTTTTTCTTCAGTTGACAGCCATTGAGAGTAATATAAATGCAGGGCCACTTTTCCCCCTCACCAACCCTCTCTCTTTCTCTCTCTCCGCTGCAGGACGTACCTGCTGGTGGATCCCTGTGAGCGCGAGGAGCGGGTGATGGATGGCCTGCTCGTCATTGCCATGAACAAACACAGAGAGATCTGCTCCATTCAGTCCAGCGGAGGGATTATGCTCCTGAGAGAGCAGGTGGGAGGGAATCCAGCATAACTGATCTAGAATCAACTCGCTCTACCCTAAACATAATCACAATACACTGTGAGAACTCTCCCCCATGACTGATCCAGGATCAGCTCACTCTCCTTATCATAATCACAACCATTTTGCTATGAAAGAGTCGCAAGGTTTACCATCAGTACCTCAGAGACTGTTACAGCAGCATGTTTGTTTCAGTCCACAGTTTCCAGCGATAATTACAAAATACCTTTGCATTATTGGTATATTATATAGTTTTTCTATCAGTTTTGTCTATAAATATTGATCCCCTCACCAAAATCATTGAGTGTATATATTGAATAGATTCCAGCTGAATTGTATTTCTTTCCATTTTCCAAGGTCTTACGGTGCAGCAAGATCGCAAGTGTGAAAGTGTCTGAGATAACAGACCTCATCAACAGAGCTCTGGAAAATGACAAGAAAGTCAGGTGTGTATCGTGTGCTCCTTATTAACTTTTCTTTTTAATCAGAGGCACTTGCATTGCCTGGAACAGGTGTCAGCCAGATGTCTGGGGTCTTCAAATGTGAGATTTTCCCTGTGATGGAGACCCTGAATTAAACGTATTAACGTTTATGTTTGTACTCGGAGTCTAGGACTGAGGGAGGTAAATTCGGCTTTGCTGAATCGATTCCCAAGCAGCGAATCACGGTGCTGAAGAGTGATGGCGCTCTGTTAGAGGTGACCAATTTGGAGCAGAAAGCTGAGGGCATCGCTAGTGGCGCGGAGCCCATATCTGACCTGTATCCTTTGTCCCTGATGTCCCAGACATTTGCCATGGACTCACAAGGACACGTTTTTATATGTATTAGGAAATATGTATGTATGTATGTATGTATGTATGTATGTATGTATGCATGCATGTTGTGTATTAACCCCCCCCCATATACACACACACACACTATTATTATTGGTATTATTACACATTATTTTGGTCCCGGTAAAATTTTAAAACTTAAAAAATCTCTGAAAAATGTTAACAAACAAACAAACATATTACTAACCTAAACGTACAATTATTATTTTCAGGAGTTGTACTGGTGTTTAAAAGATTAGTATTTCAAATAAGTATTTGACCCAGGTCTGATATATATATATATATATACACACACACACACACACACACACACACACACAATGCCCCTTGAAAGTCTACAGCTCGTGGTGGCCCAACACCCTATTAAGTGTTGTGGTGTTTCATTAATTTTGGCAGTTACATGTGCACAGTATATACCTGAATGTATCATACAGAATTCCCCCTTATAAATGTCAAGCTCTTCATTATCACTGATGCAAAAAGGCAAGCATTAAACAAAAATGAATCACACTCTCCTTTGATTAAAGGAAACTCAAAATGAGACAAATGGGGAAATCTTAGCATTATTGCAAAAGACCACAATATGGGAATATCAATTGTTTGGTATAAAGAAGGGCCAGAAAAGAAAAAAAAAAACATTTGCAAAAGAACCCAAAGTTATCGGGTCACTGAAAAGGAGATGTATCATTCGGAAAGCCGATGTAAAAAAGAAAAATGTATGTTCTAATGAGATCCCAGTTACTGCTGGTTACATTGTCACTTAACTTAAGGTTTATAGCTACAAAATGAGTAGCCTGTTTTAAAAATAGGCTACTGCTGTGCAGTAATGATTCCAATCAATAAGGATACAAATTCTTTCAAATGGTGTATTTTGACATTACTTCAACATTTCAGTTCTGAACAAACTCCATTCCCAATGTATTCATATCTCAGAGGTTCTACTGTCTATATACATAGGTCAAATTGAAAAATGTGGGTAATGAATTCATTCGAAGCACAGGGAAAAACAGGAGAGCAACCGCAGATCAGTTGACTGCAAAGTTCAACCTGGGGTGAGAGCAGCCAATTCAATCAAAAATGGTTTGGTGATTGTTCCACAGAGAGGGATACCATAGTTGGGTTGCAGTGCACAAATTGCGTATTACACCTGGCAATGCATAGTTGTGCATTCAGTGGTGCCAAGGGCACGTGCTATAGAATACCGAGCAGTGGCAAAATATGATTTGGTCTGATGAATCATCCTTCACCCTTTTCTCGAATGCACATGTGGCGCCAAGCTAAAGAACTGCCCTGAGTGAATCAGTGAACTCGTTCTGGTGGTTCCCTAATGGTGTGGGGCACATTTTCATGCCATGGTTTGAGTGCACTCACCCCCCTTAGAAGGCAAGATCAATGCTAGTTGTTACTCCTAGTACTAAGTGATCATCTTCACCCCATGTTAAAGCATTTATTGTCTGAAGAGAGGGGTGTCTTTCAAGATGACAATGCTCCTGTCCACAGAGCATGAGTAGGCACCCAATGGTTCCAGGATCATGACACTGAATTTATACACAACATCATACATATGTCATGGTCTTCTCAGTCACCAAATCTGAACACAATGGAGCATTTATGGCAAATTCTAGAACAGCGCTATCCACTTGTCTTGAGCTTGTTAGCAGAATTGTTAGCCAAATGACATGGTTAGCAGAAGGATATCATTAACAGAGGGACATGGATATTAGGTGCCCAAAGGGGCCTTGTGCCTGCTGATGGAGCTCTATCTCCTTAACAAAGGGAGTGGTAGGGCGTCTTCTCCAGTGGTGCGAGCCCCAGGGACAGCACAGGTGGGAGAGAGCCTGGAGAATGCCTGGGGACTGGAGCAGCTAGAGGAAGAGGAGGAGGAGGAGGAACCTGTCGATCAGACCATGGATGAAGGCCAGGAGAAAGAGGAAGAGAGCCTGTACCATAAAAAAGGTGTGTAATTTGGATCGTGTCTGGCACTGTATACATTGGGAATTATGGGTCAATCTTTTCCCTTTCAATATAAATGCATCAGATGCCCATTTTTATGTGCAGGAACAGATAAATGCACCATATAACACCAAAAAATGTTAACACATTTGTCATTTTCAGGGGAAGTGGTTGTCATTTCAGACAGTGAAGAGGAAGATGTTGTCATTTTACATCCGGAAACAAAAGTCAAAGACTCAGAGTGAGTACATTAACCTGTGCAATGGAAGGTGTTACTGAAGGGTTTTCTGTCAAATGCACCCAATTACAAAGTGTCCTACCTGGTAATGGGTTCCTTTAATTCTGCAATGGATGGCTGAACTGCATCCACATCAGTGGACCATCTCTCAACATACACACTCAGCAATTTCATGCCGTTAAATATGCTTAGCCGGCCATCCTACACTTTGAAGTCCACATCTCCATTCAAATAAATAATAAAAAATAATGATAAAAAAAAAAAATTTAACTCAAAGTAATTTTTAGTAGGAGAACAAACCTGATGGTGCAGAAATGTGTTCGTTCCAATGTATATTTTCTTGCACAACTAAAAATTACTAACAGCAATGAGGCACAGACAACTCGGTTGACTGAATCCTTCCCTCCCTTCCTCCCTGGGCAACGCTACTGCCAATTATGCCCTGCAGTGGCACGGGTACGGTCACGGTCACGGTCTGAGGCTCATCCACACACTAGAACAGTGCCTTCGAAAAAGATAAAAGCGGGAACTGGGTCTCAAGCCAGGGTATGGCAACTCCAAATGACGCCACTGAACCAGTTTATCCAGCATCCACAGCGTTCGTGGTCATAAACAAGCATGGTCTCTGCAAGCGTTAGGGCATTCATGGTTCTTGCACTCCAAAGAGTGGAGTGTCATTACTCTCCATTACAATAGGTGGTAAATTGCATGTGGGAGACGGTTATGCGGGAGTATATTGATGTACAAACCATGTTTTTAGTTATGCAAAGTTACAGAATGGAATAAAATTGATTCTTTCTGATGCTCTTGGCACATTATACAAAGCTTTGTTGTTCTACATCATTGTGATAACAGGTCTGACCATATACATTTTTCTTGAAGGATGCAACAGAAAAAGTGAATAAATTGTTGGTTTCATCTATGAAATGTGTACATTGTAAAAGCCACACTACACATCGAATGTCACATGCACACTTAAACACACTGCTTCATTATTCAAAAGCAATAGGATTCAACATCAAAATATAAAAAAAGAATTTGCCGGCTGTTTAATTGTTCCCTTAAAATGTATAATTAATCTTTAATTCAATAAATGGAAATGAAAGAAGATTCTGAAGTTAGTTTAACGTGAAATTAAATTGTATAAATGTTCATTTTAAAATGTTTGATTGATTTTGGTGTTCATTCTGTTTAGGTTTATATTTACAAGTATTATATTTTTTGTTTAACAGCCAACAAACAAGCAGTTCCCAACAGCAGGGCACAGGAGTGACAAAGAAGAAAAAGAAGCCAGTTAATTGAAGGAGCTGTTAGTTCGACAGTAACAATACTTTACACTGGAAACTCATTCCACTGCAATTTCCATTTATTCTGACTAACCAACCCTTCAATTGTTTTTTTTGTTTTTTTCTTTAAAATGTATAGAATGGTCTATCTTTGGTTCATTTCCATATGACTGTTCATGTATATATGCAAATATTTTTTTATTTCAAGCAACTTTCTTGAGTAAGGTACATTTTCTGTTTAATTTACCCTTCAGTGTGACCAAGAAAACTGCTTGGTTTGGGTATTTTGCAGAAACGGTTGTTTCAAGCATATAAACAGTGATGGAAACTACCCTTGTTTTTATTCTTTATTGATCTGTTTAGGAGAGATGGGACCTGTATTGCACGTTCTGCTTTGTCCTTTTCGGGAAGGACAATAATGAAAGTGCAACTGGAATTATGTCACTGAACATGGGGGAGGGGGGAATCATAAAACTAGCTAACTTGGTTTAAAATCTGGGATAAAATTATCTCCAGATTTATTTGGAATGGTAAAAAACCATGAATAATGTATAGTACATTACAATTGGCAAAGGATAAGGGAGGTATGGCATTCCCAAACTTAAAAATTATTATCATGCAGCACAAATCCAATGATCAAATGGTGTGAAAAAGGCTACAGCGCAAAGTGAAAAGAAACAGGACTGTAGCAAGCATTCCAATCCAGTCCCTAATTGGTAATACTAAACAAATAAAGTTACTACAAGACTCATTAGATCCAATAAGTTCCCACACACTGAATATCTGGTCTGATCTAATTAAAAAATACAAATTAGAAAGGGAAGCGAGACTGTTGAGCTGGTTTGCTTATGATGATAGATTTAAACCAGGTTTGAGTGACCAGGGCTTCAGAAATTGGGAGAGAAAGGGGATCACAGCAATGTGCACAGTAATTAAGAATGGAAACATGAGTTTCCAGGGTTTGAAAGAGTCATACGGACTGGAAAATGATACCTACAGTTGAGGGACTATTTTATAAAGGAAATACAAAATGTAAAAACCTCAAACGGACTGCTTGGTGTAATGATGCAGACGTACAAGGGGGGGGGACAATACCCAAGGCAATTTCGATATTATACCAAAATTTAAGAGAATGTGAAGCCGCCTCTACCATGTACATTAAGGAGAAATGGGAGAAGGAACTTACCACTGACATTACAATGGAAGAATGGATTAACGTGCAAAACACAACACACCACTACAAACTCGGGAACATGGAGGGAATTTGGGTGGAAAAATCAGACCCGTTATTTCATTACACCTAAAATAAAGAGTAAACAAACTGGTGCACAACAACCATGTTGTGGTTCTCTGTGGCTCAATTGGTAGAGCATGGCGTTGGCAACGCTTAGGTTGTGGGTTCAATCCCCACTGGGGCCACATATACTGAAAATGTATGCATTCACTACTGTAAGTCGCTTTGGATAAAAGCGTCTGCTAAATGGCATATATTACATATATATGTTGGTGGGCATGTGGGAATAGAGAAGCAAACCCCACATATATTTTGGGAATGTCAAAGATTTTACTCATTTTGGGAAAATGTGCATGTCATAATGAAACACATTCTGGGATACACAATACCTAAAGAATGCAAGGTTATGTACCTCGGAAATATTAACGATTATGTCATTGGCGAGGACAGATATCTAACCAAAATCGTATTGATCGCAAATAAGAAAGCAATAACAAGAAACTGGTGTAAGATTGAACCCCCTACTATAAGGCAATGGTTAGAAATTGTAAGAGATTTGTACACTGGAAAAAATGACATACCAGCTCAGAGTAAAAGAAAATGTGTTTGTTAGTAAATGGAAGAAATGGATGATTTATGATGATACTGTAGAAAATGCTCATCACAGATCAACCGATAGATAAATTCAAGATACTAGATTTGTATACGCCCTTTTAAGGATAAGGTGATACCTGTAACTAGAGTCCGACCGATATGGGATTTTTGGGAACGATGTCGATTTTGGGGAGTGGAGAATTTCTTTAGGAGTCACCAAGGGAATTTGGTCGGAGCGGCTGTGTGCTGCTGCCAATCCAGCAGGGGTGGGTTTGCAGGAAAGCACAGCTGTCCTGTATTGTAATTTGTACACATCTTAAGAAAATGAATAATGAAGAATGGATGGTAATGTAATGAAGGATGGAATTTGACTGCAAGAAATGTGGAGATGTGTTGTTTGGGGCAATCCTATATGAATGAATATCGGCATATCGGCTGACATGTACGCCAATGCCGATGTATCTGCAACAGGCCAGTATAGGCCGATAATATTGGCCGACGGATATTGCGGTCGGGCTCTACTTGTAACCATGACTGTTTTTGGGGGTTTTTTTTATTTATTTCTGATTTTTCCCCTGTTTTTTCTCCCAATTTAGTAGCCAATTATACCCTCTATTTTATTTTCAATTCCCCACCCTCACGAGTCCGCCGCCCGTCCTCCGGGAACGAGATTCGTATTCCTGGACCTATTTCCCCGCCTTCTTTCGAGACGGAGATCTTCCACGGACTCCATTAACCTTCTCCTCGGCGGACTCGTGCGGCTCTCCCTCCCCCTCCCCGGGAGGCGGACAGCCAAATTCCGCCTCCGATCGGGCTGACGACCAGGGCCGGTCTGGTAGAAACGCGGGTTTCGATCCGCGTCTCTGACGGCCAGCGCACACCGCTCCAAAGCGCGGTGCACTAGACCGCTGGGCCATCCGCCAGCCCCCATGACTGTTTTGATATGTTTTTATTTGTATTCTATTGTTTTTCATATTTCTTCTTTTATCCTATTTTGCGCCCTTCTCTGTTCTCTTGTATTACTGTATATGTGATATACCACAACAAAAACCCAATAAACGTGTTTTTTTTTAAAACTAGGTAACTTTCCATTTTAGTTTAATAGGGCTTAGGTTTTTGGTAAACCCACTTAATTCATAAGGAGTTACTGGTCATATTACTCTAAGTGCGTACGGGAATCAGAATGCATAAGAGAACTGGCCAGTCAACCTAAACGCTAAGGTCGAAGCTCGTTATTTACCTACAATAATTTGCAACACTGCGTCAAGCCTGGACTTCAACATCCCAAGACTCGCTGCGAGGAGGACTAATGTGCAGGCAGTTGGTTTGAGAAGTATCGTTTATCACATTTGGATCTTTGTTGTTGCGGCATTAGCGAGGTTTTGCCGTTGCAGCTCATACACAACGGGCGTGTTGAGGCAGGGCCCAGAGAGTACTTAAGAACCGCCAGTCCAAAGCGTCTAGAGTTAAATGGTACACAACAATGACCTCGCCCTAGTTTTAAAAAACAAACCAAATTACAGGATGACAACCTTCAGGCATTGAATTAATTTACTTTTACTCTGTTTATGTGAACATACGGTAAGGCATATCTAACCCTTCAGAAAAGTGCCCATGTGTTACACCATCCATCTCTTTCCAGAAGGGAAAACGAAATGATGAAACACCCATTGGAATTTAAGGCTTCAACTAGTTAGTAGATGGGTATAAACAACCAAACGTGCTCCCCTACTTAACATACTTAAAGGTTTTTTTAAATATATAATTTAACAGCAGTTGTAATTTTGCATTGAATGTATACGTGATGTGACGAGCGATACAGAACACCGGAATACGATTTTCAATTTTTAGCTAATGGAAATAAAACGAGGCAAGGTCACGCGTCAACAAATCATTTACCCAACCATGAACAGTGCAATTTCGAGCCAACCTCTACTGCTGACAGCTGTCATGGCAGATGGTGTCCGCTTTGCCAGAATGTGTCCGGGGTGATGTAATCGGTTTTCCTAATTTTGGATTCTGTAGTTGCTATTATTTTATTTTATTTCTCAGCCAATGCTGGTCCCATGAGGGTAAACGAGCTCGGAGGACGGATTCCTGAGTGATACCAGAAAACCCCAGCTTAAACATCGAATTTTGTCTCCCTACAGTTGAAGCCGGGTCTTGGCTATACATGGAGGGGTGTGATCAAAAAAAGAAAACACTTGCTATGGATATTATGTACTGTAATATAGCACCAGGAACTTACCAACCAAAACGTCCTGTAGAGAGGGTGGAAAGAAATTCAAGGGAGGTGGGAGCTAAGTATCTGGGGGGTTATTACATCTGTGCAGATACTCAAATGTTGCATTCCTTAAGAAGCAGAGAGGACGTAAGTACAGGAAGTTCCAGGTATTAACAGAATGCTGATTGTCACAGCATTGTCCTTCGGCGCGCCACTTAATGAAAGACGCGTCAAATTGGAATAGTTCGACTAACGGTACAGTATCTAAGTTAGCAAAACCGTTTGATTGGTTCTAACAAGTCAGTGATTGACAGCTAATTGTAGCCCCACCCATTTTGTCAGATCTCATTCTCCATAACCATCTGGTGTGGGTCTATGGAATCTGTGGTAGTAGTTACTAGCTAGCACCAAACGAAGTAGGCAGCCAGCAAGTTATTAGCTGGAGTACATCGATTGCTGGCAAACTAGTTAGTGGTGCCCCATCATAAGTAACCATCAGTGCAGACTCCATTAGTCAGGCTCCCCCTAGGAAAAGGGGGCTATAAGTCAACCATTCACCATGCCTGCCAAGATTTCAGGAAAATGTTGCCATTTTGAAGGGGTTTCAAATGGGACCAATAAGACTATAAAGTTGCAGCAGCAGAATGCTACCAATGTTAGTTTGGTTCCAGGCAAGAGTTCCACAGCATCAATTTGCAACATATATACCCAAGTATAATCTTAGTACATCATAAGCAACTAGAATAGTACAGTATACTACCATCTTACAAGTAAATGGCAAATCAAAAACTGGCAAAAAAGCTGGCAAGATTGTATCTGTAAACATCAGTTTGAATGGCAATGGCAGCATGGAACACAAGTGTGACAAAACATGGATGAGATTCAATGGCACCTTTATTACTACAATGATGAAATTACAGGTACCATATAAAATGACCATGAAAATGGTTAAGTTTCCCAAGGGAAAAAAACCATTGAATTAAAAACAATGATTAAGCAAGGTTACATGCTGCACTTGCATGCAAGTGTTACCAAATTCTACAAGATTGCACATTTTAAAAATAAAAAATTACATTTAAATACAAATGCCCGAAGACGACTCGTCGCTCTCAAGTCTAAGGTCCATCGTTTCAGTTATTGAAATACTCTGATAGTGTCATTGATTTAAACTGTACAAAAAAACCCTAGCATAAACACTGCAAAAGCATGTCCAGATTTGATAAAAAATGAAAAAATCCCAAACAGTCAGTTCAAGAAGATTTTCTCTGGTGGCTCAATCTGGGATACTTCGTGGTACCTGAGGGAAATGACAAGAGTTACAATACAGGACTGCAAAGTTCAGTAACCACAACCCCATTTCCCAAGTCTGCTTTAAAAATAAATAAATATATTTATAGTATGATTCGTTCCCCACCACCCCCCCAAAAAAAAAAAAAAAGAGAAAAAAATCAGAATGCCAAATCGTATTAGGCTGTGCTCACTGCAACCTCTGCTATCAAATCGGGAGTGTGGAGACAAGTACGCACTCTCCTCCGAAACGTGATGTCAGCCACTTCTTTTCACATTGCATTTCCTAAAGTTAAGCTTGTACAAACATGAGTCAGAGGAAGACATGTGCAGCTTTATACAAGCAGAGTTTGACCATTAACCAGCGGGATATGCTGGTGTGTGATGAGACACGTACATCCCTGCCATCTGAATCCCTCCCTGTTGGGATGATGCTACCGCCAATTATGCATCGCTCTGCAGGGCCGCTGGGCAGTTGGATACCAGACTGTGGGTCTACAAGTACGCTTTTTAACATTAAAACCTGTATTAAGGACAATGCATAAAATGCTGCCATGCCACTGGGGTAATTTCCCTGTTGAGAAAGGTGTTTTGTGGCCCAACTCACTTTGAGGCCTTATATTTCTCTCTCACAGACTGCTGTGTGTGCCGGGCGGCATTGATGTACGTTTGATGCAGATCCACAATGCAAGGCATGAGGTCCTCCAGGGAGTACTGGGTCACCTCAACCATCGTCTTGGACTGAAAAGGAGAGGAATCAGTGTGTGAAGCAAAATAAAATCGCGAAAAACAAAAAAGACCACTGCACTGCAGACACATCTAATTATTTCAAGGTAGTCTCAAATGTGGGTGAATGATTGGCGGGGAGGGGAATCAGCTTCAGAAACAAAGTGCTTATGATTTGCTTTGAATCCACACAAACAAACAAACAAATACCTCTTCAAATTTGAGACGAAGACTGTATGTTACAGCTGTACAAGGGAAAAGGTGGCCGTTAAAAGCATAGCTAAGAAAAGTGGAATAGCTTCAGCATACAAAATAAATAAAAGCATTTGGTCAACCCATTTCACATGTTAAGATTTCTAATTTCATCTTTAAAAGACGACCCCAGTTCAAACAAGGAGCCAACAGAAAGAGCTTTACAGGTAAAATGGCATTTCCATACACCAGTCTAAAGGCTTAAATATGCCTCACTTTAAATACATGTACGCAAGATGGCTGCAACGCCTATCCTACAGTCATTGGGACCTTTGTGCACGTCCTCAATAAATGAACACTACGCATACACGAGGTGCAATACCGACATACATCGTGGGGGGAGGCAAGAAAGACGAGGGTGATGGCAAGACGCTCTGCTTCACCCACTGGCTTATTGTATGCGTATTGATGTGTAATGAGCGGGACCATCCGACGAAGTCAGTCATCAAATGTCCTGGTGGACATACGGAAATACTGATGATGCTTTTCATCGTCAATTTCTCTCATCCGTAGAATGAAAGAAACATACACTCCGTCGTTACCCCAGGATACATGCAATGGTCTAATATACCATCTGTTGTTTCATTTATTTGACATTTCACTTTTAAAAAAGACAACACATTGTCTCTACATGTTGGCGCCACTGCCACTGTTTCTGCCATCTTCTCAAGATATACATCAAAACAACCTTGTTGTGCAGAATTGAAAGTTGTCAACATATGCAGGCCAGATAAATTTTGTTTTGTTTTAAACCGCCCCAAATTCACGTTGATGACTAATCCTAAACGGCCGCCCATAAATTCTGAAATTGGATCATTATCAAAAACATTATCCCAATTTGTGGATTTCCACATAATCCCCCTAGCAGAATGTTTGCCTTCATAATGGATATTATCAGTCAGATGAATGAACTACACAAGATTTATTTCTTTTTTTTTACAACTAAAACAAGGGACAGTAATGGGTAGTAATATGGTCCCTTTTTATGCAAATGTATCCATGGGTAAATTAGAAGGGACACCATTCTACACAAACCACACATTCAAACAAAATGTACAAACGTGGATAAGATTAATTTATATTTTACTCTTTTGGACAGTCTGACACAGAATTTTTTGATTTGAATTCGGTACATCTTCTGATTAAATTTAGTCGCTCTAGAGTAATTGAGAGTTAGATTTTTTTTTTTGGGGGGGGTGATGTTAAGTGAAACTTTCTCTGGGACAACTGAATTGTAGACCATTTTGCAAACGGACAGACAGAAACAGCATTCTAAGGGCAGACCACTTTTACCCTCCTGCACAAAAACTAGGTTTACCTTTCTCCAAATTTGTAAGGATAGTATCATATTCAGATGAATGTAAAAAACTAATTAATATTTAATAAATTGAAACCCTTGAGTCAAATTAGTGAAGCTTAATTGACTGAAGAGTTGCTTCAAGAGCTAAAAAATATCCAGCTGTAACAAATTTGTGTATGTGACCACCAATAACCATAGATTGAATTGGAACATGGAGCTAAAACCCCTATCATACAGAAGGCATACGAATCAGGACGATATTCTAGGTAAACAAATTATACTTTGCTAACAGACTATATTGCCTGTAATGTTAATAATGTAATGAACTGGGCTTGTAACGCAAAGGTTGCAGGTTGATCCTAGGAAAATTGTGCAGCAAGGTACTTATAATAAATATCAGCTGTATAAATGGATTGTATGTAAAGAAATGTGAACTTACTCTGGATAAGAGCCACATAATGTAATGTAATGAGAAACCGGATTTGTGGAAAATGTGCACATTATAATAACATAAATAAGCCGAACACTTACTCATCCACATGAAGGCAAAACTTCCAAAGCGAAGAGTTTTGTTGCATACAATTGAGATTTTGTGGTTTATTTCATTGTCCCTGTGGTTGATCTATAGTAGCAAAACCAGTCTACAGATCAAAACACAAAACGTAGAGTGCTACAGGATATCTGGAAATTTGCTATATTTCAGAGTCATTGCCAGCCCTTTAAGCAGTTTTCACCAGAATATAACCATGCTAGACCCTGCAGTGTCCTTTCAGTCCTAGCATTTGTCCAATCACTAAAGACTGTGGAATAGTACTACTTCCACAGTCAATCTTTTCTAGCATTGGACTATCACACTGCACCCAATCTCACATGCATACTCAAACACATTCTACAAGTGAAAAATGTAGACATACCATTGAACCCCCAGTGACTGTGTAGTTTGCCAAAACAAAAGCTGCAGCAGCTATGTGTGATGGTAGATATTTCAGGAAAGATTCTGAGTCAATCAAACTCAGCTCCCCTAGAAACTAGAAAGAAAATAAACTTTAGGCATTCACTAGCATTTGGAAATTGGGACACTTGAGGTAATTACATTTCATAAATGTGAAATATAAAACAAATATTTGAATATTCAACCATGATATCACTAATCAATTACTTGGATTAGTATTGGAATGCCCGTTAATGGGAAAAAATATTTGTAGAAAACCAAATTGATCCTTCTCATAAAGATCATGCATATACCAAATAATTACTTGTTAAACTTATGCTTGCAAATGTGAGTGAATATCATAATAGGAACTTTACACCAGACTTCAAGAAAAAGATTTGTTTGATTACTTGCCAATGAGTCATCAAATACTCCCATACAAAATGATTTGTCATGAACATCAACATTTAATCTACAATCCAGCAAAGTGGTTTGTGCCAATTATAATTTCAAGTGTTCATTTTATATCAGTTAGGGTTAGGGTTGGGGTTAGGGTTGCTTTATCAGAAATTTAAAAAAATAGTTAAAACCACTTGTTTGAATGTCACAAATTTATGGAAGAACTATGCAAACTCAGACCTTCAGTATCAAAGACTTATCTTAATTATTCATGTTAAGTAATGGAATCAGTGGGGGGGGGGGAACTCACCATAGACAGGCTCTCTACTTTTTGGCTGACTGGCTGATGTAGAAAGTATTGGGTGAGAAACTGATTAATTGTAGGTGCAGCAAGGTGAAACGAAAGGACACTCAGAATAAGGTGCTCCATCCTCAGCACCTGTTTCTTGGTATATGTGTCATCTGTGATATAAACAAACTCTGCAACCTCCGGAGGGTAAATTTCTTCAAATTTACTGCAATCAGAAAAAGAAAAATATTCAAACATTTTTAAAAGTCCTTTAGCATTTCCAGCGCCCAAATGCACAGCTGTACATGCTCTCAACACTTACGAAGCCAACAGCATAGCTGCAGTTCCAACCAGCTGCAACTTTCCTCTCAGAACTGACATCGAGGACAAGAACCGGTCAATGTAGTTCACAGCCAGGTAGAGCGTTTCATTTTGAAGTTTGTACTCCTCCCCAACCTCGACCAGCCAATCAACGAGAATAGACCGCATGCTGTTTGTGATATCTGGCTGTTTCTTCATGTAGCCTGCTTTCGGTCTGGACTTCAACTATTGAGGATTGGGGGAGGGAGTAAGGATGGAAGGATGAAATAAACACTTTATTATTCAGTAATGAGAATTGTTTAAAAAAGTTAAGTTATTTGCTTCCTGTATGTAGGGGATTAATGATTGTTTTTGAAATGCAATGTAGTAAGTATACGCATACACACGATAAAGATGAACAAAAATAGATCGTATAAAATACAGCAAGCAGTAATGAGGTATATTTTATGCTCAAAATTCAAGGCAAGGTTGTGTTCCAGTGGCTACAACGTTCAACGCTGGCCACGGCAACCGGGGTTTGATCCCACCAGCCACGCCAGAGTCGGCTCTGGCTGGGAGTGCCACTGGGGGTGGCGATTGGTGGTCCGCCCCAGGGGGGGGGGGAGTGGCTCTGTACTACCGGGTTACGGCGACAGCCTGGCGAGTGCCGCCTCGGAGAAGACGATACTTCGCCTTCGTCACTACCGGTCACAGGGCTATGCCAGCGAACTCACATTATGAGGGGGGGAATGACTTGAAAATAGCAGGTGAAATTGGCTACCAAATTGGGAGAAAACGGGAGAAAATCTGAAACAAAATTAAAATAAAATAAAAATCAGAAATCAAACCTACATTACTAATACAATTGTTCAGAAAAACATTTTGTTTAATTACGCCCCAGAAAACATCTGGATCACAATGATTAATTCCTAACTATCCTTTTAAATTTAATCCAACAAAATAAAACTTCATAAATATACCATAACTTATTTGAAGGGGTACTAGGGTACAAAAAGGAGGAAACACACGTTTGAAATACTGTGGTCAGCCATCATCATGGTGAAAGGCAAAGAACTCCCTGAAAGCATCAGATCAGGAGATCAAAAAACTACAAAAAGATGGAGATGGAGCCTACTGTGTGTGTACATATATATATATATATATAATTAGTAGAGTAAATTTAATTTCAAAACAATCCTTGGTCCCCTTTATATAGAAAGACAAACAATATACCTCTTATTATATATGCTTTTATTATTTATTCTTTTTTTGAAAGAGGGATACAAATATGCAATGAAGTATGTGAACATGAGACCGCTTGGGAAGAATTTATGTTATGCATACCAAGCCCAAACCAGGCCAATGGTCCTTGATCCAGTACATGAATATTATCCATGGGTTTGATTTGCCACAGTACAAGCCTGTTCTATCCCCACTTTTAGATGTTTTCCTTACATTAAAACAATGTTTGCGTTGAACATGCATAGTACCATTTGCCACCTCACCTCCATTTCTCTTAAATATGTGTGGATTTCAACAGCATAATCTGTCACTTCGTTGCGATCGACTGTTTTTTCATCGGCATCAACTACTGACATGTCCATCACCCCTGGAGAGTCTAAACAGACCATGTGAGACAAAAGTTAAGATTACGATTAAGGGTTGCAAGTAGTATTCTGCGTTTCTATAATGGCTTGTGTATTAAAGTGATAATGTCTGTAAATTACAATAATTGATGCATCTGCATGCACTTAGATAGTAGTAGGTGAGACCAATGGTAAGATTAACATTAAAACAAATGTTATGCCATATCTGCAGCAAACCTTGGTGTGGGACATCCATTAATTTCCTACAACTGACAGTTATTGTATCCATTGCATTGCAAATCACTTTGGGTGAGTGTCTGCGAACAGATGTAAATGTATTTTCGTAATAAATAACTGCTTGTGGGGAAACAGACATATGATGTACTATAGTATAGCTTCGAATATACGAATATATGAAATGAAATGCTTACCATAACTGGCATCCATACATGCTGGTACGCCATGACGGGGCTCTCTGAACTGCACTAAAGAGCGGTTCAACGGAAGAGAGCGGTCTTCTGAAGCCAAGTTAACTTTAGCTGCCATCAGGTTCGGACTAGTGCCATCAGGTTCAACATGGATACGGAAAGCAGGCTGTTTAGTTCCCATTTTTCCAATTTTCTCGGCAATAGTCTTGTCATAATTTTCATCATTTTTGCAGGACTGTAGTTGAGCGGAACCAATCTAGGATTTAAAAACAGTTTCAAAGCCAGACAAGAAAAGCTGATATCCTTAGTGGGTTAAATGGCAGTTTCTAGTTACCATAGCTAGCTTACATGCTTCGCAGTGTCTAAGCAAGGCTAGCAAGCAAACTAGCTCTCCCCAAATCATATGAAATGCATTTAAGCTAGCTAATAAAGTCCTATCATACAAACTATTTTGATGTAACAAGTTTAGAGTACAAAACCAAGTATGGGAAGCAACACGACTAATGTTCAATTACAAAGCTCACAAAAAACATAATGTTAATGGCAAACTCTTTGGGAGAATCCTTGAGGCCCTTTAAATAAAACTGGGCATGGAAGTTAAGCTAGTTAGCACCAGTTGTAAAAGTTAGTGACATTAGTCGGTATTCTAAAACGCTTAATAGCTTACTTAACTAGACTTCATGTAGTAAAACGAAGAGCTAAAACACCCATATTTTGCAGTTTAAACTTTCCATAAATACAAACTATGGGCAAAGAATAAAATAAAAATATACATTTTACCCTTGTTAGGCATAATTTCTGCTTAATACAGTATAGGAACAATGAGGCATAATGTGCCAAAATAAAGACATACAAGGCTGGGGGGCACTCATATGGGCTCTGGTGCCTAGCCAGCTAATGTGATCCAGATCATAAGATACCGAACGCCTTTTGCCTCCTGTTCATGATTGTTGCTCAATAGCTGGTTGGCGGTTGTTGATCAACACATCGCATTTAAATCAACCAAGTTAAACGTCAGTTACGTTAATGTCGTTAGATAGCGAAGTTAACATTATAGTTACACTAATGTAACCAATTTACTGATATGCATTTTATCATAATCCCACCGCAGCATCTTTTCTAGTGTCAAAAAAGTAGCTAGCAAACAAACCCTAACAACATCAGCTACCATGGCTACTTTAAGTAACGTTAGTAACGTAACTAGCAGACATTACCAACCTGTTTTGCGTCGCGTTGTGAGTGGGGTTTACGTTTGTTGTTCTGTAGTGCTCCCAAAACAGTCCTTTTTGTTGATTTTGGATCGACATTTTCTTGATTTTCTTGCCTGTTTTTTGAAAATAGTCTCGAAAGCATGTTTTCTTGATGTGGGGCATTAATTGCGCCTCCCTGATTCCTTGAAGACATTTTGCCAACGGTTAGCGTCTTAGCCTATAGGACAGCTGGTTAGCTAACTCGTAAGTCGTTTAACACCGATTTTTTAAATACTTCAATTGTCTTTTTGGCTAGCAATGCAACTAACTTTAACTATTTATCAACTGAACTGTCTATACAAAATGCCGATTTCAGTACATGCTTTCTAGTCGGTCTGTCTTCCCACCTAGCAGGTTCATCTTGGTTTAAATGAAACTGGTTTCAATCTTGTTGATCGCTGCATCTCAGTTCAAGTAGCCCGCGACTATTGAAATCATCCAATCCAAATCGAAGCTAGAAATGACGTCAGCATTCTACGGCAGCCGAGAAAACCCAATTCCTTGTCAACGACATCTTGAGCATGTCGCCTCGGGCGGGATTTGGCTGGGTAGCGCCAATATGTACACACACACACACACACACACACATTTATATTAGCTTACAACAAGCCATAACAGAACAAATCAAAACAGACTGAACATTGCAACAAAAATGAAGCCAAAAGACCAGATATAACGCAATAAACTATTTTATAACGCAATAAACTATTTAACAAAATTTGATAGGCTAATATATTCCATTTAGTAGACGCTTTTATCCAAAGCGACTTACAGTAGTGAATACATACATTTTTTCAGTGTATGTGGTCCCAGTGGGAATTGAACCTACAACCTAAGCGTTTCCAAAGCCGTGCTCTACCTACTGAGCCACACAGAATCATAATGTAGGCAACATCAAATAGCATGCAAAGGTCACTTTACAGATTTTCTATTATTTATACTCTTTAGTGAGGTGATATCATTTTGACATAGGAAAACATAATCTGTCATTTGTTTAACAATTTCTAACAAGTGCCAGCATAGGAATCAGTATAATAAAACAATATATCTCTGGATACCATAATTGGTTTACACAACCTTATACCAAAAGCAAAAAGGTAATAAAAAACCAGACCAATATAGTCTACATAGTCCAATATAGTCAATATAATGCAAAAAGTACACACAATTAAGTATTAAATGGATTGTTTCAATATTACTAAAGCTGCATTTATCCCCCACTCTTATAATATATTTTGAAATCACAAAATATCCCTATTGCAAGGATAACATTTGTGAATGATCTTAAAAGTAATTTATCTTATATGATTTGTAAGAATATATAAGAATTAGTCTGTACTAAAGACCACGAGTGCAGCTGGAGTAACCTTTCTATCAAGGAGTTCTCTTATAAGTTATTGTTAAATTATTTATCCAAAATACAAATATAATTTGATATTTCCAAAGTTGGATAAAGATATTTCAGAAGTTTGTACATTATCTGGGTGTACTAGGACATAACATTTATGTATAATGTATACAACACAATTTTCAACAATTAATTTGTTCACAAGCTAAATGTAAGGCTACCCCTAAAACTTCAGAAAAAATATTAGAAGTTATCTGGCAGAGCATAGAAACACATTGCTGACATCTACTGCATGGAACACAACGTCATTGAACCCAATTCCCATCTAAGCGTTGTCATTGTAGGGAAGTTACGATTTTGGCACTTGGTCACGCCCCTGGATGTGCGGTGAACTGCTATTCAATATAATCAGAAATAGTTGAGAATCTCCTCTCTGTTATTATGTATACACTGTAGAGCAGCCTTTCTCAAACTGTGGTACGCGTACCACTAGTGGTACGCGGGCTCCCTCTAGTGGTACGGCACGCAAAATAATCACTTATACTAAAAATAAAATAAATTAATAATTTAAAAGGTGAAACACTATTTAATATATGAGAATGTATGAAAAACTGTATCAACCGATGACAAAAATTAAAGAAAATTAAGACAATAAATTACGTTAATCATTTTAAAAAGCCGCAAGTGTTTCTGGGTAATGTAGGCAATATTCCGCGCTGCAGACGCCGCTTGTAGCGCTGTGATGGGAAGATGGTTTGGTTACCGTAATAACAAGGATTTTAAAAATGAAGCGTTCAACAAAACTATTATCGTGGCTTAAATCAACAAAAACAGATGTGCAACAGGAGATAACAAGAACCGAAGAGGAGGACGTGTGTGAGCCTAGCACAAAGCGCGAACATTGACGCCAGTACCAGCCGCCCACAACATCTCCTACTGTTAGCAAAAACGACAAAAACAGTAAGGAGATATGACGAGAACTACATCAAATTTGGATTTATTTGTAGCGGAACAGAGGAAGAGCCCCGACCGCAGTGTGTGCTGTGTGGTGACCTGCTGTCCAATGAATCGATGAAACCTCGCATCTCAAACGGCATCTGACAACAAAACATCCGGCACTTGCGGACAAACCAGTGAGTTTTTCAATGCACTGATAAAAAAACTTGAGTTATTTGAAATCAAAGTCAGAGCAGGTGATGTCTCAGCTTTCCCTGCATTGGAGAGTTTTTTGTCAGAAAATGACCTGATGCTTGAAGATGGAGTGAGGGAGAACATCGCTGCACACCTTGCCTCACTCAGAGAACAGTTCGGCAAGTATTTCCCAGAACTGCACAAAGATGGAGCTGGCAGCTGGATGAGAAATCCCTTCACCATTGACATTACCCACATGGCCTCAGGGGACTTAAATGCTGTTGAGCAGGAGAGTTTGATAGAGCTATCTTGTGATGAAACACTGAAGGCTTCTTTCAAAGAGCACACGTTGTTGGACTTTTGGATAAAGCAGTACAGTGAGTACCCTGTGCTTTCTGACAAAGCAGTGCGCACTCTCCTTCCCTTTGCAACCACCTACCTGTGTGAGAAAGGCTTCTCTTCACTTGTTGTCATAAAAACAAAGTACAGAAGCAGAGTGGAGGCTGAGCCCAACCTGAGACTGAAGCTGACCTCCATTGACCCTGACATTCCCCGACTGTGTTCACAGAGGCAAGCACACCCATCACATTAAGCTCATGTAAGTGGTCATCATGTCTGTGGATGTTTAATTGGAACTCTTATTCTGAATGCTTTTCCACACTTTTTATTCTTAAATCTTATTGTTCTGTCTCTGTGTTTGTGTTTGTCTCTGTTTCAGAAAGGAGCCACTAAAGCTGAGAAACAGCAAGAACTGTTGTCAGGCATAGCCTGTTTTTATTTTTTTGTCTTTTTTTTTTAAAGTGAAGTCAGTAAAGTTATAACATTTCAGCACAGCACAGTTTTATTTACATTTTTAAGTACAGTTTCAAATAACATTGAAGATTTGTTTTATATTTATTTTATTACAATGTTTATTTCATTTTCATATGCAGTGCATTTTGATAGAGTTTTTACAGTAGTTTATAATTTTCCAATTTTAAACACAGTGTTCCATCTGTGTATGATTGTTACAGTGGTCAACAATATTAAATAAACTTGTTAAATAAAACGTTCAAAATGTTTTTCATGAAAACTTTGACTTACTCCGCTACTGTAATTTAATGTTGGTCATTAGGTGGTACTTGGAGAGCAAATTATTTTCTCAGGTGGTACCAAGTGTAAAAAGTTTGAGAACCACTGCTGTAGAGCATTAATGAGGACATAATTATTTATCATTTAATCGGCATGTATGATTTAGAGGCACTAATAACACAGGCCTGGTCCTTGATATAACGCGTTACAACAAACCCCGATATAACACGGGGTTTGTTGTAACACAGACATTTTATATTGTTGCACATGGTCAAACAAGTAGTGCTCCCTGTCACATTTCCACGAAGGAGAGTGACGTCTGATTACCATGGCAATGGAGGTCATTATTAGAGCTTCAAAACGGGTAGTGGGCTGCAGGGGGGCTGCGGCTTCCACCAATTAGGGCTTACATGGATGATATGACAACTATGACGTCAACAGCTCCATGTACTAGTAGATTACTAGATAAACTAAATAGTAATCTACAGTGGGCCAGGATGAAAGTGAAGCCAAGTAAGTCTAGGAGTATTTCAATTGTTAAAGGGAAGGTAGTAGACAAGAAGTTTTTCATAGATGCGAAATGGTGCCAACAGTCATAGAGAAACCAGTCAAAAGCTTGCAGGTATGCAGAGATGGCAGCAGAGGCAGAACAGCGAGGTTGGATCGCTCGGGTACGGCCGGTAGAAGTTGGCTGTCGTGGTTTTGTGGCAAAGTCAGTTTTTGCACTCGTAAGCGAGCTGGGTGTTCGCGGACGGAGCTTGAAACTTGCGGTTAGGAATATATCTCAGGCAGCGGAGCAAGCAAGTGAATGGTTATGGATAAAGAGGAAGCATGCTACCTGGGGAGCCCACTAACTTTGTAGCGTAGTGGATGTGTAGCATAATCACTTTGTGGCTGTACTTATAGGACTGTAGGTTTCATTGTAAGGAGGCCATATGGAACCGCATTGCTATATGCATTGAGTCATGCATATGCATTAACGGTACCAGTGGGGCTTGTTATGGCTGCTAACTTCGTAGCGTACTATGTAGCGTAGTGTAATGTATGTGTAGCATAATCACTGTGTGGCTGTATTTATAGGACTGTAGGTTCCAATATGATAAGTTACTTGAGGTTGTCGTGGCATGGAGGGGGGTGTTTCCAGGACGCTGGAACACTGTTAAGCCTTCTGGAGGTGTCGTGGGCCTAATTTAACGAAACATTGGTGATGGAAGGTGCCCACTTGATAAGCCCAATGACATGCTGCATACCGCTGTTGTTTAGGGTAGGTAACTGGCGTTTGGTGCCATCTGAGGAATGACTCCGTAGATCTATGACTTGTTTGTTTGTTAATCTATACTGGTCTTCTACAAGTGTTTACCTTGGATTATGGATTAAGGGATAGTAACATCTTTGTCCTGTGTATTTGTGAATCCAAGTTTTAGAACAATCCGACCGGTTATTCGCTTTTTATCAGCAAAGGTGGTTTTTTTGCCAAGTACAAAAAATACTAAATGTATTTAGTTTTTTTATTTATTTTAATTTTATTTAACCTTTATTTAACCAGGCAAGCCATTAAGAACAAATTCTTATTTACAATGGCGGCCTGGCAAAAGGCAAAGCCTCTTGAGGGAAGGGGAAACCCCTTGTATATAGACCTAGTAGGCCTACATGAAAAAAATTTAAACAGAAAGAAACCAATAGACTCTAAACATTGTAATTAGAATAATGGTTATCGAAATAATATATTGAGTTGTAGACTAAATGTATTGATTGGATGTCTAATTTGTATATGCTTGGTTATTAGGTCTGACTCATTTGTAATAAATGGGTAAGAAATTAGTACTGGTAGTTACTCACTATCCCACAGGCAATGAAAGAAATGCCCCTTTAAAGTCTACACCCGTCTCAAAAATGTCACCTTTTGTTGCCTTACAGCCTGAAATTAAAACATATTAAATCAGAATGTTCCCACTTTTATTTAAACATTTTACCCTACAATACAAAAAATTGAATACTTGGATTGATAAGTCTACACCCTGCTGAGTTAGTAGAAGTTGTTGGTAGAAGCAACCTTTGCTTGAATTACAGGCATGAGTCTGTTTGGATATGTCCCTACCATTTTGCACACCTAGATTGTGAAACGTTTACCCATTATTCCTTACAGAACTGTTCAAGCTCAGTCAGATTGCGTGGGGACTGTTGATTAACTGCACTCTTCAAGTCATTCCACAGATTTTCATAAGATTTAGGTCAGGACTCTGACTATGCTAAGCCTCCGGCAGCCTATAATAGTAATGATTTCATGAGCTTTTTCTCTGAGAAGATTGAGAAAATTAGAGATGAAATTACTCAAATTGCACCTTCTGCTATAGCGGACACTGATCAGAAAGCACAGGCTTACCAGGACAGGGGTGCTATGGCTACTCTTGAGTTTTTTAGTGCTCTGGAGTGGACAGAATTTTCTAAATTGGTTATGTCCTCCAAACCATCTACTTGCCAATTAGACCCAATCCCAACAAAATTTGTTAAATAACTTCTTCCTGTTATGGGGCAATCCATGCTAGACATTATTAATCTGTCTCTTTCATCAGGCTATATGCCAAATTCTCAAAAAGTGGCAGTAATTAAGCCACTTTTAAAGAAACCAAACCTTGGCCCAGAAAATCTCAGGAACTACAGGCCAATTTCTAATCTTTCTTTTCTTTCAAAAATTCTAGAGAAAGCTGTAGCTCAGAGACTGACTTCATTCCTGATATCAAATGACATCTATGAAACCTTTCAGTCAGGATTTAGGCAACACTATAGCACTGAGACTGTCAATGACAAAGTTGTCAATGACTTACTGATATCAGCTGACCGTGGATGTGTCTCTATTCTTGTGCTTTTGGACTTAAGTGCTGCATTTGACACAATAGACCACCAAACTCTTCTGAGCAGACTTGAAAACCTAGTTGGACTGCATGGACAGGCACTCTCCTGGTTTAAATCCTACCTGTCAGATAGGTATCAATTTGTGCAGTTAAATGATGAGCCCTCTGCTCTCATCAAGGTGGAATATGGTGTCCCTCAAGGTTCTGTTTTGGGGGCATTATTGTTCTCCCTTTACATGTTGCCACTTGGTGATGTCATTCATAAACATGGTGTACATTTTCACTGCTGTGCAGATGACACACAATTATACCTATCAATGAAACCTGGCGAAGGACAATTCGAACAGTTGGAGGCCTGTTTTAAAGACATAAAAGACTGGATGTCAGATAATTTTCTATTGTTGAATACTGATAAAACAGAGATGTTGGTCTTGGGGCCCAAAAACCTCAGAAGAGGGTTATCTGATTTATCTCTTAATCTGGATGGTTGCTCTGTTGCTGCAAGTTTGGTGGTAAAAGACCTTGGTGTTACTATAGATCCTGGTCTCTCATTTGATAGTCACATCAAAAACATTTCCAGAGTAGCCTTTTTTCACTTGAGGAATATTGCCAAAATTAGGGGCTTCCTGTCATTAATAGATGCAAAAAAATTGGTACATGCCTTTGTTACATCTAGATTAGATTATTGCAATGCATTACTGTCTGGCTGTTCCAATACCTCACTCAGGAGCCTACAACTCGTACAGAATGCTGCTGCAAGGATCCTGACTAGAACAAAGAAGTATGAGCACATTAGTCCTGTGTTAGCGTCACTTCACTGGCTTCCTATAAACTATTGTGTAGACTATAAGGTACTCCTCTTAATTTATAAGGTGTTGCATGGACTTGCACCCTCTTATTTGATGGATCTACTTCATCTCTACAATCCCCCACGTTCACATCGTTCACAAGATGCAGGCAACTTGGTAGTCCCTAGAATATAAAAAATACAGCAAGTGGCAGAGCTTTCTCCTATAGAGCTCCTTTACTGTGGAACAGTCTACCCGTCTCTGTGAAGGAGTCAGACACGGTCTCAATTTTCAAGTCTAGGTTAAAAACACATCTCTTTTGTCTCTCTTATAGTCATTAGGTGCAGATGTGGAGGGGGCATAGCAATAGAGCCTTCTGGTGCAATGAGCTATCCTTACTGTCACCAATCATAAGTGATGATCCGCCCCTATCAGGACTGCTGATGATGTGGTGGGATGGTCTCTGAGTGCCCTCATGGCTGCGTGCTCCCTGTGCCACTCACCTAATTAGTTATGCTGCCCTAGATTACTTCTGCTGGTGCAAAAGTGTTATCACTCTACTCTTTCCCCTGATCCGGTGTGATATTTATCATAGTCATAATTGCACCTTTCCTCTTTTCTCCCGGCCGTGGCACCTGCCCGAGCTCACCTGCCCCAGAGTCAACCCCCACCCCTGCCATGTGTTAGCCGGATGCCGCTGGCCCGGACCCTAGCTGCTGGTTCCATCCCCCGCCCTGCCCTGGTATCTGGAGGGATGAGGTCCACCCCACCCCTACACTTAGAATGCCCTTCCGGTGGTCTGTTAAGCCTCATGAGCCTCAAGGACTATTTGTTTTGTTTTTCACCATTTTCCAGGAGTTCATCTCCGCCTTTTAAGGGGTCAGGGAATAATTTTCCAGTCTCCCACATTGGCTCCAATGGTTTTCTGTTTTTTTGATTCCCTCTGGAAAATGCCAATTGTGAAGCGTTGTGTGACAACCTGTTTGTAAATGGCGCTGTACAAAAATAAAGATTGATTGATTGATTGATTGACTAGGCCAGTGAAGGACATTCACCTTTTGTTTTCTAGACACTTTCAGAAACACCCCCATAACAGAAGGCTGCCACCACCATGCTATAGAGTAGGGATGGTGTTCTTTCTGTGATGTTCTGTATTGGGTTTTCACCAAACTTAATGTTTTGCATTTAGTCCAAAACTTTATATCTTGGTTTCATCTGACTACAATATTTTTTGTCACGTGGCTTTAGAATCTTCGAGAGTGGTTTTTTGTATAAACGAGATTGAATGTGGACCTTTCAAGTAGTGGCTTCCTTCTTGCCACCCTACCATACAGACCAGAATTGTGGAATGCTTTCTGTATTGTTAACATGCACATATTGACCACTTTTTTCCATAAAGTCCTGTAGCTCCTTCATAGTTGCCATTGGCCTCTTGATGGCCTCTGATCAATCTCCTTGTTCAGTCATTCAGCTTGGATGGATTGCCTGATATTGGCATGGTCCTGGGTGCGATGCACCTTCCACGTTTTAATTATGGTCTTGACCATGCTCCAAGGGATATTTGAGGCCTTTTAAATCTTTCTATACACATTTACTGATATGTGCTTTTCTTAATCCCAGAGTTAATTTGAAAGCTTGTTGTTGCTCACAGTGGATTCTTTACTCTGAAATTTACTACCCAGCAGTAGAATCCTCTAGTTGATTTTATTCAGAATTAATCAGAATCGCTACAATTGAACACAGGTTGTGGCCAATTACCTTGGTGTGTGATCTGGAAGGTGATTAGTTTCTACAGGTGTGCTAGTTTACAATAGTATGATGAGTGGGGTGTAGACTTATCTTTTCAAGTTATTCTAGTTTTTTATTTTTTATTAATGTTCAGAAATGTTAAGATTTTGGTTTTCACTTGGAAGTAGGGTAGAAGGTGAAAAAGTCTGATTTCATGTTTTAATTTCAGGCTGTAAGGCAACAAAATGTGAATTTGTTGAGGGTGTAGGTTGTAGACTTAAAAGGGGCACTATATATCCTGAGCCGTTTGTGTGTCTATAGTATTCGTCCATCTCTGACTGTCAATGAAGAAAAACGGTGATGGAGAATGCGGGCATCGATCCCGCTACCTCTCGCATGCTAAGCGAGCGCTCTACCATTTGAGCTAATTCCCCTGTATGAGCAAGACATTGATCAAAACGAACTATCCTGCTGTGCAACAACCACGTAACGCTTGCTTGGAATTACATGTGGCACTGAAGCAATGTACATTTGAAATAAATAGGCCATGGCTGTATCGAATGCGAATGATGATAGTTAATGTTTGATTTAAATGTGTTGTTTCGTGCCCCTGTCTCATCGTGCCCGTGTCCCATCGTGCCCATTTTGGAATGTATTGTTGAAACCTGTTGTATACCTGAGTGTCATCTTTTGTTTTCTTTAGTTGGAAATGCCAACTTTTAAAATAAAATGTTTAAAAATAAATAAATAACAAAAATATATTGGTAATTAGTATTGACATTAATATAAAACACATGTATAGACTCTTTTTTTAATTACGATTTAGTTACTTCAAAATACGAGTCATTTTTCATTTTGTGTTTCCTTTATGTTGTCCACCCCCTGCACATACGTCTATAAGTAAGGGATAATCAACGAGTAGGTGTACGTTATACGGTTTTAAGGCACGACGTGGAGGCGAAGAACCAGAATCAAACTGGTTGCAATATTCCTGTTGGCTGTCAGAGAGGGTGTGTACCAGCAGCCCCCCAAAAAACCTGCCTCAATCCTACTGGCTGTCAGTCCGTTACAGCTATATACGCCTGGCCTTCGCCTTTGTCTAGTGTTCGATTCGCAGTCAGGGAGGATTAATGTACAATGGGGGAAAGAAGTATTGAACACATTTTTCCCAGTGCATTTATTTCCAATGAGGCCATTCAGGTGAAATTTGCACCAGACTTTGGTATTAACTCAAGAAATCCAGACAAAAAATCTAAACATTAAAGTAAATATGTAAATAAAGTAATGTGTAATAAAGTGGAATGACATAGGAAAAAAGTATTGAACAAACCAACTGAAATTAATTCAATACTTAGTGGAGAAGCCTTTGTTTGTAATGACAGCTTCAAGGCGCTTTCTGTATGAAGTAACTAATCGCCCGCAGTATTCAGGTGTGATTTTGGCCCATTCCTCTACACAGATTGTCTTTAAATCTTGAAGATTGCGGGGGGCCCTCTTGTGAATCTGGATCTTCAGATGCTTCCACAAATGTTCAATTGGGTTTAAGTTAGGTGATTGACTGGGCCATTCCAACAAGTTGATTTTCTTTCTCTGAAACCAATTGCGAGTTTCCTTTGCTGTATGCTTTGGATCGTTGTCCTGCTGGAAGGTCCACCCACGTCTCATCCTCAGCATCCTGGTGGATGGCAGCAGGTTCATCTCAAGAATCTCTCTGTACATGGCTCCATTCATTGTTCCTTCAATGATATGAAGTCTGCCAGTACCACGAGAGGAGAAACAGCCCCACATCATGACACTTCCACCTCCAAACTTCACTGTTGGTATAGTGTTATTCGGGTGATGTGCAGTGCCATTTATCCTCCAAACATGGTGTGTTGTGTGACAGCCAAAAAGTTCAATTTTGGTCTCATCTGACCAGAGTACAT
Organism: Aldrovandia affinis; assembly: GCA_029706075.1. Taxonomy (NCBI): domain Eukaryota; kingdom Metazoa; phylum Chordata; class Actinopteri; order Notacanthiformes; family Halosauridae; genus Aldrovandia; species Aldrovandia affinis. The sequence goes on along the minus strand of JAINUG010000263.1, from coordinate 711,246 downwards.
GTTCCCAGTAGTTCACTGGCTTGTCCAAATGTTGTTTGACAAACTTTAAACAAGCTTCAACATGTGTTTTTTTCAGTAGTGGAGTCTTGCGTGGCTGAGCGTGCACAGAGGCCATGGCGGTGGAGTGCATTGCCTATTGTGTCCTTTCTGTCACAGTTGTGTACCCTGCAAGTCTTTCTGGAGCTCTTTCCTAGTGGTCCTTGGCTCTTTGGCTACTCTTCTAAGTATCCTTCTGACTCCCTGATCAGAAATCTTGCGAGGAGCTCCTGTGCGTGGCCGGTTGATGGTGGAGTGATGTTGCTTCCACTTACAGATAATGCCCCCAATGGTGCTTACTGGAAGATTCAGAAGTTGTGAAATACGTCTGTAGCCAATTCCATTTTCATGTTTTGCAACAATCTGGTTGCGAAGGTCTTGAGAGAGCTCTTTGCTTTTACCCATCATTAGATGTTTCTTGTGTGGCACCTTGGTAACAAACAAAAAAAACTTTTATAGCCCATCAATATATTCTAACCCAGCTGACATTAATTAGCACAGATTGGAGGTAGAGTTGCCTCCTAATTAGTTATGGTTTTCAGCTGGTTCCTTGCCTTTCCTTGCTGTGGTGTACTGCTTTTTCTTAGTGTGTTCAATACTTTTTTCCTGTTTCATTCCAGTTTATTATACATAACTTTATTTACATAAAAGTACATTTTTGGTCTGGATTTTTTGAGTTAATACCAAAGTCTGGTGCAAATTTCACTTGAATAGGCTCATTGGAAATACATTTACAGGACAAAATGTTGATGTGTTCAATACTTATTTCCCCCATTGTATATGTATACATATTTAAATTATGTTAAAGAGCATCGTTTTCATTCTTAACAACTTTAGGAATATAATGTGTACCTAGAAAACAATTTATCCTCAATGATTGTGTATAGTTTCCTCCTTAATAAATATAAAAATGCCCCTTATAATTACTTTATAATTAGTTACACAAGTGAGGACACCCTCTCACCTGTTCTTGAGCGGCGGTTGGAATCTTCATGTAATTAAAATATATTTTACAGTCTAAATACGTAATTGTCATCGATTTTAAATTTTTTGAATGAACTGGTACCAACAGTAGCTGTTTGCTCATACATTATAATATCCTTCTTGCACTCATACAAACAGGCACGTGCACAGATAGGGCCCAAGGCGGCTTGAGCCCCTGCCCTTTTGCCCTCAGAGTCAAAAAGTGCCCTTTTTTTGGCTGGTGTTAATTGTATTCTTTATTTGTTATTGAAATTCAAATATAAAGAGGGAAATGTATAGTAGTATCCATGAAAAAATACACCATATCAATTTAAAAAGTACGCTCTCCAACCCGGTTGAATGATAAGGTGAATGATATCACTTAGGTAGGCATTGTTTTAATTATGAAACCACGATTAAACAACACTTACTTACTTTTTTATTTTATATATCCGTTAAAAAAAGCTATGAAGTAGGTCAGTAGGACTTGCTATCTTCATGCTGTGATTTTGTCATTACTAACCTCGGAACTCACGAGCAAGTAAGCTAATCTAATTATCATTAAAACGATGTTATCTCCGTCATGCAGGACAACTTACAAATATGCAATTAATTTCTGAAGCAGGTAGTTACGTTTTGCATAGTTTTGCTAGTTTAGTGTAGTCACCCCCTTTTCTTTATAGCCAGTTGCCTAAAAACGTGATGTTTAAAAGTGTATTATTGTTTGGGCATGTAGCAGTGTGTTTCCCTGTTAAAATAAAAGTTTCAATCAATCAATCAATCCATTTTGATTGGGAAATAAGAACCAGCAAATACACCTTTCTCCAGTGAAAGGCAAAATACTTCTCACCTCCCTGACCCTGGATCAGTTTTTCAGCCATATTCATAGATGTAACAAATATATAAGAGTGTGTGTGTGTGTGTGTGTGTGTGTGTGTGTGTGTGTGTGTGTGCATGCATGTGTTTTTGAATATAATATAATACTGGTTTATTTTCCTCTCAGTGTGATGCTCAAAAACATGTTGCTAAAATCAAACTGTAGTTCAGTAGTTGTACCATATGTCTCATTTATAAAATATATGCAGTGTAACAAAATGATACAGAACATGAAAACAGAAGGAAGTTTTGAAACCCCAAATTCAGGGGGCTTATGTATCAAGCATGTCTGAGTAGGACTGCTGATCTAGAATCTTATCATTATTCATTACAACATCGGGGTGGGAATAGTGCGTCGGTGGGGTGAGTACCCTTTTTTTTTGAGCCCCTGCCCCCCAAAATGTCTGTGCACGGCCCTGCATACAAATACCGATGTACAAAAATGCACCAAACTCATTGATTTATCTAGAAGACTTTATTTTGTACAATTTCTTTCACAAAGAAATATGTATCCTCTTTGTCTTAACTATATACAACAACAAACAACAACTAATATATTTACACAATCACAATTATATTTCACACAAATTACAATTATGCACACTAAAATACAACAATCAGAATATATTTACAAGACAGGTTATTACAGCTCACTATTTACATTCTTTTTTTTATTTTTGTGTGTGTGTGTGTGTGTGTGTGTGTGTGTGTGTGTAATTGAGCGAGAGAGAGAGTCTCACTTTCCCTTCTCCTTCATCTATCTCTGCTTTTCGGCCTCACAAAAGGCAAACTGCTGGAACTCCCTCCAGGTCATCTCTCTCGTCATGCCCTGTGCCTGGTACAGGGACAACACTTTGGCAGGACAGTAAATGTATTTCCCTGCCACCCCAGGGAAGCCAGAATGTGTATAAGGGCTGGTGGCGGAACCTGCACAGACGGCCAGAGAGATGCTGCTCCACAGCTTTCCTCTTTCCTCTCTCCTCTGTTACCTTTTCCCTCCTTGCCCCCCTCTGCTTTGAGGCCTCCAGCTCCCGCTGAATGAAGGCAGTGGCAGCAAATTCCTCGAATGGCGTCCTCGGATTGGTGAGGTCCTCTGCTGCATAGGTCTGGAAGACTTTTTTAGAGCAGTAAAAGTACTTCAGCTCTCCAGTCTGATACAACTAGTGAATGGAGGAACCATCTCTGAGGACTTTGGCTGGTCACACGTTAGACAGGTCCTCATCATTTTCTGTTGCTGCTGCTGCTGCTTCTCCAGGATCTCCTTCACCATCCTCTCAACTGTGGCCTGGGTCAAAGGAGCATCCCGGGGAGGCTCCAGTGCTGGTGGGTTTACTGGAGCAGGTGGCAGGGCTGTGACTGGGACAGTGACTGTCTCACAGTCTGCAGTTACACACTCTGGGTTAATGGGAAGCAAACACAGAAGAATCATGTGAAATGAGCATTTGAGAAGGGTATAACATCCAACAATCCCCCTTTTTAATTTCCTGCCCCCAGAAGCTAGATGTGTGGACACAGCGATGTAAGCTACAGGTTCTGAGAATGCAGATGAAATTCAATCAAAGTAAATCAATTACCGTCAGGGAAAGATGGGGCCTCTGTTTTCTCTGCAGGTGGGGTCAAGGCAGCAGGACCTTCACCAGAGCTGAGGGAGCTAGTGAAACAAAAACATGACCCTTCACACAACTGTAAATCACTTTCACAATGAATAAAGGAGGGATGCATGTACATGTATATTAACCTTGCAATGGAGAGGCAGTCACATCTGAGTGATCGGGCTCAGGTGGGCTGGAGAGTGTGGCAGTGGCTGCTGGTTTACTCCTCACTGATAAGGAAAATAAAGTGTTAATCTCCCCCTCAATTAGAGTCTGGCTTATCAACAATGTTTTAAAAAAGGTTAATAGCCACTTTCTGTCTTTACCAGTTATTGTCTGTCAGACTAATTAGAATTGTACATAAATAATAATACTCGGTTCGATACTCAGTGTGTCTCATCTGATGTACATAGATGGATATAGATATATGACAAAGATATACATTTAAATGTGAATGGATATTCAGTAGTGCAATCACTTTTTGAAAATAGGTAAAGCACAATGACAATACCGAAATGTGGAAACATACCAGTGGCATAGCCACGCGTGTGCCAGGGTGTGCCAGTGCCACCCAAACAGCCAGCTGGCACACCCAACTAATTTAGCAATCGCACAATAATATTTTCGCAAAATCCTGAGTCCGTCGGCTTTAACAGTCCTGACTGTAATATGAGATGGTTAAACTCAAAGACAGGATTTTTCTGTCCGGCTCCACGCTCCAGTCGGCGACAATACGGGGGACGTGCAGTGCAAAGGCGGATTGGTGTGCCTGCATGGGTGTGCCAGATTGACAGCTGGCCCACCCATTCAGATTACTGAAAATAAATAGGCCTAAAACTAATACTTCTTTTTAGTGTAATTTTCACTAATGAATTGTTTTGTATTGGGAATCATTAGAATTATGTAGCCTATTAATAATAGGCCGCCGCCTAATAATAATAATTAAATAACTTCCTCTCTCACGTTTGTTGACTGTCGTTACGCCTACGTTATGTAGCCTACCTACTCGCGCCAATAGTTTTGACTTTCACGACCGTAGCGGCTTATGTGTAGCTGTGCAACTATAGCTAGCTATCATTGACCCATTTACTCGGGAGGAAGGAGGATGAACATTTTTTGGATCAGGATATTGATAGAGAGAACTTCCCTTCACTAATTGAAGTAGCCTACTCGATAGCAGCCCTGCAGACATTTTCCCCAATAGGCCATTAACTGCCTGTTTAAGGGCAATCATACATTTTATCCGCAACAAATCGGATCCAAACACGCTTGAAATCACCATGTTGAGTCTTGCTGACTGGACACTTGAACAACTTGACACTTTTGTTTTTTGAAAGAGAACTAGTTAACAGACACGTTGGATTACGATGACATTGGGCTATGAACCTCTCCAATTCAAAACCCAGACGACTCCGCCTTGTGTAGCCTAGAGCCGATAAGGTAGGCCAATACGGTTTCCTTTTTTTAGTCTGGCCCGCCGTGGCATGGTTAGATTGCGGCCTCTGTGAGCGAGGGAGTTCTGAATTTGTGATATAGGCCTACAGTAGGCCTATGACTGAGCTGAACGTCCGGGCCGGCACACTGCGTGGCCATGGCAACTTGATGTAAACAACTCGAGGGCTTGAAAAAGTGGTAACAAAAACGTTGATACAATGCGCAAGCATAGACATATATACGTATACATGTCTATGTGCGCAAGTAACCGTTGATCTGTGTTTCCAGCAAGCATCACGGGAGATTAGTAGTGTAAAATTAACGGACGTTACGTCTGCAGCTAATGCTAGCTAGAATACAGATAGAATAGCCTTTCATTGTTGGCGTTTGAAACTGAGCTTACAGAAACTTTGGAGTCTAATGACATAATCAGCCACGCCGGCTTGCCCTTTAAAACTTGCACATAGGCTGTCCCAATAATGTTTCATGTTAATATAATTTGGGGGAATGCGGTGTGGATTATATAGTCTTGTCTTGTTCAATGTTATCTATTCTATTGTAGGACTATTTTGTTTTATTTGATAAGCCTACTTAGCCTAGGCCTATGTAAAATGAGTTCATAATTTTTGACGTTTAAAATTTCAATCCAATAAAACTATTGTGCGTTTGTTGATTCCCTCATTACGTGGATAACGTGATTATCCTGCTGTGTATGCCTATTTAGACGCGTCTTTTTCAGTTTCTGTCATCCGTAGGCCTACGTGACTGTTCGAGACCCTATTAATTCTGAAAGATATTTTCCCAGTTTCCCAGAGTTCATTTAGCTGTTTAATAGATAATTTCCGTGTATGACTCTGCATTTGTTTTTGACTCCGAGTGCTTTGGTGCCGTACATTCTGATCTCCTGTTAATGGTACGGTTGGTACCGTATTATTCTGATCTCCTGTTAATTACCATTATTGTTTCCACCTTTGAACTTGCCGATTCCAGTCTTGAATTGATCGGATCTCTCGTTTTTTTTTATACCGGTTTCTGCTGACTACGTGTAGCTTATTTCTGCACTCGTTAAACTGTACCTTGCTGTAGGGGAGAGCGGGGTATGTTGGCACACTTTTCACTGTGTCTTACCTGTACTGGGCACAATACATCACAATGGTATAAATGTCATACCAAATGAAAGGTGGAAGTCTTGGGCACATATTTTGTATTAATTGCATTTTCATGTATTATTTCAGTATGGAGTTGTAGACAGTTACATAGAGGGTGTGCACTTGGGACGACTTACCCCACCAGTGGGTAAGTTGTCACACTATGTCATAGTATGTGGGGTAAATTGTCACATTGGATTATCAACAAATAAGAACACAACACAGTAATTGTGAAGAAAACATTTTTTTTAACTTTAAAATTCAAAAAACAACCAAGTACATTTCATTACAGAACTCATTCATTAAAGAGCAAAATGCACAACAAATCACATCTAATCAGACTCATCTTCCGAGTCACAGTTCTGGCACAAATAAATTGTGTGGCCTGGGGTGCAAGCATCATGGGCCCACTTCTTGCATCTCCCACACTGCACCCAAGTCTCGTTTGGGCAGCTGTTCGAAAATGGCTCCATGCAGACTAGGCATAAGCATTCCTCTTCATCTGCTGCTGACTCGTCTAGGTTTCTTTTTACCCTTGCCTTTTTATTCCCCAGAAACAGCCTTTTTTAGATTGTGATGTTTCCATTTGTAGTGCTTGCTTCACGGGTGTGTCTGTTAAAATTGCGGTCCTGCGCCGCTTTCTTCCATTATTAGTTTGTTTTTCGGGGACCAGCTTTTGGAAATGGCCGGAGGTCCTCTGGAGTTGGTAGTCTGCTGGCATTGCTGGGTAAGGGTGAGCTGGCATGGGAACTGACCGGGTCTGGGTGTGTCTCTGTGCCTGTGCTTGTGCCTGGCAGGGCAGGGTTGGTGCTTGTACCTGGCAGGGCAGGGTTGGTGCTTGTGCCTGGCAGGGCAGGGTTGGTGCTTGTGCCTGGCAGGGCAGGGTTGGTGCTTGTACCTGGCAGGGCAGGGTTGGTGCTTGTGCCTGGCAGGGCAGGGTTGGTGCTTGTGCCTGGCAGGGCAGGGTTGGTGCTTGTGCCTGGCAGGGCAGGGTTGGTACTGGGGCCTGACGGGGCAGGGCGATCCGTGACATAGGATGGCGCAAACTCAGTTTCCAAAAATATCCCTGTTGTAAGGCTGTACCCCAGCTACCCTAAAGCCAGCCTGAATGTTCAGGGGGGTTGCCGCCACAGGATACGCGATTGCCACAATCCCAGGAATGTCATAAATAGTCATTGTTTTCCCAGGATTGTTCCTCATCCATACATCACACGCCGTGTTGATGTGCCTTTTTAGCGGCCCGTAGACAGACCTGTCTAAGGGTTGAAGCCGATGAGAGCAGTGGGGTGGGAACGAGACCATAATTATGCCGTTTTCTTTGGCGTAATTGAGTCCATCAATGGACATATGAGATATGTGGTTGTCCAGAAGCAGTAAAGATGGTTTCTCCTTTGAGCATTTTGTATGCTCAGTGAAATGTTTCAGGAAGTCAACAAAGTGCACATCTTTCATCCACCCCGATGGATTTGCCGCCCCCCTGCTGCCAGGTGGTCCGCTGTTTAAAAAATGGTCTCGGAAGTTGCACGGGGGAATATGAAATATGGAGGTATACTATTTCCTGTGGCTGACACAGCACAGGCCAGTGTGACAAGTGTCCCCCTTTCAGCGGAGGTCAGCGACCCTACTTGTTTGAATCCGCGTCTGGCCACTACTTTGTCAGGTTTATGGACCGTGGTCACCCCAGTTTCGTCCACATTTCATATGTCCCCTGGTCCAAATCGATGCCTGTCCAGCACATTTGCTAAATTGTCGAAGAAGGCATTGACATTTTCTCGGTTGAAGCTACTAGCTCTGGCAAGGCTAGTTGCCTCAGGCTTTCTTATCGACAGCATTGGGTGCCTTTTTAAAAGGCTGTAAACCACTCGGAGCTGGCCTTTTCTGTTTCAGCCCACGTTGGTGAGAACTTCAGCTTGTGTGCCACAGCAAACTGGTAGGCAAGTCTTTTGATCTCACTAGGCGACAGACTGAAATAAATGTCCGCTGACCTGGCAATATAATGAACCAGCTGCATCTCCAACTCAGGTGGAAATATCTGCCGTGGCTTTCTATAGCCAACCACTGTTGTTGGCATGGCTGCCTGACTGACAATTTCTTCGCTGGTAACCTTTTCACAATACCGAGCCAGAGTACGGTAGTTTATATTAAAATCGTTTGCTGTGCTTCTGATTGATTTGTTCTCCAGCTTCACCTGTCTGACTGCCTTCAGCATTATATCCGGAGCTGTGCTACCATTCTCTGTCTTTCTTTTATAATTTCGCACCATCATCTCACTTTATTTTTGGTTCCTTCGTTTGTTTGTTCCTTTCCTTCCTCCCCTCAATGCTTATTTCCTTCAAAAACTAATTTAAATTAGCCTCATGTGACAACTTGCCTCAAAGCCATTTAGACAACTAGCCCCAAACGGGCATGTGGGCAAACGTTTGTTAAAAAACACGGTTAGTTCGACAAAGTACTGCAGCTAACATATAAATAAACACCTTATTGTTTCCCTCATTCGGTACAGAAACATAATTTAGGACATTTTTATACCTAACACGGTTTTATTACATGAAATACACGACGCCATTTACTTACTTTTGCAGGAAAAAAGGCGTTCGCCTTCTGCTTGATTGCAATTAAAGAGGCCTGTGACCACCTGTGCAAAGGAATTTCAAGCTGGCCCTAATTGCAACAAAGCAGCTATTCCATTTTTGAGATGGCGCCCCTGTGGTTGGAGGTATGAACAGTGTGACAACTTACCCATGTGACAACTTACCCTGCTCTCCCCTACGTCTTGAACAATAAATAAAAAAACCCTTTGAGATTTCCTGGTCTGCAACTGAGTCCTGAATCTGTGTCCGAGCCTGTTTTGGCTATGTTGTAGGCAAGCCTATATGGAGAGTACTGGATGGTTATATTTATGTGGAGGTGCACATCAGTCTAGCGGCGCCTATACTCTGTTGTAGAGAAAATTAAATGTGGCACACCCAGTTTTTCTGATGCACACCCACCGTCTTTTTTCTGGCTACGCTACTGAAACATACTGACTGTGAAATTAAGGGTATGGCATGTACTCCTATGTGCCCAAAATACCTCCTTTGCCCACAAGATCATGCCAAGCCCTTGAAGCACAGCTTCAACAAACATGCAAAAAGAGAACTGATATGCACACTTACCCTCATCGCTGACATATTAAATCCCTTGGATAGTGGTGAGTAAAACAAAAGAACACGAGCATCAGAACAGGCCAGAACACGGCCAAAACAATAAACAAGGATATTGAAACTCAATTATGGCAGATAATACTGTGGGTCACAGAATTATCCTCCAAAACTGATGTAAAAAAATAAAATAAAAAAACCCTCTAGTCATGGACAAAGCAACGGCTGCTGCTGGTGAACCTGAAAGCACAGTGGACATTGTATCAGTACAGTTGAATAGATTGCTGATCTGGACTTGATAATCATGAGTTCCAACATGTGGCCTTTTGCTTCACTCACTCAGCTGGGTCTGGAATTTGGATGGGGTCAGACTCTGCATCATCCTCTCCAGATCCTCATCCTCCTCCATTACTGTGAAATTAAACAAATATAACAACACAACTAATTATATTAATTAATATTCCATGTAACAACACAGGTAAAGCTGATGCACTTTTACTGCACAATAGCTATACACATTTGATTTGTCCTAGTGTAGTACAATTCAACTATTTTGAGGTTTATTGAGTGCCAATATTGTGGGCACTTATTAATGGTAATTCTCCAATTAAGAGCCATAATGGTAACCTGTGCAACATGATACTTTTGTCTCTTCAATTAATTAACTAATTAATTTCTGTGTTTATTTGTCAGAAACATGGCAAAAGCATGTCACAATGTTTAAAAAACAAGCATCAGATGCATTGGATTAAGTGTTTATAGGCAAAGACTAATTTCCAACACCTGTCCCCAATAAACTACAGAAAAACAAGTACGTTTTAAACATTTATCAAAAAATAAAAGCAAACGACACAAAATAGGTCTACGGACACATTAGGAAAAGTACATCCACTCGATACAGCAAAATAGCCAATAATAAAACAAAACACCTGAAACTGTAAATTACATATTGGGAGCAACCATATATAATTATGAAAAACGATAAAAAAAGGTCAGGTGGGACAATAAAACTACTAGTAGCTTGTATGACAGCCTAAAAACAGAAAAAAACATTTCATTCATAAAAACGATGACGAACGGAACGAAAATCCTCTCGCTTGAATCGTGAGGAGAGGTGAGCGGGGAAAACCTCCGCTCTGTGCTTTCATTCAAAATTGGAAGTGCGCCACAAAAGCCCCAGTGGCCAGAAAGATATGACATCAGTAGTGTTAAGAGTACTCATTGAAAATGAATGGGAAAAGTTAAGGAAAGTTAACTATATTAGGCTGGGTAATATGGGTAATAACCGCGGGGTACAACGACAGTGTTCCGCCTGAGAATTGAACCAGCGACCTTTGAGTTACAAGTCCAGTTCCCTAACGATTACACTACCCTGCCGCCTATAGACAACATTATGCATCATAACTTTCAACCCGAAACACATTATTTCTCATAAAATGTCAAAATACAGGGGACTGCATTGTTCACACGAAACATACCTCCAGCATCGGAAAAGTATTCAAAAGCACGCAATTCACCAGAGACGTAAACGCAGATTGCAGTACCACATACGACCAGCAGAGTCACTCGCAACACATAAATATTACATGAGAACAATGCCAAAAATGATTAAAAGTTATAATTTAGGAGAAAGTCACTCAATTCAACAAGGGCATTTCCAACTCTATTACACCCACCCCCACTGAATTTCGCCAAAATTAGGGTAGAACTACTTGGTAAAGGGCACACGGGTATACAACATAATCTTCTTATACAGGTTTCCATTGACAGGACCGCCAACTACTGAAGTATCCCATAGGGATGAAGTGGAAAAAGAGCAGCGCTACACTGTCAGCGCTACTGGCTGCAGGATGCCTTATACACCCCACACAAACCTGTTCACCACTGTGTACTACCGGCCCTGACCAACAATACAAAATACCGGTAAGAACACCCCCATTTTCCAGTTTTTACAGAAATTTAAGCAGTTTAAGTCCAGTGAATAATCTGAAATGGTACAAAGGTAAGCAGTGAACTGCCAGAGGTAAAAAAATAAAAAATAAAAAAGTTTAGGTTACCCAAAACTGTTGGTGTGCTGTGATATGTATATCTCATCTCATCTCATCTTCAGCCGCTTATTCCTAGTTAGGGTCGCGGGGGGGCTGGAGCCTATCCCAGCATACATTGGGGCGAGAGGCAGGAATACACCCTGGACAGGTCGCCAATCCATCGCAGGGCACTACATACACCATTCACTCACACACTCATACCTACGGGCAATTTAGACTCTCCAATTAGCCTAACGTGCATGTCTTTGGACTGTGGGAAGAAACCAGAGTACCCGGAGGAAACCCACGCGGACACGGGGAGAACATGCAAACTCCGCACAGAAAGGCCCCCGGCCTGGATTCGAACCCGAGACCTTCTTGCTGTGAGGCGACAGTGCTATCCACTGCACCACCGTGCCGCCTGTGATATGTATATATTACATAAAATACATTGAGTGACATACTAAGAAAAAAAGATATTTTAGTTTTTTTGATTATTTTAATTTTATTTGTATTTTAATTTATTTGTATTATTACTTTGTGTTCTTGCTTATTTTCTGGTTGTACTCATTTGTATATTGACTTGTTGTCTACCTAACTGTATATTATGGAAATGCTTGTCTATCTAACTGTATATTATGGAAATGTTTGTACATATAACAGTATTTGGATAGAGGGGTGGGTTTTCCAGGACCTTCTGGCTCTGGCTCATCGCGTCCCGCTTGGGAACGGCAGGGGCATTGGCGGCCCTATATATTGGCGGCCCTATCCCATTGATGGGACGTCGCAGCAATTGTGATGTTATTGGTTGGGATTTACTGCTATGGAAATGTGGCGACGTGTTCAGGAGCAAGTGGCGTGGACTGACAAAAAGGGAAGGGGAAGGGAAGAAAAAAGAAACCAAAAAAAACGAGGAAAGCAAGAGAGATAGCAAAGTTAAATATAAGAAACACTAAAAAGAAAAAATTTATGGGGATTGGAATATAAAAGGGAAAAACACACTCACACACACACAAGGGAAAGTAGGGGAAAACCAAACATTCACAGGAAGCAATAGTAATCATTTTTAATAATAATAATAATTTAAAAAATAAACAATAGGATCAGGGATCCCAATGAAGATTGCAATTACATGAATCAAACCAAATCAAATCTATTTGTATAGCGCTTTTTACAATTGAATTGTCACAAAACAACAGAGGGGGAACCCAGGCCTAGACCTTCCCAAAAGCAAGCCTAAAGGCAACAGTGGCAAGGAAAAACTCCCTTGGTAGGGAGAAACCTTGGGAGGAACCAGATTAAAAGTTGGGGAGCCCATCCTCTTCTGGCCGGCACAGGGTGTGTCCAAAAAAGACCATATCATGGTCAGTCTATGACTCAGGGCTGAAAGACTTTGCCCCTCCTGAGTTAGGTAGTCAGCAGGGGGGTAAACCACGTGGAGAGGGTCCAGATTCAGGAACTGGGGTTGGCGTGGGGGGGTTGATGGGGGCAGCTCACACTTCTCGCAGGATCTAGGGCTCGGGGGCAGGTTCTCCATCTCTCCACCTAGACTATGTTTGGCAGTAGGCTAGGCTGAAAAGATATGTTTTTAATCTACACTTACAAATTGAAACTGTCTGAATTCCTAACATGCCTTGGTAAACCGTTCCACAACAGAGGAGCTCTAAAAGAGAAGGCTCTACCACCAGCTGTGCTTTTAAAAATTCTAGGGAGTAATAGATGGCCGGCTTCTTGTGAACGAAGCAGTCGTGTCGGATTATAAGGGGCAATCATTTCGGTCAGGTATAAAGGTGCAAGTCCGTTCACTGCTTTAAAAGTTAGCAACAGTACTTTATAATCAGCCCGATATTTAACAGGAAGCCAATGTAGTGATGCTAACACAGGAGTAATGTGCTCATACTTCTTGGATCTAGTCAAAATACGTGCCGCTGTATTCTGTACTTGTGACGACCGTGATAAGGACCCAGACGCAGATCAGGGATTAGGCAGAAGAGTCGTTTATTAGAAGGCAGGGATCACAACCAGGAATCAGAGGATCGGAGGTACAAAAACGCGAGGCAGAGAGAAGTCGATAATCAGGCAGTCAAAAGGTCGGTAATCAGGAAGGCAGAAAGGCAAACAAACAAAATCGCTAGGCAAACTCGGGGTCGTAATCAGAAGGGTAGTCTCGGGAAATACAATAACACTGGCTTCGGAAAGGTAGGCTCAGGGAAAATTGAATCAACGTACTGACACGGAAGAATGAAAACACTGAACATATATACAGGCAGAGACAGGAAACACAATGGGAAACAGGTGTGACTGGGAGGAGAGAGAGTTAGGAAACACAGGTGAAAACAATGGGAATCGTAATCTAATTACGAGGGGAAACGAAAGACACGGACTGGGAAACATACAAACAAATATACAATAAACGACCTGGGAGATCAGGCAGACACGTGCATAGCTAAAAGGGGAGGTACGCAAAGAGAAACGTTGCGTGCGTATGAAAGGGAAAGTGAAAAGCTAATCAGGGATAGGATAATGAGAGAGAATGAACGAAAGTCAGAAGCGTGAGATAATTAGTGATTAGTAGTGTTAGTAACCTAATCTAAATCCCTAACGTTAGTAGATTAGTTAGTTAGTACTGTACACATCTAACTAATATATACAAAGTGCGATAAAGAAAGTAGGAAGGAAGAAAACGAGAAAATAAGCGAAGATTGAAATCCCGAAATGTAAACTCCCGAAGTGAATGACAAGACAAGGAGTGGACCAGGAACAATAACAGACGTGAACGAAACATGACTCGAAGAAAGATAAACAAAGTACAAAAACAACAGAACAGATACTCAGAATATAACAGTACTAGTTGAAGACTCTTTAGAGAGTGTGGAGGGCGTCGGTCTTGGCCACGTGGGAGTGGCATGGCTGCCTGTGTTACATGTTGTGGAGGCCTTTGGAGCAGGTAGACTTTCCGGGGGCAGGTTTGGCACTCTCACAGGGTGTGAGAGTAAACCGTGGCCCGGAAGGTTGCTCCAAAGGCCATAATTGGTTTAATTAATTAGTTAATTGGTGTCAATCAGTCAATTGATATGGAAGTCAATTGGCTGATTGGGTGTCTGTGTGAGTATGAGTGAATGATTGTGATTGGGTGATTGCCTCACGAGTCCCACCTGAGCCGGGCAGAGACTAAGCCTATTTAAGAGCAGGTGGGGCGAGTGGGTCTTGTCGTGTTGTGTGAGTGAGTTAGACTGGTGTCTTTGTCTTGGCGTGCGTGCGTGCGTGCGTGCGTGCGTGCGTGCGTGCGTGCGTGCGTGCGTGCGTGGAATGTTGGATGTGGAATGTTGGGTTGTGAATTGTGGATTATGGATTGTGGAATGTTTGATGTTGAATGTTGGATGTTTGATGTTTGTGGAGTTTTGTGTGCGTTTGTCGAAAGTGACTGAGTAGACTGCTTCTTGTGTGTGTGGGGAAGAGGGAGAGGGGGTGCACTAAGAGTGTCTGCCTTTCTCCCTTGGTGTGATTGTGGAGGAGCGAGAGGGTTAATTATTTATTCATTATTAAACATTTTGTGATTTTACTTTCCATAAACCATGATTTCTTCAGTAGGGTATATTTTGGTGATACTTTTGTCATTCATCAGAGAAGAAATAAGAATTAATTCTTGTTATAAATTCACAACTTGTTATAAGAAAAATAACTTACTTTGTGATTGGATGAAATGTCATGTGATATGTTATTCATATTTTGTATCCTACATTTTTCAGGTTCAGCTTTTTCTTTGACCAATAGAGGTCCCATGGGAGATGGCCATAATTGGCCATAGAATTGTCATTAGAGGGAGGGTTTCAGTCCACAGAGCATTACCTACTCTGCTCAAATGGGTACCAGTGATCTACTTGTTTCAGCTGCCCTAGCAGTGCAAGCCTCTGAAACAGTAGATGTGGTAGCTTGGCTAGCAGATTGCAGAGTGCTAAAAAGGCGTCAACTAACTGCATGAATATTAAAGGATGTATACTGCTGTTGTACCCTTGAGCAAGGTACTTAACCTGAATTCCTTCAGTAAAATATCCAGCTGTATGAATTGATTGTATGTAAAGAAATGTGAACTCTGTAAGTCGCTCTGGATAAGCGCGTCTGCGTCTGCAAAAAAAAAAAAAAAAGGTGCAAACAGCTGTCGTTGCCACCAGGGGGGAGAGTTTCCCAGCTGTACGTCACTTCATTCCCCAGAATGCTGGAGCAGCTCAGACTGATGTTATTCCTTCGACACTCAGCTGTGATGTTGGGTTTAGAGATGCGCTCTATAGGAAATCAGAGTCAATTTAATTACATGCTGATATTCTAGAAACTTATATTTAAATATACGCTTAGAGCTAACATTATAACCATTTGAATTTCAAAATATACATATTTAGTAATAATTATACTGCATACCAAAAACCTCCTAAGAGGGTTGAGAACATTCAGATTAATAGAGTATTATCTTTGGCCACTGTAGATTTAAAAAGTGTATATATATATATATATGTGGATTTTAAAGTATATTTGCTTTCTCAACTATTCTAGTATATAGTATTATATATCTATAATAAAATATCATGCACTTTCCATCACAATTAAATACAGTATTCACTACACTGAATAACATACTGTGCAGATGCAAAAACATTCACACATATGTAAAACCTTCTTTCTGCACACTTACCAAAAACCTGCAGGTGAAATCTTGAGTACTTTGGGGGTTTTAAGACTGACAAGTAATGTGTTTCAATGTGATAAAGGCCAGAGTCAGAGAGCTGTACATTATTCATACATACTGAGCCGTCCTCTTGAATGTCAATGCGATGTACATATAAGGTATGAAATTCATGTTTTTTATATTCAGAGAACCAGGAAACTACAATGATGAATTTAAAAGTCAGCTCAATTATGACACTTTGGTTTCCCTCAGGTGAGACAGGAAATAGGACGCTCTGCCCCACTGTCACGTTGGTGGTGGAACCAGCAGCTGCCACTGTAATCCCCTCAGTCCTCCCACTCTGGCACACTGTAACACATAGGGGGTTATTCACAGGATGGGAGTTATTGTCACTGTAACAGAAGAGTTGCTCTTGCCTGTTGAGGTGGGAGGAACCCTGAAACTGGAACTGGGACTGAAACTGTCCCTGGGAGTCACTATAGTCAAATGTGTGTTGCCCCGTGGGCACTGGCATGGTCAGGATTTGATTGCAGAACATGCCACATTGCAGCAGGGTCAATTGGTTTAACTGGATGTGCAATATGGTTTAAAATAATGATGCTATTTGCAATTAAATTCTATATGAAATAGTAGCACAATATTTTACAGCTAATTAACCCCCCTCACTCAGAAAACGCTGTTGCACATTGCTAGAGATACCCTTAAATTATTCTTGCTGTTGCGAGGACAGTACAAGGAACACCTTGTATCCTGCACACCAGCAAAATCAATTAACATTCAAATTCCAAATACTAACTTTATTTAGAATGAAAATACTAAGTGTGTGCTTAATTCCTTTCCCATATGACCTCTTACTAACATTTCAAATACAGTTCTCAGCTCTCCCTGAAGGTATGTTTTCTCCAATGAGCACTGTCTCCATTTTTCACTCTCTCTGCCAAGCCAATTTATTCTTAGATTAGTGTAATTAATGTAATAAATTAGTAGTACTTTTTGGTGACTGATTGCTGATCACTTGAGAATGAGCTGGAATAGCATGCATAAAGTTAACATTTATTTGACAAGTTTTCATATTATTGTATATAAAATGAATGGGCTCCAAGCAAAGAACAGTGAAAAGTTTCAAATGTAAATTACCTAGTGTACAAAGAAGCATGTTTACAGCGAGACCCATCTTGTTTTTTTGAGATGTTCGTTTTGATTGTTCATTCTTTATAACTGTAAAACCATCCTGTAAGAAAGTAAAAAATACATGTAAACCCTTAACCTCTTCCAATTTACATTGACATTTTACATTTACATTTCCAGAGCGACTTACAAGATGTGCATTAATACATGATAAGAACAATAATAGTTCGCGCAAGAGATCAGTGCAACAATACAGCGATAGACATCGTTGTTGGCAGGTGCATACCATACCTCTAACACTGGGAAGGAAAAGGTTAGTAAGTAAACAAGTATACAAATAAAAAGGTATGCATATTGTGGTGATCTTACCCCTGTTAGCGTAGCCCGTTGCTAAGTGCTTGTAAATACTTCTAAATATCTGTGTGTAGTTAGCTAGCGGCTAGTTGTTCCCACTAGCTTTCATGCAAATACGTTTGTGTATATCTGTGTGTAGTTAGCTAGCAGCTAGCTAGTTCCTGCTAGCTTTATGCAAATTAGTTGTTTGTTTGTACCCTCGGTGGCCAATCAAGGCGAACCAGGGTTTAATAAAAAGGCCACCTGGTCGAACAGGTCAGAGTGTGCTATTGTTTTTGCTGTGATGACTTCAATAAAGAGAAGCTCCCCTGGGGCGATTCCTGAACCAGGAACTCCGTCTCTGCCTCTGCTTCCTCGGTGGAATGCCACACTGGTGTCTGGAAGTGAGATAGAGCTGCGAGAGGTGGAGGAAGCGATCCGAGAGCTGGAAGAGAGGCTGGGGGTGCAAAGACGGCGAAAGACCGGGGCTACGGAGACGGCGACGAGCGCCGAGTTACAAGGCCCAGCGGTACGCCAAGAGAGGGCCCCCGAGCGACCAGACGGAGTCAGCGTGGTTCGGCCTACGTGCCCGGCAATGGCTAGTTCGGCCAGCAGCGATCAACCCAGGCGAGCCGGGAGAGGCTCACCAACTGCCGCCGCGAAGGAGGAGAGAGCTGGCGCAGCAGAACAGCAAGAGCTCGCACTGCACGCCTTACTCCAGGCCCTTACCCCGGAGCAACTGCGCCAGCACGTCATCCTGGCCACACCCCGCTCCCTTGATGAGGCCCTCAAGGAAGCAGAGAGGGCGGTGGACGTCCTCTGCCTGGCTCCAGGCCAGACAGCCCGCGTCCGCGAGGCTGACTGCTTCGAGGAGGAGGAGGAAGTTCGCTCACCCCCGCAGCAGCGACGACAGCGTCCACCGCTGGTACGAAGTGGCCGCTGCTACCGCTGTGATGAGCTAGGACACCTAGCCCGCGACTGCCCAGCACCAGCGCCGAAGCTTCGATCCCCACGGCCGTCGGGAAACGACACCGGGACAAACGCTGTGAGGAAACCGCTGTCCCAGGAAACCATCCTCCTCAATCAGGAACAGCCTGCTGTGCCTGAAACCAGTTCAGTCCCACTCACAAAAGTGAAAATTCCATCTCCCTTTGTGAAGGCGGGCACCAAGCAAAGCAAACTCCATCCTGCCCTTTTAAGGGCAGCTGAGCAAACCATCCAACCGCGAGTGGGCCGACTGGGTAAGGCTGGTGGGTTGTACCTGCATTGCAGGCTGGATGGACAATCCTGTCGGGCACTGGTCGACACGGGGGTCACCATCTCCCTGGTGCGGCCTGGAATGCTCCCCAACACCACCTGGGCACCAACAACCACCCAGTTGCAGTCGGTGACGGGGCAGAGGCTCGGCATGCGGGGTAAGAAGATGGTGAGCGTGGAGGTTGGGAACCGAGAAGTGGTGGTGCACGAGTTCTGGCTGGCAGACATCAGCGATGCGTGCATCATCGGCCTGGATCTGCTGGCCCACTGGGGTGCCACAGTGGACATCGCCAACGCCAGGCTCTCCATTGGCGCCACCACCCTCGCCCTCCACGCCACCCCCCAAGAGGAAACACAGGTCCAGGAGGACCCGTAGCCGATCAACCTCAGCCCGCCCGCACGATTCGCCGCCCCAGCCCGCCAGCACAGATAGTAGCTCGCCTGCCCCTGTTCGCCATGCCCCTCTGTCGCAACCCACCTCACCCTCTGTCGAGATGGCGGGCGCTGTCCGCGAGCTGTGGCAACGTAGCTGCAGCGGCCTAGACCCTCGCCAATGCCAACAGCTTGAGAGCTTGCTGAAGGACAATGCAGACCCCTTCGCTGCTCGCGATGAGGAATGCACGCAGACTGATCTAGTGCAGCACACCATTGACACTGGTGACGCTGCACCAGTTCGTCTGCGCCCTCACCGGTTGTCACTTGCAAAGCAGCTGGGGGCGGAGGAGAAGGTTAAAGAGATGGCTGCCGCGGGCGTCATTGAGCTCTCCAGCAGCCCGTGGGCAGCCCCTGCCATCCTAGTGTGAAAGAAGAACAGAGAGTGGCGTTTTTGCGTCGATTACCGGCGCCTCAATGCTGTAACGCGCAAGGACACCTACCCTCTCTCCCGCATCGATGAGGCACTTGACCACATCGTGGGGTCCAGCTGGACCTCCGGAATGGCTGCTGGCAAGTGAGGATGGCCCCGGATGCGAAAGCTAAAACAGCTTTCACCATCGGGCAAGGGTTGTGGCAGTTCCGCGTGGTGCCGTTCAGACTGTGCAACGCCCCTGCCACGTTCGAGCGGCTGATGGAAAGGGTGCTGTCGGCTGTCCCCCGAGCACGCCCTCGCTAACCTCCGCAACGTGTTCGCTGCGATTCGCCAGGCTGGGCTTCGGCTGAATCCTTGGAAGTGCCAGCTGCTCCGGAGGGAGACTGCCTTCCTGGGGCATGTTGTATGTGAGCGAGGGGTAGCCACGGACCCAGCTAAGGTGACTGCTGTGCAGGACTGGCTGACCCCGGCGAATGTAGGCGAGCTGCGCAGTTTCCTGGGGCTGGCGAGCTACTACCGGCACTTTGTGTGGGGTTTCGCCTCCATTGCCAGTCCCCTCCATCGCCTCACTGACAAGTACCAACCGTTCGTCTGGACGAAGGAGTGGGCAGAATCCAGACGTGCACTTCCCGTTCATCGTAGACACTGACGCCAGTAATGTGGGAGTGGGAGCTGTCCTCTCTCAGGAGGACAGTGACGGGGAGAGAGCGGTTGCCTATTACAGCGGCGCCCTGAGTCGGGCAGAGCGAAACTACTGCGTGACCCGCAGAGAGCTGCTGGCAGTGGTGAAACCTGGCTCCTGAACTTCAAACACCCAGAGGGCCAAGTGGCACGGTGGCTAGAAGAGCTACAGGAGTGCAACTTCCAGATCGAGCACAGGGCTGGGCGGCACCACACCAACGCCGACGCCCTGTCCCGCCGTCCCTGTGCTGAACTGGGCTGCGGGCATTGCCACCGGCAAGAAGACAAGAGCCAGGTAAAGCCGGAGGTGGCTGCAGTTCACACCATCAGCGAGGCGGGGTGGCTGCCAGTTTCACCAGAGCAGCTGCGGGAGGGTCAGGAGGCCGATGGCACGCTATGCAAGGTGAGGGTCTGGCTGGAGGCGGGGCGACCGCCACAATGGGCTGAGGTCTCGTCTGAGGGGCCCGAGCTCAAGGCCTACTACGGGCAGTGGAGGAGCCTTGAGTTGCGGGATGGGGTGGCGTATCGGCGATGGCAGGCACCCGGGCTGGGAAGCAACCTCCTCCAACTCCTCGTTCCCCGAGCGCCCGCCCCCAAGTCCTCGGACTGGTGCATGGCTCGGTGGGGCCACTTCGGCAACAGTAAGACCTTGCGACGACTGAGGGGGCGCTTTTACTGGCCTGGGTGCCGCCAGGACGTAGAGCTGCACATCCACTGCTGCGATTCCTGTACGGCATGCAAAGGGTCTACCAGGCGCTCCCATGCCCTTCTGCAACGCTACGTGGTGGGGGCCCCGATGGAGCGGGTGGGGTTGGACGTCCTCGGCCCTTTCCCTGTCACTGAGGCCGGTAACCACTATGTCCTTGTGGCTATGGACTACTTTACAAAGCGGTGCCGAACCAAAGTGCCACAACAACAGTGGGGAAGCTGGAGATGTTCACTCGGTTCGGGGTCCCCGCCCAACTCCACAGTGACCAGGGGCGAAACTTCGAGTCGCGGGTGCTGGCTGAGGTCTGCAGCCGGCTGGGGGTGGCTAAGACCCGGATGATGCCACTCCACTCCATCTTGTCGAGCGGTTCAACAAGACCCTGACTGCACAGCTTGCCATCCTCGTCAGCCAGCACCAGCGAGACTGGGACCGCCATCTGCCCTGTGGTCCTACAGAACTGCCGTACAGGAGTCCAGCCTCTGCACGCCCGCACCAGCCCGTGCAGAGGCATGCTACTTCCGCCAGCTGCTGGAACGGATCCATTATATTTCCCCCTCTAGTTGGTATGCCAACTTAATAATGTAAAGATTTTAAATATTGTAAGACTTTTAAAACCAATAAAAGAACATTCAATAAAGAGAAGCTCCCCTGGGGCAATTCCTGAACCACGAACTCCGTCTCTGCCTCTGCTTCCTCGGCGGAACCCCACACTGGTGTCCGGAAGTGAGATAGAGCTGCGAGAGGTGGAGGAAGCGATCCTTAGCTGGAAGAGAGGCTGGGGGTGCAAAGACGGCAAAAGACCGGGGCTACGGAGACGGATTATGAAAAAAACGATAAACACACCTAGTTTTTTGCCCAAGTAAAAATTAAAAACCGTAATGCTCAACGAAATGAAAAATATTAACATCTTTCATCTCCTAGATGGGAAAATAGGAGAAATGAAAATATAAAATATATCAATGGAGACATATTTAAGAAGGTGTCTGCGAAAATGACCTTGTGTACTTGTAAGAACACGTCCCAAGCGTGCTAAAAAAAGAATGTACTAAAGAGAGTGCAAGAACGTGCTTAAAATCTGTTAAATTTTCACTTTGTCTGTTACCGATGTAAGTAGTCATTGTAGCTAACACGTCCCCTAGCTAACTCGCTAGTTAAGGCTAACTCAAACAGCAAATGTTAGTTACCAAAATAATAGGACGTTGTAGGACTCAATAGGACGTTGAGTTGTACGTCATGTACTTGTATAATTGACTGAATCATGTAAACCCATTTTTTTTCAGATTATCGCATTACTAAAGTGCATGTAAACGCGTCAATTAGATTTTTGCCATTACCAGTATTGCCAGTAAACGATTGGTCCTACCATGTAGTAATGCACATCTTGTAAGTTGCTCTGGATAAGAGCGTCTGCTAAATGCTTAAAATGTAAATGATGTATGAAAAGTACAGTATTTGATCGTGGCATAAAGCCCATACAAATAAGCAAGTTGTGAACATATACAACTCCTGCCAAGAGCTTCAAACTTCATTAGAATTACAAGTCGCTCTGGATTTAATTACATTAGAAAAATGTGTAGCGTGTGTGCTCTGGTACGTGAGCGTCGCTACAGAAAGTGTAGTTTGGTTTCTGCTTTCCTCAATCCTATTGGCTGTCAGCCCATTACAACTATATAGGGGAGAGCGGGGTATGTTGGCACACTTTTCACTGTGTCTTACCTGTACTGGGCGCAATACATCAGAGTGGTATAAATGTCATACCAAATGAAAGGTGGAAGTCTTGGGCACATATTTTGTATTAATTGCATTTTCATGTATTATTTCAGTATGGAGTTGTAGACAGTTACATAGAGGGTGTGCACTTGGGACGACTTACCCCACCAGTGGGTAAGTTGTCACACTATGTCATAGTATGTGGGGTAAATTGTCACATTGGATTATCAAAAAAAAAGAACACAACACAGTAATTGTGAAGAAAACTTTTTTTTTAAAATTCAAAAACAACCAAGTACATTTCATTACAGAACTCATTCATTAAAGAGCAAAATGCACAACGAATCACATCTAATCAGACTCATCTTCCGAGTCACAGTTCTGGCACAAATAAATTGTGTGGCCTGGGGTGCAAGCATCATGGGCCCACTTCTTGCATCTCTCACACTGCACCCAAGTCTCGTTTGGGCGGCTGTTCGAAAATGGCTCCATGCAGACTAGGCATAAGCATTCCTCTTCATCTGCTGCTGACTCGTCTAGGTTTCTTTTTTACCCTTGCCTTTTATTCCCCAGAAACAGCCTTTTTTAGATTGTGATGTTTCCATTTGTAGTGCTTGCTTCACGGGTGTGTCTGTTAAAATTGCAGTCTGCGCCGCTTTCTTCCATTATTAGTTTGTTTTAAGGACCAGCTTTTGGAAATGGCCGGAGGTCCTCTGGAGTTGGTAGTCTGCTGCCAGCACTGGCATTGCTGGGTAAGGGTGAGCTGGCATGGGAACTGACCAGGTCTGGGTGTGTCTCTGTGCCTGTGCTTGTGCCTGGCAGGGCAGGGTTGGTGCTTGTACCTGGCAGGGCAGGGTTGGTGCTTGTGCTGGCAGGGCAGGGTTGGTGCTTGTACCTGGCAGGGCAGGGTTGGTGCTTGTGCCTGGCAGGGCAGGGTTGGTGCTTGTACCTGGCAGGGCAGGGTTAGTGCTTGTGCCTGGCAGGGCAGGGTTGGTGCTTGTGCCTGGCAGGGCAGGGTTGGTGCTTGTGCCTGGCAGGGCAGGGTTGGTGCTTGTGCCTGGCAGGGCAGGGTTGGTACTGGGGCCTGGCGGGGCAGGGCGATCCGTGACATAGGATGGCGCAAACTCAGTTTCCAAAAAGATATCCCTGTTGTAAGGCTGTACCCCAGCTACCCTAAAGCCAGCCTGAATGTTCAGGGGGGTTGCCGCCACAGGATACGCGATTGCCACAATCCCAGGAATGTCATAAATAGTCATTGTTTTCCCAGGATTGTTCCTCATCCATGCATCACACGCCGTGTTGATGTGCCTTTTTAGCGGCCCGTAGACAGACCTGTCTAAGGGTTGAAGCCGATGAGAGCAGTGGGGTGGGAACGAGACCATAATTATGCCGTTTTCTTTGGCGTAATTGAGTCCATCAATGGACATATGAGATATGTGGTTGTCCAAAAGCAGTAAAGACGGTTTCTCCTTTGAGCATTTTGTATGCTCAGTGAAATGTTTCAGGAAGTCAACAAAGTGCACATCTTTCATCCACCCCGATGGATTTGCCGCCCCCCTGCTGCCAGGTGGTCCGCTGTTTAAAAAATGGTCTCGGAAGTTGACACGGGGGAATATGAAATATGGAGGTATTGTCACGGTTGTTCCCCAGATTCACCACCAGATGGCGGTGTGCGCCTTTTTCCTTGAAACGCGCTCAGCTGGCTTGAATGACCAATTATCTCTTCCCTATAAATACTCGCACCTAACTTCGTTCGGGGCAAATCGTAAAGCCATCTTTACGATTTTTAGCCGGTAAGGTAAGAATGTCTTTTTCAAGGCGTTCACAAAGACTACACAAAGACTTTTCTTTAGAAACGACTATCTCCATTTCAATCCCTTTTAAAAACGCAAGAACTTAGTTAGTTGTACCTTTTAAGGAAACCTTTCTCTCTAAATGGGGGTTTCGGTTGGTTTCCGTTCGTCAGTCTGTTCGACTGTTTCGGGTTGCTAACTCGTTCTTTTGGCTCTGCTAGCCGTTTACGTTTTGGGGAGTACTCTGGTCCTAACGAAAAAGAACTTATTTAGTTTCCTGCTTTTAGAAACCTTGTTCGCTAAAATGCACTTTTCTTTTGGTTTCGTTTTATCCAGCCGGTTCGACTGGTTCGTGGGTTACTACTGGTTCTTTTGGCTAACTGCCTTTCACGTTTTGGACATAAAGAGTTTTGGGTTAAGGTCGGTTCATTAACCATTTAATTGTACCCACATTTGAAACTTCTCTCGTGTGTAAATTGTACCCGCATTTGAAACTTCGCTCGTGTGTAGGAGCGATTGGTTAAGTTTCTTTTGTTGGGTCGCTGAGGCTGTTTTTCGGGTTTCAATTTTGTTCTGGCGGCTTTGCTAGCCTCCTGCGTTTTCATACGCTCAGACCTATTTCATAACCTTTAGTTCCTACATTTGAAACTCACTCGTGGTTAGGAGTGTTTCACTAGTTTCATTTGTTCAGTCGTCTAGGCTGTTTATGGGTTCTATTTCATAACCTTTAGTTCCTACATTTGAAACTCACTCGTGGTTAGGAGTGTTTCACAAGTTTCATTTGTTCAGTCTGATAGGCTGTTTACGGGTTACTTATTGTTCTGGCGGTTCTCCTAGCCCTCCTGCGTTTTCATACGCTCAGAACTTTTTATAACCAATTTCTTTGTCACTTACGAATAGAAACCTTGTTCGCTAAAAATGCGCTTTTATTTTGGTTTCATTTGTTCAGTCTGATAGGCTGTTTACGGGTTACTTATTGTTCTGGCGGTTCTCCTAGCCCTCCTGCGTTTTCTTACGCTCAGAACTTTTTATAACCAATTTCTTTGTCACTTACGAATAGAAACCTTGTTCGCTAAAAATGCGCTTTTATTTTGGTTTCATTTTTGTTCAGCAGATCTCCTGGTATAGGTTTTACTCTGTGGTTCTGTCGGTCCCCCTTAACCGTTTCGAGTTTTTGCGGACGTCAGATGTGGGTCTTGTTGTGCCCTGCTGTCTGCCGATCCCCCCTAACTGTCTCTTAGGCTCCTGCGTTTTCATACGCTCAGACCTTTTCGCCACCATTTAATTGTACCCACTTATGGAACTTCTCTCGTGTGTAAATTGTACCCTCTGGGTCGCTGAGGCTGTTTTCGGGTTTCAATATTGTTTTGGCGGCTTTACAGTTTTTGCGGATGCCAGATGTGGGTCAACTTGTGGGCCCTGCTGTCTGACGAGGATGTCGGATGTGGGTCCAGTCGCCCTGCTGTTCTGCGGTCCCCCTAACCGTTTGAGTTTTGGACGTTCAGAACTAGTGGGTCAGGTTTTACCATGTTATCTTGTGGGCTCTCCTAGCTCTTCCGCGTTTCCGGACGCTCAGTATTTTTGGTTATGTCCAGTCTTAATAAATTAATTACTCGTGTCTTACTAAAAAACCCCTTTGCTCGCTATTAAGCGTTTTCATTTGGTTTTCGTGGGTTCAGTCGTTTAGACTGTTTTCAGGTGATAACCTGGTTCTGTTGGCTTCCTAGCCTTTCACATTTTGGGAGGTTCAGAATATTCGGTTCAGGTATTTACATAATCCTTATTTAAATTGTACCTTCATTAGAAACCTTGCTTTCGTTTGCTATGGGCTTTTTGTTGGGTTTCGGTTGTTCAGTCACTCGACTGTTTCGGGTTGCAATGTGGTTCTGTGGCTCTCCTGGCCTTCGGCGTTTCGGACGTTCGGAACTTTTGGGATTATGCAAACTAATTAACATGTTTACTGTACCCATTATAAAAACCCTGCTCGCTATTAAGCTTTTCGTTCGGGTTCTGGTTGTTCAGCCTGTTGGGCTGTTTCTGGGTTTCTATCATGTTCTCTCGGCTCTCCTAGCCTTTATTGTTTTGGGATACTCGTGTGGTTATTTTACGAACTTATTTAGTTGTAACTTTTATAAAGAACCTTGCCCGCTAGTCGGTGCTTTGATTCAGGTTGCTTTTGTTCAGTTCGGTTGGACTGGTTCTGGTTACTAACTTGTTCGGTTGGCTATCATAGCCTTTACGTTTTCAGACACTTGGAGTTACCACCCGGTGGGTGTGATTTTGCGTTCATCCCTAATTATTATCTTCCCTATTTCTCTGTTTTGCAGAGCTAGTGGTTAGACTGGTTCAGTCTAACTTTTTGATCCCCTAGGATTCTGCGAGTGGCGCCTATCACCACCAACCCTTACAGGTATACTATTTCCTGTGGCTGACAGCACAGGCCAGTGTGACAAGTGTCCCCCTTTCAGCGGAGGTCAGCGACCCTACTTGTTTGAATCCGCGTCTGGCCACTACTTTGTCAGGTTTATGGACCGTGGTCACCCCAGTTTCGTCGACATTCCATATGTCCCCTGGTCCAAATCGATGCCTGTCCAGCACATTTGCTAAATTGTCGAAGAAGGCATTGACATTTTCTCGGTTGAAGCTACTAGCTCTGGCAAGGCTAGTTGCCTCAGGCTTTCTTATCGACAGCATTGGGTGCCTTTTTAAAAGGCTGTAAACCACTCGGAGCTGGCCTTTTCTGTTTCAGCCCACGTTGGTGAGAACTTCAGCTTGTGTGCCACAGCAAACTGGTAGGCAAGTCTTTTGATCTCACTAGGCGACAGACCAAAATAAATGTCCGCTGACCTGGCAATATAATGAACCAGCTGCATCTCAACTCAGGTGGAAATATCTGCCGTGGCTTTCTATAGCCAACCACTGTTGTTGGCATGGCTGCCTGACTGACAATTTCTTCGCTGGTAACCTTTTCACAATACCGAGCCAGAGTACGGTAGTTTATATTAAAATCGTTTGCTGTGCTTCTGATTGATTTGTTCTCCAGCTTCACCTGTCTGACTGCCTTCAGCATTATATCCGGTGCTGTGCTACCATTCTCTGTCTTTCTTTTATAATTTCGCACCATCATCTCACTTTATTTTTGGTTCCTTCGTTTGTTTGTTCCTTTCCTTCCTCCCCTCAATGCTTATTTCCTTCAAAAACAAATTTAAATTAGCCTCATGTGACAACTTGCCTCAAAGCCATTTAGACAACTAGCCCCAAACGGGCATGTGGGCAAATGTTTGTTACATATCACGGCTAGTTCAACAAAGTACTGCAGCTAACATATAAATAAACACCTTATTGTTTCCCTCATTCGGTACACAAACATAATTTAGGACATTTTTATACCTAACACAGTTTTATTACATGAAATACACGCAGCCATTTACTTACTTTTGCAGGAGACAAACGTTCAGCTTCTGCTTGCTTGTAATTAAAGAGGCCTGTGACCACCTGTGCAAAGGAATTTCAAGCTGGCCCTAATTGCAACAAAGCAGCTATTCCATTTTTGAGATGGCGCCCCTGTGGTTGGAGGTATGAACAGTGTGACAACTTACCCGTGTGACAACTTACCCTGCTCTCCCCTACGCCTGGCCCCCGCGTAGGGAGTTCCTAAGTGCAAAACCTCTCTTGTTTTTTCTCCCACACGTATTTTGACCAGTAATGTAGGCTACCCGAACTAATAAAAATGTCTAAATGCCTAGGGCCCTCATTTATACAAAGTTGCGTAGAAACCATCCTACATTTGATCTAAGATAATTTCTGAAATGTGCGTAAGTGTGATTCAGAGAAACTGAACGTACGCACATTCCCCCAGATGTGAAATCTCTAAATCAGCGGTTCTCAAACTATGGGTCATGGTGGGGTCGCCAAAAAAGTTTAAAAATAAAATAAAAAATGTAACCATAAGCATTTCTTCAATTTTTAAAAATGAAAAACAAATTGCCTGTTTTTTCGTAAAATCTGGCTTTTATGACCGATTATTTTTAATCTACCGACATGCATGAGTTTAATCCAACGCATGCGTTTAACGTTACTGCACTACCCCATTGCATGTGTAGCGCGCCAATACAGCAGTCACGAAAATGTACAAGTTTGTTGTCAGGAGTGGTGCTGCAGGTGAGTCAAATTCGAGCAAAAGACCAGCAGAAAATGACAAAAATACAAATAAAACAAAAAGGTTATGACGCGAAATTCCTCACCTATGGTTTTACATGGACAGGACATAAGGAGGACCCAAGACAATAATGCGTCGTGTGTGGGGAAGTTCTAGCTAACGAGAGCTTTAAGCCATGTAAAAGCCATCTCTATCTTAATTTATCTACTTTTATTGTTATTATCATGTGGGTTTTATCTTCATTGTTTTTATATTCATTTTATTTTATTCTATTTTCTTTTATTTTTATGTTATTTTATTTCTATTTTATCTCTATTTTATGCTTATTTTATCTCTATTTTACTGTATTTTATGTAATTTCTCTGCTGTAAAGCACTTTGGGCTGCAATTTTGTATGAAAGGTGCTATATAAATAAAGTTTATTATTATTATTATTATTATGTAAAATGCAACGCCACTTGCAAACTAAACACAGCGCATTACAAGCAAAGCCGCTAGATTTCTTTCAGAGGAAACAAAAAGTTTTACAAGGACAGAAACAGCAAAACGCGAACCCCTCGCAAACTTCTGGATATCGGTGCGCAGTGAATACCCCGAGTTGTCTAATGCTGCATTGAGAAAACTTGTCCCCTTCGCGTCAACTTACCTGTGTGAATCCGGGTTTTCGGCATTGACTTTAATTAAAAATAAATATAGATCGCGTCTGAGAGTTGAAGGAGATCTCCACCTCTTTCTCAGCCCGGCGCAGCCACGCATCGATGAACTGTGTTCAACACTCCAAGCACATCCATCCCATTAAGTAGGCTAAGCAGTCCGTTTTATTTTTCATAAAGATATAGCCTGTGAATGTACTGTATTTGCTACTATTAAGTCTGTTTTATTTGTTTTTCATAAAGATATAGCCTGTGAATGCATTTGCTACTATTTTGGAAATAGACCACCAATATATGTTTCTGGACTATCGTTTTTCAGCGTTGTAATTGCACTATCATTTATGTATAAATGAAAAAATAATTTTAGCGAGGCCGAAATCGAGGTCCTGTTGGCGGAGGTGCAGATGCGTGCAGGGACGCTGTTTGGGAGCCTTTCCAGTGGCTTTACCAGTAAAACCAAGTAGGCTACGTGGCCTGGCAGTCTGTATAACTCGTTCACTTCTTATTGCACGGTTGGCGATATCTTCGAGAAGTGACAATGCTGCCATTCTTCCTCTTGCAAACCACTACATTATTGGACATTGTATAGCCTATAGATTGACCGAAATGTTTTACACGTGTGGAACGTGTGCATATGTATATTATGTATACGTATGTATATTAAATAAATTTTCTTCAAAGATGTGTCAATTATGCTAATATGGGTAGTTTTGGAAAACCAGTGGGTGTTTTTGTTTTGTTTTCCACAAGTTGCCTAGCTTATGTTGTTTTAATTTATTAATAACTTTATTGTGCAAACCATTACGTATAGCCTAAGCAATGTGTTCAATCTGGTAATACTACTACTACTACTACTAATAATAATAATCATAATAATGAGGAAACAATTAGGCACCAGACGACATGTTGGCGTTCTTAGATTTCCGAATACATTTTACATGACATTTACATTTTAAGCATTTAGCAGATGCTCTTATCCAGAGCGACTTACAATATGTACATTAATACATGGTAGAAACAATCATAGTACGCGCAAGAGATCAGTGCAGTAATACAGCGATAGACATTATTGCAGGCAGCTGCGTGCCATACCTGTAACACTGGGAAGGAAAAGGTTAGTAAATTATTTTTATTTTTTAATGGAGTAAGCAGGCAGTGGTGATGGCAATTAGCTAGATGTACAGAATTCAGTAGTAGTGGAGTCTGAAAAGGTGGGTTTTGAGTCTCTTGCGGAAATCGCAAGTGATTCCGCGGTCCTGACCGACTGCGGAAGGTAGTTCCACCAGCGAGGGGTCAGGACAAAAGAGACGAGACCGCGAATACCTGCAGTACTCCAACATTGCCACAAGGAAACGTGCGTAAGCCAAATTGAAACCTGACGTGGAGCTGAGTACTTTTCCACGTCAAAGACCGTTTTTATAAATCTGAACTTTGTCGTGGATTTGAGCGTAAGCACGTTCTAAGATCAAATATGTGCGTAAGCATGTTTTATAAATGAGGCCCTAGGTCTAGCGTTTTTAAAATGTATTTACGCGCACCAAAATCAATGAAAAACAAGCAGTAGTCAGTGGCGTCATAATCCAGTAAAGACAATGTTTCAGCATTCCCGAACGGCCGGTTAGCTCAGTTGGTTAGAGCGTGGTGCTAATAACGCCAAGGTCGCGGGTTCGATCCCCGTACTGGCCAAACTCATTTTAACTGTTGAAGCCTATGGAAAGCCATACCTGCGAACACGCTGTATATATATGCCATTTAGTAGACCCTTTTATCCAAAGCGACTTACAGAGGTGAATGCATACATTTTTCAGTATATGGGGTTCCAGGCGGACTCAAACCAACAATCTAAGCCTTGCCAACGCCATGCTCTACCAACTGAGTCACAGGGAACCACACTGTAAGTGTGTTACTGTATATGCATTGCTTTTTTACATGTTAGTTTATAAAACCAATTCACAAGACACATTTTGGTGAATTAGCACCACCTACCAGACTGGGGATGTGATGGTCCTAGAGCAGGGGTGGGCAATTCCGGTCCTAGAGGGCCGGTGTGTATGCAGGCTTTTGTTTCTACCAATTAATCTGTCTCAATTAACTAATTAGCAGTACGCATTAATGCCGGTTCACTCTCACATTAGATTACAGTAAACATTTCATACAGGGACACAAGAACAGTCTTCAGCTGTCATTCATGAACTTAACAGAAAACTTAGCTAAACAGTCAGATCATGTAAATGAAATCTGGGTGATGCTTTTTTAAAATTATTTTTTACATAGGATACTAAATAATAGGTTGAAATTGTATTAACTAAAAAAAATACTTGAGCATTTGAAACAGTGTATAGGTTCATATTTCTTTGTCTAACACAAAGTAGTTGTGTTCTTTCCATAATTTGTGTCATCATAGTCAGATAGTCGTAGTCATTTTGGAAAAACCCGAAGCACACAAAAACACATTGATATCTGGCTTAAAGGAGCACTCCCACTGAAAGCCATAATTTCATGATGTAATACTTACAATGTAACACTTATGTAATGGTCTTGTTGATCTATTTGCACTTATGTCCATTTCTGTGAGCTGTGAGCAAACAAATGGCAAATATAATGGGAGTCAATCATCAAATAATCCTTAATCAGTTAATGAAAAATAAACGACACAGCAAAATCACACAGACTAACTGTAATTCATGTTGTTTGAATCAGCTAACTATGGGACGTTAAAGGACGGGTTCTGAAGAAGCAGAATATCGGACAAAATATTGGTGGTGAAGATGTGGACATCGCTGCCCAAAGCCCACTAAGGACAAATGTTTGTGCTGCCTGCAGTAAGTGGGATATGACAGTGACAAAGTTGAATTACAAGAAATTACAACCGCTGATGAAGAGACTAACATGATTCCCTGAGGTGTTTGACTAACCAATCAAAATCTGATGGCCATTTATAAGCATTCCGGAGTGCTAAAGACTTTTACCACTAAGAGGTACAGCATACTAAAAATAAACTGGAAAAGGCTATCTAAACCAGCCAGATCGGATGGCCAGCTTTTTAATGAGTGTAAAACTATTACGTTTTGTAATGTAGCCTGTCGTGTAATGTTATGATCTCCCTTGCAAGCTAGCTAGCTAGTTATGAAAAACTGAATGAATTAATGTTAAATGACTTCTGGTTAGCCAATTTATCTAATCACACATAATTGGGAATATTGCTAGGTTAGGGAGTTGGGCTTATAACACAAAGATCATAGGTTCAATGCCCAGGTGTGGCAATGCTGTTGTACCATTGCGCAAGGTCTTCTGAATTACTCCCATAACTGTGAAATGCCCAAAACAGCATGTCAAATTCGATAAATGAAATGCCTTTATGGCAACAGAAATGTTAAATTGCAAGATATTTATTTTTCTTCTCTGGACAGAAAAAAAGACTATTTTGAGTGCTGATGTAAGCAAAACAATGACGAAAGCACAACTGTCTTACTGCAAGTTTACTGAGCTTGGCGGCCTGGTGCGTGGTGTCTCCCCACGGTAGATGGCTAGCTATCTAGTTATAAAACTTTTCATCAAAAAAGAGAGAAGAAAAGTTATATTTTACAATTCATCATAAACACCTCCCTAACCATTATACCACAAGGAGATAGCATGGGGTGTATTATATTGAACTCTTAGTGTAGCTTGGTCAGCAAGCTAGCTTGCTAACATTGTTTGAAAACAAGTATGTGGATGGATTGAAGTAATGCATCATAAAATTATGGAATTTGGTCAGGAATGCTCTTTAACTGTCAGGACAGGGGTGGTGGAGTTACAGTGGGTCACTCAGTAATAGGGGAATGTAGTTATTTAAACGTGAATTTAATTGGAAAATAATGACCTTAGAAAGGAAAGCCAATGAATAACGCTGACATTTTCTATACCTGTCATAATATGATGTGAATGTATTTCACAAATATTAACGCCCAAATTAGAAACTAAACCAGGTTAGGTATATAAATAAAATGAGTTCGCCTTTTCACAGTGCAGACCAACACACAAAATGAAACGCACTACTCTTGGGTAGACAGCAAGCTTGAAACTACTTGCTTGCTGGCTTGATTGAGTTGATGATACCACATTCAACCTCAAAGCTTCAAAATAACTGACACAGTAAAATTCTTATGAGATTGAAGTTGTTTTTCTTTGAATGTTTTTACTTGTGGATATCATCAGAACACTTTAAACAGGATCACACATTGAAAAGAATAGTCAAATCAGGGCTTTCCACCCACTTTGCTTTTAATATAATGCATGTAAAAAGACCATGGTCAAGAACAAACAAAACACATTTTAAAAAGTTCAATCCACCATACCTGCAATTGCAGTAAAGACCCAAAAGTAGTTTGCAAATAGCAAATAGTTGATAAATAAACCAATTTTGAAAAAGTTCACACATACAGCAGATTAAATACAAACATATATTAGATCTGATTAATTTATTTGTATCAGGTGCATGCCAATTTCCCCCCCACCTCAAATATTACACTGACACCAATGGCATCTATGGTTGAATGAAAAGCATAATCAACAAATCCTATATGCCTACAATGAACTAGGCTATATTTCTAATATCTATCTTGGGTTAGTTTCAAGTTAAGGACTAACCTCAACCTATGATTTTTAATTTAATATGCAGCTGTCAAGATTCTACTTAATGCCTGTCAGGGACGCGGTTCGAAACCCACATCTCTACCAGACCAGCCCTGGTTGTCAGCCACAATCGGAGGCGGCGTTTGGCTGTCCGCCTCCGGGGGAGGGGGGAGGGTGAGCCGGCATGAGTCCGTCGAGGAGCAGGAAAAAGGTGTCCGTGGTAGAATTCCGTCTCAGAAGAGGCGGATATAATCGGGCCGGAAATAGTGTCTCGACCCGGAGGACGGGCGGCAGACTCGTGGGAGAGGGTGAATTGAGATAAATAGAGGGTATAATTGGCAACCAAATTGGGAGGAAAAAACGGGGAAAAATTTGAAGTAAAAGAAAGATTCTACTTAAACAACACTCATTTTTAATGAATCTTTCTAAAAAGTATGTTGAAGAATGAAAAAAATGCATATAGCTGAAACTTAAATGTAGTCCATGCATGTTACCAAAACCTTCAAAAATGTATTTGAATCCCAGCAGAATTTCCTCAAATAAATGTAATGTAATGATTATGTTATTTCAAGTATAATTCAATTCAAAGGGTAGGTAGTGTCAAATGGATTTGACCCAACTGTTTATATTTTTAAAATTTGTATATGAATATATAAATACGTAAGCAAACAATGTACATATTAATATATACTGTCCTTTATAAGAGGTTCCTTTCATCGCTGTAGCTTACAGAGTACAACAAAATGATTAAAACTAAGAAATTCAACTTTGGCAAATACATTTACAAAACAGAAAATATAAGTACAAACACGTGTGCACACATGTACATACACACACACGCACGCACACACACACACACAGGCACACACGCACACACACGCACACACACACACGCACGCACACACACACACACACACACAGACAGACACACAGACTGTATATGTGGAGGTGGGGTAAATGGTTCTCAGTGCACTGTCAGCTGTACCTTGTACTTCAGCACAAGGATAGAATGCAGCTGGAGCGCCGGCTCCATGGCGAAGCATTCAGTTTGTGAGTTTGAGTTTGCCCAACTGACTCCCAACCGTACAGAAGATCCCTGGGCTGAGCCCTACGCTGCAGTGGGTGCCAGGCGACTGACAAAAGCAATGCTGCTCTGACACATCCTTCTGAGGAAGGCTGGGCAAGACTGCTTCATTATGAGGTGCTCCAGCGCGAGACGCAGCTCTGTGAAGAGGGTGCTGGAGGGAGAGAGGAAGAAAGGGGGAGAACGAGGGAGGAAGGGGAGGGAGGGAGAGGAAAGAGGATGGGAGAGGGAGGCATATGTCAAAGAGACAAAAGGGAGAGATCAAATTAACGGACATTACAGTCAACATTACATTAAACGTATGTAGGGTTGTTCTACAAGAA
The DNA here is from genome assembly GCA_029706075.1 of Aldrovandia affinis. NCBI lineage: Eukaryota > Metazoa > Chordata > Actinopteri > Notacanthiformes > Halosauridae > Aldrovandia > Aldrovandia affinis. The sequence goes on along the minus strand of JAINUG010000263.1, from coordinate 676,097 downwards.
CAATTTATAGATGGAGCAGTGTTTGGTTGGATATAACAAATATCTATGAATTAAAATATTGTTAAATGCTAATTGGTCTGGTAAGCATTTTTAAAAATATAAACTGGATATACATTTTCAAAAGAAATGGCCAGATAGATCTTGATACAGTCGTATGAAAAGGTTTAGGCACCCCTCTGAGGCTGCATAATAATTTACTCTGTCTTCACAGAAAATGATCACAGTGGCATGCCATTCATTTTCTAATAAAAGCTGAGTACTGGGGTGTTTTCCAGACACAGATTTTTAGTGTAGCAATATTAAGTTGTATTAAATTAAATCAAACGTGAAAAATAGGCTGTGCAAAAATTTGGGCACCCTTGTCATTTTGTTGATTTGAATACCTGTAACTACTTAACACTGATTAATTGGAACACAAAATTGGTTTGATGAGCTCATTAAGCCTTGAACTTCATTGACAGGTGCATCCAATCATGAGAAAAGGTATTTAAGGTGGCCAATTGCAAGTTGTTCTTCTCTTTGACTCTCCTCTGAAGAGTGGCAACATGGGGGCCTCAAAACAACTCTCAAATGACCTGAAAACAAAGATTGTTCAGCATTATGGTTTAGGGGAAGGCTACAAAAAGCTATCTCAGAGATTTCAGCTGTCAGTTTCCACTGTGAGGAACATAGTGAGGAAATGGAAGGCCACAGGCACAGTTCTTGTTAAGGCCAGAAGTGGCAGGCCAAGAAGAATAACAGAGAGGCAAAGGCGAAGGGTGGTGAGAATGGTCAAATACAACCCACAGACCACCTCCAAAGACCTACAAGGTCATCTTGCTGCAGATGGTGTCACTGTGCATCGTTCAACAATACAGCGCACTTTGCACAAGGAAAAGCTGTACAGGAGAGTGATGCGGAAGAAGCCTTTTCTGCGCACACGCCACAAACAGAGTCGCTTGAGGTATGCAAAAGCACATTTGGACAAGCCAGCTTCATTTTGGAATAAGGTGCTGATGAAACAAAGATTGAGTTATTTGGTCATAACAAGGGGCGTTATGCATGGCAGCGAAAGAACACAGCATTCCAAGAAAAACACTTGCTACCCACAGTAAAATTTGGTGGAGGTTCCATCATGCTGTGGGGCTGTGTGGCCAGTGCCGGTACTGGGAATCTTGTTAAAGTTGAGGGTCGCATGGATTCCACTCAATATCAGCGGATTCTTGAGAATAATATTCAAGAATCTGTCACAGAGTTGAAGTTACGCCGGGGCTGGATATTTCAACAAGACAACGACCCAAAACACTGCTCAAAATCTACTCAGGCATTCATGCAGAGGAACAAGTAGAATGTTCTGGAATGGCCATCCCAGTCCCCAGACTTGAATATCATTGAAAATCTGTGGGATGATTTGAAGCGGGCTGTCAACTGGAGATGTTTTGTAAGGAGGAATGGTCCAAAATACCTTCATCCAGGATCCACACTCATTAGAGGCTATAGGAAGCGTCTAGAGGCTGTTATTTTTGCAAAAGCAGGCTCTACTAAATATTGATGTGATTTTTCTGTTGGGGTGCCCAAATGTATGCACCTGTCTAATTTTGTTTTTATGCATATTGCACATTTTCTGTTAATCCAATAAACCTCATTTCACTACTGAAATATTACTGTGTCCATCAGTTATTTGATAGATCAAAATGAAGTTGCGGATCCAAACACCCAATGATTTATAAATGAAAATAATGGAAATTGTCAGGGGTGCCCAAACTTTTTCATACGACTGTAAATCCCCCCATGGGGTAAGATGTGGATTGCTAATAGCCTGTGTCTCTTACCGACAGTAAGGGTTTCTCCGTGAAGTGTATCGAAGCGTGAGGAATCTGTAGTAAATGAAGGGCTGCAGCAGGCTCCCCTGGCCACTGGAACAGAACACAGTACAGTGTGACAGAAAGAACACTCTGGCCACTGGAATAGAATACAGTACAGTGTGACAGGAAGTACGGAGGGAAGCCTGCCAGTATAAAGCATGCACACTGGCTCTTTTATTCAGACCAGTTCATTTTATTTCACCTAGGTCAAAGCAGTCCAATCAATTCACTTCTGCTTAGTTTTTAATATAAATAACATATAAACCATATATAAATAACATATACATACATATAAACCATAAATGCTCTAAATCGCACCTTAAAAGCATGAAGACGGTGGCTGGCATGAGGAATATCTCATTGCATGCAATGAACATGAGGATATTTTGCTGGTTAGCTGTGAGCTTGTTCAGGAAGTTCCTCAAAAAAACCATGCTGTCGGGTCCCATTGTCTGCAGAAAACATGTTAAGATACAGTAGACTTCTCCCTCACTATACAAATACCCAAATCATCCCTGCTGGTCTGCTGCGGTTCACACAAAAGGTTGAACAGCTTTCAGTCTGCAGGATGCAGATAAAAACATTTTGCACAAATTCTACGGTATAATATCGGTCGGATGTGCAACATTACTTATAGGGGCAATTTTATGGGCACATAATATAATTGAACTGTTTGAAGTCACGAATTCAACTTCTATTGTAAAAGAGGAACTTGATAATCCTTAATTGGTCAACTAATCGACAATTGGTTGATAAAATACATTTCTCACTGTTATTTACATCCCTTCTGCAAACTCACATACTATATATGGCACAACATTGATAAACATGCTCTGATCAGATGCTCTGACCAAACACACACAAAACCACAAAGATAGTCTGATAACTGAAGCAAGTAGATAAGATACTTACATCCAGAACCTTCTTTGTGTAACTGGTAGCATGAAGCAAAGAGAAGAGGAAGACTGGAAAAATACTGACTGAGAATGTGGGTTAAAGGTAAAACAGTGGTGAAGTTGAGTAGATTTCAATCAATTTAGGAGACAAACCCAGAGATGGCTTATAGCTCATACCATGAAATACAGGTCAACTTGTCTAAGGACAGCACATTGGGCAATGATGGATGGTGTGGAATGGTCTACAATGGGAAGGAAGTGGACAATCACAGGCCACCCACGGAGGCTCTCCAGCTTTCAAACAGAGGCAAGGTGCAGCTCAATTTGTTTGCTTCACAGTGTACCTTTATTCACTGCAGCATGCATCTCTGCACTGCAAGCCGCAAACACCACCACCTATTCCGCATTTTTTACTAATTTGTTATTTGCCGTTTTCTATTCACGTCCGTGGCACACTAGGAAAAATATAGCTATGTAATTTTTCAAAGGTAGTGGGATATTTGACAGCGCACATTACTTTTCCATGACTGTCCAGTATGCAAATATTTTCAAAGATTGGGAACCCTGTGTTATGTTCTCTATTGGGGGGTTGTCAGGATACTGGTGATGGGGTAAGAGTTGATGAGGATGAGGGAGTAGAACAGGTAGTGGCAACTGTCCTCCTGCAGCGCCTGGGCCAGGAAGGTGCGGCTCAACTGGAAGTGCGGGAGCCTCTGCTGTAGCCGAAGGGCACTGGTGAGGGCATTGGCCAGCAAGGCACGCTGGTAGAAATTAGTAGCTTCTGACAGCCTGGAGGGAACAAGACAAAAAAGAACATTAAAAAAACTTGGAATAAGCTACTGTGGGCAAATGGACTGTCTAACCCAATTGGCTCTCTGTCCGGTCTGATTAGTGGTGGAGAGAGAGTGAGGCACCATGACCCCCATAATGGGTACATACTCTCCATAGCACACTACTATTTTCTTTTCAAATAACTGATAGGAACTCCCACACTAGGTGAAAAGTTTTATATTTGTAATTAATGAACAAAAAGATTTAGTTATTTTTTTATTTGACATCATTTTGTGCTGATCAGAGGCAAAAAAATCCCCATTAAACACATTTTGATTCCATGAAGTAAGAAAATAAAATGCCAAAGGTGTGAATACTTTTTATAACCACTGTACATATTTTTTTGTAGATGTAAGAATTATTCAAGCTAAAACAAAAAGATATTGCAACTAACAATTAAACAACTAACAAATTAGTAAAATAGAATGCAAATGCAGCTATCCATATATATACATATCCATGCATTTCCCTGACTCACTTTTCCAAAAGACGTCATTTGTAAGGAAAACACTTAATTTGCAGAACAGATCTAGGCAGCCTCCAAATTCTGTTTGGTGATAGTTTTAAGTCTTGGTTTCTATAATTTGAGAGTAGTTATATTAAATGGAGAAAAATATTTGGAGATCAGTGCAACAATCATACTCACCCCAGGATGGGCAATAACCTGAATAAAAAACCAGTATGGAGCATGCCTCTTTCACGGTGAACAGTGTGTGATCAGTTCCTTCAGGATTCCATGATTCAGCGATCGCGTTTCAAATCAGTTTGTTACTCAACAGGAATTGACAATCTCAGCATTTTTCATAAACAACTGCAAGCGAAAATCAATTTCAACTCATGGCATTTAGACACCAAACCAGCAGCATGCACTAACATGAGCATGCCTCTTTCAGTGAAAATGATGGCACAATGTGTGGGGAGGCTGCTTATCAGTTCCTTCAGGATTCCATGATTCAGCGATCGCAGAAAAATCTAAATCAAATCGCAAATGTCTGCAAAATAAGGCCAGAAAACCCTCACAAAAAACCCTGCGAAATCCTGGTGGGACTGGCTTAATTACACATAAAAAATGTGTAACAGGCTGTGTGGACCTAATGTCACATCTAGGCATCATGACATTACATGTGATGAAATGTACATTTCCAAATGAATTTCTTAAGAAGTCTTGCAGACAATTACATTTTCTTGCTCTAGAATGCATCTGTAAATGCTGTTTACATGGGAGATATTTAAATGTGTGGCACACTTGTGTGGGAACAGTATCTTTGTGGTATTAGGTATTTATGAATACTTGCTCTGCTTGTTAAAAGGAGGCTCTTGGCTCAAGTCAAGTAAATGCATGTCCAGTAGTAAGTCCAAGGGAGAGATATATAATAATAATAAAAGATAATCACACAAGCTTGTCATCCTGGTAACAGGGTTTCCAGTATCAACACTCCTGAGGCTGTACAACAGAGATGTTTCTATTTATGTGTCTCCGCAAGGTGGACTTACTGGGATGGAACAGTCACATGTCTCTATACCACAAGTTGGACATAGGGGAGGGAAAAGTCACACGTCTCTGTATCACAAGGTGGTGTACTAGGATGGAGCTTACCACTGGCCCTGGCTGAGGGGGCAGACTCGTGGGTTCTGAGTATTCTGTGTCAGCCATCGCTGTAACTGCTTGTGAAATTTGTGTGCTTCAACCTGAAAGAAAGCAGTACTGGATGTAACCCCCCTGCATGGATTCACTCACCATGTGTGCATTAATGATGCTCCATTTTACAAGAACCAACATATTCTTGTCACAGTGTGTTGGAAACTCCAATGTCGCTCAACGCTAGACGTACTTGTATCTTAATGAGTGAAAGGTACAACTAGCATTGCTGCTCAGCTCAGATGTTGAGGCTTTCAGAATAACCTTGAATCATTGATTTGGCAGCCACAACAACATGCACCTACTCTTACAACACTGGGTATCAGTTCTGATTTATTATTGAATAATTCTGACTGTTAGCATGACTGAAGAACACATACATGATGGCTGTAATGAGCTGTTGGCCACCATGATGTAATGTTTAATTCATGAAGCCTGCGATACCATCCAGAGGAAACAGGCTAAACTAACTTGCCCTCTTTATATTTAAAACAATAACACTCACCATCCAAAGATGACACAGTAATAATAATAATGTACTCTTATTATCATTATTATTAATCATAATAATAGCAATATTCAACAAAAATTATATGAACCCTAAAGTAAGAAAACTATACACACAGTGAATGTTTTTATTAGCTGGTTGCAACATGGCCATTTTGGTTATTCGCTAGCTAGCTACCAGCACTTTCCGTCTAGTTAATTAACGTTAGCTAAATTTTAAGCAAATGTACTTTATGAACTCTGACTGGCTTGTTGAATGTTCAAGAACTGCCATGTTCCTGGCTAGCTATGTAGCTATCTACCGGTACATTGTTAGTCAGCGTTAGCTTGCTGTATCGTTCGCTAATCCAGATCATAGTATTCACTACACACATACGTGAAACAAAATAACATAGGAGCTGAACACTTGCCTGTGACTCCAAGGAACTTTTCTAAGACACTGTGATCGTCAAGTGTGCTAAAACATGCAGGTTGTAGCGACGAAATATTCAATTCAGACCCCATTCAAACTCATTCTAAGAGCGGAAGTGATGCTTCACGTTTACTATCGCGATGTTTCGTAGGTCATTGCCACAATCTCATAATGGTATTAGCAAATAAACTATCTAGCGTAGGCCATATAATAGTAGAGATCCACCAGTTACTCGGCTCCGTAAACAGTGGAAGATTGCGGTGAAGTCAGTTTTAGGTTGGATATTGAATATTGAACAGACATTCAATACTAAACGCTTTACAATGGATGCTAAGGGACCGCCATAAAAGTGCAACGTGCGTCAATTTCGAATGAACATCACTAGACCTACATATTAATACCATTCCATCCATACAATATACATATATAAAACCAAGCGAATTATAAAACTCAAGCATTCTAGCTCTTGCTACGGGAATTATTTTGGGGGAAAAATGTCTGTCGATGTTCTATGATTTTTTAATGAACATCTTTTTGTATAACTTCTCATCCACATGACATAGGCTACAGATAGGCTATATAAGAACATAAGAATACATAATGACGTTCGGCCCATCTAGGCTCGTCATGTCCTAATCTAAAGAGTATCTAGTACTACATCTAGCCTGGACTTGAATAGCCCAAGTGTTTCTGCCTCTACTACCCGACTCAATCAAATCCCCCCTAAGTCTCCATTTGCTAAACTTAACTAGATTGAGTGCCTTAAGTCTATCATCATAACTTTTACCTTTCATACCAGGTATTAGTTTAGTTGCCCTTCTTTAGACTTTTTCAAGAGCTTCTATATCTTTCTTGTAGTGCGGTGCCCAGAACTGCACACAGAATTCTAAGTGGCATTATATAACATTAATATAACCACCATTGATTTATACTCAACTATATATATATATATATATTTGTTACGGCCACAGCCGCATAACTTTGTTTATTTTTTATGTTTCCTCGCGTTTTCCCTTCCCTGTTCCTTGTGTTCCGGTTCTCCCTGTCAGTTTTGTGTTTGTCCATGTATGATGTGGGTGTGGCTTCCTCCTCTGCATTCTCCGGCTCCCTCCTTGATTACAACGGATCTGCAACACCTGCGCTGCCTACACACCTGCCATCAATTATCATCAGCCCTGCAGTGTATATCAACCCTGGTTTCTCATCCATTTACTGTCAGATCGTTCTCTCTGCTTCAGTGGTAGCTACAAGACTCTAGACCAGGGGTGGGCAATCTTACCCTGTGTGGGCTGGTGTGGGTGCAGGCTTTTGTTCCAACTGAACAGTGACACACCTGATTCCACTAATCAAATCCCTGGTTGAAGACTTTGATTAGCTGATTAGTCAAATCAGGTGAGCTACTGCTCGGCTGGAACAAAAGCCTGCACCCACACCGGCCCACACAGGGTAAGATTGTCCACCCCTGCTCTAGACCTCACCTCAAATCGTGATTTTGCCTCCGTGTTTGTTTCCTCGTGAGTTATGTGTTTTAATTTATTTCCCCGTGTTCAGGTTCACTTCTCACCTGCCTGTTTTGTTTGTCTACTCGTTTGCCATCCTGCCTGCCTGCCCACGGACCAGCCAGCTTGCTCCTCTGCTACCCGCTTCCCTGCCTGTTCCACCTGCCTCCTTCATCTGCCCTCATCATCGCCTACCCCTCTGCCTGCCTGCCCACCCCCAGCTGCCTGCCTGCCTGTTCCACAGACCAGCCTGCCTGCCCACAGACCAGCCCGCCCGCTTCTCTGATTACCCGCTTGTCCTGCCTGCCTCCTTCGTCTGCCCTCACCATCGTTTCCCTACCCCAGTCCCTGTATATAATAAATACCCTCACCTTATCTCATCCTCTGTCAGTGTCTGCATTTGGGTCCAATCTCTTTGTATCAGTCATAACATATATATATAAACAATTACATTATAAGGCTTGCGCGTTCTAGATCATTTCGTTTTTTACAAAAACCGTTATTAGTTTTTGGGAAAAATGTTTTATTGGTTTTTAGTATTTTCTTATAGTAAGTCATTTTCAATAGCTTCGCATCCATATGACATACAGATCTAGGACCAGGTCCATTGTAGGTTCACGCCTTCTTGGTCATGATACGGGAATTCGTTATTGGAAAAAAATTTTTTTAATTTGTATGATTTCTTTATGGTAAGTAACTTTCAATAACTTCCCATCAATATGGCATACAGATCCAAAACCAAGTGTATTATAAATATAGTTCGTGTTATGGGAATTCCTCTGGGGAAAAATGTTTTTTGGAATAAACTTATTCAGAATCGCACCAAATAATTACGAGCTAGGTTATGATGTCGACAGGAATGAACCCAAACGCAGACACAGACAAGATTAGGATGGAGAGTGATGATTTAATAATAATTGTAATTGTAATGACAGAGGTAGTGGAGACGATAAGCTGGACACTGGAAGGGATGCACAGGAGGGCAGACAGGATGAGGGAACCAGGGGGCAAGCTAAGCGTGCAGGCAGGCGGGGCTGGCAGGACGGACAGAGCTAGCAGACGGATGAGGAATGAACCTGAACACAAAGGGAGACAACAGGAACAAGGGTAAACATACATATAACTCAACATGCAGAGAACAGTAAACACAGAGTATAATATAAGGTTATCTGAAGTCAGCTTCTACCGAGAAGGGAAAACAACGATCTGACGATGAATGACTGGAAAACTGGGGTAGATATACTGCAGGGCTGATGATCTTGATGGGAAGCTGGTGTGCTGGAACGGACGACGGAATTGGCAACAGGTGAACATGATGAGGAGTAATGAGGGATGATAATTGAATGATGGAAAATAATAAAACAATTAACAAACAATCACAAGGGAGAAACAAGACAAAGGAAAAACGAGACAGGAACAAAGGGAATGTGACATAGGTTTTCGTTTCCCAGACATATAGAGCAGTGTAAGTAAATCTTAAGTAATCAACCACACGTGTTGTTGTGGGAATCAAGGTAGGGAAACCAAGCACTGTCCTTTCTCATTTATGTTTAATCTCTCTGACAGAAAAAAACATGAATAAATAGGCTGCTTTGTCAAAAAGACACGACTAAGACCTAATAGAATGCCAGATCAAGTGCTGTAGTTAGTGGTGAAGACAAAAAGTCACTCACCAAGTATATTATTATTTTGGGGAATCTTGCCTGCGCTCCAAATGGTTTTGTATTTTGACGTCACTTTCAAAGTTACGAACTTTATGAAAACCTTCCGAACAAACTCCGAGGTACTGTACAGCTAATTGGAATAAGACTCCAATCAACACAGTGAAAATCCGCAAATTTGTTGCGAACGCTGTTTAACCTTGTAATTAATTGAGTATGCCACAAGAGGGCGCCTTTTTACAATGAAACTAGATCTAACGCTCAAGGGTACAGGGACAGCGACCTGACCAGCGCTCACGGGTAACTTCCACCTACACCGGTGAGCGCTGGTCTTTAGTTGGTTTTGCGTTTTTCTTCCTAATGGCTAGTTTAGGATTTGGGTAGAGTTAGCTGGTCCCGTGCCAGTGCTTATGGGCAACTTCTCCCTTCTATTCTAAATGTATATAGGCGCCGTTGTGTTAACATATGTTGCCTTATTGGTGATTATGTCTGTATTGTCTATGTGTATACTGGAGCTTTGTGTGTGACACAGAATTTCCCCAATGGGGATAAATAAAGTCTTATCTTATCTTATCTTATCTTATTCCTAACAGTCAAATGGAGATAAAAAAATGTATGGACTGTAAGAATTATTTAGGTTGGACAGTGCGCTTCACAGTAACACACGTGTTGCCAAATCAGTGTTCAGCAGTTATGAAAAGGGGAGTGTGTTCATGGAATGGTGCAACACTATCACTTGTCGAAAATGCTGCAATGCTGTTTAATATAACATCACATAAATAAGAAGTGCCTACAAAACATACAAACAACCAGTCAGTTGAAAGTGCAACACTATAATGTTATGATTATGAGGATGATTATAGTGTAATTATGATAATGTTTATGATGATACTTATGATTATTGTTGTTGTCATCGTAGGCTAATAATACAGATTTTTATGATTGAGACTGATATTAAATCATCTCATAAGTATTGTTTTGCAGTGTTCTTGTAGTAAATATAATATTTCACGCATTATTTCACAGCACACTTTCGGTAGGCCTACACTTTAAGTAGGCTGTAAGACTCCAGTCCTGAATAATCGACATTGCGCTTGCCAAAAAGAAAAGAAGAGCATACAAAACAATGACAAAGAAAATAGGGATAGAAGGTAATTGCACTGACAAACTATTTTCGCCAGATGGCGTATTACAGTGGCATACCCCTCTTATCAACTTAATCGAGACAGGCAGCGGCAGAGAGTAATTAGTTTATTAGATCATATAGATAACATTCTCTAAAAGAAAATATTATACCTTTAATGTTTGTGAAAATATGTATGTTTAGGTGATTGGCAGAGAGCCGTATAATGCATTTGAAATTGTTTTAGCATCAACTGAAAATGCAGCCAATGCAATGTTAAATCTAATTTTTCTGTGCAAAAACCTAATTAGGCATTTAAAAAGGTTAACGCCAGCGCCTGAGACGGTTTTTGTTTAATAATCCTATTACTGACGGCTCATCATGTATAAAATGGTGCAGAAGGATGCAAAGTTTCCACTGCTTTAAGTGGTATCTCTGAGAAATAGGCTAGACAAATACTACTGTAAGAGAAGACCAAACGGATATACAGTAGCCAAGTTGATTTCATATTAACTGTAAGTACATGCTGTTATGGTCATTGTAATCGGTTGATCCTTTTTTGTCTTCCGTTGTTTCTGACTATTGTAGTATAGCTTTTATGTTATTTTATAATCTTCTTTCTTTCTCGTACAACGAGTTCTGTATCTTTTCAGTTTGACGTTTTGCGCACAGCGAACAACGCCTGTTGTTGCCGGAATCACCTTGGAGACTGCATGTCTCAGAATTGCTATCATAGTTGCACTTCAGGGATATGCCATAGATACTCTTGTTTACTGAAATAATCACCTCGCAGATTGGGGGGAAATCTCAGAGGTAAAACAAAAAACGTCAATTACAAAATAATGTTCTGCCTGTTTTTTTATTGTTTATTCTTCCCTGAAGGTTTTTGTTATTTGTATGGATATAAATATTTTCAAAGTCTTCATATTTGACTAGAATAATCCATTAGAAGTCAAACCACCTGGAATATTATTTTTTGACACTATAAAACATTTTACAATTTTTCGAATGGGCAATACATGACCCAGGGCTTCTCGGTGCATTGACTTGGAATGTTATAAGCTATAGGCCTATTCACATATATACAGACATACACACACATATAAGAAAACCATGAAACTACTAAAGATCGTGCACATACTCAGACCTTACGCAACATTTCAATTTTCTTTCAGACAAGATTGGTGTAAATGATGGCACCATTATTGTTTATACGCACCGTTTATAAGTATAGTCCATTTTGGAAAATAACATTTACAGCCAGTTTCACATACATAATATATAATATAATGTTATAAACTGCAGTATTGCCTATTTTGACGATTATGGTTATTATTATTAACAATAATTGTGTTATTATCATTATGAATAATACGAATAATAATAATAAATGTATGCAATTTTACCAAGCCAAGTCCATAAGGGTATTATTACTGTTAGACTACTGTTTGTTTGTGTTTTTGTTTGATATTCGTTTATTAAGCAATTGTTTTTTAATAACATATTTAAAAGTGACCTATCCCTAAATATTAAGTAATAAATAATAAACATGGACAGATATAATTTGTATTACTACAAACATAGAAAAACTATATTTTGCTGAACACACGCCTGCCAGAACCTAGTATAGGCTAGTAAAAAGAATGTAGCCTAAATCGACTGTAATAGCGGTACAATTTCATACCATCTACAGACAAATGAGTTAATACATATCAAATTGGGTTGAGTTATTTCACATTACGTGTGCGTTACATTACGTCGATTGCTACTTTTAATGTCAAAATATTGGTTTACATAAAATATTTTTCTAAAAACTTGGCCAACCCAAAGCTTTGCTTTGATACCCGTCGCTTTTTTGCTCAGGCGGTTAAGTTATCTGCATTTTCACAGTAACAAAAAAATACTACGGAAAGGGCAGCCACATTCCCTTTCATTTTGCACATTTTTCGCTGTTTTCCTTGAACCCTGTTTTAAAACTGATCCATCAACTTGTGTTTGGAAAGAATTCTGGTATAGAAAATACGGCGAAACAAAAGAAAGCGATTGACAAGGCAAGTCAAAGACGGTTAAAGGGATATATCAAAGCCTCAAAAGGAATTCGGTTAAAATCCGAAAAGAAGCTGTATTCTTTCACCAGCTGTACCAGGATAAAAAGAACTAAAGCAAATAGGGTGGGGAAAGGGGATGAACCACTGGCCTGCAAACGAAAATCACAAGCGAAAAGACGTTTTAAAATTAGGGGGGAAAGAACATGACGATGAATGGATTGCGTTCCCCGAAGTAGCGACCGAAGGACCGATCAGTCTTTTCTTTCTGTGCCCCCATCTCGTTCACATAAAAAATATGTAAAATGCATGCCACTTCGAAAATAACAGTTTTGTTAGCGTCGTACTAAAACGGTATTCACAGAATTTTTTAGAAACGCGATTCACTCAACTAGCTGTTGTGAAAGCAACGCTTTCTCACAATTACAGGGAATAATATTTATTTTCTGTTATTCTGTAATTCTGATTCTAAAACACAGTTGAGAAGAGTAGCCTATTCACGAATAGTGTTGACAATCGTAAGCAAATTAATACAGAGAACGTCCCAATTTTACCTTTAAGAATATAATTTAAGATAGGCTTATCTAAGGGAGGAAACAACTTGCTTACTTAGCCTACTTACTATTACCACTATAGATGTTTTTGTGAATCTGAGTTTGCGTATGCTTAGTGGCTGTGTGTTTTACTCTCATATCAATTTTAAAATGTACGTTTTTCGTTTAATTTTTGGTACTATTTTTATAACCTCTGAAAAGGCCTCTAATATGGCATGGTCAAGAGACGGAAAACTGGAAAAGTACATTTTAAGAAGAAAATTCATCCCTCGGTTGCCTTTTCACATGTGCAGTAATGAGGACTGAGGTATCCGTAGCTTCCGTGTGACCGCAGTGTGTGTTCTCTGTACTGGTGACAGATTATTAGTACAGGGTGGAGTCTCACAGTTTGATGAAGCGTTAAGACACTCAGACCAGCCATTTCCACCGCAACATTCATCATGTTTCAATGAAAGTTTCAAATCCGCATTCATCTTTGTCATCTCTAAGAAGTTCCAACGCTTCAGATAACCTACTGCCATCCTCTCCCTCCCATTCCCATTGTTGTGTAGGCCTAGTTTATTGTATTCCTCGCATTTCGAATATTAGATAGGCGTAACCTTTATCATCTTAATATTATTCGTATTTGTTTACAATACGTTCAGAGTTTTGCCAGAGACCAGATAAGATACTAGTCAACAAGTAATAATTGATCGACAGTCTAATTATTGTCGAAAACAATATGTCAAAAGTCAAACGTCTGATTCATCGCCATTCATTTGAAGTGTTTAATAATTGGCGTGAGTTGCTTTGACATTCTAGAACGAGACTGAAATTAATGACATTAAATTAATAATTAAGAAGATTTAAACAACTTCGTCATCTTGATTTCACAAGGCGGATTGTTTGATTGTCCCCTGAAGAGTTAATGTCAAAATCATAGTCATCGTTATTGCTTTATCAAACTCAATCGGGAAATAAATTAATCAACACACAAGTGGAGCCAGCACGCGGATCATTTGCCAGTAATGGATGGATATTAAGATTTGCCGATATTATTTTCTGTCATTCAAAGTAACAAAGTGAACATTTATTGCATATATATTAAAAATTATACACACATCGAGCGAGGTTGATGGCTATTTTATTGAGGCGCTGTGGAAGGTGAGGTCTCCGCGGATTCATTTTTCGGAGTGTAGCCTAATTCTCACAGGAGAAACGCTTCAAAAAATTGCTTTAAGTGACCGCTAAATTGAGTTGTTTCGCAAAAGAATTCATAACACAGGGATATAGCACAGGGCTCATTTTGAGGTAGACTGTTATGTGTAAATCCGTGAGAGCGTGCATGTGCGCGTAAGTAGGAGAGTGTGTTCATGTGTATTCTTTATAGGACAGCCAACTTTTCAATCCAAAGAAGCGTAACTCCCACCCTCATGCTTAGATTTATAAACATTGAAAAGTCACAATACTTTAATTATAGGCAGGCCGATGAGTGGGAAAAGAACAGAACGAGGCCACCATGGAGGCCCCGTCTTTGCAGCTAAAACTCTGCTGAAATTAATGGACAGTGTCACTCAGAAGATTAGTTTGCACTATTAAATTGTCAAAAAGGAAGAATTTCCGTAATAACGTATCGTGTTAAGATGTATAGGATTGCATGTTGGTGTAGACATATTCTGAGCTAACAAGGGTTAGGGGGAGTGAGGATATGTGCTACTGAAAATCTCACAAAGGTCAGATAGAGTTCTTATGTCTAAAGTCCTCTGCACGCGTATAAGACTTCGACGAATAATGGCACCGCGTCTTATTTAACAGACATTGGGGGACATTTCTGCATTCTACATTCAGAATGGAATTTAAATTGTCTTATATCAAGCTAAAAATGTAATAAAATGATATACAAACTATGTATTCGCACATGCAAAAAGGTGGTCAGACGCTATTTTTGGTCTAACCATTAAGTATTTTCGTTAAAGGCATTCTGAATCGCCAAAAATGGTGAACAAGAACAAAGGGAATTTGAATCGTAAACACCTTGTAATATTGAGTAAAACGCAGAATTCGGTATTCTAGAGATCGGTATTACAACACGTTTTGTGCAAATGGATAATTAGATAGAGATAGATGAACGGTGATTAAGTGAAGGACATTCAGTCAGACCTGGGGCGATATCTGTCGCTGAGCGGACGAGAGGCAACCATGGACCCCAGGGCTTGCCTCTTAAATGAGATAATCTCCACTTTGCTATAATGCTGCTGCTTACTGTGATAATGGCTGATATGACCTTGGATCGCCCAAAGATTATTCCTAATCGGTTCGTCATTAAAACAAATGAATTAATTGGCTTAAGTAAAATCTGCAATGCTTGAAACGCTTTCGGAGGGGCGATTCAATCCAACTGTAGGTAGTTTGGCCAAAACCTTACTTAAATGATGTAGGCTGTATCAAACTACAGGGCCAAACTGGCGTGTGGCTAAATGGAATCGCCATTTTATAGGCCTAGTGGCGGCGCAACCAATCTAAAATCCAATTTGCACACAAGTCACAGTCGTTATTATAATATGAATGTATAATAAATCTAAGGCTACAGTAGTCCAATACATCAAACGAATACCCTTCCCAGATGTAAATAAACAAATTTACAGTCGGTTTCCTGGTAGGCTAATACAAATATATTAAACTTACTAATTATGTTGCTCAGGCGTAAATATTATTTATATGTTTTTTCCATTTTTATCCATTGTATATTTAGTTTAACGTATATAGCTAGCTTGTTTGTCGTCCATAATGCTGTGGTCTGCGAAGACTTGGAGTTTGTTTTATTTATATTTTTTAAATCAGCTATAATGCATTTTGAGCATATCTGAATATTGGGGGGGATGTGTCCCCCCCAATATATATGGTCGTTTCGGCCTTGCCGAAGACCCCTTCTATTTTGCATAAATTATATTCTTGTGTTAACTTTTGTGTTAAATGTTAACAATCCATTGTGTCGCTGTTAACAAATCAATGTTGACTCAACCACTCGCCCCCTTTGTGCCCATTATGTTGCTGCCCTCACTTGAAGATTTATGTATTTTTAATATTAAATTCCTTCTGTCATAATGACTGCTCTCTTTTTGACTTTTCTTGACCCATTGACCCCTTCCCTAAACTTTCCCATTTTTAATGCGGAATCCTTTTTTTCGGTCGATGTCATTTGACTTATTTTGCTTTGCAGTTGACTGTTATCCCCTTTTGTTGGCATGTGCTGTTTGCTCTGTTCTTGAACTTCAGTGCGCCACACAGCAGACGCTGCCGTGTCCCTGTCCTATACTTTGAACCCTGAATCTTCCTGAGAAAAGTGGCTTGTCCTACAAGTCTCCCCCTGACTACACAGCTTGGTAATTAGTTAAACAAACACATTCTCTAATGATTCCCTGGGACTGGGGATCTTAGGGGTTTTGTTCGCCTCAGCTGCCGCTGCCGGAGATTCTGCTTGTCCTGCTGGAAACCTGGCCTTCTTGACCCGCACCACCACCAAGCTGCTAAAGCACGCGGACAGGCCTGTCCGAACCTGCCCCCCACAGGCCAAAGGCCAGGCCTGCGAGAACCCTCGATGCCACCAGCTGCTTTCGGTCACACCAATCACTGAGGCTTTAATTTATGTTTATGTATATTTTGCTTATGTATTTTTATAATATGTACAACAAGAAAATGCAGTTTATGGGAGAAGGGGAAGAGCAGGGAATTGTTCATGAATCTATATTTTACATCCGTTAATAGTGGCATCTGTTAGGCGTAATTTCGACCCCCATATTGCCTGCGACATTGTGTAGGGCCATCTATTCTGAAGCTGTACTTGCAGTGCTTTGCCTCTTGTCCTGTCCCAGCTTCGCCATGCGTGCTCCCTGGAGGTCCCGACAGAAATTGATACTAATTGAGGTGACTGTACACTGCTGGCTGCCGAAGTGCCTCAGGCCAGCGGAGGACCTGCTCGTCAGTGGCTAATTGACAAGAGCTTGTCTGTGTTTAGGAGCAGCTGGTCCTAAGCACTGGCACACAAACGCAATCTTGACACAGCCTCCCTTTGCCTGAAGGAGTCTGAGGGCAAATGTAGTTAAAATGAAGAAAGATTTATGGATGACGTGACAGAGGACGAGCATGGGAGATATTTCTCCTGGTGGAGGCTCTAGGCTATTTGGCTTTTCCCGGTTGCAGTTGCTTGTTCCAGTGGTTATTTATAATATAAGGGGGCAATTAGAAGGGGCAATTAGATAGGTGATATTATTTATCGATGCATCACAGTAAACTAGATGTGAAGTGTGCAAATTATGACTCTGTCAATAGAAATATTGCTCACATTGCAGACTATATAATTAACCATGCACCATTTTTCCACATGAGCGACACCGGATCATCACCAGATGCAGTCATTGTAATTTGGCCTATAATCCAGCGTCATATCGGTTGAACTGTACAAAATATTGATGAAGATCAGTTATGCTATAGGCCTCCTACGTTTCGTCGGTTGCTCTGTACGAACATATTTTGTACATTTGAAATCCAATCAGTAAAATATAATATTATATAAAATGACGTACTGTACTCTAAGTGGATATATTCGAAGCTCATTATTTTTAGCCTAATTAAAATGCACACAGTCAAGTCAAATGAAACGGGATATTGTTTCCGGTAGAGATGGAGAGTTTAACTTTCCCACTGTCTGCACGTGAGAACAGAGTTAAAGGGCCGTGGAACTTCATTTATTTCGCCTTTAGACTGAAATCGCAAATTTTCGTGCGTTTTCTTTACGTTTCCTCGCTTTATATTTCAGTAACAATGACAACATTGAAGCACCCGTCGGAGCGCCACAGTTGGGGATCTTTGGTACTGTTTTAGACATCTTTAGATTTCATCAATCAAAGTGACTGCAGTTTTCCATAAAAATGCTGAATTTGGGTCTGAAACTGGGAGAAGTAGATAAAAATACCAGGCTGTCCTGTGAAATGATAAATTGCTATCCTTTTACTTAGACAATAAGAAGAAAACTTGTTTGTGGTCCAGTTTTCGTGTAGAGCTTGAGATAAACCGATATAACATGTTCTTTGTTCGGTAATTCACCTGACACATTTTAAGTTACCATATTACAGCATTATATTTATGTGGGAATCAACAGCACTGAATGGTAACATGCTATTTCTTTTAAATGAAATGAGTTTGGCCAACAGAATAAATTGAAACACGAGACGAGATTAAAGATGAAGTCAGTGTCGTTTCTGCTCCAATCTTTTTTTTAAAAAGTTTAACAAATAGGCTATATAATAATAATAATAATAATAATAATAATAATAATAATAATAATAATAATAATAAATAACAATAACAATAACAATAATAATAATAATAATATTTTGTATTATTATTATTAGCAGTAGTAATACTACTAGTACTAACGTTGTATTATTATAATCGTATTATTATCATCATTTCTAAGGTTGAAGGATAAGTCATGTATGAAGATTATTTTCTATTATTATTGACGATAGAGGATGAGAAGCTGTACGCGTTATTTACAAGATTGCAAGCCAAACAAATTGTGCCAAATAAATACATTGAATTGATACCGATTTCCTCTGGCTGAATGTCACGAAATCTGGAAAGAAAGAAAATATTTCACCGTGGACTGATTTCAATACATTTATAGAGTGGTTATACAGTAGGCTACCAAATCGGATAATTTCAGTAAATTAAATCAGAAAACGGGCCAATGACTTTGTCCCACGTCTATTTATAAATATGTTGTGGAAGAGGCAAAAACTCAAAAACAACATCTAGCCTGTACAGTAAAAAGCAAACGGGAATGTGAATGTGCTGTAATATCAGATTTAACAGATTTGAACAGATTTCATAACATTGTTTGAGTTTGTTGTTAGAGTCTGCTGCATAGGCCGAAATAACATTCCTCAAAAGTCTGTGATAGCGGCTGTAACTCATCGAGGTTTTTCTGCTTATCCCTATTCATCAAGTGTGGCCCAATATATCTCAATCATCTCCTAGATATGATGACGCCCTGCATGCAAATGAGAGCGCAGGATAGCCTGGAGGAGGCTGCTGGTGCTGCGGGAGAAGACGCGCCCTAGCCGGGGCAAGGCATGCCACTCACTCCGGCAGGGGGTTCGCGGCTCTCACCAGCTTTAGTCCCCTACTTTCAAAGCCCCTTTCACTGTCTCTGCGGGCTCCTCACCGAAGGAGACTGCGTCTAAATAAAAGAGCATTATGAAAATTATAATATTAGCCCCCAGAGCATGTCCGTCTTGGCAGTTTCGCAGCGTTCACGCATTGAGCTGATACTTCAGCCAAGTCGATACCTAAAAGTCCATTTAAATGCATATACCAGGTCTGAATGAAGCAACAGTACTTTCTTTATACAAACTCAACTTTTCAATTTCGTGACACTTGATTTTAGCTCGCCCCTTCACACCCAGTTCATTCTTAGCTTGGTCTTTTAAATGGTCTTTTACGGCTTTATTTGACACACTGTCTTACTTTAGTTTGTCATTGATGATAAATGATCCTTATCAGACCTTTACAATCTTTATTGTGATACATTTTCTGACAAAAAAGGGAATAACTATAAATGTAATGAATGCACCAAACAAATCTATTGCTGCTCAAAAACAAGGGACTTGGGAAAAAGTCCGCAACATAAAATAAGCAGTACTCGCCTAACAACAGGTTTTCATGCCAATACAGAAGACTAGCCTTTATATTTGGATAGTTTCTCTTTGAAAGGTTAGGTAATACGTGCATAGACTGAACACATTCACACACAGGCCCAAAACAATATGACTTTAGCTTTGTAAAAATCGTCTAAATAATAAATACAATTCCAGACTATTGTGTGATTTCATAGCGTTCAGGCTAACTTATAATATTCCTGTGCGTCAATGCATGCTTTTGCCTGACCAACGTTGATTCTCATCCCGTTTACCATCATAAAAAGTGAACTAAACTAAAATCCACGTTGATGCATCATACGTGATTATAATGTTGTGCGGGTTGTATGAGAAGGGGGGAAACATGAATATTAATTGTCTGAGAGAAAAGAATGGTTGACAGATATGATGTATGGCGGCAGATGAACTCAAGGAGGTATTCAAAGGTACAGTACGTGACTCATTGTGGTGTTAATTACCTTAAAGTGGGGCCGCACTTAATAATAATAAACCTTTTATCATTAATAAACCAACTGAAGCCGATATAATTTTCTGTGATAAATGGCGTTGGTTCTGTTCTGCAGGTGCCGAAAATGCTGGTCACTCCGGGGCAGTGATGTCCCTTTATTGTTGGCAGACAGTGGCGCGCATATATAGTACCAAGCGATATTTTTGCATGGATAAGCAGGTGCTTGCGTTGTGTACATGGAAAATAGTAAAATGAAAAACAATAGAGACTTTGGAGTCGAGGTTATAGGCATGAAAAATTGTGTAATTTCAGGACAGAGTGAAAGGCCTGGCCGGAGCAGGGACTGTGACATTTCCTGTGGTGAGCTCTGCATTGGCTGCTAATAGAGATCTAATTGATGGGTGAAGTCCCATTTCCGCGCGCCATCCGTTATTGCTCCATCTAGCCTGCTGTAAAATAGAACCTTAATCGGATTGTGCAATTCCACCAGGATCGGAGCAAGAGCTTACGGCACAGAAAAATCGTTATTAAAAAAGTTAAAACGCTGGCTCGAAGTCGACTTTCTGCCTTCTTTAAAAAGAAAGCATGAAGAAAAAGAGAAAGGGATATCATCGAGGGACCTGACATGTAACCCAGCTCTGTCCTAAAATTTGTTTCGATTAGCCCCCCCAAGATATGTACTTCTTTCTTTACTTCTATGTACTTTTGAGGACAAATATTTGTGTTTATATATTTTTATGTAGCACATAATTACTTTTGATTCAGAATAGGATTATTACTGAATTTGTAAATAAATACTATTTTTGAATATAAAATGAAAAATTTTATGTTCTGGATGATGATGATGATGATGATGAATCTTGAAACTTGGAAAAATGGACTCAACAGTTGAAAAGAAACAGCCACAAAGCAGAAAGTAAATGGAGATAGATGATACTACATATCCATTTTATTTGTATAAAGAACAATTTACAGGCTATAATAGTACAATACAAATTTCAAGGCAGTCTTATTTCTCTAGAATGATCACTGATCATAAAGCTAACCCAAAAATACTGTTCAATAACATAACTGACAGCCTCTTAAACCCAGTCCCAGCTATGGTTTCTGGTAGTGATCTCTTCCCTTCCAAGAGTGAGGATTTATATTTTCAACATAAGATAACTGACATCAGACTAAATATAACACAAATGGTTACAATTCAAGTGTTAGATTGTCCCAGATCAATATATACAGCTGCTATGACCTCTTTTTACCTGATGGACACAGAACTATTGATTCAAATTGTTTCACAATTGAAACCTTCCACGTGCACACTTGATCATATTTTAAATATTGTTAACTGCTCTTCACCAACTGTAAATTTCCCCACTGCTCTGATGAGTGTCATTGTGAAACTTTTACTGGAGAAGATAAATCTGGATTAACCTGTTTTAAGTAATTTTAGACACATATCTATGGGGTTCCACAAGGATCCATTTTGGGCCCCTTACTCTTCACCCTATATACAGTTTGTTACCCCTGAGCTACATAATTAGACAATATAGTGTCAATTTCCACAGTCATGCTGTACATTTCTATATTTCCTGGTGACAATAGTGCTCTCAGGTTCCTAGAGATGTGCCTTACTTACATTCAATTTTAGATGTCAAAAAATGTTGAAGAAAGATAAAACTGAAGTCCTAGTCATTGGCTCCAAAGTACACAAAAAAATACTTGATAACTTCTGACCTCTAGTTTTAAGGGGTTAAGCAATAAACCCCATGTCAAGAACCTAGGGGTTATTCTTGATACTGAGTTGAACTTTCAAGCCCATGTACAAAATTTGACAAAAGTGTTTTTCTTCCACTTAAGAAATATATCAAAATTAAGGCCCTTTCTCACTCAAGTGGATGCTGAGAGATCAATACATGCCTTCGTTACAAGCAGGCTAGATTATTGCACTTGTGCTCCTCTGTGGTATCCTAAACAATCGATTGAGCGGCTGCAACTGGTGCAAAATGTATCAGCAAGAATACTGACAAGAACTGAAAAGAGAGCACATATCACTCCTGTCCTCTCAGCCTTACATTGGTTGTCCATGAGTTTTAGAATTGATTTTAAGGTTATTTTATTAGTTTATAAAGCACAGTATGGTTTAACACCCAAATACATAACTGATATGTTCATTAATTACCAGCCCACACAAAATGTAAGATCATCCAATGATAGCCTGCACTGTGTT
Source organism: Aldrovandia affinis (assembly GCA_029706075.1). NCBI lineage: Eukaryota > Metazoa > Chordata > Actinopteri > Notacanthiformes > Halosauridae > Aldrovandia > Aldrovandia affinis. Next base: position 653,716 of record JAINUG010000263.1, on the reverse strand, counting down.
TCAAAATGAAAACTTGAGAATTAAACAGAGGCAGTGAGCTTTTTAATTTTATGCTCCTAGACCATGGAATGCTCTGCTGAAAGACATATGAGAGGCACCATCTATAGACAATTTTAAGCAAATTAAAAGGATACTTTTAAAGACTGCTTTATGATGATTATGGTTGTTTTTATGGCTGTTCATATTTTTGCTTTAGCTTACTCTTTATTATTACTTATAAATACCTATTATTTTATTATACTGTTATTTTTATGATTGCAATTATTTTTTCGTTTTTACTTATTATTATAATTATAATAATGCTTACTTATTATATTTATTATTACTCCTGTTTTTATTTCTTGCCTTACATCATCCTTTTGTATAATTTTCACACATTACGTACCTTAACTACTTGTTTTTGTTTGTGAATATGTACCGTTTTACTCATAGAATTGAATATATACCTCTATGGTTTTACTACTGTATTTTATTTATTTATTTGTTTGTTTATTTATTCTTATTTATATGTATCTTATATGAAGAACTTTGAGCTATATAAATCAAGTTATTATTATTATTATTAGTAGTAGTAGTAGTAGTAGTATATTATAGGATGCACCTTACCTGTATCATATAATGTAAAGTCTGTATAACAATTACAATATTTGCCAACTCAGCATCCTTTGAGGTTCACATGTGACAACCCAGTGGGGCAATATTGGTACTTTTTACCCCCAAGCAGCTCTATCCAAACCTAAAACATCTTGTATAAAAGTGGATACTGATCCAAAGGTCAGTGCTTGTTTACATAAGAGCATAAGAATACATAATGATGAGAACAATTCATTTGGCCCATTTAGGCTCGTCATTTCCTAGTCTAAAGAATATGCAATGCTGCATCAAGCCTGCCCATGAATACCCCAAGTGTATCTGCCTCAGCTACCTGACCCGGCAAGCTGTTCCAAGCATTGACAACTCTCTATGTAAAAAAACCATCCTGATATCCACACGGAATTTGCCTTTAACTTTTTTTTTCCTACTATTCTTCCACCACATATCTTCAGTCCCAGGGCAGACCTCACTGCTGGCACTGTGCCCAATGGGCACCACCCTCCAAAACCCCAACGTCACTGACAGCTAAACACAATAAAAAAACATGAGCTGTGTGATTAGTATACTCTGTCCCTCTGCTGAAAACAGTCTCTACTCCAGCCTTCTTTTATATTCATAATTTTTCATCACAAACATTTGATGAAAGATGGCTATAGCTGCAGTAGCAAAGTAAAAGCCACAGTGAAACAGACTGGTGCACCATATAATACATTTATCAATTTGTCTGCCATCATTTGAATGCTGAATGTTGTAAAAAGCATTACTGTTGTTCAACTGTATTTCAGCATCTCTGCCTGCTCCCTGAACAACAGTCAAGTCACCTTCCTGATTTATCTCAATTAGATAAATAGATAGATAGGCAGATAGAGAAATAGATAACAGAATGGTGTGGTAGTACACAAGTGTTCACTTTCAGATGGCAATGTAATGTAGTCACATTACATTACTTCATCATCCTCTTTCTTAATGTTCATTTTGTTCTTATTTTTGTATTTTTAGTAAATATTTATACTTTAATCTTAGCATGGCATAACTGCAAATCCGTCCCCTCCAAAAGAAAAAAAGAATGATACAAAATAAATAATGCATTTATGGTAATAAAAAACCTTTTCATTCTTAGAAATAAGTACAGTATATTGTATATCAGTGTCTCTATTTGTCCATATTAGATGCCTGGACAGAGCAAGGTCAAGTTTGGGCTGCATCTCAGCAGGAATGAATGTGATCCTGTCACACTAGGAAAAAAACACCATAGGGCACTGAATAACAAAATCTCCATATGGGTTCCACATATTATACTGCCATGACAAAGACTGAATGTTCAAAATTAAAAACACAACTTGGTATATATTTACAATTAGCGAACTCACCCCTGAATGGTATGTGTTGATAAATACTACAAAAGTTTGGGTGTGATAGTGATGTCACATATCAGTAAGGATTATAAGAATATGGTGAAGGACATTCACAAATTCAAGCCGAAGAGGGAATGGGGAAAATGAACAGATTCCTTGGCAAAGGTTATATCCCTCACTCTCTCTCTTTCTCTCTCTCTCTCCCTCTCTTCCCCCCATCCCTTTAGCATCCCCTTGAAGGGTGTAATGAGGCATGTCTTCACGCAGAGATTGGGGCCGGAGGGAGATGATTGATGAAGCTGGGGGCAAGGCCGAGCCCTGGTAGGATAAAGCCCCATAGACGCTCCAATAAAGCCTGGATAGTGGATGGGACGGGCTGGCTCAATAGCCAAGGCCCGAGTATATTGAGGCAAAACAGGGAGGGAAGGTGCTCTGTTGTTCCGTAATCCATTTAGCTATTGAGCCACCAGCCGTCTGAAGCTGGATAAGTGCTGCGGAGGAAGTGGGGGTGGAAATGGGAGGGGAAGGGGGGGGTGGTGGTGGTTGTTTAGGGATGGGGAGACACACTCGCGGGGCCTTGTGATGAAGGAGAGCTGCGAACCGCCTGGGGACCCACTGAGCGAGCTCCTGAGAAAACAGCATGGGGCTCGTGCTGTCCTTCACCACAGCACGGAAGACTCTGGAAAAACCGGGCGACTGAGGAAAATAAAAGGGGCTCATTTCATTGACATTGTGTTGGGTTTTTGTTCTTTAAAGACCATTTGGAGAAAGAATGGGAAAGGGCTTTTAGTGGAAGACTGAAAATTGGTAAACACTAACAATTTTGTGAACTTGCAAAATGAACGCACAAAAACAAATGGTTAAACTGAGGTGGGAATATAGAATTATATAAAGACATTTTAATTAACTGTTAATTATTAAACATCTTCAGAAGCCATGGTGAGATGACACATCAGGTCCATGCAATGAACCCTTGATTGATTTATTTGATATTCAAAGTGTAAAATATCTTATATGACATATATTATAAAATAATAATAATAATAATAATACAAATTTTCATACTATTTTCAAGACTAAGGATAAACAGTCCCCACTCCAAGATTTCATACAATAAATGGACACAGCATCTTTCAATAATATTTTAAATATTTTATTATTAAATAAAATATTTCGTGATTATAAGGAATTTGCTCAGTAAGGCCTGTTGTGTCTAGCAGGTCCTGCCTCAGTGAGACCATTAGACATACCTAAACAGAAAAAACCACTTTCTTTTCACACGATATGGCATGGCATACTTAAGAGGAGAATTTCATTGATTTAAATCAGGCAGTCTTCGCACTGTCATGCATGAGATTGTAACAGATAATGATAGAGAGAGGGAGAGGGAGAACAACGGAAAGAGAGAGGGAGAAAGAGAAAATAACAGGTCTCTTCCCTTTTCCTACATTAAAAAAAGCTACTTGGCTCCTGTTCCCCCCTCTCCTCATTCTGCTGTTGTTCCTCTGGCCGTGGCTCTTGGCCAGAAAGCCCTGGCAGCATTAACTCATAGAGCTCAGATTTAAAAAAAGACCCTGCCTGCCACGCTTCAAAATTCCAGCAGCAGCAGCGGCCATCAATGGATCCATAATTTCCCCCGCCTCCCCAGATATGGGGGGTCAGCCCTCAATACAAACCCCACTGTCATACTCAGCGTTGGTCTTGTCTGCCTTTCACAGGCCACCATGGCTGGGGCCTATTGGACCACAGTGACCGCGTGGCACAACATCTCCACAAGCACAATGGAGGCAATAATCTCCTGCCCACTTCCTTTTATTTACTTAAGTGCTTCTACACAGTGTCCTGCCGCACAGTATAACTGGGAGGAGAGGGGGAGGAGAGGGGATCTAACTGGGAGGAGTGGAGGAAGAGAGGGGATCTAACTGTGAGGAGAGGGGGAGGGATCTGCCATTCCTGAATGCCTTGTTCCACATAAGGTAGGTCATAGCATACTACTGGCCTTGCCTTGGTTTGAACACTCTCTCTCTCTCTCTCACACACACACATACACATTCACACAGATACAAACACATTTGCACATACAGACATGCACACACATACAGACACATATGCATACACACACACACACTCACACATACATACACACAACACAAATACACACATGCACACAGAGACAATAACACCACACACACATATACATACACTATCCGCATGCAGATATTGCACAAAATGGAGAAATATAAGCTGGAATTAAGACACATTTGCTAAATAGTGTAGCGCCCACTGGTCATTGCCTGTAAATAATGATGTCCACATGGTACTGAGGCCTTCCCTGCTTTTCACACAGGAGAGGATTGACTGACACTTTACTGAAGTAGAAATCTTTGCCTTTGACTTGAAACTACAGTGCCATAAATCATATGAGTTGTCTTAAATGTGCTTTTATGAAAGATATTGAGAAGCAATGTCACTTTCAATGTACTTTAAAACAGCTTATTTCATTAACTGCTATAGTCAATGCAATAAAGGAATTTATACCTTCAGGTGTGTTGGCTTGTTCTGTGCATTAGTTTTTCTTGAGCGCCAATAGCGTTTTCTCTAAGGCATTAAACAGGTCAATTGAAAACATCTGAATTTGTACACAATACAATACATTCATATCTAAATCAGTCACTGCACTGCTGTGCATTGGTTACAATCATTATATTTTACATCTGTGAATATCTGTTTTAAAGACTCAGAAACCAGGGCCCGTATTCACAAATAATTTTATCTTACCACTAGGAGTACTTCTAAATCGCACTAAAACCTTTTAGTTAGGAGTCCCACCTTAAAACCTATTCACAAAGCTGCAAAGACAAACTCATACTAAGGAATTCCTAGAATTTTGAAGCTAAGAGTGAGGGCGGGGTTGACGTCGTTGCTATGGATGACGTTGTTTCTCATGAACGAGCTTACTCAGAATGCCCACAGCGATTGGCTGATTAATAGCTAAATTGAACCATCATAGAGAAATACAGTTTTTCTGCCGCTGTCATGTTTTAAAGTAACAATTCCCTAAATCTCGATGCAGAGTTACAGCGAAGAGATAGACAACCATGTATGTTTTGGTTTGCTTAGTTTTTCATACTAAATGCCTTTCTGGGAGGCAGGTTTTTAGAAACGCGACCAAATTAAATAAAATTTAAACATTAGCGATCTTTACATTTTTTATTAAATTAATTCAGGCATAAGACACCCTAGTTAAATCGCCTAAGGCGTACTGAATCTAAAAATGTATTTTGTGAAATTTTCGAATAAAGATTTAGTGAAATAACTTAAATTGAAAAACTGAAATTATCATTCATTCAATTCCTTGAGAATACTTCCTGGTAATTTTTGGTGGAAACGCGCCTTTGGTCCCCGTTATTATTATTTTTGCTGATCCGTAAAATGATCCGATGCACCCCTATTATATTCTAATAAAGATTCTAAAATACAAATGTAGGCTACGTGTCACTGATTTAACATGAAACCAAGAATACTGACTAGACAATTGGTTACATGTCTGCATCTCGTAAACAATCAGCGGGTATCTATATATAATATATATAATATTATATATATAATACCCTCGCGATTGAGGCGGTACCTTTTTATGAGCTCTGTATCATTCAATATCTCCAGTGTTGACGCGATTGCGACAACGATTGCCGGCAGCAGCAGATTTTCGCATCGCCGTGAGCAGGTCTTTAGCGACTTAGAAGTCCTCTTGACTGCTTCTAACTTCTCCTGGATTTAGGAGCTGTTTTTAGCTCTCAAACCCTTTGTGAAATACTCTTATCCCCAAAATGTAGGAGTCCTAAATTTATGAGTGACATGCCCATTATTTTTCGGAGTTGCTCCTAAATTGCGGAGTTAGGACCAACTTTTACCCTTAAAATGCTTTGTGAATACGGGCCCTGATGTTTAAAGCTTGTATTACATGCACTGATTCTAATTAATCTGTGTGAGAACATTGCTGTTATTTTATAAAACATGTAGAGCATATTCAAGCATCACTGATTTAACAGCAAAAGGTACAACTGACTTAATTTAGCATACATTAAAACGTAGTTCCCAAACTTCAAAGTCTACAACTCACTTAGGACTCAATTCAGAGTTGAGTTCACAACTCAACATACACTCCCAGCATGGAGATGAGTTGAAAATTACTCACCTCATTTGTCCATTTGTATTTTGGTTTTAAACCCAACTGTTTATGAACTGAACATTTTATGGCAGTTCCAAACTGTTTATCCATGGACATAAATTGAGTGCAAGTACAGCTCAGAGCTATTCATATACCATCTATATCAAACAACACTGGTTCTGCGCAGTTGATCATGCAAGGCTGGTTGATGGTAAATGGTAGACTATTTAGTAATCAAATCATGTAAAATATTGCACCTTAAAGGGATGAATTGTGTGTGTGTGTTAACAGGGCGTTGGGACACCATGAGCTGCCATGACAGTTTCAATGCACATTGGTATAGATTCCACAAGTATCTGGAACTATATTGGAGGGATGCAACACCATTCTTCCATGAGAAATTTCATCATTCAGTTGATGGTGGTGGAAAACGTTTCGGGCGCTGCTCCAGAATCTCCCATATGTGTTCAACTGGATTGGAATCTGGTGACTAAGACGGCCAAGGCATATGGTTTATATTGTTTTCATGCTCATCAAACCATTCAGTGACCACTCATGCCCTGTGGATGGGGGCATTGTCAACCTGGAAGAGACCACTCCCATCAGGATAGAAATGTTTCACCATAGGATGAAGATGATCACTCAGAATGGCTTTGTATTTATTGGTGTTTACCTTGCCCTCTAAGGGGTTGATTGGACCTAACCCAGGCCAGAAAAATGGGCCACAACAAAGCCTCCAGAACCGCTTAATTTACCTTTATTTAGTCAGTTAACTGTACTTAGCCATCAGAGGGCAGGTATTTGGAAACAATTAATTTACATTAGTTAAAGATGAACACATTTTTCTGTGAAACTGTTTTATTACCTGGAGGAACTTAAATATAGAATGAATAGAGCCCTTAATGATCAAATGCAGGTAGTGGACAAAAAAATGCAAACACCTGGGTAAATCATGGAGAAAAAGTATATACAAATCAGAGACTACCAAACAGGTGCAGCCCATTCATTAATTAAGCAAATAACATCCCAGCAGGCATATGGTCATGAATAAAAAGGGTGGACAGGCCTGGGTGCCTATAATTATGGATAGCTGCAAGTGACTTTGAAAGAGGGGTGATTGTTGGGGTGCATCTGGCAGGAGATTCAGTGACCAAGACAGCTCAACTTGTTGATGTTTCACAAGCAATGGTGTCTCAGGTGATGTCAACATGGAAATCCGAGGGAAAGACAAAGATAACAGTTTGGAGAAGCACATACTCAACAATTGTTATATGCAGACATTCATTCAAAGTTCAAGGCAAAACAAGCAAGCAATTGCAGATAAGTTGACTGCACGCTTGGACCTGCTGTGAGAGCAGCCAATTTCAAGGTTTCTGGTAATCACCAAATGATCAGCATGGTTCACATTGTTAATCACATGATTGGCATGCAGGCAGTTTCATCAAGATTAGTATTGTTCAATTAGGCATTACCATTGAACAAACAATGAATCAGTATTGTCATTAAAAACCTCAATCAAATGAATACTTTTTGAGATACTTTGAGATAAACACAGTCAACTCCAAAATTAATCACCCCCTTGATGAACAAAAAAGACTGCTAAAAAATGAAAAGAAAATATTTTTTATGCTAATTCAATTGCTCAGATATCATTTTGTACCCCCACAAGATATGTGTCACAAATAGTCACACCCCTAATAATTATTTTTAATAAAATCCAACAATAAATCTGCATTAACCATTCCTCCATACAGAATCTTTGAAGATCTTTGAAGAATTCAAACTACACATTTTTAGATGCTGCTTGATGGCTCATCCTGTTAAGGTACTGTTCTAGTGTGTGGATGAGCCCCATGGCTCTGGCATCAAATCCAGACTGTGCCAGTGCCAACTGTGGCCAGCAGCCACAAGGGGCAATGCAATATTGGTGTTAACCTCACCCAGGGAGGGAGGGATTTAGTTAGCACCATACCAGGGAGGTCAATTACCCACAGTCTGCCAGTGCTGACTTTAGTTAGCTTTAGTGGGTTTGTGTTTCATGTTTATTTGCATACCAGCAACACCCACTGGTCAATTAGTCAATTGCCGACAGTCTGCTGGTATAAAGCTGTGCACATAGTGTCTTCCTCTAACTCATGTCTGTGCAAGCTTAACTTGTAGACTGCAGTGTGAAAATAAGTGGTGGCCGACATCACATGTTTCGGAGGAGAGGTCGTGCTCATCTATGCTCTCGTAACTTGAACATGTTGTAGCGAGCACAGCTAAGAATACGATTGTGCATTCCAATTTGGTAGAAAAAGCATACATCAAATTTTTAAAATTAAATCAGGTTCAAGTCTGGAGACTGAGATGGTCATGGCAAAACAATAATTTTGTGGTCAGTTAACTATTTGGTTAAAGTAAACTTTAGTAAAGTTTTTTCTCCCAATTTTGGATGCCCAATTGTATTCTTAAACCATGTTCTCGCTGCAACCCCCATTGTCAATCTGGGATTGTCACTTCTTTTCACATCGCAGTCTACAAGTTAAGCTTCCACAGACATGAGTCCGAGGAAGATACTTCATGTGCTGAGGCTTAAGACCATGGGTGCCCCATTGACCAGCGGGGTCGCTGGTGAGTGACAAGATGCGTTCATCCTTTCGGACTGAATCCCTCCCTCCCTGGGCGACACTACCACCATTTATTTATATATCGCCCCACTGGGCTGCTTGCCACGGTCAGCACTGGCACAATTTGGATTTCATTCCAGACTGTGGGGCCCATCCATACACTAGAACATTGCCTTAACAGGATGAGCCACCCAGCAGACTCTATTCCAATTCTGATCTTAATTATTGAATTGAAATAAATATATAGCATTAGTATATACTGTAGTTGTGATTTGGATCACCTCTTTTTCCATATGTAAATGGTAACATTTGATATGCCTTCTACTAGGTTTTACTTACTAATGAATAAAGTCTCATGTAATCGCATATGCAAAAACTTAACTTCAATGCACGATGACCCTCATTCATATGAAAATGATAAACATCCTCCCCTTTGTCTCCAATGTCATTAACTCCTCTCTTTCCTCTGGCTCTGTCCCCTCTTCCCTCAAATGTGCTCATGTTGTCCCCCTCCTCAAAAAACCCTCTCTGAATCCTGCTGTTATTTCAAACTACCGACCTGTCTCTCTCCTCCTATTCCTTTCCAAAACATTAGAGCGGGCTGTCTATAACCAACTGTCTGCTCATCTCTTACAGAACGACCTGCTTGATCCCAACCAATCTGGGTTCAGAGCAGGCCACTCCACAGAGACCACTCTCCTTGCTGTCACTGAGGCTCTTCATGGGGCTAAGTCCCAATCCCTTAGCTCCGCCCTCCTCCTCCTCGACCTGTCGGCGGCATTCAACACCGTGGACCACCGGATCCTGCTCTCATCTCTCGTCGAGATGGGAATCTCTGGATCTGCATTGACATGGTTCGAATCCTACCTGGCTGACCGGTCCTACCAGGTGGCCTGGAGAGGATCCCTCTCCTCTCCCCACACCCTCTCTACCGGAGTCCCGCAGGGCTCGGTGCTAGGCCCCGTCCTATTTTCTCTGTACACCAAGTCACTTGGCTCTGTTAGTTCTGCTCATGGTTTTTCCTATCACTGTTATGCTGATGAGACTCAACTGTTTCTCTCCTTCTCTCCATCTGATACCCAGGTCCCGGCACGGATCTCTGCATGCCTGGCTGACATCTCCGCTTGGATGTCCACCCACCACCTGAAGCTGAACCTGGGGAAGACAGAGCTACTCTTTCTCCCAGCGAAGGGCTCCCCGATGATTGATGCGTCAATCACCGTGGAAGGCTCCATAGTGTTTCCGTCCCAGTCGGCCAGGAGTCTTGGGGTAACCCTTGACAACCAGCTGTGCTTCTCGAGCCATATTGCAGCGATCACTCGGACCTGCCGTTTCTCCCTCCACAACATCCGGAGGATCCGACCATTCCTCACCCAAGAGGCCACTCAACTCCTGGTCCAGGCCCTGGTGATCTCACGTCTGGACTACTGCAATTCCTTGCTGGCAGGCCTTCCGGCCTGCGCCATCAAGCCACTGCAACTAGTCCAGAACGCTGCCGCTCGTCTGGTGTTCAACCAGCCGAAGTTCACCCACGTCACCCCTCTACTCTCCTCTCTGCACTGGTTCCCCATCGCAGCACGCATCAGATTCAAGTCACTGGTGCTTGCTTTTCAAAGCCTGCTCCCCCATACCTCCAGTCACTCATCACTCCCTGACCCCTCCGTAAACTGACTGTCCCTTCCCTCCGGACGCCTGGCAGCCGCTCCTCGTGGTCTCGCCTCTTCTCTGTCCTGATCCCTCACTGGTGGAACGACCTTCCGCAATCGGTCAGGACCGCGGAGTCACTTGCGATCTTCCGCAAGAGACTCAAAACCCACCTCTTCAGACTCCACTACCACTGACCTCTGTCCATCTAGCTAAATTGTCTTCACCACTGTTTACTTGTTCAACACTATACTCCAAAAAAGAAAGAATTCACGAACCTTTTCCTTCCCGGTGTTACAGAAGTCGCTCTGGATAAGAGCGTCTGCTAAATGCTTAAAATGTAAAAATGTAAAATGTCATAAACTGGATCATCCACAGTCAACTCCATTCATACCCTTGATGAAGATGACCAAAAAATGCTGTATAGAAGAAATAATACAGGTAATGAGCTATGTTATATGCTCCAAAAATGTGAAAATGATCTGACCATATCAGTCAGTTCCAATACCAAACTCCAATTAGAACTGGGTGTGATGGTCAGATGAGACTAAAATTGAGTTTTTTGGCCATGCACACAAGTGAAATATGGTGGTGGATCTTTGATGTTGTGGGGATGCTTTGAATCTGTTGGTCCTGGGGATCTTGTTAAGGTCAATGGAACCATGAAATCAAAATCATAAACCAAGAAATGGTAAACTAACTACAAAATTACTGTTCTGTCTCCAGACTTCAACCCAATCAAAACTTTGTGGTTTGAATTGAAGAGAGCAGTCCACAAACACAGACCAAAGGATCTGAAAGCTCTTGATTCTGTATAGTCAATAGCCAAAGATCTCCCCCAATATGTTCACCAATCTCATAAAACACTATAGTAGATGACTCAGTAGTGTCATCCTTGTGAGGGGATTGGGTAAAAACATATTATTTGTTAAAGAAAATATTCTTCTCTGAGCAATTATATTAGTATAAAATGTAATTTTCACATTTTTTGAGCATACAATATAACGTATTACCTGTAGTGTTTATTTTATACAGTCTTTAATAATTTTAAAGAGTTGACTGTATATCCTTATAGACTCAAACGTAAGACAAGACCATTTACAATAAAAACCTTTAATGGACTATATGGATTATCCTTCCCATAGCTACAGTATTTTGTTACTAAGCAAGAAGAATTTCAACATTTCCTTAGCTAAGAAAGCTAGTTTGCTAGTTGATATGGGTGGGTTAATGACCGAAGACTGCAAACTATTACCTACACAAAATAAATTAATAACAAATAATAACATTTGCATTACAAATAAATGTTTAATCATACACTAGCTAGCTAGCTAAATGTACATCTCATTCCATATTTGTAATGGTTGACTGCTTACAATGATTCAACAATGTTCCACAAATATTCAAATCTAGGATGATTATGTTAGTGGAAGGCATTGATATTAACATGATGTACAAACATTCTGTTTTGCCATGCTGTATCATGAAAATTTACACTGCTAAAAAGGTCGGTTGACCATTCAGCTTTCAGGACTGGAACAATCCATTTTATAGTTATTTAGTTAAGGTAGGTAGTTATAGCTAGCAGTCATAATAATTAACTTGAGTTGATATCCCAAAAATAATTGTATTTCAGACTGTATTTGTGAAAATCAGTTCTTCCAAATAGTTTAAGTATTTAAAATATTTTTAAAATATTTGTTTTAACATTCAAATAATAATGCCAAAAATATTTGGATAGTATTGGATTGGATAGTATTTAAATATGAATACGTTTAAATGTAAAATACAGTATATTCCAAAAAGTTTCAAAACAGTTAATGAGTGCTTATGCTACATGATGGTTCAGGAGGATTCTAAATGAGGAGCAGAAATAATAATAAAATGATAAAATAATATCAAGCACACTTTTAACCTCCTTTGGTTCAGGATCATAATTCAGCTAAAATTCTGTTGAAAGTAGTCCAAATGCATTACAACTACTTTATTAAAAAGTAAACATTTGTGTAAATTTCATTCAAATATATATATTTTTAAATTTTACTTTCTGGAATGTGTTTAAAAAACAGATACATTCATTTAATTATTTTCTAAATAATAGTTACTTTTCACAAAGAATATTTGAAACTATATTCATGTAATGCAGCCTTTTCAGTATACCTGTAGATGTGCTACATGTGTATCATTAACCACAAGCTTTTGCTGCATTACTCAATTTTGATTGTAACAACCACACAACTGGGGAGACAGATATTTTCAAAATAATAATAATAATACTTTATTATATCTTATACATATATAGGAATTTATATCAGCAAGGAATTATTGTCTGTTCATGTGTATGGTGTATACGTATAAATGTAAGTAAAAAAATGGTGCTAATTTTGTGTAATAATGAGATGGTATAATACATGGCAAGCATATGAATACTGTGTTCTATGAAATTATCAAAACACTTTTGTTTCAGTGGATAAGTGAAACAGACATTACTATTCTGAATTAAAGATTTATAATTTAGATAGTTGTGTATATTCATATTAGATTATCTTTATTTTATCTGTATTGCTAGAATACAGCTCAAAAGAGTTCAGATACCATCTCATACTCATGAATAGATTTATATCTCAAATATTCCATTGTTTCAAGCTCTAGAAACAATTTCTATACTATGCACTTCCGGTATTATATGTATTTAATGATTTATTTCTGTATTATACAGAATGTATATCATATAATATATATTCATACTTATTACAAGCTTAGATAAGAAGCTATACAATGTGTATACTCTTCAACTATGGTGTACTGTCTTTTGTGAATAAGCAATTTTAATATTAATGGGACCACCTGGTTATATAAAGGATAGAAATATGTTGAAAAACAACCTCAGCACTCTGAAATAACTTCTGGCAGTGGAAATACTTAACAGGCATTGTGGACAAGTAACATTCACAGTGAATATGAACATAATAAAGAGAATAAGAGAATATTTGCCCAGAGACGTTAATGCACAAGATATAGGATAATACTCACCCAGCTCTGCACAGGGCTCAAAGAGCAGCATCACAACACACAGTGACACACAGTGAAAGAGGGGAAGGGCTCTCTGTAAATAAACATTCATAACCCGGTATTCATGGAAGGCTTTTTAAAAATAGGATATTGAGAAGCAATCATTTTTAAGGTTGCTTAAAATAAATGAAATTGCATTACAGGAGGATAATTCACAAATGTTTTCAACTCTTTGTTTCCCTGGCTCTGATGTACTGTACTGTACATGAGAAGGCATTCTTGCACGCACACACATACACTTTCTCTCACACACAAAAACATCCACACAGTATGAAAATATTTGCAGACTAATTTGATTCCAATATTTGACAATGGATGCTCAAATAAATAAGAGAATTCCAAACAAATTTGTGGAAATGAAAATAGATCTCCTCTGACATAATGAGATGGTGCAAGCCTGTCTATAATGGGCTGTAATTTGTCTGAGATGCTGTTTCCCCTCCTGGTCCTACCCAAGGCTCAGGGTCATCTACGAGAGTACTGATTATTTATTCATTGTGTGTGTGTGTGTGTGTGTGTGTGTGTGTGTGTGTGTGTGTGTGTAGATGCAGGCTTGGAATGTGTGTTTGTGTGTGCATGTATAGATACAGCCTTAGAATGGATGTGTGTGCATGTGTGTGTGTGTACATGCATGCCTGGAATAGGTATGGGGGCGCATGCATGTACTTATGTACATACTGTAAGCACAACGGCAGGAGATGAAGCCATAGCATGTACCGGTCAACCAGTTTCCCCCTGTCTAGGGAGGAAAATTACCCCACCGGCTCTCCTCCACAATCCTGACAACTTCCATATATTATTTCAGATTTTCATATTTCAGGTTTCATCTGCATTCATCTTGCAAGTCCTGGACTGGGAACAGCGGAACGTCTAGGAGGGGCTTGCTCCACCCCATCCCCCGCCCCTGGCGCTCTGTGCGGCTGCCTCCCCTGGCAGCCCCCAAGACCTGGCTAATTGAATTGCGTCCCTGATTAGATTATCCCTGCTGCAGCCTGCTGCCAATCTGAAGTATGGGCGCCTTCTATTCTACTTAACCCCGCTGCCCCACACCCGTTCCTGCCTACACACACTGCACCAGAGTGGAGAATATATTTAACCATCAAAGTTAGGAGTTATTATTATTTTGCTTTTCATTGTCCTCCCTCATAAAAGCACACATCGTTCACCCTCCCCCTGCCCCCCCAAAAAAATAGCCACACCTCCCCCTTTCCCTCCCTGACTCTACCCCCCAGCCATTCCTACCCCACAACTAAATCAGATTACTTCTTTGTTTTCTCTTTTTGGTTGGTAAAGTTGTTTACCACTTTCATTGGCAAGGGGCCTGGTATTTGTGGAAGGGACCTATGGTGATTTATATTTAGAATTTAGCTCCTCGCCAAAACATAAGGCACATTAAAATCACATTTCTCCCAAACTAAATTCTAACAGTAATTAAAGAAACATCAAACATTTTTAAAAATAAGGAAAGCACAATTAAATTGTATTCATTGGTTAAATGGAACACCTACATTAAACAGCCTATGTTTGGGCAGATATGTCCTAACTGTACATTGAGGGTGAACAGATAATGGATTCAGAATGAAAGAGCAATTAGTCAAGAGGGACCAAATTTCCACAACCTCAAAAAATGTATGCAGATAAAAATGAATACACAACTTTTTAGAGTATTTAGAGTACACAACTAGAGGTCTTGTGTTCCAGACATGCCTTATGTGTGGTAAAGGCAAGCGCCCGCTTTGCTAAGTTGCAGAATTTGCAACAATTTTGAAATGCATTTGCTGCAGAATCATTACACAGCAGCTTCATCGTGTTTAATTTCAGTGCCATTTCATATCAAGTAAAAAGAACACGCCCATTAACTGCAACAAAAATAATCTCCACCACAAGAAAAAAAACAATGTAAAAACCCTGAGAATGAATGAGAAAGCAATAACCAAGCTTCTACAAACACACTGTGGCTGCTTTAGAGAAGTCCAACTTTCTGCTTAAACAGCTCAACCAGCCTTCACTGTAAATGTCGACAGATTTTTATTATTTTTTTACATGCCACGTTTTTGTTTAAAGTCAATGTGCATGATTAATATATACTGTGGGAGAAATCCTGTTACGATTCAATTATCATCTATTGCTTCCTGTAATTGTATCAGATCTCCTTTAACAATACATTCATGTCGAATGTCTAGGGCAAAGTCTCTCTTTCTTTCTTTATTGTTCTGCA
The DNA here is from genome assembly GCA_029706075.1 of Aldrovandia affinis. NCBI lineage: Eukaryota > Metazoa > Chordata > Actinopteri > Notacanthiformes > Halosauridae > Aldrovandia > Aldrovandia affinis. The sequence goes on along the minus strand of JAINUG010000263.1, from coordinate 638,053 downwards.
CTCTGATAAAAGCAATTGAATTGGTGGCTGCAATATTGGATTTTGCTCTGTAGAATATACTGAAATCATATTTTTTGTTAGAAACTATCAATAAATCTTGTACAGGAAAAGTAATAAGATACAAATATGAAGAAGACCTTGGGTGCAGTGGAAGAAAATACTACAGCTTAAGCATTTAGGGAAGTTAAAATAGAGTGAATATACCACAGAATAATTTGTCTGGAGATGGGACCTTGGGGTTTTGATATTGGAGTAACTTGGGACTTCTTTTCCTCTTATTGGAATGATGGACAGTGCTAAATTGAAGTATGTGTGTGTGTATGTGTGTTTGTGCATGTATGCATGTGTGGGGGGGCATACTGACATGACACAGAGACACTACACATACAGTATTAATATTTTGAGATTATTTTGAGACTAATTCATATCTGTTCAACTTCTGAAAGTCAAAAAACATTCTGTAGCGTGCTACAAGAAAGTGGTTCAACACAGAGCTATTGTGAAGTCAAAGAAATGGTACAATACAGAGGTACAGTACTGTCACATTGGTATTAATTTGTAAAGTGGTATAATGGTATATCACTAAGATACAGTACTGTAACAGTGGTATAACTGTGTAAAGTGGCATAGTACAGGAGTAACATAGTTATATGCTGGCCTAAAACAGAAGCATAGTACAGTTGTATCATAGTTATACGGTGGCCTAACACAGAAGAATAGCGCAGTAGTAACAGTTATATGACATGGTAGTGGTGGCCTTGCATAACCTGTAGTGAAGGTATTGAAGATACAACTCCAACTCCTTCAAAAGTAAAATACAAAATATAACAAATATAATAATAAAATCTATTCTATAAAATATAACATTTTATAGAATAGATTTCTGAAAAAACCTAACTGACACACACCTATGGTCAATACATTTGGGTAAGTAGACAGCAAGCAAATGTGCTGTTTGCTAAACTGTTAAGACTTCAATGGAACTAGCTAGCTAGGTTACTACATCGCTAGCTAAGTTGGATGAATAAAAGGCACAACGTGATTGCTTACTAGATCATTATATAAATGTATAGCTAAGTAGAAAAATACACAAGTTCAGTCCAATAATTCGAGTCCAATAATTCTGTACTGGTGAAATGATTTAACCTAGGAGTCCCACTGAGATCTGCATGGGTCAGAATCAGTTATGTATGAAATATTTATGAATATCGCTGTGTTGCCTCAACGTATCATCTTTATTCAAAATGTGCACTTTGACAATTTAATTTTTAGCTCAATTCATTCATGTAATTTGGTCCTGTATTCCTGGAAACTTCAAACTGATGTAATAGGCAATACTGTAAGTGTCACTATTGTATGCAATGTTTTAGAATTTACAAGGTTGTAACATGATGTACCAATTCACATTATAGGATTTACATATGCTTTTTGGAGTATGCCATTTTCAAAGTGCAGAATATGGAATTCATACAAATTATTTTCTATGTGATAAGACTTTAAGATACACTTTAAGACTTCCATTTGATGTGACACAACACTGAAGAAGGCAAAATTAAAGATGAGATGGCAAGATGAAGAAACACAGGGCCAAATTATATGAACGAATGTTAGGAATCATGGCTAGTATTGCTTTGGAATAGTGCTTGTTTAGCTTCTGTCAAATATATTAATGACATTTTAGTTGGCATCATTTTGATAATAATGTAGTACACAGACAGACTTTAGAAATGCTTTATTTACAGATGTATAAAGAGTATAAGCTTTGTGTATGTGAGTAACTTTTTAACATTGAAAAAAACCCACATTTATTGTTATATATCATTGTTGAAGAATATATTATCATTATTGGTCAGCGCTCTTTGCAGAAAAAAATCTTGTATCGCATATGAAAGCACCTCTCTCTCAGTCAGATCTCAACTTAGCTAACCTTTTTCTTCCCCAATGGAGAAAATGATGATAGATTTTAGCAATCTGACAGTATAGAAGTTGTCTTTGCTTTTTATTTGTTTTGCACTTTGTTCATAGTTTATTTGGTTATATTGACATATTGTGGTGTCCCTTGGGGTTGGGCGACACTTACGGACCTTTGCAGAGGACATAGGCAAGTTAAATAACCCAGAGGAGGCAGTATTACAAACAAAATTACACTTTATTAAATTAATCTTGACAAACACAAAAAGGGTGGGGTCTTTGTGGGGTCGTTGTTATCCATAATCCGTAGTCCAAGTCCAGTCCAGTTCCTTAATCCAGTCCAAAAGTCGGTAGACAAGCAGCGTCCTCAAAACAATCCAATTTCAAACACAATCCAAACAATTCTCTTCCAAACCACTCTCCACTACATCAACTTACTCCTTCCCAGTGTGACACAAATCAGTTTTTTAAATAGGCCTCCAAATGGCCTTCAGCTGTCCGTAGTCCCAATTGCTTGACTTTGTTCAGGTGTGAGACTGCGGGTTGCTGGGAAATTTAGGTTTTTTCTCTCAGTGGCTCCCAAGAATTAAAGGGCCCCTTAGGACGCCACACAACCTCCCTCAGCTCTGACCTAGGGAGATCTGAGCGGCACATGTTCAGCAGCGACCAGGAGAGCCACCATCTCCAGGTCCCCTCAGGAAGTGTCCCCCCTGGATCAAACGTCCAGATTCCATTGTCTCCATTCACCACCTGAAAAAGCGTCTGCAAGCCGTTAGGAAATGGTGAAAGTTGCTCACCTTGATCGCCACCAACCAGCCACATGTGGGTACTGGCTCTGGGCTCCACGGATGGAACAATCACCCCTCTGGCTCTGGGCTTCACTTGACTTGACTTCACTTCATTTCACTTCACTTCACTTCACTCCACTCCCGTAGGTTCTCCAGTAAACTTTGTGCCAGTTCGTGATCCGTGATCCCCTTCTTAGCCTTTTCTGCCACATCCCTTTTGCTTCCAGGGGGTCAGGTGTGGTAACCAGGGAAAACATACTCTTCAACACAATTAATTTCAGTCTCAGATTTATTTTCCACATTTGCCTTCAAATCACCTTTCTATAGAATTTCCCTACGGTCATTCCCTTTAAACATCCACCTGTTCCGTTTCCCATTTTTCTTCTGACGAGAACATCTGAACTCTAGTTCTCTCAGTCTTTTTAATTTTAGCGGAACAGATGGGCTCACCACATCAGCAGATGGTTGGGTGTTTAACCAGGCCTCCTCAGCCATAGTCAAGAGACCCTCCTCAACAGTGTGGTCCCACCACAGTTCATCCTCAGCATGCTGTTCCTCCAGTTCACCTCCAAGGTCCAGCCGGCTGAGTGGGACTGAGGACCATCGTCTCCATTCACTGCCTGAAAAAGCATCTGCAAGCCGTTAGGAAATGGTGAAAGTTGCTCACCTTGACCACCACCAACCTTCTGAGTGAGCTTGGTCTGTACATCCCGCAACCCCCTGACATATTCCTCTTTAGCCTGGTCCTGGGCTTTCTGGATGTCCAGACACTGCAGATGCTCTTCTTCCAATATCTGTGTTAGGTTTCTCACCTCTTTTTCCAATTCCAGGCTGTGCGCCTCCACACATCTCACCTCAGTTTCAAGAGATGCCTTTTCGTTCTCTAGCTGTACAGCCATGTTCCCCAGCTTCCTCAGGGAGTCAATGTGTTCCTCCCGCAATTTCCCCATGGCCACCAGGTGGCGCTCCTCGAGGTCCCCAACTCAACCTTTGCCCTGTGCAGCTCAGTCTGGGCACTCTTCAGCTGTTGGACCTCCTGGAGGGTGACCCTTTTTCCCAGGGGGTGCCATCAAGCAGGAGTAGTCCTAGGCTACCTTCCTTTGATCTTTCCAGCCTAATTCTTCCCTCATGGAACACTCACTGGGTTAGTGGCCATATTCCATACAGCATATATACCACGGGGCACCACTTTGTGCCAATTGGGCCTGCTCCTGGTTGGTACCCACTGTCCAGTCCACTTCCATCATGGAATCTTTCTCCAAAAAAGCCAAAAAATAATCCCGCTCACAGTTGCACTACCTCCTCATGCCTATAGGTGATGCCCTCTGCCCACATTCTCCACCATATTGTGGTGTCCCTTGGGGTTGGGCGACACTCATGGACCTTTGCAGAGGGCATAGGCAAGTTAAATAACCCAGAGGAGGCAGTATTACAAACAAAATGACACTTTATTAAATGAATCTTGACAAACATAAAAGGGGTGGGGTCTTCGGGGGAATTCAAACACATAAAGTCTACAATCCTTACTCATTGTCGTAATCCATATTCTAAGTCCAATAGAGTTCCTTAATTCAGTCCAAAAGTCGGTACACAAGCGGGGTCCTCAAAACAATCCAATTCCAAACACAATACAAACAATTCTCTTCCAAACAATTCTCTTCCAAACCACTCTCCACTACAACAACCTACTCCTTCCCAGTGTGACACAAATCAGTTCTTTAAATAAGCCTCCAAATGGCCTTCAGCTGTCCATAATCTCAATCGCTTGACTTTGTTCAGGTGCGGGACTGCGGGCTGCTGGGAAATGTAGGTTTTTTCCTCTCCAGTGGCTCCCAAGAATTAAAGGGCCAGGCAGCCATTTTCCGGTGCAGCCCCTTGGGATGCCACAATATGTCTCTATAGCTATTTTGGTAACACTTTACAATATGCTAATTCCTATTTAATAAGCAAGTATGTAGTAGTAATTTGTAATAACTACTCATTATTTTAGCAATGCCTATGAAACTAAAAGGTAATTATTTGCACAAATCACAATAATAAGTAGTTCCTTTTTTTACATTTGTTTCGAAAGGGTAGTAAAGTAATACTTTTTGCAGTAAATCATTTTTGTGGTAACAATAGGTAATAACTAGTAAATAATTGGTAAAATAAAGTGAAACCATGCACCTAGTTATTTTGCTGTAATTGTCCACTTTCTGTGGTCATAACAATATGTAACCGAACAGGTAAGTATTAAAGTATGTTTGCTTATTTATCCAATCTTACAAGGTAAAAACTTTAATTAATGGGTAATATTGATGAAACAGGACTGTAAAATACTGAAAGCTTTTACCAAGTTATTTTGCTGTAATTACCAACCTTTTGGGTAACAACTATATGAATGCCTGTGTGTAAGTATCCAAATCTTACCAGCTAAATAGATCTGTAATTAATAGGTAAGATTGAAGTAACATGACCGTAAAATAAAGTGATATCTTTCACCTTGTTATTTATCAGCATGTATCCCCTTTCTAAACACGTTTCACATCCCATCCCAGAGGAACTGCTCCATTTAATTTTGGCATGAGAAGAAAAACAAAACACTTGTTTGTGAACATCTTTACCTAGCAAGCTAGGTAGCACTGGCCAGTATTTGCAGCTAGCAGTTACAGATGAACTCACAACTCATATTATTCCCTAAAGAGAAATAATTCCATGTTTATAAAATACAAAACTGTTAACTTAAAATGGCAGTTACATAGTTAACTAGCTGGCTAGACAGCAAGAAACCTCTATAGATAATGAGCTAGCTAGCTAGCATTGGCACTAGCTAGCCCTGTTTAACGGTTACAGATGAAGGCATGATCTCATATTGTCCTCAAAAGAAAGAAAAAACACTTTTATAAAATTCAAAACTGAAATATAAACTGCAGTTTACTAATATAGTTAGCTAACAACTAAGCAAAATGTATGAACTGGAGATATTTCTTGAAACACCCTTAGCTAGAGAGCTCCTGGTAGCCAGTGGAGAAAAAAAAACACACAAACTTTACAGAAAGTTCACCAAGGGAGGTATAGTCCAGAGCATGGATTCTCAAGTGTTTTTGGTTAGCCGTGAACACCACCATTTTGGTTTTAGAACCAGCATTTCCAAACATTCCATCAACAATAGCAGTAGGACCCCAATGGCACCAAAAGGAGATAACCACGGGCCACGGCCGAATATTCCATTATTTAGCCTCCCGAGATTCTAGAATATTTATCCACATGCCTCTTCTTGTATGACTTTACATGCTCATTTCTAGCAATTGGCTCATTGGTCAATGATTTAAACAGTTTAGGGAGATTGATATTTCAGGCTTTAATCATATAAACGATGTTCCATCTGCTACATAATTTAGGCAGAGAACAATGCTAAACACTTCTGTTGGGTTGTCAGATTGCTTCGCAGATTGACAGCAATATAAATACATCGACGTTGATTCAGGAAATATATAATTATATCTATATAATATAAATAATGACATCCTATACTGGGACATTTGCTATTTATTGACGGTAGACATTTTTGGTGCCACTGGCCATAATCAAAGTTTCACTTTGAACATTCGATTGAAGAAGTAATGTTGAAGATCTGCTATTTTTATGGTCATTTTCTTTAGCTTGCTAGCAAGTAAGCATCAAATTGATGTTTCCTTCAAATTTTTTAAGATAATGTTATGATGAATCTGAAAACCTAGATTGTCATCTTTGTGAACTTTGATATATCATAACCTTGAGGTGGCAGCTAGCTGCCATCGATACTAGCCCCGACAGCTTTCAGTGTTAGAACTATCTTAGCAGTAATTTTCCACTGTTCCCCTTCACCATCCCCAAATTCGTAGAACAAACGGAGTAGGGCTTGTAAGGTTGGAGGTTAGGTTCCTAGATGGGGCACTGTTGTTCTACCATTGAGCAAGGTACCTTATCAACGTCGCATCAGGTGTTACGGGAGTGTGTAGGGTGTCCCATTTCCTCCAACTGCATCTCAACTGCTCCTTGTTTTCTCGTTTATATATTCATTTATTTATTTGCAATGTATTTACCGAAGAAGTCTCTTGAGATTAATAATCTATTTTGTAAGAGAGACCTGGCAAGACGAAAGGAGAGCAAGTCAATGACATATAATCTTGACCATGTCAAACAACAATTCATACAAATACAATTACAAATGTTAAATCTATGCTAACACAAATAGATAATCTAAAAACAGTCACTGTTATGTAAGAAACATATTTAAAATGTGTTTTATTTTATTTATTTAACCATTCTTTACACAGGCAAAAATACTTTATTTCAATATAAAGAATCAAGCCGTGAGGCCTCCCACGTGGCCCAGTGGTTACAACGTTCAACGCTGGCCACGGAGACCGGGGTTCAATTCCCCGTCTTGCCAGAGTCAGCTCTGGCCGGGTGCGCCACCAGGGCCGGCGATTGGCTGTCCGCCCCAGGGAGGGGGGAGGGAAGCCGACATGACGTTCGCTGCACATAAGAGTGGCCCTGTAGTACCAGGTTACCGTCAACACTTGGCTGTCTCGGAAGAGGTGTCAGGTCGCCTTCGTCACTACCGGTCGCAGAACTACGGCAGCGAAATCACATTACTGGGGGGGGATTGATGTAGAAATAGTGGGTCTAATTGGCTAACAAATTGGGACAAAATTGGGACAAAAATGGGATAAAAATCTGAAACAAAAATAAAAAGAATCAAGCCGAGGCTTGATGTAGGTTTGGTGAGTGGAAGAAAGAGAGTGCAGAATCTAGCCAGATCATGTTTATATGTGATGACTATCTCTAGCTTTGTGCCATCTTGGGTGATGATCCCATGGGGGGCAGCCTGTACTCTTTCCACCAAATAACATTACCTTAGTTTTGCTTGAATTTAGTATCAGATTAAGGGCAGGGAATGTATGCTGAAAGTTAAGGCTTTGCTGTAGGTTGTCTCAAGCACATAATTTGGGGAAGGGCCTGCTGAATAAAGAACTGTATCATCTGCATATAGATGAATTAGAGAGCTTCCAACTACTTAAGCTATATTGTTGATGCAGATTAGATAGTGGTTCTGTGTGGCTCAGTAGGTAGAGCATGATGCTTAGGTTGTAGGTATATACTGAAAAATGTATGCACTCACTACTGTAAGTCACTTTGGATAAAAGCGCCTGCTAAATGGCATATATTATATTAAATTGAGAATAGAGTGGGGCCTAGGGTGAAACCTTGTGGTACCCCTTAGAGACATACAAGGGTTGTGATGTGATTTTCAGACCTTACACATTGCACTCTCCCAGAAAGGTAACTGACAAACCAGGCAAGACATTGATGCCAATGGTTCTTAGCCTAAAGATGAGAATTTAATGGTCTATGGTATTATCAAGGACCATGGCTAATTCTCTGAAAATTGCTTTCCTCCATTTTCCTCATCCTCTATCCCTTGCCTACTTCTGACATTTCGTGAAGTATATGAGGATAGAAAACAAAGAAAAAGTATTGGAACTCAGACCTTGATAAGTTTGTTATTGCTTGTTATCTATTAATCAACAGTCTTCACCTCTGATTTTTCAAAGAATACAGAATTCTCAGTGATGCAGGCAGTTAAGAAATATATCTGTTAATTCCAGCAACATCTTGTCATCATATATATATATATATATTTCCACATAATTACAGTAATAAAAAATACTAGCGAAATGTCTTTGTAGATGCCTATTTGTTCGTATTGCCCTTAATCGCTGCTTGCAGCTATATTTTGCATTCAAGGTTCAAACATTCTCGGCACTCTAAAACTATATGTGCATAATGCACCACTACTGTATCAAAAATCCTTACCCAGGGCCCCCCCGGATGGCCCACTGCCCACTGCAGCCGGGGTTCAATTTCCGGCTGTGCTAGTCCGGCTCTGGTCCGGAGTCCCATTCGGGGCGGTGATTGGCTATCCATCGCAGGACAAGGGTGGACGGAAGGCGACAGGAGCTTGCTGCATGCGAAAGTGACTCTGTGTGTATTGAGTTACAGTCGACGGCGACGACGACTGCTGCGGCAAGCTCATAGTATGAGGGAGGGACAGCTGAATTAAAAATAATGTACAATTGGCTACCAAATTGGGAGAAAATGGGAAGAACATCAGAAACAAAAAAAATGTAACCTTGAAAATTCTTACCCAATTTACAACAGAGGTTTTTTAATATCTATCTATCAGTTCAGCCATATTTTGCCTGTATTAAGACAAAAGCAAACACACACACATCAACTGGCGACAGCATAAAAAATCATTAATTAGTGGAAACTAGAAATCAAAATGCATTACAATTAATATATATGCAGCCATTGGTATTTCAGCACTTACATTGATTATTAAGTACTGAAATACCATGCACTTTGTCCTTAACTTTGAATAATGAAATTAAGCTAATTACATAGCATGTAAAAATCACCTGTCATGATAGGCCTTGCATACAGGTGCAACTCTGCAGTGAGAAGGCCATCCATCCACTGGAGTCACTTTTCATAATTATTGAATTACATTCCTTGTGAGCCATTAAGAAGTACATTTACTTTTTAACCACCTGCTCTTCCCTCGCATCTACCATTTGCACCATCAATCTTTCAGCGTTAGCAGGGCCTAAAAGCTTTCTGACTAGTTTATAATGGGGAACATTGCAGGGTCAGGGGCAAGGCTGTGTGCACACTGGTGCCCCAGCGCTTGGGGTCACTCAGTCAGTCCGGCTTCTGGGGGTGGGTGACTCTTGGCAATGACAGGTCACTCACTGTGTGGACAGAGAGAGAGAGAGAAGAGTAGGGAAGAAAGAGGAGGCTGGGAGGTAGAGGAGGAGGAAGAAGAGAATGTTCATTATTGAATGGAGATTTTATTAATCATTTTCCCACTGTAGTTTGTCATCTGTATGTTTTTGAAGCGTGTTGTACTTCAGGAAGTTTGTGTTGAGATGCAGGTCTTAGACTAGGCAAATCACACACAGCAACATAAATGCATTCACTCAGCATCACCAAGTGGAGCGACATCTGCTCAGTTTTTCATAAAATAATTCGAAACCAGGCCTGCAAAACGGTGTTCCATCAGTCAGGCTCCGCCAGTGCTGTAATAAAGCTCTGATTTTGATGAGAGAATGTAGGATGGTAAGCACGAGCATTTTAAAGGGTAATGCCTCAGCATTCAGCTGCATCCCTGCAATGTGTAATGAAAGGTGTTGCTGTGTTGACTGTTCGGCCTTTTTCTGTATTCAGCCTCCCTCTCGTCCATTTCATGAAGTAGTATTTCATGAATTCAGCATGATCTCCCCAGCAGGTAAGAGGCTGCTTTTTCCCAATGGAACCTTGAAGCAGTTTATCTGGCCTAAACGTGTGGCGTAAATCTTGGACAACACAGGTACACATCTGAACGAGCTTCAACACAAAGCAGAGTTTACATGTGGATCCAGATGGCAGCAGAGAAATTGTGGGCTCCCTTGTACCTGAAAATATTTGGATTTTAGGATCATCCTTTATTCCATGTGCAATAAACAGATTATTTGAGAAGATTACAAAAAATATTAGATTTTTAGGTCTCCTGATCAACACAGAGATCAAGCAGACAAGGGGCCCCATCACCCCTCTGCTGCTGCTCTTTTCTCTCCCTCCCAGCATGCACTTCAGCTCCACTCATTACCTAATGTTCAGAATCCTGCTTATTTTTCATCTCTGACAGCTTATCTACTTCACATTAGCAAACAGAATGATTTCACACACACATGCACACCACACATAGTCACACTGCTCTCTCTCTCTCTCTCACACACACACACACACGCAGGCACGCACGCACGCACGCACACACACCCACACAACAAAATTAACAACACAAAATGCATCTTCAACTTTTTTTTTTTACCCTTCTTTTTCCTTGTGCATTTTTAAACTCACTTCCTCTGTACATTGGGTAATTAGATTATCTCTGGGCTAATGGGTTTCACTCTGGTGTTTGGAGCCGTCGTGCCCAGACCTTGGAAGACACATGAGTGCTGTGGCAGACGGAGACATCTGCAGAGAGAAGGGCCCATGGCTCCCCCTCGGCCAATCCGTGGGGAGGGAGGCAGGGCCAGGTGCGTCTCTCTCCACAAATCGAGTTAGCTGTGAGATGCCACATCCAATTGCAGCAAATTGATGTGAGAGTTTGTGATGTCTGCCATGGGTCTTACAACAAAGGTCAGTGTGCCTAGACAATGACATCAATCTGCCCCACGTGGAAAAACGCCCACGTTTCAGCTGGATTCAAGTGCGTATGAAAAACAAATAATTGCATTAGAAATATCACACAACACATTATACCAGATCCAAGTTTGCGGGAAATGGCGACAAGCAATATCTGTCCTATATGTATTCTTAGTATGACTAGGACACAATATTGCTAATACTATATATATCATTCTTGTTATGGTTGTCATTATTGTCTGCTGTGCTAAGCAATTCACCTCCTGCAAGGTTCCATAATAAATATACACACTGCATTTCTATGTTGTAGGAAGTAATATTGTAAAAAGTGGATATCTACTCAGACTGCAGTAAACAGGAAACTACTAATGGTTAAATGCTACAGCAATGGCACAACCAATATTCCGTTTCAGAAATATACATTTAAATTATAATATTTGTATTTGCAATATGAAATACAATGTGTTTTCCATTGGAATGGTGACATGTTGAAATTATCCATATTAAATAGAAACTCTGCAACAAATTATATAAAAGCATCTGATACAGGGTTCCATATGTAAAGTATGTGTTCATTGGCAGACATTCAATTTAGACATAAACCTTCATGTTCCATATGGCTCAATTTTCTGATATTTATTCAATATGATTGCTTAAGGAAAGTGAATGGTGAATGAACACTTTTAAGAGTTGCAATTCTCTTCTTACTTTGAATAAACATTTCCTGTGATATATCCCTTATTTGAGGAAGACACATTAAAAAGTTTCATCCCTATGCTGTAGGACTGAAATAACAGCTCTGTGCAATTTCAGCAGTCTGTCATTTCAGCTGAAACCTGGAAGCATAAATTCACAGCATCACTTTCATCTCACCTATATTCAGAAATCCATTTCCTTTTATTGCATGAAAACATATTGCTGCACTTAAGATTCCTCTGTCTTTGAAGGGATAGAGCTGAAGAGTGGTTGGGTTAAATTGCACACTGCAGGTCTTCAGTCTTCCCACTCAATGTGGGTTAGAGAGGAATGGTTTGTGGCATCTTTAAAACGAAAACACTGCAAATAGCTAGGCATTGCGGGCTGGCAAAGGAAACAGTTGTTTCAGCCAAACCCACATATACAGATATACTGCATAGTACTATCACATCCTCAATAATGAACAGAATATGGGGTATAAAACTGTATTATTGTATACAATACTGTACACATTTTCAGACACTTATGCTTTATTCATAAAAGTCATACAAGGACAGAGTATGCATTCTTAGAGATTGTGCTGTGTACTCTAATTCTTCATGAGAAAGTCAAGTAAAATCAAGGGAAATTAATTCAATGCAATGTAAATGTTTTTTTGACCAATATTATGGAAATGTTTGGAAATGATTTTCTTCATAGCTGAAACAGCATATCCAACAAGGGAAAATTAGTCCAAATGAATTGGTTTAAACATATATTTGGTTCATTAAAAAAAGCAATTAAATCAAATGGTAACTTCATTTTAGATTGCATGTATGCAATAAATATAGGAATACATTAAATTGTTGGAATACTGTTACAATGGCACACTTTTCCTTTACAATGTGGAATACTGGTGCAATGGACCATTTTTCCTTTACAATGATGAATACTGGTACAATGGCACACTTTTCCTTTACAATGAAAGACTGGACGTTTATACTGGAGTTAACGAAGAGCAGTCGATGTTTGAATGAATGTACTGCTATTCCAGATTAAAGCAAGAGTGAACGGCAGGGTTACCTTTTTTGCCTGTAAATAAAACATATATTGCATCTCTTTTGTCTTTGAGCTATTTGGATATTAACTACAAGTGAAGCGCAGTTGCCTCAGTAACACAATTTCAAGGTGCATTTTTTGCAGTCTAAATTGTGGAGCCAGTTTGCCATCACCTGCCAACAGAAAAGGTCTCATGTGTACTCTTATCACATTTACACATGATGAGGAACAGAAGGGCATTTGTTTAATTTTAGCTTACCCGATTGGGGCCTCAGAAAAACTGCACACACATCAACAAGCAAGCCAGTTTTTTCTTCCTGTAGTTTAAAAAACAAAAAACAACTAAAAAAGTTTTTGACCTGACAGCCAAAGGCAAGAAAAACGTGAAGAGATTAATCCAGAGTAGCTAAGGGTGAGCCAGGCCTGCAGGCTACAGGAGCTGTCCTGGGCATTCAGAGGGGTCGGCTCATTAATGGGTTCAAACGCCCCATCACTGTGGCCTTGCATTCTGACTCATGCAAGAGCTTGATAATGGACCAATTGAAACAAATGAATGCATGGAAAGATAAATGAATCTGTCCCAATTTATGACATCCCTCACATTTGATTTATTATTGCTCGGGAGGCAGGGAAAAGGCAGGCCATTCTTTCCGATGTCACAGCACAGAACGTGCCACAGAGTGGACTTGTTGGAGTTGGGTTGCATGCGTACTTTCGACCTCCACAACGTACAGGCCAGTGACAGGGTGGGAAGTCTTAAACTGACTCAGAAGAAAGCAAATAATATATATATACATATTTATGAAATTTGTGTCATAGATGGGAGAGAATAAATCCTGTTTATCAGATTTAATTTTTCTAAATGTTTGAAAAGTTACATTTTCACACAGTGTGATACTTTCCAAAAAACAGCAATAAAAAGGGAAAAATATATATTTTTTTAAACCAAGAGAAGGAATTCAGGCTACACTAGCCTTACAAATGTGTATGTTTCAGCCCACAACCTCACTAATTTTCAAAACCCATTTGGTATGCTTTGCAAATCAACTTGGTTTGGGCCTGAAGTTCAGCAATTGTGTTTGTGTTTGACCTCTCTTCTAAACATGCTCCTTACATGTCTCTTGGCCAAAGTCCTGCATTGTGGACTGATGGTAGCTTAAGACAAAATGTGGAATTATTGGAAGAGAATGGAAGAACAACAATATTTAGTAAATAAAACACCAACACATTTGGCAAAAATGTATTTAGAGTGATCTGTGATTGTGTCATAGGTACATCCCACAGCTCCAGAATGAACATATGGTACATTATTGAACTTTATTGTGTTTGTAAAAAAGAAAAACATACATTTTAATGTGAAATACACACTCGTAGTTACATATTACTGTTACACTTGTACAAGGACGTACAGTACTGTTCAGGTAGCACCTTCCTTAAAGGTTTCCCTATACATTTGTACTGAAGACTGGCGAGATACAGGTTCGTTGCGCATGCGTATAACCATCCACAAACGTAAAGGAAATGGGACTACTGTAATTTAGTCATTCTGAAAAAGCAGCTTCATTTCGCTGGCATTGTTATTTCAGGTGTTATCATATAGTAGGTAGAACTCACTGACATGCGAATCATGCCGGAAAAACCTGTAAATCCAATATATAGGGGGTCGGATATGCGGGATTATACTATATCACTACTATGGTGATCATATTCGGAGCACAATAATTATTTATAATTATGATCCAACATTATCAAGAGGACAACAGAGCTCCCCTCGCCTCATCTGAAAATATTGTTTGTTGGTGCTGTAAATAAAATAAAAAATATACCAGGAAACAACTACAAACCGAATGAGCATCTGAAGACGTTGTTCAGAAATATGGTGGTAGGTTATAGGTACACATTTGTTCCCAAGAGAATAATGTAGATAAATATAGGATAAAATAAATATAGACAATAATCAATATAATCTAAAATAGTCGAAATAATGCCTCTGGCCATTATTTTCGATAAAGGACCGACAGGCATGAGCATATATTAATATTATTATTATTATATTAATTAAAACTATTCATATTTTCCATTGACACGTTGCAGTTTTATGATCGATGGTAATTCATATTTATGATTAGATTTTTCTTTGAAAAACGACGCGTGACTCCACCACCCGCTCTTGGTGCACAAAAGTGGCAATTTACATTAAAAACCTCTCAATCATGATGTACAGCGCCTCCGCTCATCCTGTCAAGATGGTCCTTAATCGCTTAATTCCGGTAAACCTTCACGTACACAAAAGCTTGTTGTATTTTGGTAATGCATGTGACGGTCTCGCTCTCGACGTCCCGGAGTCCTAAATACACGAAGATACACGCCAGCAGGTCCCGCGGGCCTTTATGGCTTCGGGCACCATGCGTGTTAAAGCGCTGAGGCGGAGATGCTGTTAATGACACTGACCCTGACTTCCCCAACAGCTATTCAGTTCAACCGTAATAACAGCCAGGCAGCTGATATATGAGACTCCAGCTAATAATTGTAAATTACTGATGCGGAGAATCATACCGGAACGCTACATAAAACCTGCCCACTCACTCGTCGCCCACCCCCTGACACCAGCAACGCCGCCCGACTCAGTTGCAAGAGTTGCAAAACATTTATGCACAGAAGGTAGAATAATATTGCAGAACCACGTTGTCATAAAATAGGCAATCGTCACATACATATTATATAGGCTACATATACTGTATATAGCCTACACACATATATATATATGTGTGTGTGTGTGTGTGTGTGTGTGTGTGTGTGTGTGTGTGTGTGTGTAGACCCAGCATTATTTAATCTTGAAAAACTGTCTGAACAGAAGCTTCAATAGTATTACACTTTCCTATTTAATGGTTACTGTAGCCTCTTCAATGGAGACCATAATAGAAGGTCAATGTTAAACTGTAGCCTACGAGATGAAATGATGACAGGAGACTCCGTTAAGAATTTAATTCTATTTTATTTTGGACAATTTTATGAATCAGATTCGCGAATACTGGCGAGAGATTTAATGATCGCAATTTTTTTAATCTTATCTCAGACCGGTCGATGGCATTTTTCTGTTAATGTCGATTTAGAGCTTGAAGTAATTTCGTAATTGATTCTAAGCAAGGCATCCTGCCAGTGGTGGGCCTGGTTTTCAGAGTAATATGTTTGCTAATTTTATCCCCGGAATGGGATTATTATGTTAATCCTGCTCTCTATGACTAACCTCGTGGTCAGTTGGGAAGCCCTGACGCAAGGCTGTGACTGCGCACAAACCTTGAAGAGTCCGGCATTCCTTCACTCACCCAGACAGGGCAGGCGATACAGAAGTAAATATGGCACTATATAAAGTAGCCTATACTGTGCCTCAACTACAGTTGGACAGCATTCACTTGTAGGTATAGCTGCCGAAATGAATCACGATTTCTCAAACAACTTTATTATAACCTCCCTCCACCAATCATATATCATTAAAAATGTAATATCTGTTCCCCCCAATAATTTGTATATATAAAACATTCCCTTTCAATATGTCCCCGCCCCCCCAATATTTAATATATGTTTACACCATGGGGTTAGATAAGTACAGTACGCATAGTATCACGGCTAATGTTGTGATGCGGTGGCAGTATCCGAATGTAATTATGTTTTATTTTACAATTCAGCAGTAGGTCTATACGTCTAATTGTATAATAAGCCTATCACTACCGTGAATTCATTTAATAATAGGATATAAACAATACGTGTTATTGCATGGGTTCATTGTTATATTTTAACCATGTGTAGTAGCAGTAATGATAACATTATTATTATTGTCATTATTATTATTATTATTATTATTATTATAATCTGTCATCGTTGCTGTTGTTTAACAAATCACTATATTTAAATAATAGAAGCATTATGTTATTATTTACTTGCTGTTTCCTGAGCTCTCGGATTGCACTGAGAAGGGAAAGGGTTCAGACTAATTCAATTTACTTTCCCCCTCATCTTCTTCTGGGGCAGATGTCACTTTACATCTGTGCGTCTTCTCAAACGCCCTGTTTCCCAACCGCCAGCAGATGCTCCCCCCGTAAGGCGCACTACAGGAGAGACTGCGACAACTTACAAAAAATTAAGTTTTGTGGCAACATGTTGAGTTCCATCATTCCACGTGCATACAATATTGGACTTAATGATCGTCGTTTTTAGTTTATGTGATAATCAGATCCCAAAAAACACAAAGATTTCCCCAAAAGTTGAATAAAATCTAGCACTGGATTGCTGGATTGATTTCCTTTTGAATCACCTGAAAGATGTTTGCTTCCTTCTCTTGCTTTAAATCGTCTCACGTGAGTAGCCTAAAAGGTGTATCTTCCCTCCCATTGAATTTCTGCAAACGACTGGGTAATGAATGAGCTAAAATAAAATTCTCATCAGTTCTATTTGACATTATCATCGTCTCGAATTATCAGATGGCAAATGTAGGATCGCCCATTAACGACAAAAGCCTACATGTCTATTTCGCTTATACTGATTGAAATATTCAGGAACTCTAAACAGGTGATTTAGTTCGTGTCACAAAACATGCAAACCTTAGCAACGATTGTTTTGGGAAGATTTCGATATTCTCCTTACCACGGCCATTCTCTACTTCTTCACAATAGCTTATTTTTACGGATTGCATTTTAAGTGGTGCTGGAAAAGTGGACATTAAATTGAGAAATCAACCAATAAAAGCTAGAACAGGCCCCAAGGAATGTTTGATGCTTAATATTTTATTTATTTATTCCCATGTGCTCTGTGATTACACCCCCTCTCATCCCCTCCCCAAATTATTATTGTTTTGCCTCAGGAACAAGTCCTCAGTCAAACTAAGACGTTATGTTTAACCTGACAGCAATTTTCTCTCTTTGTCTCTCTTTCTCCTTTTCCTTCTCTTTGTGCATTGATACATCCATACAATGGCATTTTGTTTGTGTCGTTTTCTACAGCCCTGTCGCATTCCTCCCGCTCCCAGAGACTATTTAACGCGTTCTAAAGAGAGACGAGTCCCTTTCGGCTTTATAAACACATTTATATTGCCCAACAAGCAAACGTAACATTTTGGAAGGATTGCGCTCCTTGATTTACACGAATGAAACCATACAGATTTGTGTGTGTTATAGCCTATGCCTAATGTTGCCTATTGTCTTTTTTGAATACTTTTACTATTAATTTAGTATATTTACCACGATGGCAGTCATTATCAGCCTACAATAAATTATATTGGGATTTACATATTTTAAAAACTATACAACCGTTTTTAAAATGACATACTTCTACTTTTTAAATATGATATTTTAATGATAGCTGGGCTTACATAAAAACGACTCGTTCGAAATGAAGGGGGAAAGAAAGCGAGAAAATGTTCTAATAAGCGCGTAAAATCAAAGGTAATATTTTCATTTAAATTTAATTCAATGCCGAAATGGAAAGATCGCCGTTCGTCTAACGTTTTATTCCGACCGACAGCTCCTTAAACAATTTGATAGCATAAAGAAAGATGTTGAAACTATAAAAGGGAGGCGTTTCCATGGCTGGTGGATTATAGACCTCGAGAAGCGCACAACAGGGCTGTTTGAATGAGAAAGAACGGAGAGTAAAGCTATAATTCTATTTGCCTCAGCAAAATATCAGAAGGGGTTTCTCCGTGCTTTGTGCATTTTATTAGATTAATTCTTAGCGATGGTTTCTTTTTTCCTTGCCAGACGCGTGTAGGGAAGTCAGTGAGGCAGTTGGTCTTTGGTTTCAATAATCAAATTAACCATTTGGTACAACTTTTAGCTGGGACTCGCGTGTAGAAAGAAAAACATTAACATAAAAGGGGGCTGGGGTGTGTCAAGGAAGAATAAACTTTTCTTGTCATTTATCTTTCTTTCAAAACGAGACAAACAAGGCAAAAAGGGAATAAAGGAGGAACAAAATGCCTCAGCAATACGGAAAATCAGCTACCGTTTATTTAAAAAAATGCACCAAATAATAATTTATTAAATAATTTATTTGAAAAAATGTATTCCAGCAAGTGAAATATAATTAATTGTAAACCTTGTGCTGGTTGGGCTAAAATAATATAGCTATGCCTTCAAAATATAACAATAAATGCACGAAATAAACCTTTGGAAATAATTTTTGTGCAAACCAAAAGATTCGTTTGTTGGTTGATATTCCGATTGTGGAATATGTCCTGATGAGCGAGGCCAAGTATTCATTTTCATAATGTAAAAAAGCTTAGATAACTACCTCGAATAATACCTCTCGAATTCACATCCGTCTTGTCGGTTCTATACATTTAAGGTACCAACAACACATGTTTTCGCAACCCTCTTTTTATCTGTGCCTGGAGACCGGGAAACAAGTCGTTAAGTCATGACAATTTATTTTTCACTGTCACAAGGTGAACATTTATTTTCATTGATGCTCCGAAAAAAAGCGTTACAAATAACTGACATTTCTAGGTCTATCAAATCAGTTGTGTAAAACAGGAGAAGCAATAAAGCCATCAGGAAACATAAAAATGATCTCAACCAAATACCAGTATCAACAGAGCCTCGTTCCTCGAGACCGCAGCAAAGAGAAGAGTACTATCTCCATTGTATTGCTTTTTGTTAGATAAATGTC
The DNA here is from genome assembly GCA_029706075.1 of Aldrovandia affinis. NCBI lineage: Eukaryota > Metazoa > Chordata > Actinopteri > Notacanthiformes > Halosauridae > Aldrovandia > Aldrovandia affinis. The sequence goes on along the minus strand of JAINUG010000263.1, from coordinate 618,740 downwards.
ACATGGGTGGATAAATAGTTTTATAGACTGTGTTCTTCCCTTTTAAATGTGCTAGCACAACAGAAAGAAAAATGCCACGTGAAACAAGACTGTTTGAAATAAATCCCTGTTTGAATTTAATCACAGGAAATTCTATTGATAGCGCGGACAACACAAACAAAAGATCGCCGTGTTACTATAACAAAATTAGCCACTTAACTCGACTAATACTGCGGGCCTAACCGCTCCGATGATGACTTTACGAGTTTGTTACTTTAATTACTGAGTTGTTACTGGGCATATAACGGAATAATGAATGTAATAAAAGTAATTACAGGCGCGTTGAAATCATATAAAATATTCCAAATTTGTTTATGGAACGCTCACTATGCAAATAAGATATAATTCTTAGAAGAAAAAAACAACTTTTCTCATTGTCAGGTAGTTTATATGACCAATACAACATGCGATTGCTTAATGTATTAAAAAATATATAGGCTAGTATGTTTCTCAAAATACTATGTATAACTACCCTTCTGCCTTCTCTCATTTTAGACTTTCAGTTAGGATAGTGTGGACAGTAAGGATAGTGAAATCGAAAAAAATCGATATACTATTATTATTATTACGATTGTTGTTGTTGTTGTATAATAATAATAATAATAATAATAATAATAATAATAATAATAATAATAATAATAATAATAATATTTCCCCAGACAGGTGTTGCAGAGAAAACTACTTTTTAGAGAGCAAAGAAAAAATTACACATCCAATACTATTTTAACAGGTCCCCATCTCTTCACTGTCCGTGTCTTTCAAACATTTCATGCGCTTCAGGGGGGCGGCTTGTCGTTAAATTGAGCGTGTAACATTCTTACAAGGAAGCCACGGAGGGACACCCGAGCCCCCGCATTTCAAGCCAAGAAATTACGGCAAAAAATAGGAGAGGAAAGAGGGGGGAAATACCGTCTAAAATTTGTGCTCAAGGTATATGATCAGTTAAAAGGCTTAAAAGCTTGGGGAAAATTGGATCAGGGAGAATCGTCACCCAACTTTCATTATTTCCAAGTGGTGTGATTGAATTAAAGGGCAAGGAGATGGTTAGAAGAGAGGATGGAGGGACTCGATGCGTAATGGTGTGGTATTAAATTCTAATTAGAGATGCAGGGAATCAATGATAGGGGAGGTTAGACAGCTTGGTCCCCCAGTGCCAGCCCAATAGCCTGATGAGTTATTGTCATGTAAAAAGCGCCAGCAATAAGACCAACCGCTTTGCTATTGTCCAAGTAGAAAGAGCCAAGTTTATTATGAGGACTCTATGCTCTAGAGACCTCGGGCTAGGCGGCTCATAGGAGGCTTTTCATAAAACAAGGCTCTGCTCCTATAAAGGAGGCCAGTTTTGAAGCAGGCTCCGAGCAGTGCACATCTACCCACAGTCTAGCCTCCGTCAAACAAAAAAAACCAAAAAAACATCGCTATCTCTCCCCAACTATTTTTTCCATTTATTTAATTCCTCCTATTTTGAATCCACCTTGAAGTAGATATATTTTGAGACTGCTTTTTAATCCACTGAGCCTTTTCAAATGTATAAAATGGAATATTCTTACCTCAATTCCTCTGCCTACGAGTCATGTATGGCCGGGATGGACACTTCGAGCTTGGCATCAGCCTATGCGGACTTCAGCTCGTGCAGCCAAGCCAGTGGTTTTCAGTACAATCCGATCAGGACCACGTTTGGGGCCACCTCCGGGTGTCCCTCTCTCACCCCGGGCTCCTGCAGTCTGGGGACACTACGAGACCACCAGAGCAGCCCGTACGCCGCAGGTAAGCACCTTCCGGTTTTATTCCCTGCTCAAGAGCCTCTTCCCCGGTATATAGGAAGCCTTGATTGCATTTGAAAATGGAAATGTGTTTAGTATTTACCAAACTAAATTTGCTTACACAAATGAAAGAATTTATCACGTTAGAAGCGATTGCAGGCAAGAGGTAATTCAGTTACGGGGTTACACTATCCCTGTCACACCCGAACCGCCAACAAAATTATCTTAAGCTGCCAAAATGATAGGCATAATTTATTTACTTTGCGATGAGACGTAAAGCTTAGAAAATAATTAAATAACCAAAGAACAAAGCTCATTATTGGTACTGCATTTAAGTTACTGTACAGCGACAGACTACGGCGACAACATTACAAGATTTTAAAAACGTTTATTTGAGATTTACCAAAATGTTACACCATTACACATAATTAATTCATCTGAGATATTGAGTTACTTTACATCGCTCTATCAATTCTTATTTTACAGTAATGCAGATCGGGTTTGCACTACGTTCAATAATAAACTATTTCGTACAAAATGATGATATTTAAGAAACTTAAATAAGTTTGTTTGAAACTGAAAAAGATCACTAGTGTCAACTGTTGACATGTTGTTTATGGCTCATAATAGTACCGAATAACAGCTCTAACACAGGAAAGGGATGGGTTTCTGAATGTACAAATTGGTGATTGTACATTATTATTATTATTATTATTATTATTATCGTTTCATTAACCTATTTATTTTCTTATGTTATCGCAATTTATTTTCAGTACCCTACAAATTGTTTACGGATCACGGTGGCTTGAACGAGAAGCGGAAACAGAGGCGTATCCGGACCACTTTCACCAGCGCACAACTGAAAGAACTAGAGCGGGTTTTCGCTGAGACCCACTACCCAGACATTTACACGCGAGAGGAACTGGCGCTTAAAATTGATCTCACAGAAGCCCGCGTGCAGGTTTGTTTTCCACATTAAGCACAATTTAAATTAAAATATATGTGGAATCAATACATAGATGGACGTTTTGGAAAATAATTACTCAAAACATTTTTGGCAATCCGGTGCACAGCTCCACCCAGCAAAATTGTACAGAGCTTGACATCGTATAAGGATTTTAAATTAATGGAGATTAGCCTAATGGTATACCGTGGTAATGGTAGGATAATGGAAACATTTAAAAATAATCAATTTGCATATTTATTTACTATAGGCTAATATATATTTTGCATATAATTGTGGATTTATTGGGTTTATGGTATGCTATAAAATAACATGGAATCGTAAGCATGATTATGCTTTTAATTAATGACTGGATATTTACAACTATGGGGGAAACGTTGTTTGTTCACGTTCACTTGTCCATTCGTTATCGATTAGAACCAAAGATCCATGTACTAACGTTAATTTGGGAGTTTTACTTGAGATTCATAAATGCATCTCACATTTTAAAAATACATTTTACGCACAATGATTGTACATGGGGAAACACTGCCTCTGAAAAATATCGACTTCAATATTGAAAGCAACATTTTCTTGTAGCCTATATTACATTGTAGCCTACAGCCTATATGTTTTTTTTCTTCCTTTTTAGGTGTGGTTCCAGAACAGGCGCGCAAAATTCCGCAAGCAGGAGCGCGCGGCTGCCGCAGCGGCTGCTGCTGTCAAAAACGGAACTTCAGGGAAGAAGTCGGATGTGAGGGAGGACGAAAGCAAAGAGCCGAAAACGACCGACCCAGACAGTACGGGAGGTCCGGGCCCCAACCCAAACTCCAATCCTAGCTGTGGGGGACCAAGTCCGACAGGAGGACAGGGTAACACCGGAGCCAGCGGGCCAGTAGATCAGGTGAAGGCGTCTGCACCGGGTGGTCTAGGTGGCACTATACCGAGTCAGGGGTGGGCCTCCGCACCAGGCACCATCACCTCCATTCCGGACTCGCTAGGTGGACCGTTCGCGAGCGTGCTGTCTTCTCTACAGAGACAGAACGGAGCCAAAGCCACTTTAGTAAAAACCAGCATGTTCTGATAAGTGACGAAGAGACGTTTGTAAACAAACAATATTTAGAAAAGCAAACACTTCAAACTAACGACTGTACTGTCCCGAGTAAAGCAAGAAGGAATGTCAAAATACAATCGAAAGACCGATTACTCTGATCACATTTAAAGAAGACGATGGAGAGGAGAACATTATTGGTCACAAGATCCATGCGAACGTTCTGTAGCCTTGTGACCCTTCCTCGTTGATGTTACCAGTTCTCCACCAAGGAACCGGGTAACATAATATCTGTTTTGAACATTTGTTTGTTTTCACCCATCTGCCTTTTTAGGACATATTACGGTGGTTTCGATCAGCGCTTGTGTAGTCCCATTAAGGCTCATTTAACCAATGACCAGTCACCGCGCAGGTTCGTCGACTGTCGCCAGATAGGCCTGATCATATACGGTATGAAATTCTCATACTGTATCGCAACCGTTTCCCGACACATGCGTTCATTCATCGCTAATTTTTGTTCCATTCCCTATAATGTATACGCCTCCCAAGTTACAATTATTGTCGATTGAGATTGATTGTCACAGTGCAAATCGCCATACGCATCTATAAATGTTCTCTTTAGTTTAAAGTATTATGGAGCATTTACTTTTCTTACAATTATTCTCAAAATTGTCCTTTTTTGTTTAAATAATAATTTTCACCAAAGGCACAAACTACACATTTCAATGTTAACATGAATAATTAAGCGTTTTGTGTGTCTTTATACGGCTGTATTTGTGTGGCTCAATTGTATAGTGTTAATACAAGTGTAAAATTGTCTTCTATAGTTGACCATAGGATATATTTACCCTTGTAGTTTATGGAGTCTTTTCGACGTTTTTCAAAGGTCACCACGGGTTACTTTCTTTGGGTAAAAGGGAAAGTGTTCCAACATTGTATTTATTAAAATCTTATTGCATGTTGTCCTTTTCGGTCCGATTTTATTATAATTCATTTTCCCTTTTTGTGAGCATAATATGGCAGGTTTTGTTCAGGATTTGAAAATTATTTATATGTAGGTATAATGAATGCTTATATTTAAGAGGGAAATATTTCTACATGTGCATATAGTTTTCCAAGAGTGTACATTGACTTGGTTGTTGATAATAAAACGATGAGCAAAGTTACACTGTAGCACTTCTTTTCCTCCGGAAAGCAGGTGCATCACCAGTAATGGCTAAAGTTGTATATAATTTCCAATTATATCATTTAAACAGTAATTTTTAACATATCATTCACAAAAAGCCCTGACAAAAATATATAGTAAAGGACATTAGTAATATTGCACCGTTATGGAAATACATTTCTTTGCTAAATGAATTCCATGAGAAATATTTCATTTCGATTAATTTTGGATTCGATTTTATTAGGATGTTATTGTTCACAATATTATACATTAATATTTTTAAATAACGACATTAAATATGAAACCTCACAGGAATGAACTTTCAACAGTAAACTAAAATATAGATCACTCCGCCAAAGGGCGAATAGTAGGCTTTATAAGCACATTGGCAAACGGCATCATCAACCCCATATCATTAGTTATATCATGCCCTCTAGCGGTACATTTATGAAGAACATTTAATTCTCGTCATAAATACCTCCATTTTAAGTAAGTTAAAACAATGGCTAATTAAGATTAAAAAAACGCAACCATTGCATTAATTCAGCGGTTGTGAGCGTTTTTCTAGTTAGGTCTGTCTTCTTTTTAACGTTAAATGAGCAACACTATCTTTGGAAGGTTGGAATTGTTTCAGGACCACGGACAGAGCCGCACAATGCATTGAAATAAAACTAGCACGCGACATTTTTGAATTGCTTTTCTATTATGGAATGAAAGTGGCTCCGAATTCCACGAATAGATTTTTATACATATAGCTAACACAATAATACACAAAATAAATACATTCAAAGATACATTTTGAACATTTTATTTATAAACATACATTTGCTATAAAAGCCATTGCATTTAAACATCCTTTAATCTATTTTATTCTGATTGTTTTCAAAGGAATATCGCAATAAATACAGAACTTAAACACAAGTATCATTCTCATTTTCGCCGTACATATACCCCCCCCACCCACAGAAATAACACCATTATTGCCTTATCATTGCCCCTTCCCATTATCAGTTCATATATTTTATTCTACCTAAATCTTCACAATATGTAAGCAGAACTGAAACAATGAAATGCTGCATACAAATGGAAACTAAACTATCCAAATGGGGTTTCACTGCAAAGCGGTATAAAAGGGGGAATATGCTGAAGTTCAAGAATAGGCCTACTACCGTTCTAACATGTCAGGGGTTTTGTTTGGGGCAAATTGGCAGCTACAAACGGACACCACATCCTTAAACGGGTCTCACAAACAATGTATTTTTTATAGACCACGCAGTGGAAGTTAACTGCTGGTAGAATAGTGGTTCAGGTTGAATGAGAGCGTTAAAGCATATATGGCCTAAAAATACCAATTACTCACTTCAGTACATTTTCAACCTGATATCGAGCTTTACAAAGGGCCAATCTAGACTCAGGTAAGGACACTCTGATCTACACATGAGCAACAGTGTTTTTTGTTGTGTATGAAGGCTCAATGTAGAACATAATTATCTGATTTTCGAAACGCCCAAGTCACACTTCACGTTACGTCCTATTACTGTTCGAAAACATTATCGATCGTCAGGTCAGGTGAAGTTGTTAGAAGCACGAGCAGAATCGTTGCGAACCCAGTCAACAGGCTGTTAAGGGCATTACTTATCCTGGGCAGCACATGTACGTTGACAAATAAGCTCTGCTCGTGCATAGGCCTAATATAAAGACTAAAGAATAAAACGTAATCTTTGGACTTAATCTCGAGACCCAACATTCCACAATGTGTGCAATCACTTGCATTCCTAAGGCACAGGTTTAATGCAATGTCATCTCAAAAATCGAATTTGCAACAGAACTTTCATTAAAACCTTCGGTTTTAAGGGAAAACGAGTTTTGAAATAAAAATAATATTACCTCCGCAAAAGCAACCATGCATTATTTATTTGTTTGTTTAAATAAATCACTGCTATCCTAGGTGAATAATACCTCTTTATTGAAATCAAAAACAACCAAAATAGAGAAATTAAAATGTTTGTGTACCAAATTTGACTAAAATCATCTAAAGATGTTACATCTATGTGCTAAATACATTGACCGAAAATCTGTCAGAGCTGCCTGTTTATACTTTAAGGCAGGCCAATATTGATCCGGGTTACACACAAAAAGTGTCACCGGAAAAACGGAACCTATTTGAGTTATGGTATTCAAAAATAAATAAAGAAAAAAGTAAACAAAAAATCCTTGCAGAAAACCACTCCAGCTTAAGGACACACTTGGTGTTCTAAAGCTATTAAAATTTAAACGCCGTCCATGCATGCTATTACTGGCAGCCAAATCAGAAGTTTGGCTGTGTTATAAAAGTCTGATTAAGGCATTACAAATATCTAGCTACTAAAACAACCCCAAATATCCTGTTTTCTTTCCAGGGAGGGGGATACTAAAATACATTTTGCCACTCATGACAAACAAAAAATGACAGCCAGAATTATCTGATCATTTTAGGCCTGGTGTCTTCAATCTGCAGAATTGCAGACAGGTGCTGTGTAATTTCAGATAATACAACTCGCACCAGATGCTTGAGACTTCCTGCCTGTACCTACCTTCCCAACTGCAAGTCTCTCTGCAACGTGAAGGAAATTAATAATACCATTAAGAGCTTACAATTAAGGTGCAGTTACAGAGTGATTTATATTGAAGTCTTCGCAGCATTAACTTAACATCCGCTGGTCATAAACGGAGAACAACTGTCGTATAATAAAGTGGACATTCATCTAATTTCGCAAGCTGAAGTAGGGCGAAAACCAGGAGCTTAATAAATCATATATTTGAAAACGCAACAAAGACTGCCTTTGAGTATTGTAAAAAGAGCAAATGAGCGTGCCGTTTTTGCATATTTTTTTTGTTACAGAAACATCATTATTGCATTCACGGACTCCTATATCATCATAGATCTGTATAGAACGGCAAAATGAAAGTGCAGTTTTAGGAAGGGTTCTTACATGTTAAAAACAAGAAACGTATAATAACATTTTGAGATCAATTGGATTGATATAGGTAATATGACAACCAGTTGTTAGACCTATCAGGGGCAATGGTTTCCTTTTTTTGTGAGACAAGTTAAGGCCATCCTGACTAGTTAGGAAAAGTCCTCCAACACTTAGAGAATGCCTTGACTGAGCTGGGGGCCGGTGGCGAGTTAGGTATCAATGGTATTTTCTTCGTGCTTCCGCTGTCAAATGGTCCAGATTGGTCACAAGGTGGTGGGCTGGCCAGCAGCTACAATTAGAAAAAGGAGAGCGCATTAGGAATTCTTTCAAGTTGCTAGGATTCCGTTTAATTTCTAAAATATTGTGCAGGTAAGAGGTAAATCCAACGTTTACAAGTATATTTGTTCTCAGTAACTGATGTGCCAGTTAGGATGGCACAAATCAGTTCTATTGGATTTAGGGGATTTGCAGATATATAAGACCCTTACTCAATATATGAATGACCTGATATAAAATATTAAAACAGATTTAATAGATGTGAGAACTGGGAACTTTAATTAAGTAGTCCCTACTGTAGTGATATGAGTAAAAATGATTTTGCACCAGTTAACATGAAAAAATCACAGGTTACATTCATATTCAGAGATGACAAATACTACTAGAGAGGCATTCATGGAGTGCAAGAGGTCTATATGTCTGTACACAAGTGTATTCAAGGTATACATTCAGTATGTATGTATGTGTATACATGCCTTCATACATGTGCATGCATGTATATACTCTATGTGTGTCTGTGTGTGTGAGTGTGTGTGTATATATATATGTATATATATTTGTGTGTGTGTGTACATACTCATGTTTGTGTGGTTGTGTGCATGTGTGTGTATACTGTATATTTCTGTGCTTCTGTGTGTATGTTCCTCCGTGTGTATATTTTTTTGTATGTGTTTGTGTGTACATACAGTGCGCATGTATGTATTTGTGTGTGTGTGTTTATGTGTATGTGTGTATACATATATTTACTGTGTGTTTGTACGTGTGCACATGTGTCTATCTGTATGTACTTGCGGCAGCACGCATGCATATATTTATGTGTGCACAATACGTTTCTGTAGCGTGCTTGCTTTGTGCTTACCACGTGATCGGATGTAGCATTGGTGGCAGTTGAGGAGGCCATTGCGAATTCTCACATCAGTCCCTGTGCTGGTGTCCCCGAGCTGCCCCTTACAGACCCCACACTGCAACACAGGGATGGGCAGCAATACATCAGCACATCCAATGCATTACCTCAGGGCAACTCTGCCTTGGTTCTGGATGTCCTGACGGGCGGCAGTGTAGTATAATGGTACCGGAACTGGTTTCAGGTTTGATTCCCAGGTGGGGCACTGCTGTTGTACCATTGAGCAAGGTACTTAACCTGAACTGGTTCAGTAAATATCCAGCTGTATAGATGGATTGTATGTAACGTAATGTAAACTGTGTAAGTTGCTTTGGATAAGAACGTCATTTACGGCCTCCCGCGTGGTCCAGTGGTTACAACGTCCGACGCTGGCCACGGAGACCGGGGTTCAATTCCCCGTCTCGCCAAGTGTCGGCTCGGGCCGGGAGTGCCACCAGGGGGCGGCGATTGGCTGTCCGCCCCAGGGAGGGGGGAGGGGAGCCGACGTGACGTTCGCTGCGTAGAGTGGCCCTGTAGTACCGGGTTACGGTCGACGGCCTGCGGGTGCCGTCTCGTAAGAGGCGTCACTTCGCTTCGTCACTACCGGTCACAGGACTACGGCATCGAACTCACATTACTAGGGGGATTGACGTTAAAATAGCGGGTCTAATTGGCTACCAAATTGGGAGAAAATGGGATAAAATCAGAAACAAATTTAAAAAAAGAAAAGAACGTCATTTAAATGCCTGTAATGTAATGAGCATCATAATTTAAATATGGTAAAGTATGAACAATAACATTACCACTTGTAGCCCTTCCACTAACAATAAGAGCAGAGGTGGCAACGGGGCTCTGTGCACTGACCTTGAAGCACTGGATGTGGAAGTATAGGCTGAGGCTCTCGATGATCATGGCGGCTCCTTTACCCAGAGGGTGACCACAGCTGGAGCACAGCTTTTTCCCACTCACTGACCTGCAGGGGGCGACACTCACCGTCACCGCAATGCTGTACCACACAGTACAGCAGCCATTGTATGCCTTTCAGAAATATTCCAAGAAATGTTAGTTTTTTAAATAAAATTGTGTTTATAACATTCGATTTGATAATGCTTTGTCTGTTACACAGAAATGTGTTTTGCGTTACAAGGCTTCTTTCCTTCAACACAGGTTGAGATGCCAGGTAGGCTATACGCCAAGTCACGGGTTATATCCCATACCTATACAGAACCTTTTGGGATTTCCCACAAAATGACCATAATAGCTATATTCACACATTAGCTTGCAGACATTAGCCTCTGGACCCTCTGACATCATGTAAACACACATCATTCAGATACAACTTCACACAGCCACACAATGAAGCCCCAAACTTTTATTTTGTATTTTATTCTTCTTCTCCTAATTAATTGTCCTGCCAATGACATCATCACAAATGCTCCAGCCCTGATTATTCATTCTGCCCATTGGAGATTTATCTACAATAGCAACAGCCATTAATAACATCTCTTCACAGTAGCCACACTATTATAATCATAATGATTATTATAAAATAATGTTCTGAAACCCCTAAAGTGGAGGCAACTAAGCTTAAGTTGAAACACCAACTAAACCTTGAAACAAAAAGTGCCTCAAAATACATTTCTCAGTTGATTGAAAAATCTCATTGGGTTTTGAAACAACACTGAATTTTTGCCCTGTCAGAGCAGGATATACAATAAAATATATCACAATTTGCATATTTAACTCGTACTTACGAACGGACTGTCATAAGGCCTATTATGTTAAAAAAAAGGAGTTAAATACAATGGTTCGTAATAACGAACGCACGCACTACTTTGTGATGCTCATGAAAACATTGCACGGTTTCAGCGGTTCGTCGGCTCAAGGAACAGAGATCACCGTCCGCTATTTTAAGTCAGATCACGGTCCCATTTTTCTCTTTCTCTTACCCTTACAATGATGCCTCCAAAGCGTAAATCCGACGCAACTGCTGGTGATGCATCAAAGAAAACAATCACCATGGAAATTAAAGTTGAAATAATAAAGAGATCGGAGAGAGGTGAAACGCCATCAGCCATTGGGAAACATTAGGCTACAGCCGGTCAACGATCGGTTTTTAAAAAACTATTTTAAAAGACAAAGGGAGAATAATGGAGCATGTGAAAGGCCATGCCCCGATGAATGCCACAATTATTACCAAGCAACGCAGTGGTTTAATTATTGAGATGGAAAGGCTATTGACAATTTGGATAGAAGACCAAAATCAGCATAGTATGCCTGTTAGCCTTTCTTTAGTGCAAGAAAAGGCTTGAAGCGTTTCTTTAATGTTTTTTTTTTACAGTACAGTATTGTATGTACACAGTTACTTTTATTATTACTGTATTATTATTATTAATATTACAGTATTGTTATTATTACAGTAGTATTATGTACTGAATGTTATGTTTAAGATGTTTTATTGTATTTGGAGGTTTTTCTTAAGTATTTTATATGCACAGAAAGGTCAAATAAATACTATACTAAGACAAACATTTAACTAAGTGATGATTAATAAGAACTGTATGTACCTGTTCTGACTTACATACAAATTTGACTTAAAGACAGACATAAGAACGGATCTCGTCCGTAACCCGGGGACTGCCTGCATTTCATATTCTTTCAAGTGCTTCACTGGACACTCATCTGCCAAGGCTTCATATTTTCAAATTGAAATCAACCCATGCCTCTTCTCCATGTAACCCCCCCCCCCCTCCACTTTCAGACGGCTTTGCTTCATATTTGAAATCCAGATTGACCAATATTCATAACTCTATGCTGGAATATTCCCACAGCCACACAGCTACAGCTCCCACTGCCAACCTACTGAGTCTCTCAGCATTTTCAACAATTTCCAATTCTGATCTCCAGCAGCTGCTAACGTGCAAGAGTCCAACTACCTGCCAACTAGACCCCACCCCCTCTCCCCTACAGCACTCCTCTGCTCCAGCTTCTACAATTCATCTCCACTTTAGTCAACTCCTCCCTGAACGCTGGCTCTGTCCCCAATGAATTTAAGCTGGCCCTACTTACAAAGCCCACCGTGGGCCCCTCTGCAGTCCAAAACGTCCCTTTCCTCTCTAAAACCCTTGAAGACGTTGCATCCAATCAGCTGACACACTACCTGGCATAAATCAACTTGACCCTCTTAAGTACAATCGGTCATCAAACCTTATACTCTAGCCAGACCACTCCACAACCGCCTTGCATTCCCTTCCAAAAAGGGTCCCTTTCCATGGTTATGTCCCTTCTCTAGTTTGGCCCCCCAGTGGAGGAATGAGCTCCCCGTAAGAGGCAGGACTGCCGACTCACCTCATCTTCCACCGCAGACTGAAACGCACCTGATTCAACAAATCCTGAACTCTGAGCATCTCATCTGGGGTGATTGCGCTGATTTACCACTATACCCTCAAATCCATTTGCCAAGAACTATATCCTCCTATATCTCCCTCTTGTACCTACTATGGTACTTAACATTATGTTGTAGGTTTATGTAATGACTACTGCCAAGTGTTGAAGGAAAGCAACTTTGTTACGCAAAACAACTTTCAGTAAAACAGGCAATAAAGTTTGATCTAATATAATAATCACAGTTTTGTTTAAAAAGTGCATACAAAGTAGGTGAGCACCATGCATACAGTTCATAGTGGACACGTGTCTGTCTGTAAATGAGAGCTTTGTGATCCAGAGTGGTGATATCGATGTGTCTGTCCATGTGTCTGTCCATGGGCAAGCGCGTTGTGATCCAGAGCAGCCATATTGCTCTGTAAGTATGTGAGCAAGCGTGTTGTGATCTAGAGCAGGGGTCCCCAACCACCGGGCCGCGGCCCGGTACCGGTCCGTGAGGCATTTGGTACCGGGCCGCACAGAAATAATAAAAATGTTTTAATTTTATTTCCATTTTATTGACTATCGCAGTCTGCAGGGTGTTTTATTTTTAAAAATGACCACTTCCGTCTGTGTGCCTCTTTTCCGTACTTGTCTCAGTTTTCTTTCCATGCACCCCCCGGTCCGCAGAAAATGGTCTTGCATGAAACCGGTCCGTGGTGCAAAAAAGGTTGGGGACCACTGATGTAGAGCACTGATATTGCTCTGTAAGTATGTGAGAGGGCTTTGAGATCTAGACCACCGATATTTCTCTGTACAGTGCATCCGGAAAGTATTCAAACCCCTTCACTTTTTCCATATTTTGTTATGTTACAGCCTTATTCTAAAATTGACTACAATATGTTTTCCCCTCATCAATCTACACACAATATCCCATAATGACAAAGCAGCTTTTTAGAAATTTTTGCAAATGTATTAAAAAATTAAAAACTGAAATATCACATTTACATAAGTATTCAGACCCTTTGCTATGACACTCGAAATTGAGCTCAGATGCATCCTGTTCCCTTTGATCATCCTTGAGATGTCTCTAGAACTTGATTGTGGCTAGACGGAAGTCACTCCTGAGTAAAAGGCAAATGATAGCCCACCTGGAGTTTAAGTGCCAAGTGCACTCACTCTGGTCTGATGAGACACAAATTGAACTTTTTGGCCTGAATGCCAAGCGCTACCATAAAGGCCTGATTGATGGAGTGCTGCAGAGATGTTTGTCCAGGTTCTCCCATCGCTGCAGAGGAACTCTGAAGCTCTCTTAGAGTGGCCATTGGGGTCTTGGTCACCTCCCTGGCCAAGGCCCTTCTTGCCCGGTTACTGAGTTTGGCCAGACGGCCAGCTCTAAGAAGAGGTGGTTCCAAACTTCTTCCATTTCACAATGATGGAGCCCACTGTGCTCCTGGGGACTTTCAATGCTTTAGTAATGTTTTTGTACCCTTTCCCAGATCTACAACTCAAGCATGTACAATCAATTGAATTTCTCAAGGATGGGAACAGGATGCATCTGAGCTCAATTTAGAGTGTCATAGCAAAGGCTCTGAATACTTATGTAAATGTGATATTTCAGTTTTTTATTTTTAATACATTTGCAAAAATGTCTAAAAAGCTGTTTTTGCTTTGTCATTATGGGGTATTGTGTGTAGATTGATTAGAATAAGGCTGTAGCATAACAAAATGTGGAAAAAGTGAAGGGGTCTGAATACTTTCCGGATGCACTGTAAGTATGTGAGCAAGCGCGTTGTGATCTACAGCACTGATATTGCTCTGTAAGTATGTGAGCGAGCGCATTGGGATCTACAATGGCTATATTGCTATGGAAGGTCTATCAGGGGTCACCCGTAACACTCAAAGAGCCATTTGGACCCGGTTTCCACGGAAAAGAAAACACTGGGAGCCGCATTTTCTGTAAGGGTGCTACGCCAAAAAAGGTGCGACCAGTGCATTTATTTCGCGGACCAGGGGGGGTGCGCATTTCTTGCGCCCCTCGGATTTTCTGTCGGGGGGGGTTCACAAAAAGTGGCCCAATTTTGCGCCCGATTCAATTATTGGTTCCCAAACCACGGAAGGTCTAAGGCTCCCATGCGGCTCCGAGTGTGTTGGTCTATCCCATGCAGGAGTGTGTTGTGATCTAGAGTGGCAATATGGACCTCATCCTGGACTGGTGTCAGGGGTCCTACCTGTTCGGGGACTGGGGTTGGATGGTGGATGGGCATGTAGGGGGTGAGTTAGATGAGTTTGTCGATACATTTTCACAGGATCCAGACCTGCAGACAACAACCCAGTGCAACATTCAACACTGAAGCTGAGCAGAGCACAAACACCAGCATAACATTAACTAAACCAGCGCAGCATTTCACATGCATCGAAATAATAACAGCAATGAACATGTAATGATTTTGTAGGTGTTGTGTGATGGGTGATGTTTGCAGAGTGAGCCTTGATGTATGGTTTGTATTTTTTGGGATGCTGGTGGAAAAACTGTGACTGTTTTCTGGTAAAAACGGAGAGTTCAAGCAAGGATAACACCATACAGAATAATAGCCATCTGTAGGGCTCCATGTTTATTCAGAGCAGGGCTACGGTGTCTCTGAAGCAATGTGTCATTTCTTTGAATCTGAAATATATCCAACAATATCCCACACATAGCTCACACGCAGGCACGCACATACAGGCAGGCACATACGCAGACATGGACACAAGCATGCACATACAAGCACGCACAACAGGCATGCCGCAGACACACACACACACACACACACACGCGTGCGCAGCCAGCCACATACGTAGGCACATTCACAGACACGCACCTCTTTATTCCTCCGGACTGTGTCTGCTGTGAGTTCCAGTTGCGATCCAAAGAGGCGGTCTTTTTCCACACCTCTTCCTCTGGCTGCTGCTGGCTCTGGTGCTCTTTGCTGCTCCAGGATGAGTCTAGGCCAGGAACAAACATACCCACACACACGCAAACACACACACACACACACACACAACACACACACACACACACACACAAACACACAAACACAGAACTCCACATTAATTGTGAAATTATTTTCATAAAAATATATTTTTTGTTTTATTTCTTTGGAGTACCAAATAACTCTTTGGATTATTTCTACAAACTCAGTATCTTTGAGAAGCATATTAAACATTCTTTAGCAGGTAATAATTGTTTGTTCTCATATTCTCGCATTATTTTTTGAACATTTTCAATAAATCCCCAGCAAAAAGAAAGCACATTCCATAGCTCCCCTCTCCCCAGCACATATACAGACCCTGCTCCCCTCTGGTGAGCTGACTTTGAGGCGTGATTGACCATGAGGTGTGCTGACCGTGTGCTGTGCCTGACCGTGAGGTGTGTGCACGGCATCTCACCCTGAACTAAGTGCAGTGGGGACTCAGTGGGCTGGCCCTGCTCCGCGGGGGGTCGCAGCGGGGACAGAGCGGGCTCCGTCGGGGGGCTCTGGCCACTCTGCTGTGCTGCTGTGTTGGCTGCTGTCTGACCCGGGCTCTGGAAGAGCAAACTGGAGCAAGGCGGGGCAGTTCATGTTAAGAGCGGAATGCGTTCATACAGGACAATGCTTTGAAAGAAGTACACTGGGGTCTAAAGTTGTAAAGAAAAGGGTAATAAATGCAACATTTGATCTGAGATGCATTTAGGGCACCTCATAGGGCCTCTTACGTGAGCAAACAAAGAACAAAGAAGAGAGCCACACTAGGGCTGTGTTAACCATAATATCTGATGCTTGTTACATTGAAAGTGGTTTTATGAATGTATTTCATTTATAGAGAGTCATTTAAAGGTGACTGCGCTCAGTGGAACCACTCCCAAAATGCTTTTATTTACAGTTTTTCGCCATAGCAAACTCACTTTTTTTGAAACTGTGGTCAAAGATATCTAAAGAACGGCAACAGTGCTCAAACCCCTCAAACCCATTTGCAGAACTAATCATTCAAATAATGGAAAATCAAAATTCTTTTATAGTTCAGACATTCCTACAGGTACCCTAATGTAGGCTACACTACAAAGGAATACTATCCTGTTTCCTATATGCCTTCATGTAACCTGTGTCTCTTCATCTTGTCATCTCAAGAGAATGCAGTCTCTTGAAGCATTATGTGTGTGACCAATATGTGAAATTGAGGCTAGTGCCAGCAGCAGTATTATGCCAGGAAAGAGTGAAGGATTGCTGGTGGTAATGTATGGAACTGTTTTAAAGTTATGCAGTATTTGTTTCAGAGATTTCAATGAGTCTCCTGCACTTCCCCATGTTACGTAGTTAACATTAACATTATATTTGTGCTATACGGAAAAAGAAAGCTTGTACATTTTTCATACCACCCGTAGTCCTGTATATTCATGTAGGATCAAGTGCCTTCGATCAGTGATGTTTGTGCATAGGAAAGGTATAAAAATAATATTATAAAATGCTACCAGCACTTCAAGTAGCTCCTTAAAGTATTTAAAGTATTACTTTTAATAAATGTACAGTGTACAGAGAATAATTAGAATACATATTTAAGTAATTTCTATTATCTTAAGCTAGAACTATGAAACTGGATGCAGAGATGTTGTAATCATACTAATATGTTGTTTTGCATGGCTGATTGTTGGCCATAGTACAGTTGAAAACTAGAAAATAGTACTTCAGTAGGCTACCTACTACTTCACACAAAGTATAAGAACGGAAGTGCGCTGGTACCGTAATGTACTGTAAGTGTCAGTCTTATCATATGTTATGTTTTAGGACTTGTTAATGTTCTAATGTGAAGTGTAAAATATGAAAGTCATAGAAGTTATTTTCTATATCATGAGAACTTTAGGGATTGCAAGATGAAGAATCACAGGGCCAAGTTACATGAATACAAGTAAGAAATATGGGGTTGCATTGCTTTGGAATAATGCTTATTGACTTTCTGTGAGACGTATGGGACTTTTTGAGCTGCTCACAGAAGGAGGATCAGCAACTTCAATGTGTCTGCTCAAATCATCTGGGACAATGTGAGCTGGAATGATTTCATCACAGCATGTCAATGTGTACTGCTATTGAGGAATGCTATTCTCTGTATGTTTATGACCATCATTCTTATACATAGGCTGCCCTCTTTCAGGCCATGTGATTATGTCATCCTCCCACCATAAGGCATTATTTTGCAACTTTCTGGCCAGGGAAAACATTTAATTTGTGTTGTACTGTGGATGGATATTAGTGGCAAGACATAAATGACCAAAGAGACATTGATCAATATGCTTTGGTTTAAAATGTCATTGCTATGATTAAATGACTTTTGATTTGACACAATAATTTGAACAACCAAATACATTTTCATCAGCTTGATCTTTGTATGATTTGTATGATTTTATTAACCCGTTTGAAGGATTTGAATCATAGATATTGATGACCTCTGGTGGTGAAAGCTGGAACAGACTGTTCATAAAATGGACACTGATATATTTTGGTTTATATTTTATTTTAAATATTGCAGTTGTTTTTCAACAATCGTGTGATGACAGGTGTTTGACATTCACCGACCCTGAAGCATCCTTTAAATGAATGAACCAATCTTTGTTTTGTATAGCAGCAGTTAGTCCTGGAAAATGGGATACAAAGAATAGCTAATTAAACACAAAGATATTGGCCGTGTGGCTGTACCTCTCTGTCCCTCGTATACTGTAGTCCTGTACTGCTGTATTCTGCTCCATCACTGCTTCATACCGGCTCTGTTTCTTCTCCTCCCCCATCTGTGTGGAGCACGGACACAATGGCATAAACCAGAATGAAGGTGGAAGGGTTTCTCTTCACAAAAACATTATGGTGGGATACAGAACTCCAAAACAATTAAGTCTTCTATTATGTTTCCCCTACCTCTTATAGGTAAAAGACACTGGATAATGGCAGCATTTCTAAGCAGGCTCAGATGGAAAGAAACCTTATTTCACATCTTATATTGTCATGAAATATGATAATATAGCTATGATACTGCATTTCAGCTCTGTTAGCCTAGTTCAGTGTGTATGGACACATTGCAGGCTGAGGAGGCTAATAGACTCATTGCGTGTCAGTAGGGCTCTCAATGTATAAAATATATTAAATGAAGCTGTTGCCTGTCTGAGTCTGTTTATTTTTAATAGCACTTAATTTTCCACAAGCTTCTTACTTGTGAGAGATGAGTGGATGCCATCACTGACTCAGCAGAGCCATGATTTTTGTAGGTCATTGTCATTTAATACCAGGTTCAGCAGAATGCACATTTATACATCAGCTAGGTACTACTATTATTGTTGATGAATTAAGAATTTATCCAAAACTGTAGGTATGTTTTTTTGGAAAATTAAGAGATACTGGCCTAGGGAAAAATCCTACACTGCAGTTACTGAAGCGATTGCATGCATTGTGTCTGAGAATGAGCTGCTAACAGAACTTGGGAGTCATTTAACATGGTGCATCCTCCCCTGCCCCACTTCTCCAGTCAGTCTGGCTCCTCCCTCTCCTGAACATTCTGACTCCTCCCTCTCCTGAACATTCTGACTCCTCCCTCTCCTGAACATTCTGACTCCTCCCTCTGTGCCCCCCTTTACCATCTGCTTTTCCAGCTGCTCCCGCTTGCGCTCCCAGTCGGCCAGCGACCGGACGATGGTGTCCTGGGGGTTTGTGGGAGGGGGTGCATCGGCTCGGCTGGGTGAGGGAAGGGCTGAGGAGCGGGGTGTCAGGGGGGCCACCGTCTCCTCCAAAATCCTCCTCTCCTACAGGGCCAGTGGTTAATTATATCACTCATAAAACCCTGATACAGCATATTTTATTTTTATTTTTCCCTTATATAATATAAAACATGATAATATTAAAGAGCCAACCTAAATCGGTACATAATCACTGTTTATGTTATTCCTTCAATTATTTCATGGGTCTCTTTCCAGTTAATGCCATATGAAGGAAGCACTCCACCACATCAGTACAGAACAGTTTCCTCATGAACTCTGATTAAGCAGTTGAATCTTCTGAAAAAATCCCTCCCCGTTCAGCTCCATGAGCCACAATACACGGGTGAGAAAACAGTTAATTGTTTAACAGTTAATAGTTTCACCTGCATAAAGGAGTAAACAACAGTGAAGAAAAACAACAAAATAGCACAAAAATGCAACAAAAGCTAACAACTGCGTGAAAACACTTTTCAAAGAGAAAGCTCTATTGTGAAAGGGCCCTCCTACCTCTTCATGGTACTTCCTCTCCTCCTCCTCCACTTCCTTCTGTGCTCTCTCCCACTCTCTCTTCAGCTTCTCCTGTTCCTGTTGATACTTCTCCTGTCACCACCCACCAAGGCACGCCACAGGTTACATACGGAAGACAGACAGTGCACAAGGACCAATGAACACCAACCTGCCCTCTCCCATATATTGGGAGGCCAGTTAGCTTTTAGTTGTAATTAGCTGAACCGACATCTGCAAACTGACAAGAGTAGTAAATAATGAGGGCCCTAGCCCTCCAAAAACAAAACCTCCCACTGATAACACTTACTATTACCTCCAGGTTCAAACTGTACTCTTTTAGTTTCTAAGCTGTTTTGATTATCACTTTATTCATTCAGCATTAATGACCACTCCAGCAGATGGAGCAAACCAACATGACACAAAGCCACTAATGCAGCCAGCAAGCTGTCAGGAATCAAGAATATACTTTTCTCCTTAATGCACTGATTCAGTTATCATTTATCTTAATGGAATGACAGATCCCATGCCGTGTCTGTGCAAAGCAGGGAAGTGCCCAGAATGACATCATCACAAGCAGCCAACCACGGGGGGAAAAACACCATCATGATGATGACAAGGACGCTCCTTTGCCTTCAGCTGCTAGTAGAGGTCAAAGGTCAAACTGGGCCACCACAAACTCGCAGCATGCAGAGAAACAGGCAACAGGAACGAGAGAGAAGGAAAGAGAGGAGGAAGGAGGAGGTGACGGAGAGGAGGAGAGGGAGGGGGAAGACCAGCAGAGATGTGAACACGACGAGCTCTAGGTGCACGGAAATTGCAGTGTTGCCACGGTGGTGACAGTGATGCCGCAGCGACCTCGGTGGGAAGGACAAGCTGGCGGCGTGGGGGGCAGTGCGAGGCGAGGTCCAGGGTGTGTGGTAATATACCTGAAGCATGCGCTCCTGTTCCTGCTGCCATATTTCTTGGCGCTTACGCTCTTCGTCCGGGTCCCAAGACCAGTGATCAATCCGCTTTGCCAGATTCAACACTGGGGCTGTGATCTGACAGGGCCCGCGCACACAAACACACCACAACAGAGGAGGGAAGGTGATAGGAATGTGCTACAGGTACTATCGCCGAGGCTACTCTGGAAGTGAACAGTACAGAGAAGGAAGACAGACAGAATCCAGGATAGTGGAGGCAGACTAGGCTGGGTATGGTGATTCCTCATCTGGCCTTCACACATCCATAACTGTGTCATTGTGGTCATTTTTGTATTTCAGTAGATTTCAAAAAATAGATTCCTACAATGAGAAGCCATTTCCCATATCTGCACAATTTAATCGACTTGTTTCTTTTTTTTGTTTGTTCATAAGTTGTTCTCATTCTATAAGAAATGATGATGCACATCCATTTTGATTTGGCTCGGCATTGTTATGACTACTGATTGATACACAGCTAACCGCCAAAATAAAGTAACCACCAACATAAAGTGTCTTAATAGGGAGTTGGGCCACCACATGCCTCCAGGACAGCTTCAATGTGCCTTAGAATAAATTCTACCAGTGTCTGGAACTCTATTGGAAGGATGAAACACTATTCTTCCACGAGAATTTCCATCGCTTGGTGATTTGTTGATGGTGGTGGAAAATGCTGAATGGTGCCACCCCGGAATCTCCCCTAAGTAGGGTGGCCATATGTCTGGCATTATGTCGGACAGTCCGGTTTTCAAGCGCTCTGTCCTCCGTCCGGCACGATCCTCTGCCGGACGCCAATTTGTCTTCCTTTTGAAGTCTAGACTAGAAAAACACCCAATTCTTCATTAAGTCACGTTTGAAGATTCAAACGCTTCCTATTGGTTTATGTATTTGTCAAATAAGGAATCGCCTGTGTCATTGGTCTAATAAATGTCAACAAACACCATGCTTTAATACGACATTCTTACGTACATTATGGGCACGAGTGGCAAGCCACGCGATTTTTCTTTAAGTGCTATCGGCCCTGCAAATTGCAGAAACGGAAGACTTCTTACAACCCAGAGTGGTCAAAGGAGTTTGGATTTCAGTTAAATCTGTATAGGTTATGGTTTTAAATTGGTCATATAATTACAAGTTAAATTGTCGCTACCTGAAGTGTCCTCCATTCTGGGGTTTTGGAAATGGCCACCCTACCCCTAAGTGTTCAATTGAGATCTGGCGATTGAGATGGCCATGGCATATTGTTTACATCATTTTAATGCCCAACAAACCCTTAATTTACAAAGTGTTTCTTTTGTTTTGGCAGTTACCTGCAGATAGATAGTTACATTAAGAGGAGTAATCTCTTAATCTTAATCTTAAAAAGGAGTTTATTTAAAATAATAGAAAAATAGCTGGTTATATAAACAATACTCAATTTCTGTGATCATTATGTATATAAATCACATACTTTTTATGAATATAAGACCCCTGCATCTAAATACTGAAATGAGATAGCTCTGACCATAAATTTCATTATATCCATTGAATTTGTCACTTTGTAAAGCCAGATGAGAAAACACATGAAATTATGTTTTAAAAAGGTTTTCATTGCATTATTTTTGCACCGTTTCATGGTTTGGGTGTGGTCAGGGAGAGCTGACCCTCATATGGAGATATTGGACAGAATTGAACAGATACTTACAAAAATGCTGTCCTTCTCCATGGCCTCTGTGAAATACACACAAGGGAAAGATACATTTCAAATCCATTTCAAAACAGATCATGCAAGATTGAGGTGTCTTCATACAAATACATGGCACAGCAAAACTATTTATTCAAGGCTGTATGAATTGAACTTGAAAATGTATAAACTGCAGTTTGGAAATAAAAAAATAAGACTTATAATAAAGAAGAACTCTGCAAAAGGTCAGACTTATAGTCAAGCTGCCAACGTGAAATAACCCAGAATGCCATGGGAAGCTGAATTGTCATGTACTATACAAACTCTCTTTTCAGGACACTGTTCCTCAATAGCATGGTGATGCTACATCCTAAAGCACCTTTACATGGTTCCCAAATAGCTAAAGACAATTCAGCTGGCCAGTCACATGTCAATTCAGCAGTCACACATCACATGGCTTTCATCTGCTCGGCTTAGCTGGACAGAGAGACAGAGGGATGAAGCAAGAGACACTGGGCTTTGGGCCGAGAGAAAGAGATGGCCACCACAATGGGGGGAAGGTCCTGCCGCATCTCGAACTTCACCGTCAGTACCCATGACATGATAACTTCACAGACAGCGCCTACGCTATGCTCATTTCTGTGACAGTGCCTACACTATGCTAATGGTGCTAACAGAGGAGCTAGCTATGGTTTATAACCCCAAACTGTTTATAACCCCAAAGGAGTTGCCCAAACTGCAGTGACACACAGGCATGCTCTGACAGAGGCCCCACCCCCTGTCCTCATGGCCAGAGAGAGTTCAGAGGACTCCCCTGTCAGGAACAGAATTTCCTGAATCTAGAAGTTGTAGCTGGGCACTGAATCTGGGACTTGAGAAACCAAAACTACCTGAATTACCCCCCATTTACTGTAAAAACCCGAATTGATCTCAGTTTGGATTGATGATCCAACTTAGACAAAACAAATTAGAAAACAGGTAATGGATAAAGTAATTCATACGATTAAAATCATTCCAAATTCCAAATTTGTTGATCTGTTAACTTTCGTAAATGTTGAGAACATGTGCTAAACATGGTTAAAAATAGCCATAATATTCATCCATAAATCATGTATTTTTTGTGTTTTTGAACACTATACACGCAGGTCCTTGTAGTGACTAAAGGAAGTCCAGTTGGGACATTATGGGTACATACACTACATAGAACATAGAGGCTTGTATCGCTCTGTGAGGTTTGGGGGATATGAAAATAATTTGGAATCTTGGAAGGAATTTGGAAACTTGAAGTCTTGAAATACACACTTCACTATAATGATCTTCCTGCTAAGAGAAACTCACACTTTCACATCTGAATCAGTTGCTACACTAAAGCACTACTCCTTGTACTTGTTAACTGAACAAAGTATCCATCTCATTGTGCAACAGACATACACTTCAATATGTCACAAAATATAGTAACCACTTTATAAACACATCTAGGATGTACAGTACTGAGGAGGTGGGACTGATATGAACAATGAGAGTAAGTGCACTTAAGTCGTGACTGGAAAGCTGTTGGAGGACACACAAATATATAGTGTTTTAAACTTTCTGTACATAAACAGGGAGGAGGAGAGACATGGAGCAGAGATTGGGGGATGGACGGACAAACGGGAGGAGTGTGAAGGCACCACACACTATCAGCCAGCCCCTGTGGAAGCACCAGGGAAACCCTGTCTGCTCAGGCAGAGCTCAGCCAATCAGAGAGAGGTTTACCTGGCAGGCTGAAGAACTCCCAGCGCAACCTAGATTTATCGGCACTATAAGCCAAGTCTAAGCCACGCCCAAGAATAAATCAATGGGAGGGAGGAGAGAAGGGGAGATAGATATCAAAACCATGAGCCAAGAAACCAAACCACAGGGAAGGCAATAACATAAATGGGGTTACAAAATGAAAAGCGATAAATAGAGTAAAATAGAAGCTAATGTTTAATAAAGAGGGCAATCTGAGGGGTTACATTAGTGTATTTCCAGTTCATGTTCCTTGGGTTGCTCTGTTCATCTCAGTCTCAACTTCCTCTTGCTTGAGCTTTTTAAAAAACTGTTCTCTGTGACCCTGTGCTCACCTGCACCTGTATCTGTGAGATGTTACTGAAATTTACCTGACACCAACGAACCACAGGGTGTGTCGGTGTGGGGCTGTGGTGGCTCAGTGCTCTTTGTAGGATGACCGTGTGCTGATCCATCTCTTTTCTGGATCAAATCCAGGGAGCTACTGAGCTGAGGAAAGAGACAGACAGTCAGTCCAATGTCCATCTTGTAGGTAACAAAACAGTATTTTTAAAGTAGAGTACTGCAGGAGGAGGGAGTACTACTTGGGTCTAGAGGGGAGTGTTACTGGGGTCTGAGGGGGGGTATTACAGGGGTCTAGAGGGAAGTGGGGAGTGTTGCTAGGGTCTGAAGGGGAGTGTTACTGGGGTCTAAAGGGAGTGTTACTGGGGTCTGAGGGGGAGGGTTGCTAGGGTCTGAAGGGGAGTGTTACTGGGGTCTAAAGGGGAATGTTACTGGGGTCTAAAGGAGAGTGTTACTGGGGTCTGAGGGGGAGTGTTACTGGCAAGGCCGTAACCATGGAGTCAACATTGGGGGGGACCAAATCAATTTATTTATATTTTTTATATCAGCTAGGCTATATATTGGGGGGGACATTTTGAGCATATCTGAATATTGGGGGGGATGTGTCCGGCCTTGGTTACTGGGATCTGAAGGGGAGTGTTACTGGGGTCTGAGGGGGAGTGCTGCTAGGGTCTGAGGGGGAGTGTTACTGGGGTCTGAGGGGGAGTGTTACTGGGGTCTGAGGGGGAGTGTTACTGGGGTCTGCAGGGAGGGTTGCTAGGGTCTGGGTTGTGAACTGGTTCTGGGCATGGCTGAATCCTCAGTGGCCCACCTGTGTCATGCTGGGCCGATCGGTGGTGTGCTGGCTGTGCGTCCCTGTCAGCTCAATCTGAACAACAGTCGTAACTCCAGATTTCTGCTCTGTTTCCATAGCACCTACCTCGGAGCCAGCCTGCGCATCAACCAGCTTGTCTTCTGGAACCACATCAAATACCAGGGTTTGAGCACAAAATACAACATAGTCTCAATATTTGGACTATTCAAAGATTGTATAAAAAATAGCCCTGTCTGTTATAAGCTGTGAACACGACTCACACATCAGGGAATAGATAAATGCTTCTTTTATTTTTAATAGATAAATGTATTTATGTAAATGTATATACACTGCCTGTCCCAAAAAAAAGTCACACACTCTAATATTTAGTTGGACCGCCTTTAGCTTTGATTACAGCACGCATTTGCCGTGGCATTGTTTTGATAAGCTTCTGCAATGTCACAACATTTATTTCCGTCCAGAGTTGAATAAATTTTTCGCCAACATCTTGTATTGATGATGGGAGAGTTGGACCGCTGCGCAAAGTCTTCTCCAGCACATCCCAAAGATTCTCAATGGGGTTAAGGTCTGGATTCTGTGGTAGCCAATTCATGTGTGAAAATGATTTCTCATGCTCCCTGAACCACTCTTTCACAATTTGAGCCCCATGAATCGTGGCATTGTCATCTTGGAATATGCCCGTGCCATCAGGGAAGAAAAAATCCATTGATGGAAAAACCTGGTCATTCAGTATATTCAGGTAGTCAGCTGACCTCATTCTTTGGGCACATAACATTGCTGAACCTAGACATGACCAACTGCAGCAACCCCAGCTCATAACACTGCCCCCACAGGCTTGTACGGTAGGCACTAGGCATGATGGGTGCATCACTTCATCCGCCTCTCTTCTTACCCTGATGCGCCCATCACTCTGGAACAGGGTAAATCTGGACTCATCAGACCACATGACCTTCTTCCATTGCTCCAGAGTCCAATCTTTATGCTCCCTAGCAAATTGAAGCCTTTTTTTCCAATTAGCCTCACTGACAAGTGGTTTTCATAAGGCTACGCAGCGGTGCGTGTGGAAATGCTCTTACTTTCACTATTAAACATAGCCGTGAGTTCTACTGTTGATTTTTTACGATATGATTTCACCAAACGTTTAAGTGATCGCCGATCACAATCATTCAAGATTTTTTCCCGACCACATTTCTTCCTCGAAGATGATGGTTCACCACTATCCTTCCAGGTTTTAATAATGCGTTGGACAGTTCTTAACCCAATTTTAGTAGTTTCAGCAATCTCCTTAGTTGTTTTCTTTGCTTGATGCAGGCCAATAATTTTTCCCTTCTGAAATAGATTAACATCTTTTCCACAACCACAGGATATGTCTTCCGACATGGTTGTTTAAGAAATGAGAAGCTACTCACTGCATCAGTTAGGGTTAAATAACTTGTTGCCAGCTAAAACATATTAATCACTGCAGTAATTATCCAATGGAAGGCTCTTACCTATTTGCTTAGTTAAATCCAGGTGGTGACTTTTTTTTGGCCAGGCAGTGTATGTAATTGTCAAGCAGTGGCGGTGATTATATCAGTGGCAGTGGTGGTCTGAAATAATCTGCAGTTCTGATAGCAGCCACTAAGTGTCAGAGTATACAGCAGAGAGTGCTGCTATCTGTGGGAAACCATGCCCTCCAGACCTTTCCTTGGTGAGGATGCAGCCGTCTCTCCCCTATCCCTCCTCTCCTTTGGGGTCTCGTTGCATGCTGCTCCCTGCAGCTCCTGTTGGCGACATGCAGACAGCAAGCAAGCTTATACACTTCAAAAACATAATCTCTTCCAACAACAGACTTGGAATCACTGATTTAATTGTACAAAAATTAACTGGCCAGCCCTAATCAAAAATGTCCTGCTTACATTCATTAAACTAGTCATAGAATTAAGGATGAATCATCAATTTAGCAGACCCTCTGGCTATCTAGGACCAGGGTTGGCCACTGATACTCTAATATGTTCTAAATGACTAAATGGCCAAGGTCTCACTAAGGACGTTCAATATAGTGAGGGTATCTTTTGCTGGGTACACAAAACCTAACAAAGGCAATTACGGCTAACCTGTCTCATGACGGTGGTTATCGACTCGCTCTGTTAACCCTGGTTTTTCTGATCGAGCTATGAGCCTGTGCACACAAAAGTGGCGGCGTTTGTAACACAGCCAATCGCATGCAACAGAGCACTGTTTCACGAAGCAGGATTGGTGAGTTAGCGAGCTAACTTTGGGTTTAACCCTGGGTTTTCAGTCTCACGACTGTGACTCACCCATGGCTGCAGGTGATGGTAATGTGAGTGCAATCTATTGCACCAATCACTTGGAAATCATATGAGAAAATTACACCACACTTAATTTATTTATTATTCATAATAATGTGGCATCACAAGTGGCTGCACCGGAAAATGGATGCCATAGCCCTTTAATGGATGCCTAGCCCATGGTTCTCTGTGGCTTAGTGGGTAGAGCATGGGGTTGGCAATGCTTAGGTTGTGGGTTCATTTCCCACTGGGACCACATATACTGAAAAATGGATGCATCACTACTGTAAGTCACTTTGGATAAAAGCGTCTGCTAAATGGCATATATTATATTATTATATTAATTTTTGGGAGCCACTGGAGGAAACAAGACTACAATTCCCAGCAGCCTGCAGTCCCACTTAATGACCTGCTGAAGCCGGTAAAGCCTGAGGACTACTGACAGCTGAAGGCAATTTGGAGGCCTATTTAAAGGACTGTTTTGTGTCACACTGAGAGGGAGTAGGTTGGTGTGTTAGAGTGATGGAGAGTGGGTGATGATTGCTGTTTTGGATTGTTTTGTGTACCGATTTTGGATTGACAGAGGAACTAGATTGGATTTCGACTTTGGATTACGGATTTAGACCAAGAGAAGGATTGTGGACTTTATGTGTGTTTTGTCAAGATTACTGTAATAAAATTATCGTTTTGTTTTGAATACTGCTGCTCCAGGTTTTTCAACTGCCTACGCCCTCTTCAAGGGTCCTTGAGTGTTGCCCCACCCCAAGTGGCACTACAATATATATAACTATATAAACTGTATGTTTGCTCAGGTTCTCCGCATCACCAACGGAATACGTATATGTACTGGTGGCTAGAAAACGTAGGGCAATACATACAGTTTGCTGCACAGTGATCATATGGCTTCGACGAGTGGCATTTGTGACACGTGTCTCTAGAAGCTTGCAAAGATACAGATTCTCTGCGGAGGGAATATTGTATCTCTGATGTTAGCCTAAGCCCAAAGTTAGCCCAAACCCACTAATCCTGCTTCGTGACACAGGCCCCAAATGTCTGAAAAATATGAAAAATATGAGCCGTTAATCCAGTAATATGCAGTGTTTACTGTGGGCAGGGATCCAGTGTGTGCAATATGCAGTATTTACCATGGACAGGGATCCAGTAAGTGTGACAAGCAGTGTTTACCGTGGGCAGGGATGTAGGTCGTGTGGGCGTTGTGTCCTGGTCAGGGTGGGCAGGGGTTGTGTCCTCCAAAGCACACTTTGTGGGCGTGGTCCCTGCTGACACGGGAGCCCGTGCCGGGGAGCGGGGGGCGGCGGGCCTCATGGGAGAGATCTGCCCCGCCCTCATGGCCTCGACACTGCCCTCAGCTCTGCTGAACGGTTCCCCTGTCTCTCCGTTCACTCGCACCATCCCGTCCACCTGCGGGAGTACACACAGCAGGACCCTCAGAGATCTGACCACACACACACACACACACACACACACTGTACACACACACACACACACACACACACACACACACACACACACACACACACACACACACACACACACACACACACACACACACACACACACATACTGTACACACACACACACACACACACACACACACACACACACACACACACACATACTGTACACACACACACACACACACACACACACACACACACACACACACACACACACACACACACACACACACACGGGGCCTACAGGCTTTAAGCTCTGCCATGTGTGTGTATTTCACACTACTGGCTACAGGAGGATTAAGCATCACATTTCACCTACAACACTTAATGGAACACCAATATACAAATAGCTCTGTGTATATATATTCATTTATTGGAGGATTACAAATTTCATAAACAGTTATGGAACACCAATATACAAATGCTCTGTGTATATAACTTTATTCCTCAAATGCTGTTGTGGCATGTAGCTTATTCTGAGGACATTTCTGCTGTGTCTTTATGTTTCTCACATTAATATGACTCTGATTCCTGTATTCAGCTGGGGGGACATTGATAAAGATACCCTGGGGCCTCACCCTGACTGACTGGAGGCCCATCGGTGAGTTTCTGGGCTGGACGTAAGGCTTGGCAGTCAGCAGAGGCACTGGCTTGCTTGGGGGGGTGCGGGTGGGTGAGAGTTCCAGGGAGTGTTTGTAAGCAGGCTGTGTTGGGGGCTTGGTCTGGGTTTGGTGGACTGCTTTCACAGTGGTCTCCACTGTGGCAGTTAACTTGGGCATTGGGGCGGACCTCATGGGACTGGAGTCCGGGGGCTGGGAGGAGGAACTAGGGGTGGGGCGAGATGAGGGGACAGAGCCAGGTAAGGGGGCAGGTCCAGGGCTAGGGGAGGGCACAGCGGCAGGAGCAAGGGGCTCCGTCAGTTTGGGCAGCTGCAGCCGCTCCAGCACGGCGTCGCTGATGGTGAAACGCAGGGCGTAGCGCTGCAGGATAGACGCAGCCTCCTCGGGGGTGCGGGCGTTACGGTACGCTTCATGCAGCTCCTGCTCTCTGCGCTCCCTGTAGAGAGAAGGACAACCATGATTAGACCGAGACCACGGTCACTATGAGAGAAGGAGACCCAGGTCACACAGACACATTATTGACACCATTCTCATACTTGTCCTCCACAATCTCCTTGTAGGTCTTGATGCTCTTTCTCCGCTGGGACAAACTCCCATTTCCAGTCATCAGTTTCTCCATCATCTTCCTCTCCTCCTCCTTCTTTATCAGATCCTGTGACGCACTCCTCCTTCGATTCTTCCAGCGAGCCAAGTCCTGCCGCACCAAACACTCCATTACAATCATTATCATAAACATCATCATGACCATCATCACAATTATCATCATCATCATCATCACTGCAATAATCCCGACATAAAACTGGTTGAGTACCTTGAGTGCCCCACCAGATTCAAACCTGCAACCTCTCCAAAAAACAACACTGCACACTGATTCGGACGTTCCTCCAAAACATATTGTTCCTTTGCCCCAAAAAATGTCCTTTTCTCATTTGCTACATATTTACACATTTACCTTCACACCCAGTATCTGAGCCTTATAGTGGCATGTGTTTGTGGCAGTGAACTATGAGTCGTAACACAGTGACTATGGCGAGATGCGTTTGGGGCAGTGGCGTCTCGTGGTGCCACTCACGTCCTGCCACTGGTCCTCCTCCTCCCTCTGTTTGTTGTACTGGTTGTGCATGAGCTCGTGGCGTGTCTGATCGTGTTGCTGCAGAATGGCCTCTTCCTCACTGCGCATGTCAATCATGCTCACGCTCCTGGGAAAAAGGAAACAGGAAACAGTCACATTCCTAAACCCTGGGAGGAGCACACTCACCTGGGAAACCCCACGTTTGTTGTTGAGAATGAACAGAGAAAACTTGTTTAGTTCAGAAGGTTCTGTGCTTGATGGCAGGCAATCGTCCGGCCTAAAAATGAAAATGGTTAACATGGATCTTAACAAGATATGAGATAGTGACAGTTTAACTAGGGGTAACAACATTGCCTCTCACCCTGAGTGAACATTCAACAAGCAGTTTTTAAAACAAAATGATGATTGTTTACAAATAGTGCAGTGCTGTTATTCTCATTCGTCTGAGTGGCAAGTGGTGACATGCGTCAAGCATCCAGCAGAAGGCTGCATTGTGGGGGCGACCACCCTGTGACTGAAACATACTGGGGAAATATGCATTTATGAATTTGACCAAGAATCTGCCTCTAAAAAAACTGTCCACTGCAACATAAAACCCAGTGATTTTTTGGAAAGGAACGTTCAGAACACAGCACACATTTCTTCCTTCCAGTGTCCAAGCAGAGACAGACACTAATATTGCATGAACTTGTATAAACCCCGGATGCCTTGGGCGGTCTGTGGTGGGGAGCAGATGAGATAACGTGATTAGTTGTTTTTAGGGGAGATTAGAGTATAGCCTCTAAATGAACCCATTCAGTGCCAAGCACTCAGACACATGCTCTCCCGTATGCTGTGGGAGTACTCTCAGCTGTGATGTCCACTGGCTCAAGAATAAAACAACAATGTGATGCAGAGAGACCAACAGAGCAAGGCATCACTGCTGTAAGGCCGCAAGGCTAAAGAAAATGCCAAGATTTAGGTTAAAGAGATACTCTACATCCAATATAAATATTGGGCAGATCCCATAGTAAAGAAGACTGTGTTGGATGTCTCTTCCATTGAAAGTATAAAATGAAAGACTAAAGTTTATACAACAATTCTTGAACAATTTTAAACCACAATCACCCCAAACTTTACATTCCTGTTTTTTATTG
The DNA here is from genome assembly GCA_029706075.1 of Aldrovandia affinis. Lineage (NCBI taxonomy): Eukaryota > Metazoa > Chordata > Actinopteri > Notacanthiformes > Halosauridae > Aldrovandia > Aldrovandia affinis. Next base: position 586,894 of record JAINUG010000263.1, on the reverse strand, counting down.
GCCTACAGGAGAAAGATCCCAGCAATCCAAATAACCGCTAATCCTATGAAAGGAGACCAAAACAATTGGAAATATATATTAACACAGAGTAATAAAGGGTTGAGGAATAAATGAGTAAGCAGGATGTAAGGAGCCCCACATTCTGCTCCAGGATAGGCCAGAGACCTGGCCAGAATAGTGAAGCCCACACTGTGAGCTCATGCTTGTCCTTTGCTATAAACCAATGACTAATATGCAGAGAATCAATGGAACACACACACACACAAAAGAAAACACAACTGCTAAGGAGCACCTCCAGAACAGGTGAACATTCTGCAAGTTCTCACTGTGCAACGTGTTCACTGAACCTGACAAAAGCTTTCAATGAGCGCTTCAACCAATCACAGACTGCCCGTAGGGGGCACTGAAGCACCAGTTACACGTGATGGGGAAGCAACAACAGTGAGTGACTGCACATGAGTACAAGATGGAATGGAGAAACTGCTGGCATACTTTCAATCCACCCTGTTAGGCATTGCCATCCCAGAGTGAGGGCCTGGTCCTAATATAACACCGTGGCAGCCATTTCAAACACAAAAAACAGTGCTAGTGCTGACCTTGGACTCCCACACTAGAACCTGCTCAACCCGTGGGTTGTGTGAAGTGCACCACTTCCAGACTCGACAGTTGAGCACAGCTAGAGCATGTCAAGTGGTACTCTCAATTCAGCACAGTTAGAGCAGGTCTATTGTTACTCTTCGTTCAGCACAGGCAGAGTGTTACTCTCAATTCAACACAGATAGAGTTACTCTCAGTTCATGACAGTTAGAAAGTATTGAGTGTTACTCTCAAATCAGCACAGGTAGAATGTGTTCAGTGTTACTCTCAATTCAGCATGTTGAGTGTTACTCTCAGTTCAGCACAGGTAGAATGTGTTCAGTGTTACTCTCAGTTCAGCACAGGCAGGGAGTTTTATGGCGCTTTCCCACTACACAATACAGCACAGTATGGTACAGCAACCATCCAAATCCGTAACTATCCCCTTCCTGGATCGAGTCCCTGTGTCGTTTTTCTATCGCACAATAGAAGCATGAAGATAGGAAGAGTTAGATATGGATCCCCATTTCCAGCAAACGCTGCGATATGACTTGGTAGACCTTCTTGTTGCAAATGATGGACTGCAGATCTCCTTGATTTTGGTCTTCCGACCAAACACTGATGAAGGCTTGCACCTCAAGAACAGACCAAACTGAACTTTCCATGTTTCTTCTTCTTGTCCTGGAATGCAACCTTCTCCCGGTATTGTGATATTTAAAAACGGCGGTTGTGTCTGAGCCGGTCTGAGATTTAGCGTGACAATTCTGTGATGATTGCACTTGACCAATCAATGATCTGCAGTATTGCTAGCTCCACCATTAGCTCCCTGTTTGGCTTGCTAGTACCCTGGCAAGAGCAGTAACTAAATTCAGCATGGATACTTAGGTTCAGGTACAGTTCGTTTGGCAGTGGAAAAAGCGACAAAACGTGCAATCACGGATTGGTTACAATGCCGTACCGCACCATACTGTGTGGTGGAAAAGCGACATTAGTCTCAAATCTGCACAGGTGTTACTCTCAGTTTAGCACAGTTAGGGAGTGTTTAGTGGTACTCTCATTAAAGCACAGTTAGGGATTGTTTAGTTGTTACTCGCAGTTCAGCACAGTTAGAGCTTGTCGAGTGTTACTATCAGTTCAGCACAGTTGGAACATGAAGACATGGCCCACCCCTTCATCTGCTTTCTGAGGGACCCTATGGATCGACTGAAGGTGACAGCAAAAAACCCACAGCAAACATAAGCATGGAGCCAGAATGCATGCATGTGTGCATGTGTATGTGCATGTGTGTGCTCAAGTGTACATTTGTATATTTACAGGTGTGTGTCTGTAGGTCTGTATGTGTGTGTGTGTGTATGCGTATATCCATGAATGTGTGAGTGTTCATGTTTGTGTGCATGATTACATGCGTGTGCATGCAGCTCTTGGCACACGATGACATGAAGCACACGGGTGAAAGGTGCAAGCTGAAAACACGCACAGGCTTCTCTGTCCAGCCGAGATTTGATAAGCAAAACACAGAGAGAGAGTACAACTTACTCTGAGTCATCTGCCGCAGCAGTAGCTCTAGGGCTGAATCTACGGAGGTGAAAATTAAAAGAGCAAAGAGACGACAAATGAACTTTATGAGGGGTGGGGAATAAGGTAACAGAAACAAAAACACAATGAGAAAAACACCAGACATTTATGGGACCAACAATTCACCACTATGGAATAATGTAATCTCTCGCACAACTGGTGTGAAGCAGATATATTTTCTCAGGACTGTGAGTGAAACCAAAGTAGCTTGCAAAATTTCAGAGTTTTGTCCAGAACGGAACGAAGCAGCAACCCAATGGCCACTAAGTGTCACTCAAGAGTATTCTCACAATTCATTGCAATCTGTTAATGCACAAACCCCAAAATATCAGGAACATAAGCTGTTTTTATCATTTGCAAATGTGGTTCACATTCTTTTCAATTTAAATACCCAAGTCCAAACATCCGAGGATCTTTGTTTGACAGAAAAACTGTTTATGTCACAGTTATGCATGCCAAGTTCACCTGATTTCAGCATAAAAGGCTTTTGGGGTCTGAATTTCATGAAGGGAAAAAGTGAAAATGTGGCCTGTCATCACATTGAGTGAACCACAATAAATGTTTGGAATCAGAGTGATAAGTGATAAAGTAGGGCTCAGAATATCAGAGTCACCATTTATCAAAAATTGCTGTATTGATCTCAACACAAAACCACAAGGTTTGATGGGGCTCACATGTTTTTTAGCCCCAATCTATATAAAAAGCAAATAAATAAACAAATAAACATAGATAGATAAAAAATACTTTAAAATGAATGAATAAACCAAGTGCTTATTTTAGGTTTCCATGTAGAGGAAATGGGATGCAAATCTTCATTCACTTATTCACTCATTCATGTCCTGTATGGTCTTCTCAATGCCTTCTCATTCCCCACTTCTTGTTTATTCACAGCAACAGTCCATGATGTGGGGGGCATTTTAATGCAACACATGCAGGCTAGAGACACATGCATGTTCAACTGACTGATTGACAGTCATGAAGAGCAAACAAACTAAAGGTAAAAAAATGTATCCACTGGGTCCAGGAGTGGTTGAAAAGGGGTCACAGAACTGACATGCAGGCTGACAAGGAGAGTCATCTTCGTCTGTAGGGCAGGTATGTAGGTAGTGGTTAGGGTGGCAGAGACCGGAAGAACCTGATTTGGCATCCCAGCACTGACGTTGCCCATGAGCAGGGTACCTTCTCCTGATTGCTCCCGATAAAAATAAAATCCAGAAATAATGTGGGGTTACAGGATGTGTATGGACCGTTAAGTTATGCTATGCGCCCTGGCTACGCAACGGAAGGACCCTGTCATTGTCACGGTCATATTGCTGGGCAGAAACCAGATCCTGGGCGGGGGGTATCTATTCTGTATTTCTTTTATACTTAACAGTATAAAATAAAGGTCAATAAGAGTCACAATGTGACACTATGTGATGGAGCAAAACCATTCTTAGTGGTAGATTTGTCAGGAAGGGACCACTCTAGGTTTTGAGCAAGACCTGAAACAGTTCTAATAAAGACACTACCATAGATATCGCAAACACAGCATCTTATTAGAGAGGATGGGGAGTCTCACATTGGGGGGAGATCATCATCTAACCAGGAGGGTCTTCGGTGCGGCTTGTCTCCATCCGTTCCCGCCTTGCTGGCCCCACCCTGTTGGGTGGCAGGTACGGGCAGGAAGTGGCTGGGGCTGGAAATGGTGCGTTTGGGGGAGATGGCTTCTGTGCTCCGGCCTCTGCAGGCCTCCTCCCTGTCCCCCATTCGAGGGTACCCCCTCGCCATGTCTGGGCTGTCTCTGGGTGTCCTGTCCCCAGGGCTCGTCGAAGTGATGGAGGCTGTCATGGTAGCGGTTGCCATGGGCGTCCGGTATAGTTCCGCTGAGCACGAGAGGCTTGAGCTACTGCTGAGAGAATTACCCAAGGGGGCGGGGGGGAGGGAAGGGGGGGGGGAAAGGGGGGATAGATGCCAGGAACAGAGGACCAAATTCACATTTCAGAATTAAGCTGGAAAAGCTCAAAAAGCATAAAAATATTCATATAACCAACCATGGAAAGAACAGAGTCATGTAAACAAAAGCGAAACAATACAGCACAAAACGTGCTATTCATTACATTCCCCCATAATATAAATGGTCAGAAAAAATAAAATAAATTACGAACTAAATTATGAACTATAACTCATACAATACTGGAGGAGTGGAGGAGATTACTGAAAAAGCATCTTTCAGTCTTTTAGATCGATATAAAGACACATTGTTTAAAGACACCCAAGGGACCAAAGACATTTTCAGTCCCAGACACTCATACATACCCCATATACAAAAATCAAACATTCGCTTTAAAGAGGAGCCATTTCCTCTGACCTGTGCAAGGCCGACATTTTTTCCTGCTCCGTGGGTCTGATGGATGGAGAGAAGGGGCCGGAGGTGGATGTGGCTTTGAATTTGGCAGATCCAGGAACAGGCAAGAATAGGTTAAAGGTTGGCTCAGCACCCCTTGGCGCTTTCTGGAAGTTTCCAGTTCTGCGTGCATGCATGTCGTCTTTCTCCAAATCTGGAAGGCGCTCATCTTCATCATAATCGTCATCCTCATCATCATCGTAGTCATCACGGCTGCTGTATTGCACGGTGGTTGCATGGACAACCTGGGCTCCATCAGGAGATGGCTGAAGAGCGGCAGCAGCGTTTTTCTGGGGTTCTTGGTGATGTATTTCTGATCTGGCAGGACTGTGGTGGGACATTCCAAGGGGACAGGGCCAAGAATAGTGCCATGAGGCACACCGATGATTGTTTTTCATCATGCCAAAACAACAAACCACCAGGCTGGATTATGCATGTTTTTATAGGGTAGTTTAATGTTTATGGGAGATCAGATCGCATAATTTTTTTTTAACTTTGTTGAAATAGTTTTTTATATTAATTTTAAAAATAATAAACATTTTTGAAGATGTATGACTGAGCAATGTACTTAAGATCCAAATGAAAGTTCACAAACAAAACAGACAAGGTCAAGGCTGCCATGTAAGATCTCATTGAGTTTAGCCCCTTTACAAAACTCCTAACTGGATTATTCATGCCACCAGAGCCATTCAGTCTTTGAACAAGTGATAGACGTGACAATGCACTACTACCACAAAACTTGCAACATCACAAATGGACAACTCAACTGCCAATTAACCAAAAATACTCTCGTCACTCCACAAAACAAACAAAGCATTAAACAGTCAGAAGTGCCTGATTAATCACAGCACTCCACCACAAACGTGTTAGCGATGAGCATACAGACATGTGCAAGGGTTCATCCCACCTCAGCTCCAGTCTGGCTTTGGGGCTGGTGGTGTTCACCTCCGCCCTGGTTTTTGAGTTAGCCAGGGATGACTCCTTTTTGGCTTTGGGGCTGTCAGGCAGGGCCTCTGTCTTTTCTTTGGGGCTGTCTGGCAGGGCCTCTCTCTTAATGTTGGGGCAGTCTGGCAGGGCTTCTCTCTTGATTTTTAGGCTGTCTGGTAGGGCCTCCCTGTGGACTTGCAGCTTGGACCCCGGCAGAGGTAGGAATCTATTGAAGGAGGGGCCACTGGGCTTCTGGTAGGCCCCAGTCCTGCGTGCCAGCATATCGTCTTTCTCCAGGTCAGGCAGCTTTCCCTCCCTTTCCTCCGCCTCTTCCTCCTCCTCCTCTTCCTCACGCTCTTTGTAAAGGGCCAGCTTCTCGTCCAGGGCCTCGTTCTCTCTCTGCACCAGCTCAGCGGGTGTGCCTTGGCCTGGCCCGCCTCCAATCACCGGCGGGAACACACACTCGGCATCACTCAGCGCAGTGCTGAACCAGACAGGGAACACGGACAGTGTGAGAGGGTGACCTTGCTGGCTGGGGGAGGGTCGTGCAGCCATCCACAGAATGCAAATCATTACCCACCAATTCACTTACTAGCGTCTAAAGTCAAATAATTAATGCAAAAAGCAAAAGGCAAAAATAAAAACGACACTGATCTATTGTTACTATAGACATCATCAACGCTAGCACACTTTTTGGTTCTTCTGAGTGTGACGACATGTCAGTCTCTGGGATAATGCACACTGCATGCTGAATCCGGAGCTTAAAAAGGAACAAAAGGCAAACAGTGCCAGAGAAGGATCTGTGCAATAGAGCACAGTCATGTAAAATGCAGCATTGAAGGTCAGTCCAGCATGAGCCGGTCTTATCGGGCAGGGTGGGGAGGGTCTGGGCTGCCGGGAATAGTCAGTGCAACAGGACATAGCACGGGATTGCAGAGCGCGGCAAAAGTATGCCACAGAGAGAGACCACGATGCAGCAAAGAGCATTCTGTCCTAGAGCGTGCTTGCGTGCGTGTGCGTTTTTGTGCATGTCTGTGTGAATTTATCTGTGTGTGCATGTGTGTGCATGTCTGTTTGTTTGTGTATTTATGTGACTGCGTGCGTGTGTGAGTGGGTTCATATGCACACAGCACGGCGAAGCACAGCCCCGCCATACCTGGCAGCCCGCTCGGTGAGCTGGGAGCCCAGGCCAATTGTGGGCGTGGCCACAGCAGCGGCAGAAAGGAGGCGGCGGAGGGTTTGGGCCTCGTTCCCCGGCCCCGCCCATTGCTCCTCCTCCTCCTCCTCCCCCCCTGGCCGCGCTATGCTCAGCCTCTCCCAGCACTTCTGGTCGATCTCGGTCACGGGCCCAAAGTGCACGAAGCGCTGCCGGCCACTGGGGGCGCTGCGCTGGGCCCGGGCTCGTCGGCTTGCCAGGTCGTCCAGCGCGGCGGTCTCCGCCTGGATGGCGGGGGGCTGGGAGCCCTTGTCCAGGCAGGCCTGGCACACAGGGGCAGGGGGGGCCTCACTGCACCCCCAAATCGGCACAGGTAGGGGCAGGGCACAGAGTAGGCAAAGACAGCATTAAAGGGCACCTCGAGCTGTTCCATGTTCACCTTATAAACATCATTTAACATGGACTCAAACTTCAAATGATCTCAAGGGCTTTTTTCAATATGTCTTGCAACCACAAGGGAACTGTTTATAGCAGTTGGAGATAATCAAATGAGCACCAAGAAGATGGCCCTTACAAGGTAGGTTTATAAATGCTTGCCATATCCTCACTGAGTTTTATTTTCCTGCAGAACAGACACTCAGTAAGAGAGAGATATATGAGTGAAAAGAATGAAGGGCAAAGGGGGGACAATTAATTTTATTGAAAGAAAGGGGTGAGTCATCGATATGTAGCTGTAGTTTGATACGTGGCGTCAGTACACAACCTTCTGTCCAAAACCTCTGATGTAAAAAAGCTTATTCTAAGACTCCACAGCAACACTGTTTCCTGCAGAAACAACAGAGCAGGCTCTTGTAAGAGCACAGCAAGGGACAAGAGACACAATCAGAATCCAAAGCAGCAGTCTCCCTGCCAGTGGTTTCCCTGGCTGCGTTTTCCTTGGCAGCCAAATGCTGGGGTAAAGCTGCCATAATCACTCCGCTTGACATTACAGCCACGCCCAACCAACAACTGTTCCCTCACGGCTCTGAGCCATATGTCTCGTTGCCAGACAACACTCGTAACGCCACCCTCCCCGGTCCCAGAGCTGCCACCAGAAAAGCCTTTGGAGGCTTAAAAACAACAAGGTACAACGGTAAAACTTTCCAGACGGGCACATTCACATGGAATTATAAAATAATGCCTGAATGCTTGAATACACATATCAATTTGAATATGAATAATAGCTTTGACAACATTCCCCTCCAGGCACAAACACCTATTATATCTGTGCCACGAGTGTTTGTGGGTGTTTGGGGTGAAACGGAGGCGGCGGGTGTTGGGGCTGAGGGCTTGTGATGTGGGCGCAGTGGGGTGAAGGGTGGGGGGGCACCTGGGCTCAGTGGTCATCTTCAGGCGCTGCCACTTCTCCAGGTCGGACTGGGTGATGGAGGCCTGCACGAAGGCCTGCAGGGGGTCTCTGTGGGGCAGGGTCCGGTTTTGGGCTCTCCTGCGGGACAGATCATCCTTCTCCACATTGGGCAGGGCCTGGGGTCCACCCCCCTGGCCACCTTCCTCCTGCTCCTCCTCTTCCTGGACCAGGGAGGCGTTCCCCTTACGAGGGACGATGCGGGATGTCTCTGAGGGAGGGGCCTCACTCTCACTACGGCAGATGTGAGGGGAAAACCCGTTACACACAAACGTGTTCTTCTAAAAGAGCAAGGCCAGTCACCCAAGGCAACCCATCCAAGTCACAAGCAGTGGCAACGGAAGCAATATTTTAAAATCGGTATTATATGATATTTTATGCTTCAGACAACTCCAGGAAGTGACTGTATTATCATATTACTATATTATACATTATACCCATATCAAGCTTCAGACTCAGGGAGCAATATTATAGCCATATTACGCTTCAGACTCTTTTTAGGAAATGATAGTCTAGCCATATTATGCATCAGAAACCTTTGCAAAACAATGAGACCCCTTTAAACTTTTGTTGTCTCTATGAATACCAGCAGGGATAGAATGACAAATTTGATTTAGGGGTTGTCAGCTTGCTTGCTGTGAAATATGTAGCAACACACCAACACAGGGAATTCAACGAGCAGGCCACTGCCATGAACACTGACAGACCTGTAAAAATGAGACCAAATGCTGCAGCTGCAGACTGAAAATGAGCAGTTTTCTGCACAGCAGTCCAAAAGCCAAAAGCATTGTGGGTCAAAAATATAACAACATGACCACCTGAAATATGGAGAGTTTAGAGAGACCTCTCATTAAGACTCTAGACTGGACTTCAGATAACCCTGGTCTGCTCCCACACAATAAGAGCTCATCAAGACATTCACTGATATGTGGACAGGATTGCAGCACTTCAACACTAGAGGGCTGCACAAAACCTAGAGGTATTATTATACTTGAAAAAAAGAAATTTTTAAACAAACAATTGTTTGGTGTTATGAACAGGATATTATTACCTGTCATCGTGTGTGTCTGCTTTATAATAAGTGTAATATTGGTAAGTGCATTATGGGTTATATTCAGTTTGGAACAGGGCACACACTGAGGTGTGGGGGCACCTGGGCTCAGTGGTCATCTTCAGGCGCTGCCACTTCTCCAGGTCGGACTGGGTGATGGAGGCCTGTATGAAGGCCTGCAGGGGTTCTCTGTGGGGTAGGGGCCGGTTTTGGGCTCTCCTACGGGACAGATCATCCTTCTCCACATTGGGCAGGGCCTGGGGGTTGCCCCCCTGGCCGCCTTCATCCTGCTCCTCCTCTTTACGGGTGACAATGTGGGACATCTCTGAGGAAGGGGCCTCAGTCTCACTGCAGTGCACAACACAGCACACACATACCCATACACATACAACACCAGCACGCACACACACACACACAACACCAGAGCACACCCGTACACACACACACACACACACACACACACACACACAAAACCAGAGCACAGACAAGGACAAGCGCCATGCAACGCAAACGACAACAGTTGGAAAATGGAAAAGGAGAAAAAAAACAAAGAAAAATATAATTGAAAAAAGCTCCAGACACTGCAAGAGTTTATGAAATATACACAGGAAGGACATTTACAAGGAGAAACAGAATGAAAGGGGCTCCAAGCAGGGCAGGGCACAGTAACAGCAAGCAATGACCAATCAGTGATTCACTTCCCCGTAGAAGCATCGCCCATGGCCTGCCAGTCACAGGCAAGCCCCTCCCATTGCAACACTCCACCTCACACAGCCGGTATTATGAAGTGTATTGCTCATCCAGATTCACCCAGGTTAAAATGCAGCAAAAGCACTGGAATACATCCCACATCAGAGTCAGGACTGCATGTCCTGGCAGCACACCTCTGTGGCAAAACACAGCGAGTGCAGGCTGGGTATTTAGTCCCATATCCAGCAGGCCCACACCATGCAGAACGCGCGTTGGAGGCTGACCTGAGCAGCCCCTGCTGCCGCGCCCTGCAGATCCCCTCCCACCTCTCCCTATCCTCGTTGCTGCAGGCCGAGGGCAGGAACTGGTGCACCCTGGGAGGGGGGCGGTTGCTCCTGGCCCGTCGGGATGCAAGATCGTCCTTCTCCAGGTCCGGCAGCCGGTGCCCACTCCCCTCCTCCTCCTCACTCGAGTCCCAGGCATGCTCCGGTTGCAGCTTCAAGAAGTCATTGTCCTTGCGCAAGATGATGTCAGGGACGGGAGGTGGGGCCTCCTCCCTCTGCTCCTCCCCCGCCACGGGCTTAAGGCTGGAGCAGGCGTTAAAACAAGTCGCTTTATGCTTTGCGGCCACCATGGTGCCCAGCTCCAGAGAACCTGCCCTCGACTTTACAGAAACATTCTCACAGACATGCACACCAGCACACACACACACACACACACACACACACACATGCACACGTGCGCACACAACACGCATGCACACATGGAGACTCACATACACATACGCACACATATGTGCATGAAGAGATGGAGCATCAGTCAGGCCCTTTTTCAAGTTTAAGTCAGCCATCTATAGGGACCAGGAGCTGATAATGCCAGCAAACACAGCAGCATTCCCCACCATACTGTCCACATTGAAGCTGCACAATTCTTCCCAATAGCATATACTGCATTACCATAATAATGAATGAGAGACCGTTTTTAAAGCTATCCTGTTGTGATGCCAAACCAATACTGATCTGTCAAATAAAGGCACACTCAAGAAAACAGAAACTCTGAACTGTTACGGTGACTGGGTATTTCAATGTGTCAGGAAACTACTCCACAAGCACCTCAAACAAACTCGGTGAAATCGGTCACTCCATACCTGTTTTCCAATGGACTAAATATGCATAAATTGTGAGCAACAAAGTATTGCACGTGCTGCATATTATTCACGTATATTACTCTCCTTTCTCCAAATCCAATGCCCTTAGACACTGATTTCCCTACTAAATCCAATAATGTATCATGCAGTGAAGAATTCTTTGAAGAATTCCAACACAATCACAACCTCTAACCATGCAATCAAAGCCTTACACAAATGTTTGGAGGGTTTATCACTGGTACAGCTCATAAAAGATTCAGCAACAGAGCAGATTACATAGATGAGTGTATCATTATTAAATCAATGCCTTTATTATCAAAAAATATATATGTATGCAGATATGGCACATTATTAACTTGAAATCAATGGCTGTTCATTTTCCATAGAACCTTTACATTTAATCTAGAGCACAAAGTGTTAGCAGGGGGGCAGGCGGGTTGGTTCTTATAGTTGTTACCTCTTTCTCAGTCATAGACGTTAATGTGTGCAAAACAGCTATTGGTACCTGTTGACACACTCAAGCTCATGCACAAAGCATACAGCAGTGTCTCTCCTCAGGCAGAGAACAAGAGAACACTCTGAACAAACTGAAGCAAAACCGAAGGTGAACTCGCCCCCCCCTGCCCCCCCCACAGGTAGGTCTGTTAGGGCTGGGGGTGGAGTAGGGACCCTCAGGGCCATGGCCTGGCTCCTTGTTAATAATGTCAGTTCACTCCACTCTAGCTGACCTGCTGTAGCGCACGGTGGCAGGCAGAACGCGTATCCCTGCCTTCTCCAGCTTCTGCATCTTGCGCACTTCCTGCTCATCTTGCCCCTCCCACAGGGCGGGCCCTGCCCTGCTCTCCCCTCCCCAGGTCACCATTTTCTGCTGGCCAGAGACCAAGACCAGGGGGCCAGACCCCACCTCTCTTTGTGGCCCCACCGATCTCTTACAGGGGGCCTGGCCATCCTCCTCTTCCAGCACAGACCCCTCCTCCTGGATAGTCTCAGGGTGGCTGGAGAGGTCACATGATGAATGTCACATGGTGCACAGGATGTTTTACACAACAGGGAAATACAGCCAGAGCATGCTGTTTACGTGTCTAGTGACAGATAACTACCCAATTCAGGGAAGGCCAGCAAGCCTCTGCCCACAACAGGACACAAACATTCTGATGTGAGATAAGTGCGCCCAGTCAATGGTCAGTTTTTGGTCTGTTCTGAGAAATCATGATCTCTGTGTAGGTGGGTATCCATTTGGAGGTGGTGATCCATGCACAATTCTGCTGACCTGACTGTGTAGATAGTTAGCATAAATCCAAAAGGCTAACCATGCATACATGGCTAGCTTACGTTAGCTAACTAGCCAGCTACGTTCACAGTTCTAAAAAAGGGAAGAAACACATTGGTGCAAAACTGTGCAAATTAATTCATGAAATATTTTTCTTTATTGTTAGCTATGTGAAATTAGACAGCTAAAACAAACTGTATACCAAGTTTTTAAACAAAGGCGTTGCAGACTCTTCAAGGAACAGATGTGACGAATGCTGCCATAAACCTTTCAAATAACAGACTTGAAAAAAATCTTCTGATATCTCCATATTTACGATCATCTTCCCGATGCCAAGTGTGAGTTAGAGCACCCGGGGTCGGGACAAAGAATTCACTCCCTAAATTCACTCCCTCCATATGGTTTTCTTAATGTGTTCATCAATCCAATAGGAAGGGTAAAGGTCTCAGAGATTTCCGCTCAGCTCCAGGTTATTACAAACCATTCCATCAGCATCTGCTACTGTGGCATTTATTACGGCGAAGGTTTTGTTTATTCGTACTGGTATTTATGACACATGGAGATATTTTACAGATCTTCAGTTCAAAGCAGGGGCTGTAGTCTGTAAACAGTCCTGTGAAAAGCTCTCTCCAGCAGAGCATGAAAATGTGATTAGCGTCAACACACAGACCACATGCCCTGAAACACTACTCTGGGAAATATAATCAGTCTCCTAAAATGCTACTCTGAAGCCTTTTTTATAAGGAATACATTGTTCTCAAAAAACACACACCTTTTTGTTAATAGCAGATGTGGAAATGTTAATGTGGAAAAGGTTTGGCCCATTTATAATCCAAGTGCTCAGTTCGGTATTTACTCAAATTCCAGATCACGCTTTTGCAAAACACTTCATGCACATCTCCTACACTCAACCAAATTTTCAGAATGAAATCCAGAATGTTCACATGGAAAACATACTTTTGAAAATGTTGAGCTGCAATCACCTCACCTCGCCATACGCAAATTGCTTAACTTTTAAATTATCGGTCCATTTTAAGATGAACAAAGATGCCACTATGTGAACTATGTTGAAGAACAATGCAACGGAATGGAGCAGAGAGAGGGAGAGAAGAGGAAGTGCAAGATGAAATTTGTGCAATAATTGTTGATCAACCATGGGTGGAGCATGAGGGAGGTTGGGCAGTGGGCTCAGACCAATTTGAGCAGCAGCACGGGCTAAAAGTAACAATGTGTGCAGCCATCAACCACCATGGGGTCCTCCATCACCATGCCACACTCAGTCCTTACAACACCAGCCACCTGCTTGCTTTTCTGTATATTGTCATTTGAGATAATCTCAGTTTCATTGCATGTTCATCCACATTTTTCTGCCACCATATTGTCACTTCCTCAATCCCATAGAAGATTTTTTTTAGCACACCATTGGAAGGTGTATGATTGCAATCCCCACCAGTGACTGACCCTTCTACAGGCAATGGAGGAGGTGTGTGGAGATACAACTGCAGATGCATTCCAGGGGTGGATCTGCAATGCCAGTCATTTGTCCCCCATTGCTTAGCCAAGGAAAACATCACTTGCAATGTTGATGAAAACCTCTGAGCAACCAGAAGCGGACGTTTTATATACTAATTCCTGTATTTACAGCGATTTACTTAGTGTATATCTATATTTTTTCTAACTGCAATTTGAATGATAAAGGTACACATGAATACAGACAAATCAGGGGCAAGCTGCTTGTGAGCCTGGTGAAAAGAGCTGTTAATGTGTGTGTGTGTGTATGTTTGCTTGGTATGTGTGTGTGTGTGTGTGTGTGTGTGTGTGTGTGTGTGTGTGTGTGTTCATGTACATATCTATGGTGTGCATAGCGTGGTGGGTGTGTGTGTGTGTGTGTGTGTGTGTGTGTGTTCATGTGAGCATATGCGCATGTGTGGTTATTTTGTGTGTGTGTGTGTGTGTGTGTGTGTGTGTGTGTGCATGTATATATGTGTGGTTTGCATAGTGTGGTTTATGTGTGTGTGTGTGTGTGTGTGTGCTGTGTATGTGAATGTGTGTGTGTGTGTGTGTGTGTGTGTGTGTGTGTGTGGTGTCTGTGTATGAGAGCATGTGAGTGTCTGAGTGAGTGAGCATGTGTGGTAAGGGGGTTACCTGAATGGTCTCTCTCCCCCGATAGGGGAGGTGGCTGTGCTCCAGCTGGCCCGGCCCTCTTCCCGCTCCGCCCTCTTCTTGCGCAACGGGGTGGGGACATACGCGCTCTGGTTGCTCTTATTGGGCAGGTACTGGTTGAAAGGCGCGACGCTGCGTGGCTCGCCGCAGGAGGTGCGGCGGGCCAGCATGTCATCCTTCCGCACGTCCGGCAGCTTCCTGTTTGAGGCATCAGACTCTGAGTCGCTGCCGCGGCCTGGGGATAAGAGGGGAGGGTGGTTATGGGAGCATGCTGCACACTTCCTGACTCCAACATTGACCAACATCATTTCAAATCACTTCAATCATCAAGTGTAAAATTGAATGAAATACTGCTGCTGTCATTGCAATGTATAGGGCTTAATGTCTAGGACAACTGTGTGCACATGCTGTGAAACCTTGCATTACACTCAGGATGCAGAGAAGGTAGAAGTAGAACGACATTCAAATCCGTATCTCTTTGCTGCTGTGAATGGTAGTGATGGCGTTTTTATTCTTTAAATTGGAACTTGCCGATAAAAGATATAGAAAAGTAGTACAGTGTAGCTAATGATTCTTCCCTCTCTCTCACACACACACACACACACACATATATATGTTTAATATATATATTGTGGCAGCCCAAGGAAATGGCTGCCTGGCCTTTCAACACATGCCACTGGAGCCAGAAAGACTACATTTCTCAGCAGCCCGCAGTCCTGCACCTGAACGAAGTCAATCGATTGGGACTACGAACAGCTGAAGGCCATTTGAAGGCCTATTTAAAGGACTCTTGTGTGTCACACTAGGAGGGAGTAGGTTGGTGGTTTTGGACAGTTTATTGTGGAGAGTGTGTCGAAGAGTGTTTTGGGATTGCTGATTTGGATTGTTTTGAGGACCCCGCTTGTGTACCGACTTTGGACTGTTTGAGGGACTGGATTGGATTTGCACTTGGATTACGGACATCGACAAAGATAAGGATTGTGGACTTTGTGTTGTGAATTCCCCCAAGGACCCCACCCTTTTTGTGTTTGTCAAGATTCATTTAATAGTGTTGTTTTGTTTGTAATACTGCCTCCTCCGGATTATTTAACTTGCCTACGCCTTCTGCAAGGTCTGTGAGTGTTGCCCAACCCCAAGGGACACCACAATATATATAATATATAATGTGGGCATGTCCATCCATCCATCCATCCATCCATTATCTAAGCCACTTATTCCTGGTCAGGGTCGCGGGGGGGCTGGAGCCTATCCCAGCATGGTTCCGGGCGAGAGGCAGGAATACACCCTGGACAGGTCAATCCAAGGGCACACACACCATTCACTCACACACTTACCTAAATTTAGACTCTCCAATTAGCCTAACGTATGTCTTTGGACTGTGGGAAGAAACCGGAGTACCCTGCAAACTTGGGAAACCCGAGACCTTCTTGCTGTGAGGCGACAGCGCTGCCTCTGTATGTCAAAAATATTAAAAATAATATTTAATATTTTTTGTGGAAACTTACCCTTTAAGGTTACCCTTTAACTGGAGTATAAACATATTTTTCTCAAAGGCCACCAAAGGTTTTGTTCAGAGAGCATCAAAAATGTGTGGTCAATTAGATAAATATGTTAAGTAATATTAGTATGGCTAGGTACTTGTATTACTTAATTACTTGAAATAAATACTGCTTTTAAAGAGTTCAAGTGAGACAAAAGTGGGTTAAAATATATATTAACACTAACATTATAAACAAGTTGGATGTTTTGAGTGTGTTAATGGTTGCTCACTGCTGGATAAAGCTAAGCACTTTAGCCCTGGCACCAATGTGGTGCTAACTGCTGAGTTCTGGCAGTGTATGACGGTGTGGGCTGTTTGCCAGGTTCAAAATTGAATCCCATTAAAACACACTCATGGTGGCCTCCTACACCTGGGTCTGAGTTTGCAGACTCTAGGTGTTCTGCTGTGGATACTCTGTGGGAGCGGTGGCAATATACTCTTTTGACTTGTTTGCAGTTAATTACACCTGTGCCAGAGTCTATGGCCCACGGTCTCTTCCCACCGCGTGGATTCCTCGACACAATGTTCTCCAGATGCAAGCAATTCTTTTCCGACACTGACATCATTTTCAAACGTGCGTGGAGGTTTCTCAAGAGCATATTGCATCCATTAGGCCATATGTACAACACATTGCTGTGAAGCGCTTGCTCTTCACTGTCTACGGTTGTGAAATAGGGCACTGATCAATGATCTCAGGACGATACTCTTATATTGCACAGTCCTGTCATTCCTAGAGCTGCCAGCAAAGGTCAAAGGTTAGGGAACAGAGCACTAACACAACTCTTACCAGAAAAAGCACAACTCTTAACAGTCAGACCCCTTTAACCAGTTAAAGTCCAGGGCTAATTCAGCAATTCTTAAAACAAATTCAACCCAGTTGGCAGTACCCCAAAATACCTGTTATATTTTCAAAAATAATGAGTGCAAACAAAATGTATGGGTACCGTATGGCATTAATTTGAATGTACTCCTGCCATCTGGTATACATGTTAGTAAATTAACTCAAAACTGTAAGTAAGGACCTTTGCCCTTGTGTCCTTACTTCAGTTGAAAATGTGGATATTAAATGTGAAAATGATTTAAATTAGTAATGAATTTACAAAAACCAATAAAAGACTATGTTAAACCTGGCAGCAGTATGCTCAACAAGTGTCAGACTGACTGCATCTTAAATCCTGCTGTTGTACTTAAGTAAATGAAATAATATTATTATGATCTCTATTCAGGCTGATTCTCTCCCTAAGCACAATACAGGGTAGGGTAAAGATCTACAGCAGTGAAGGTCCGCATTTATTACAAATACGTATTCAGCAACTGTTACAGTATTGCCCCATTGAGTAAAAGGAAGACGGACCGAGTCCTTTTGTCAAATTCATTCCAGATTTTCATCACAGAGTTGTGCAGTATAGCAACTTTCACATTTCACTCAGTAATTGTGTAGCGGAGCTCAGAAGGCGTGAGTTAAAGGTGAGCACGTGAGCGTCTGCTGCAAAGGGTGACGTTGATAAGAGTATGATTAGTTCCCAGAGTTGGGGACTTGAGTCTTTAGCTCAGCAGGCTAATCATCTCTCTTATCGCATTAAAATCCTCGGTTCGAAACTCGCTGCAGGCAGAATCAACTCTGTTACACTTGAACTAATGGAAGCAGCAGATTTCAATACGTTTTTAAACAATTATGCATTTCCCCAACTCTCTATTTTCTTCATTCAAACTCACGCAATGCCATTGATTTACTTTCTAATATTTCACATTTTGTCTTTGCAAACACATCAGTCTCCATTGTGTTTAATGTTAAATACATTTGATTCCTTAAAAATTACTACTACTACCAATTCTACAATATTAATGCTGTATTCAGAAGCATTCCCTAATCTACATTTTATTTAATACTGAATTCATTGCTTTCTCCGTTGCCTTGGACGTAGGCATTATTAATGAAAGAAGAAGGTAACCTGGTTGGAGGCAAGAGTATTGAAAATAGCACCAAAACAGGCAATATTCCTCTCAGAAAATTTGATGAAATGTACTGCATTTCCATATTAATCCAGCAGAGGGCTTATGAGACACTGAGAGGTGGGCCCAGTGTGTGAGATTACACAGGCTGGAGTCCTGTTAATGTCATGCATACCTGTGTGGGTAGGAGAGCACGTTTACCATATTAGTTTCATTGAGAGAAACAGCTGTCTTATGCAAACTGTCAGCTTTAGAGGAAGTACTTAAACTACCCATTTGCTCTAAGTAAGCTGGTCTGCAAATTTTCAAACCCAGCTATCATACTGCTGTAAAACCAGCTATCACACTGCTGTAAAACCCAGCTATCATACTTCTCTCAAACCCAGCTATCATAGTTCTCTCAGCTCAAGTGATTCTTTGAAACTTGTGTCTGTATGTCAACAGCAAAGACAAAATAAGTTTGTTTATAGAAAGGCTGTGTATCACAGTGTCATTTAGGGCAGTGGTTCTCAACCTTTTTTGTGCTCTGTACCACTAAAATATTTTCAACAATCCCCAAGTACCCCCTACCCATAATATATATATAGGCCTATATATTGTTGCTATTTTAACGTTACGTCAGTTGTGGCGCAAATATGGAGGACCGGTTGGTTCATTTTAAAAACACGTTGTCTTAATTTTGATGGCCTTATATAGAATATTATTTCAACATTCATTATTCTTTTTATTTTATTTATTTATTTATTTTGCAAAATACAATTAATTTATATTTATTTTGAGGTTTCAAAAACATTTCCAAGTACCCCCTGCAATTCCCCCACGTACCACTAGGGGTACGCGTACCCCCGGTTGAGAAACAATGATTTAGGGTATGAGGGAATAATTGTGTCCCCTGCCGGTGATCAGTAAGACATGGCGATCGGGTGATCCCACCAGAGGTCACCCGGGCAGTGACAGTACATTGCCTGAGTGCTCCTGTGTACAAGCTGGCAGTGTGTTGCTCCATCCCTCTCCTTCATATCAGCGCTAACTTCACCTGCGCATGAATTCCATTTAACACACGCACTCTATTCGGATTTGTCAGAAGTAGTAACTGACCATTGGTTTATCAGTAAAGTAAGTCACTGAAGTTTGGTAAACTCATAACATATTGAGTGAGAAATTAGTCAGACTCATAGGTTGTCTATATGCATGTATGAGTCTGATAAGTGAAGCTCGTGTTTAACACTGTGGTTCAGTTCTGTGTAAATGCTGTGGTCCACTTGTGTTTAACAATGTGTCTCATTTCAGACATACAAGATATATTGGATATACAGTGTCTGAAAATGCTTCACATGGATTTCATAAAACATAGATTCTGCTTGTTTTACTACAGTAAACAATGATATTGTGTGACTTGCATGAAAAACATATGTAACATAATGGAAACCGCAACATGCATCACATTGTATGTGCAATTCAAACTGTCCTGTCTGAGTAATTACATTTGATCCATATTGTGTCTGAATATAAATCAACCAGAACAAAACACATTTGTTTTTATATTATTTGCAGTAAAGTTTTTAAATTTACCGCATTTGACACCTTAAGAGATTGTGATCACAATTGCATCACAATGTTATGCAAACACCTTTTCAGATCATAAAATATTTAACAAAAACATAAATTACAAAATGAGATTATCCTAAATAACGTCCAGTTGGGAGGAGTGGTGGGAGTCTCTCATAAACTCCACATCTCATCGCAATGTTATGTAAACACCTTTTCAGATCATGAAATATTTAAGTGCTGAGGAACTGCAGCTGCAGGCCTGTTTATACCCACATGCTACTATAGATATAGTAACATGCAACTATAGCTACCTCCAATATGTTTGTGCTTTGAGCTTCATTCATGGAATAATCTTAGCTTCACAACCCTGTCAAATTAAAGCCATTACACTGAATTCCCAGGCCTTAAACCCAATATATTTCACTCCCAATGGCACGGTGCGGGCCCTGGGTGTGTGCCACAGCCTGGTATATTTCATATCTAACGGGGCAGTCCAGGGCTTGGATGTGTGCCACAGCCTGGTATATTTCATACCTAAAGGGGCAGTCTGGGGCCTAGGGGTGTGCCACCTCCTGGTATGTGTATAATCTATGTATAATGTATATGTGTGTTTGCACATGCACATTTGTGTGTGTGTGTGTACCCACCATCACTGCTGGTGCGGATGACCACGTCGGGGGAGGGGGTCTGCTGTGAGCGGGAGCCGAAGGAGTCCAGGCTGTCGAAGGAGTCGTCGCGCCCGTGACGCGGAGGTGAGAGAGATTCACTGCGCTCCGTGTCCCAGCAGTCGATGTAACCACTGTCTCGAATGTTCCTCTTGGGGCTTTCAGTGTCCTCGGACTCCTAACACACACACACACACATACACTGAATGGATTTTTAAGGGGACTCAAAGCAACGCTTTACTTAGAGAAGACCCTTAACTGCACTGAAAAAGGGAACAGAGTGGGATAGGAATGCACACACACTCTGTTAGAGGAAGCATCAGGATCCACTCAGATCAGAGAGACTGACAAAGATTGGGTACATGCTAGCTGCTCATAGCTCTCCACCCCATAAAGGGCAGCAAAGCACTCTGAGAGACCAGCTTCTCAGGGTACAGATGCCCCACTTCATTTTGGAATCACACTCCAAAAATCTCAGCTGCATACCAGGGCCCCGTATGTATCAAATATCTGAAGAATTACACTTAACACTCCTCCTAAGAGCTTACTTTGGAGTGAAATCATTCACTTAAAGTGGTCGGTAAAACGTAGTTATCAAGCAGCTCACACTTTCTCATAGGTAAGTCTTTAAATATTCACAAGAGTAACTTTTAAGTGTGTTTTTGCGACAATCACAGGTGTCGCAAATGAATAGATTAAGATGAGGTAATCAATCGCTGAAAAGAGGAAAATTCTTCTTTTGGAAAATCTGTATTCTTTGATGGTCAACACAAGTTTCCAATAAAGTTAAACAAACCCTCATTATAAAAGCAAAATGGATGTAAAAAGAAAACCGTGGAGGAAACGGTGATGTTGGTAGAGGAGGTAGGACACGAAAAAGGAAATAATTAAGGGAAAATTTGGCCACACACTTACAAGTCATCATAAAAAAGAGGCATGGAGGCAGAACACAGACAACATTAATGCAAGCTTCGCCAGCACCTATCAGAGCCCGGAGGAAAGTGGAAAAAAATGGTACAATGTTCTATCCAAAGCGCGCCAGGAAAATCTCTGCTTTCAAGAAGGCAACATCTGGCACTTGTTTGTAGTCTTATTTATTTATTTATGAGACATATTTGTTTCAGATTGCAATATTGCTGATGAACAACATTATTAAAATGATTTTGAGTATTGAGCTACAATTCTTTTATCGCAGTTATACTTTATATTCAGGTGGAGGTACTGCGCCTAAACCTTTAAGCGCAGTGTTGCAGAGGTAGTGCTCCGCATCCTCTGAGAAAATATTGCCACAATCAGTGGAGTGAGCGACTGTCAGGATGCTGG
The DNA here is from genome assembly GCA_029706075.1 of Aldrovandia affinis. NCBI lineage: Eukaryota > Metazoa > Chordata > Actinopteri > Notacanthiformes > Halosauridae > Aldrovandia > Aldrovandia affinis. The sequence goes on along the minus strand of JAINUG010000263.1, from coordinate 565,516 downwards.
ACTACTCAAACTGCAGATCGTATTAAGGTTGATACTCAATTATAAAAGTATTGTAGCTCAATACTCAAAATAATTTGTGAATAAAATTTGTGAATAAAACATATATATAACTACATAATACATATGCCAGGTGCTACAAGGGCTTTCACAGTTTTTCCCGCTACCCTGCTTATAGTGGATCGTGATGGTCCCAAATCATCAGCATTACATAATTGCATTTTCCCCGTGGCTAGGAAGTGCAGTGTTAAAATACCTTACAGCTCTGCCATAACTGTGCTACTTCTCAAAGTTGCTGGCAATATTACATCACGCACAACATCAGTGACAGATGATTCCCTGACGATCTAAGCAATAACGTTTGATTGACAGTGCATCATCGAACATTTCTCAAACATTCTTCCTGTGTTGGAAGGTGCGCCCACGTCTCCGTCTTCACAACTGTGCCGTCTGCCTACTCCTAGCCTACTCCAAATTAAGAGAGCTCCAGAGGTCTCTTAAATATCTGACAGGTTAAGAGTATTTTTAAGTCAAGAGAAAGTTGATAAATCACCTTCATTCTTACATTTGAATGTAGGAGTAAAAGTCACCAATTATTACACTTAAGTTACACTTGACACAAATGTTTTACTTTGAGTGGCTTGATACATACAGCCCCAGATCTAGCCAAGACAATATCAATCTCCCACTTCCAACAGCTCCAGCTCTCTCTCTATCTCTCTACCTTTCCCTTCCCTCTCTCTTTCTCTGCCTCCCCTCTCCAACTTGGTGCTGGAGGGAGTCCAGCTTCCACAGAGAGTTTCTGTTCTAAAGGACGGCATGTGAGGAAGTCTGTGGAACGCTGTGCGGTACATGCCTGGCACTGGGGGAGAATGACAGTCTTTGACAGCACACCGTTGTCAGGGGAATCCCCCACTCCCTCGTTCTCAAACATGCACTCTAAAACCTAGCCGAAGACAAGGCCAGCTACCCACAAAACACAGCGCAGACTGACCAACCGACTGAAAGACCAAGTGGAAATGAACGGACATCTGACAGACCAGGTCAGAAAGGCTGATTGTCAGACTGACTGACAGACTGGTTAAACAGAACAATGCATCTTTTTATGGACACAATGATTGAGCCTCGAGAAGCACTTGCCCCCCAAAAATGTGAGGTGAGTTGACCACTCATTGACCACACACAGGACCATTAAGTAATGACTGGCATGTGACCTTGCCTTCTAAGGGTATGAGTGCACCCAATCCATGCCAGGAGAATGCACCCCACACCATTACAGAAATACTAGAACCTTTCAATGCTGGAACTGTTGTGTTTCCCTTTTTTGTTTGGGAGGGGGGATCCGTGCAGCACCCCCTATCCTCCTTTAGATTACACCCACAGCACTCCAGTAACAGCCAAATGATGCATAGCAAAAACAATGTAAATATACGCTCCGATAAGAAGAGTGTAATTCTCCTACTGAAACATTAGGAAAACACATTTCTCAGAAGCATACTTTACCTTTCGCATCTGTGACAGCAGCCCTTCGAACTCCTTCAGGTCCAGAGTGGGCCCGTTGTATGATGTGTAGCTGTTAGCCGCCTTGCCCAGCCAGTATATAGTGATGAGAACCTGAGGTGCAAACACAAGGACTGTCAGAGATATGACCAGGGACAGGCTCTGTTTTTACTGCTCGTAACCCCAAAACATTAAAGATCCACCAGGTGCTTTTCAACTTAGGAATGTTAATGATTAATCAATGATCAATTATTCGCCGTTAAGAATTTGATAGATCAGGCATATCAAATTAACGATTATGTATCACAGCACAGGAGTTATCCAATAGCACAAACTCTAGTGAGTGTAATAATATTGCTTTGAAACAACAGTTAAAACCTTGTTGATTTTATCAAATATATCTAGCAAGATTTCAACGAAAAAAACGTTTTTGCTATATTTTGTATAGCCTAACGTTACCTCAAGCGGACAATAGCATGGTCTCTTAACGCATATGCACGCCTAACGTTACTTTTGCATTTCTCTGAGTTTTTCTCGCTGGTTTCACTTTTAATAGCTGTGCCCAGGGAATCACACACGGTCCACACAAGCATCTGGGAAGTCGCTTCCAAATTGTGTGAACTTTCTACACCTCAGAGAAACAAATGAGACCCATCTGAGTTATGCTAACAGTTGCTGAAGGGTCTTATATTTTGCATACAAAATGCACATCTAGTTAGGTGCTGAGCAAAGGCCAAATATAATGCATAAGACCATTATTGATGCTCCCCAAAACACAATTAGGAAGATTCCCTAGACTGGTAAAGTTGGCACAACAGTATTTATGTATCCCTGGGACATTGGTTCGGAACAGGCGTTCTCAGCGGGTGGTCTTACTATGAACAGGCTGCGCACACGGCTCACCCCCGAACACGTGGATATGCTTATATTCTTTAAAAAAACCGGTAAGGGGACGAGTCGGCACTCGAAAGTTAGGAAGTAGGCTTTTTTTTCCCCAAGTTGCCAAGCCCCCGCTGTCGGACAGCCTTTTCATTTCAAAAGGAATATTGTTTTCAGTGTTAGGCCTACTGAATGGTGTTTCATTTAATTTCCTTCATAATCCTTATTGTTTTATGCTGTTAAAATAGGTCCGTGTCTCAAAAGTTTGAATAAAGCTTTGATTGAGGAAATAACCGCACATTTTGTATCCTCTGTCATATGCTACATTTTGCTGTTTTAAAAAAATAGATTAATCCATTAATTGTTTGTTAATGTGGGCGACGATTGATCAAGGAAATTTCTTAAAATTAGCATCCCATATTTCAAAATCATGCAGGGAAAAAAATATTTCAACCCTATTAAAATGTCTAAATAACCCATACTAAAAAATATAATACTGGACCTGGGGTGTCTGTTAATGTAATTTAATCCCACTACCTCTTTGGTTGTTCTTGCATTTTGTTTTGTTTACAACGTGCAGACATCTCCCTCGCATTTCCCAACCCTTGTAGGTAGCTGTTATTATTAGCTAGCTAGCTACACAGCATAAATCTCAGTTTGCAGTCTCTTATAAAACTTGCGATGTCTGACGCTGAGTCCGATGCCGAGCCGGTTTGTAATGATGAATTATACCCCCCAAAAAGCGAACTTGTTCATCTGTGTGGACTCACTTTGGATTCATTAAAAAATATGGTGTTGCTGTGAACGGATCTCCCAGGTGTAGAGAATGTGGGAAACATATCATGTCCAGAGGAGGGAACACATCAATCATTGCTTTCCACCTGAACATCATCCTTCACGTTATGCCACAATGGAAAAAGTGAGTAGCTAAATATAGTACTAGATCTGATAAGCTGGTAACGCGAAAAAGCTAAAGGTTGCTAAATTCACAAAGTGAATGATTTAAATGGATTTAAACATACAATTACAAGGAGTGAACTATATTCACTTGCATTTTTTGTTTTATTTTTTTAATTAAAGTGTTGTAAACTTTGTGTGATACTTTTTTTAGCTTAAAAACTGATACCGTGATATACCGAAACCCGTGCTATTGAGTAGTACGATTGTCATACCGTGAAAATGTTATACCATCACAGCCCTAGTTCAGATGTAGTTTGATGAATTCAAGACGCCTTTTTCGGTGAATTGTCTTCAAAAGAGGCTTCCTTCTTGCAACACTGCCACAAGGCCATTGTCATGTAGGCGTCATCGAATGCTAGCTTTAGACACCTTGTAACCCCAAGATGTCAGGTTGTTTTGGAGATCTTGAACTGTGCCCCTTGGACTTCTTTTTGCCTCTCGAACCAACTACACGTGGGGGCAGGATAGACTTGTGTCCTCTACTTGGCATGTTAGCCCCTGTTCCAGTGGCCTTAAACTTCCTAATACTTGACACAACAGTGGAAAGCGGTGTCTTTTAACTTTTTAGTTTTTTTGTAGCCATCTCCTGATCTTTAGAGGTCAATGACCTTTTGTCTGATGCTTTCAGGGAGTTCTTTGGTTCTCAGGCGTCATCTTTCATCATGATGATGGCTGACCACAGTATTTCAAGTATGTGTTCCCTCCTTTTTATACCCTAGGGAAACAGGATACCATTGTAGGCCACTGTATAGTTTCATAACCTTCCAATGAACTTCAAATAAGTTGTATATTTATCAAGATTTGTTTTTGTCGGATTAAATTTAAGAATAGTTAAGGGTATGAATAATTGTGATCCAGATATTTTCTGGAAAAAAATATTATTAATAAAACAAAATATGTTGAACAATTGTATTAGTAATGTAGGTTTGGAATTTTCCAATTTTTTTTAGCATAAAATATACCTCATTACCTATATAGTTTATTTTATACAATCTCTTTTGTTCATCTTTATCAAGGGTATGAATAAAAACAGAGCCTACTGTACAAGCACATACACATACACAGACAAATACACACATGGACAAACACAAAAATGCACACAAATACACACATACAAACACAAAACACACATAGAAATATACACACACAAGGGGTCTCGGTCTCCAATCCACTGACAGTCAAGCACATAGCAGAAGTGTGATGCCATCCTTTATTTAGCGTTAATTTTCTTAACAGATATGTTTTTGATTCTGTTTCCTGCCCAGGGACTACAGATGTAAATTATCTTTATAGCTAACTCTGGTACAGCTAAGAAGCTGTGCACTGTCCCTGTCAAATAAAGAAATAAAGAAATTCAACGGCAGAGCACACACAGGTGAGTGAGCTGCAGGCTCTGAGGACTGCCAGATGTGGAGCCAGTTGTACTAAAGAACAACTGCTCTGTCCTTTCTAGTGGGGAGACATACAATATATAGTATGCAGGTTTCACATATCATTTAAGCCAGACTGTGTGGGTTTCACATACACTTTGACCCTTACTGTGGGTTGCAAGTACAGTTTAATCCTGACTGTGTGTTTCACATACAGTTTAAGCCTGAGTCTTTGGGTTTCACATATAGTTTAACTTAAACTACAATGTATTTACCTGTTCGGCTATGGTTGCTTATTTATTTACCTATTTCTCTCCAAATTTCTTCAACAGCTCACTCTGTCATATGAGAACCACATCGCAGCACTGATACAACAGCATGCCTAACACATTAACTTTGTTTGTTTCCTTATTTGTTAATGTTTCCTATTCAGACTGCCTGGCAAGGTCTGAAAGCAAGGAATCTGATGCTCTATGATGCAAACTGACATCTGTCAGACTTGGCATGAAAGTCCTCTGCAGCTGAATAAGAGCTTTTTTTTTTTACATGCACAATCCCAGAATCCCCTGCTCCTCGGTTAACTGCTTCTTTTTTTGACCACATTTCTGGCTGCGTCATTGAAAAAGGAATTTCTGGTCTAGAATCAGCTTCTGAACATTTTTTGATTAAATGTTGGATCAAATATTTTCACAAACAGAAAGTAGGCTCCAATGTCAGGAGGCAATGATCATTTGTATTTTATGGAGACTGAATTAAAACTTGAACCAACACCTGCATTAAGGTACACTCTGAGTTCTGAGACCTCTCTCACCGTTTCAGCGATGCAGACTACAACAGCAACATAAAAGAGAGATAGATGGAGAGGTGGAAGTGAAAAAATAGAGGGACAGAAAGCATGAAAGGGGGAGAGACAGAGAATACAGACCAGAGAAGATAGAGGATACAGAGAAAAAGGGAGGGAGAAAGGGAGGGAGAGAGAATATCTCTTCACTGTCAGAGATACAAAGCACCAACAGATCCTTACCAAGTACACGCTCAGTGACTCGGCGATTTACATTTTATGGAAATGATTGCTTTGGCAATACTATGCTGATGTGTAGTCATGCCAATAAAGCATATTTGAATTTGAATTTGAGAGAGGGAGAGAAACAGAGAGGGAGGGAGGAGAAAGAGAAATCACTTACATTCTTCAGCTTTCTGCTGCAGTCTGAGCCCCTAAAACAAGAGAGAATCTGTGTTATCGGTCAGACAGATACAGAATCTGCCAGCAGTAAAAAAAAAAATCTATAATCAACAACAACAACAACAAAACAAACAAGTTACCATCATACTGCTTTGTGAAATTAATTATGTTTCCCAGGCTCTCATTACTGTCACAAGCTGAGGGGGTTTACTAACTGTAAAGAGAGATGGAGATAATCAGCCCCTTAATTTTACTTGTATGACATTTTAAAGACTATACTCAGCAAACTATATAATCTAATGTTAAAAATATATAATAATTCACACTATAAATACAATCTGGCCTGGAATTAATCTGACCTGCAGTTAATTTGGTGATAAACAGTGTTAGTGAAGAAAAAAAAGAGTAACCTGCATTTATTTGTAATACAAGTTTAGAACAAATGTTGATTGAATCCAAGTGACCTAGCATTGTTCTGTAGGAAATTAAAACACGTGGAAAGTACAGATAATTTTCATATGGCATATAAGGATCTTTGACTTGTTGGGTGTGTGGTACATACATGAAAGCTCATGTTAAACAGCCTTTTTCAAGAAAGCTTAATATTCAATTCAAGCTCCAACTGGATATAGTAGGGGAATCATGCATATAAATCAAGCAACTGCAAAGAGAACTGCTCAATGTGCCCTTCAGCTATGCTTCAACTAAACTGAACTTTCAAACATATGAATTATTTTTCATTTCAGATTTTCATTCCCCATTTCCTCCAGATCATATCCAATCACCAGAGTGAGCATCATGAGCATGCAGAAATACCTTCTTATTAAAATATGAATATTTTGCCTGGCGGATGGCGCAGCGGTCTAACGCACCACGCATCGGAGTATATATATATGAATATTTTAGGCCTCCCGCATGGTTTCAACGTCCGATGTTGGCTGTCCGTCCCAGAGAGGGGGGAGGGAAGCCAACAAGACATTCTGCATACAGGAGTGGCTCTGAGGTGCTGGAGTTACGGTCGACACATGAGGAGTGCCATCTCGGAGGGGCTATGGCAGCGAACTATGAGTGAGGGATTGACCTGAAAATAGCGGGTGTAACTACCTACCAAATTGGGAGAAAAATGGGATAAAATCAGAAAACAAAATAAAATGTTTGAAAAAATTATATTTTGAGACCAAAGTCCAGTTTGCTCTCATGATCTTCCCATGATGCTTACACAGTTCTGGCAGTAAACAGTAGAGGGCGCTAGTAGTGAGTTTGTGAACAACAAGAGGGGGACACACACCCAAACATCACAGGAACGCCCAGATAAAGGTATTCTCATGAGACTGAGGAAATCGCTTCGCAGTCAGATCAATGGTTACGCTCGCAGAGTAGGTCTGCAAGGGGGTGATGACTGGGACTGTACCAAAGCTGGTGTGGGGGGAGGTGTAAAAATCCCAACTGCCATCTCCTCACCATGGCATTACCCTCAATTACACCAGTAACATCTGTTCCACATTAGAGAACCTGAGAAAAAGGGTTTGATGGGGACAGAGTGGTGCTCTCTGCTATACTACTGGAGAGCAACAAAGGGTCCCTGTGTATGTTTGCTTACACAAACTGTCTGAGTCACACAGACCACTGCATACACACACTGAGTCACACAGACCACTGCTTATAGACACGGTCTGAGTCACACAGACCACTGCTTAGACACACTGAGTTACAGAGACCACTGCTTACACACACTGAGTCACACAGACCACTGCTTATAGACACGGTCTGAGTCACACAGACCACTGCTTACACACACTGAGTCACACAGTCACACAGACCACTGCTTACACACTGAGTCACACAGACCACTGCTTACACACATTGTCTGAGTCATACAGATCACTGCTTATACACACTGAGTCACACAGACCACTGCTTACACACACTGTCTGGTAGCATCTGCTATGAGGATGCAATAACAACTCTAATAAGAATGTTGGCATCAATTCACTTTAGCAAGTGCAGAACAAAGGAGTAATAATGTGGTAAAAATTAGGTAATACTGTGATGATAAAGTCACAGTTGCCTGAACATCCTTCAGTGTGCATGAATTGTTACAAAGACACCAAGAATAATGTTACAAATAAACTCAAACTACAGTGATATACAGTAAAGCCCTACCTGAATGTTTCACAACTTAGAAACTGCAAATTCATTGAGGGTCTTCTTATTCAAAAGAAAAGTATATACAAACATGTATAGTAATTTAACATGATATTCAAAAAATATATGTTTCGGCCATATATCTACATGTATACAGTATACTGTCACTTTAGCGGATTTGTTTCTACATTAGTTTAACACTTTCTAACACAACAGGATATTAAGGCTCTTTGATTTCCCTTCTCTACTTATGTGCATTGTAAATATACAGTATATACCTGTACAGACAATTCCTTCCTTTGCCACAGTGAAGTGCTGTCTATTCACAGTCTAGAGCAGGGGAGGCCAACCCTGGTGCTGGACAGCCATAAGGCCAATTGGTGGTTGTTTATTTCACCAACAACCAAGTAAGCGCCAAGAAACCAGGTGAGGTGAGTTAACTGCGTAACCAACTGCATTTAATTGATCAAATAAGTGCTAAGTAACAACAAAAACCACCACACCCTGTGGCTCTCTTGACCAGGGTTAGCCACCTGGAAATGTAGTTGAAACAGACAGATAGACAGACAGACTCACTTGAGGTTGGCGCGCATGGAGGTGTCCTGCAGGTCTCCGGGATCAAACAGCTGTGACCCTTTCAGCCCTAGCCCCTCACACCCCCTCAGGAACAGGGAGATATTATCCTGGATAAGAGGACACAGGTTTTACACACTGATTAACAACCACACACACACACACACACACACACAAACATACACTCAGAGAGAGAGAAGCCTAGATCATAGGACCAGGATTAGCTGTGACTCTGATAGGACCAGGATTAAAGTGAAGGACAAAATACCCTAATTCAAATGGATGGGGCAGGGATTAACCATACAATGAAACATTCATATGAATTGTACAATAGTACATGAACTGTATACTGATATACTGGTACATTAGTAAATCCGTTACCTGCACTAGAACACTGCTGAGGTTCTTACTCACACACCATACATGTTTCTGCTGTTTGCTTGAATTTATGCAAACCTTTTCTTTCCATGGGAATCAAGCATCTTAAGATGGTTCAGAACACAAGAATATATAATGTGGAGAACAGACCATCAGCCTGTCTAGGCTTGTCAGCCTATGTAGGCAGTGGTGCAGTACAATGGAAAGGGTCCAGGCCATAAAATGATAATATATGAACATGGCACCAATGAGAGGAATGAAAAGAATTTCCTACATGTGAATGTCATTGCGTTGGGTTATCGTTCCTGTTTGAAAATAACTCCTCAAATCTCAAACTATCAAATATCCAAAATGCCAAAACAAACGCATATCTCCAGTTTCCAAACTGTTTCTACCCACTACTGCACATGCTGCACATTAACCACTCATGGCACATTCATGAAATCTGTTCCGAATTACACAAAAATTAGCAAAATCCTGATAAAGGAAATAAGCATGCACTTCCTTGCCCAAATGCCCCAAATGAATTATGTTTGATTACTTACAACAGCAACATTCCACAATATTGTACACTTCTAATGAAGGATAGGGAATATATAACGTTGGAGTGTGATCAAGGCGCGGCCGGGGAATCTAACCCCAGTTGCCGTGGCCACCATCGGACTTTGAAACCACTAGACCATGTGGGAGGCCAACAAAAATGTATTTGTATAGTGTATTTCACAAATTTGTCACAATACGCTTTACAGCAGACCCTGGCCTGAACCCCCATAAAAGCAAGCCAACGGCAACAGTGGCAAGAATAAAACCTACACTGTCGTGCTTCTGTTGTGCTAGAACTAGCTACCAAAGATACTCTATAACGTCAAAATGGTGGTCTCTACATTTTAGATATCATTGTTGAACCAATCGTTCCAACACTAGAACTTAGCTGCACCAGGTTTATTAAAACAGGGCTAACACAGACGTATCCACTTATTGGTGCCAAACCAGGAGTAAAGGAAAGCATGCTGTTTCCATGGTAATAAACAGTTACTTCGGCATCTTGGGCCTTCAGTACAGAAGACAGGGCCTTTGTCCAGACCACTGAGTTTGGCATTCTGGCAAATGGGAGACATACAGCAGTGAAAAACCAAGAGAGAGAACAAATGGTACAATGGTGCCAGAAAAATAAGAGAAAGCCTTATTCCTTTAGTAAACCCATGACTTCCCAACCTAAGCAAAAAAAATCCTTCTGCCCTTTTTGTTCTTTCCAGAAAATAATATACGGTCCTATGACACCTCTGATTCAGAAGAATAACACTTCGCATATTAAACAAATTTGTCTGGTTGAACAGGTCAATTGGTGACTATTACAGAAAAAAATGATGTAAAATGAGAAGAATGCAGAGGGGATGCAGATGGGCGGAGTGGAGTGCATGTAGTGGCTCCATCTGAGCGATACACTGGATGTATTCAGCTCCCCCACACACACACATTAACAAAAACACGTTTTAACAAATGTCAGTCAGGTGGATGAGAACCAATGTATGGCATGGGTAATACATTTTTACAGTTACATTTTTAGGCATTTAATTTTTTGCTCTAATCCATTGCAATTTACACAGGTAAAATGTTCCCCCCTACAGTTGGATATTTTACTGACACAATTCAGGTTAAGTACCCTGATCAAGGGCACAACAGCAGTGTCCCACCTGGGAATCAAACTCGCAACCTCTAAGTTACAAGCCCAGTTCCCCAACTATTGTACTACTCTGCCACCAGATACAGGGTGTGTTTCTGACACATTGATGTGTTTCTGTGTTTTCCCTATCATTGCATATCCTGGAAAGAACATGACTGTAACTGTTGTTCCCGGGGGGGGGACAACATTCCACACCTGCTGTCTCCTGTCGTATATTTGAATAATTCGGCCAGTGGGCAGAGGAGCCCTTTAAATTAGCATTCTGACCTAAACCCTAAACATGTGCTGTTGATACTCTTGGACATTTGTCTGTTTCCATATGAGCCATGAGCTTCCAAATGCAAAATAGAATTAATATACAATAGGCATACATGTCTGAATCAATGACTGGAATACAACTATTAGCTTTCTTAAAAGGAGACCATGAATGATACATTTCCGAGCAATCCATTTCCACAACCAATGTTTTTGGTTTCACAGTTAAAAAGAATCACTCCACGGCCGCCCGGTTGGTCTAGCGATTACAATGTTCGACGTTGGCCACCGCGACCGGGGTTCGATTCCACCGGCCGCACCAGTCGGCTCTGGCTGGGAGAAGATCACTCCACCCAAGGATCACTCCACCCAAGTGCATGAAGCATGAAAAGCAGATAGAGGCATCGTTTTACACAGTGTTTGCTGACACAGTAGCCAGCTAGTTAGCTGTCAGTGATGAGTATTGTTGGCTTGAAAAAAGTACTTCCACTTTGGGAAACATTGTGTAAAAAAACAAAGACCTACCGAGCCAATATTAATCTTTATTTAATGTCCATTTTTGTCAAATTTGAATGAATTGGCAATTGACTCCCATTATATTTGGCATTTGGAAACTCATACTGCTCATACTGAAACGGACATAAGGGCAACAGTATCAACAACGCCGTGTGGATAGATTGACAAGAACTATAGTAAGTAGTACATCATCAAATTATGCATTTTGCCTGGAATGCCCGTTTAACACTGCTGAATGTGTTAGTGGAGGGGGAGGGGAGCCCTCACTGATGACGGAGGAAGTCTGTCTAGCATTCAGCTGACTGTAGCACAAAGGAGAGGAGGGAGTCACTGCTACTGTGTTTCACACCACAAAGCACACACACACACCACAAACAAGCACACCCACATGAATGGCTAATTTGTCTAAAATATCCAGCGATAAGAACGGCTAATGTGTCTAAAATATCCAGCCATATGAGCGGCTAACATGTCTAAAATATCCATCAGAATACAAATGCTTTACCATAGGATGAAGCTGATCACTCAAAATGGCTTTGTATTTATTGCCATTTACCTTGTCTTCTAAGGTGTTGATTGGACCTAAACTAAGCCAGGAAAATGCACCTGACACCATAGAAGAGCTGCCAGAACCCTTCACCATGGGAAACAAGCACTCCGGCCTGTAGGTTTATTTTGGTGTGTGCAATACATGCATTCGTCCGCCTGTTGAGTACATGGTGAAGGATGACTCATCTAACCATGTGACTTTTTTGCAGTGCTCAGTAGACCACTGCTTGTGTTTGCACCACTTACCGCTTAGAGGTCTTGGGCTATTTTGTCTCATTGTCGAGGACAAAAGACGGGTCGTCAATTTCGTCGTCAGCATCACTCTCGATGTCAGACTCCTTACCAATAATTTCTTCAAGTTCGTCATCCTCGATGTAGAAAAGCAAGGTTTGTGGTACATTGAGCATTTCTCCTCCACAAAAACTCCAACTCCAGTTCCAAAAACTAGCTAGGCATTTTGTTCCCGTTTCATAATATGACAAGAAACGGCAAAGATATTCAAACAAAAATGACGCCTGCCTCACATACTGTATGCGCTTTTACGCACGCGTAAATATAATTTTTATATCAAATTAAAATGATAATATCTCTATTTTTACTTGGTCTTTCAACGTCATTCAAAAAACTAGCATGGGGTTTCAAGCCAACACTTTCGAGTGAAGTTGACGGCAATGCTCAAAGTGACTTCATTTTAAAGCTACGGCGTCTTGAACCAGTTACTGATTTGATCACGCCGGCGTGATCGGTGACTCCTAAGGGTTAACTCGCAAACATGCATTTTTAGGTTTAATATGGGGTATATTAACTACCACCTGACCATATTATCCCTCACCGTTCTTAATGAAACTGCCTCCACACACCCCAGATTGATATTTGCAGTCAACTGATTCAGAGTTGCTTGTCTGTTTTGCCTTGCATCTTGAACCAATGCACAACATCATGGTTGAGGATTATGCGCTTTTGACCGCTGCAGCTAGTCAATGATGTCTTTCCTTCAGACGTCCATGCCAACATCATCTTAGCCACTGTTCCTCGTGAAACATCAGCAAATTGAGCAGTCTTCATCACTGAAGCGCCTGCCAAACATGCCCCAACAATCACCCCTCTTTCAAAGTCACTGAGATCTGATGAGATGTGAATAGCTTAATTAACTCAGGAACCACATCTGTGTGGAAGCACCTATGTTCAATATACTTTCTATCTCTCATTTACACAAGTGTTTCCTTTCATTTTGGCAGTTACCTGTATTTCAGGGAAGTCAGTGAGACAGAGCAGCCATGCAGACACCGACCCCAACCTAAAGCCTTTGGAGGAGAAAAATGGTCTGCTTTGAGAGCCTAACCTGGGAGGCCAAGAAAAACACTACCCCTACAGTCCATAGCTATGAAAAACAACCCTTGATGTCTATAAGAGCCCCCACCACCAATTCCTATAACAACGCATTATTGTGGGGGGGACAGTTTTATTAGGCCTTTAAAGACAATGTTAATGTACTTCTCGCCCACAGTAATCACAGACCACTGGAGCCACAGAGACTGAGTCAGGTGTTATTTCCCTGCCTGCCAGGCTCAAATGTATAATTTACCTGCTGTATTGTCTTGAGTTGTGGCTTGACTTGATGCCTCCTATCTCCTTAACCAACTATTCTTATTACACAATGATCTTTGATAAGTTATATTTCCTGCTCTCTAATTCATACCTGCATTTTCTGATCTCCTCTACAGATATGTCAGGTATACAGACCATTAACATGCACACTCTCTCTCTCTCACTTCCACCCTCCCTCTCTGCTCACTTGATTTAATTTTAGTACTTTCTGGATAAATCACATACATTTTTTACAGCACTTCAGGGCTTGTTTCAATACATTGTATGAGTACCACATTATGCAGTGGTATGTTGTGCTCACAGAAGGCACTCAAGGCAGTAAGATATGATTTGTCTTTGAAAGTCTGGTAAGTCAGGCCTGCCAACTCACCCATACTGTAATGAATCTCATATGTTCACTAAATACACACAAAACAGACTATGACATCAAATCCCAGTAGGAATGTAAATTCTCTTTGTGCAAATGGTCAGTACTGCTCCCAAGAGGCCCTCTGGCATTACACTTTTTAAAATGATTGCCAGGTGACCATAGACATCCATAGCAAATGTTTAGACAGCTGAATACTGTACAAGAGGGTTGTGCTCAACAAAGGAACAACTAGCCTAACAATGTTGCATTCAGATAATCACCTATGCTGGCTGACAACATGACCAAAAAGTACAGCTTCCAAACTGGTTTTCACAAGTTGTGGATACATTTTACATGCTGTATTGTGTTATATCATGTTAAAGTTAAGGGTATGGTTGTCAGGGGTGCCTAGTCCTATCTTAGAAGATCCAATACTAAAAGTCCTGATTCAGATAAGCCAGGTACTGACTGATGATTAGTTGATTAGTTGAGTCAGGATTTATAGTGCCAGGCTAGAAGAGCAGCCTGCACCCACACCGGCCCTTCTCGGAAAAGATTGGACACCCCGGTATGGATATGATCATTGCTATTCAGACTCACTTGTTATCAAATGGTTGTTAGCTACATAACATACAAACTAGTCATTTTTATTTGTCTATATTTATTTAGCAATTATTTACTTATTCAAATCCATACTATAGTTTTACTCATATGTAACTTGGGCTGGATATCGATCGATACCATCAACCATCGAAACGTGAAAATGTTTGATGGCAAGTTCCGATACTTTTCGCCAAATTATTATTATTTTTTTTTTAAACCTTCGTAAAAAAACCCTCCTTTTCTAATCCTCTTCTCACAGCCAGTCTCTATTAGGGAAGGCTACGTACCTGTGAGTAAACAACGGATGTGATCTAAGGTCTGGATTCACTTTACAAAGGTTGATAAAAACAAAGCGACATGCAATAATTGCAAGATTATAATCGGGAAGGATGGGAATACTAGCAATATGATGAAGCACCTTATAGTACATGGAACAAACTTGAGGCAGGAGAACTGCACCATATTTGACTGCAAAATAAAAAAATCATCCTCCCCAACCTCAAGCACACCACTGCAATTGCCATCCACAACGACAAACGATGATGATGACGACGAGGGGATATCAGGTACCTAATGGCTCAGTGTGATTCACTGTGATCATCTGTGATCAAACGTTTCCAAGCTAACGTTAGTTCATTCAATCTTGATGAATGTTTTCTACCTAGTACTTTCCATTGAATCATACATTTTTATTAGCTAATTAACTGTAGTCATTAGCCTGATAGCTAGAAAACTCAATGCTATTATTTAATGTAAAGGTCCCCTTACCACTCCCACTGAAAGTATCTCCCGCCCTCATGTGGTGGTTCTGCCAGCAGAACAGACACCGTGTGTTGGCAGCTAGGACGAAAATGTCTAAAGAGAAAAAAGAAGAGTGCCACAGAGCTGTGACCAACTTTATAGTACAGGGGCTGCAACCCCTTTCTCTATTGTGGAGGCTGTAAATCAAACGTTGCAGTTGCACTTTATGTTTTATTTTGTGTTGTCCTATTCAAAGGTTAGGTTCCACATTGTTGCCTTTTTTTTCATCTCATTAGAGAGAGGGTTCTTCTATTCAAAATTAAAAGATGTTACATTTATAAGAATTATTTAATTGTATTAATTTGTAAAAACAAATAGTATACAATGGGAGGGAAAATGTGTAGGCTATTGGATAACCAAATGTGCTTTCATTCACACAATACAGGTATCGGAAAAAGTATCGTTCTGGTATCGAATTCAAAATATTGGTATCGGTATCGAAAATGTTAAAACGATACCCGTCCTATATGTAACTATGGTTTTACTCATAAGTAATGCCAGGAAGTAAACATTCTCTTCTGGCACAGCCTGATACTATACTTTAGACTGGCCCACCTAAGACCACTGCTCAGAAATGACATTTACAAGACATTTAAAATGTACACGTATTCATCAATATTTCATTGAGTATATTCGTTTTGCAATATTTACCTTAACTTTATTTAACAGTTAATTTGAGATGAAAGTCTGCAATTGATTCCTAAAAATAAGCACTGACATAAAGACAGGACTGCTATGCATGTTGTTATGCATTTGTTTACTCCATTGTCAGTCACTGTGGGACTACCAGGTTCAAAGTTCACACCAGGCAAGTGCTTATCCCCGCTGGAAAAATTTTACTCATTGACAAATCTCACTCTTTGGGGGTTCATAACCTTCACTCGTTTGACTGGATGACCTTTTGGATCACTATGGATACATTTTCTTCTGTCAAACTGGGGGAAACTGGCCCCTCAATTCCTCACTTGACCACCAAATCATGCTTCAATGTTTAAACTAATATTGATCATGAATAAAGCAGAAGAAAACAAGCAGTTTTTTTCCCCCTCAGCCATTTCTTGCCATTTTAATGGTTCAGAACTGAAAGTGTGAACATTCTAGAAAACAGAATTACCCCCCAAGGTGAAAATCACAGGCTGGGCAGAGAGGTCATGAGGTCATGCAGGACACTCAGGTGAAGTCATCCACTGCCCCGGGAGCCAGAAACAGTGCTCAAATCTCGCAGGGTACGGGGACGATCACTTGAACGGGTTTATCCAGAGGTGCTGTTAGCAAAAAAATGTCCATGGCTGGACATCATGTAGCCTCACTTGTCAGGCTCATAACCATATGGTACTATGAGCTTGACCAGATTAAAACTCCTGCGTGAGCTAAATCCAAGTTCCAGGGATGTGCTTTTATAATAAGCCAACGGTCAGTTACTTCTGGTGAATCAAAATGCTGTGTAGGTGTGGCTCCATTTGGAGGTGGTGATTCTAAATTCAAATTCGAAACAATCCGATCCATTTACACTAAAAACCTTGCAATCTCACAAACTGTAACTTTCCTTTCCAGACATTCTCGAGAGAGAGTGTAGGGTTGAGACTAGATGTCCTGTGACGTGGTGTTTTGCTGTGATACAGTGCCAGGTGGTAAAAAAAAACATAAATTCTTAAAGATAACCTGCTTTGACAAAAGTTACCTGCAACTGAGTCGTGAGAGGTATGATACATTTGACTGATATTTCCTCTGTATAGCAGGATAGAAAATAAACAATATGATGAAATAATTCTAAATATTTATTAATGACAAATATTTAGATTATTGCAATTATCTTTATAGAAATGTTACACCATGATAAAATCAGTATTTTGCTTTATAATTACCTTTATTGCAGTTTTACAGCACATGCAGAAAATGCAGGAAGGTTCACACAACATACCCTGGATGGTATGCATGTTGAGCCCCAAATAATCTGCTGTCCTGACTTTATTATACCAACAGTCAATGAGGAGCTGACGGTTTGAGCAGCTTGTAACACTGAATCTATTTAGAATCAGTTGGTTCAAATGTTTGATCGTTTCAAACCGGTTTGTTTTCCTCATCACTACTTAATGCCCAGCAGGCTGTGCCTTTAACAAGTCAATGAATGTGACAAGCAACAGCTGTGCTTGTTACTAATCAACCTCAGCTGTGCATGCCTGCAGGTGTAGCAGCTGCTGTCCAAGGTCCAGCCATGTTTTAGGAGAAAGCAAGAACATCTGACTGTAGTCTGAAGTGTGGAAGCAGCCCTCTCTGGCACTCAGGCCTTTTTAAAATTCCAAAACAAAACCACTGACAGTGGTTCAACTGAACATCCCAAACATTTATAAATCAGTATCTGGTGAGTGCATCCCTAGTCACTTCCATTTTCAAGAAAACAATTTCAAGTTCCAATTAAATTAAATAAATGTGTGAAAGGGTCGTTTTAAGGTGAACACCTACCCAGGGCACTGGGGCTGGCCATTTAAATTAAATCCATTTAAAAATCCTGTTTGATAATTGGAAACACTGTTGACCCAGGGGTGGGTTAGCTTATTAAAGATAATTATTTATTTAATTTTAAACATACATTTTTTCTCCCCATTCATCTTTGAAACTGGTGTTGTAATGATGTAATAATATGATATATGCCATTTAGCATCCAAAGCGACCACAGTAATGAATGCATACATTTTTCAGTATGTGACCCCAATTGGATAGCATAACGGTCAAAGCATTCGCCCTGAATGCAAGTTGCCTACTGCAGCCACAGTTCAAAACCCAGTCCAGCTCTAGCCCACGGGGTGCGGCGATTGGCAGACCACCCCAGAGGGAGGGGGGAGCTCACCGAGAAGCGTGAAAGGCGAAGTTGTGGTGGGCTCGTGGGGGTGTAATTGGCTACCAAATTGGGAGAAAAATGGGACAAAAATAATAATAATCTTCTCTGATATGCCTTCTCCACCAGTCCAAGTCAGAATAATCATGTCTCATATGACCTCTTCACCAGCTCAAATCTAAGGTACTGTATGTCTGGCGAGCTCTGTGAACTACAGTTGACATGACTAATTAAAGCCTCATCTAATTTTAATCAGGGATGACAAAAAAATGTCATATTCAAATATTCTACAGCAAAAAAGATAGAATATTAAATGAGTACAACCCTGCCCACCCACTAAGAACTGTATACATCTCCAGCTCTTTTTCTACATTTTGTTTCAGATTATTATTATTTTTCTCCAAATTTAGTAGCCAATTGTACCCTCTTTCTGTCGACCGTAATTCCAATACACACAGAGCCACTCTTATATGCGGCGAGCTTATGCTGGCTTCCCTCCCCCCTCCTCTGGGGTGGACAGCCAATTGCCACCCCTGAACGGGAGTCCAGGCCAGAGCTGGGTTGGGATCTAACCCTGGCTGCAGTGGACAACCTGCACTCCGGGTGAGTGCCTTTACCATTGCGTAAGCTCTTTTTATTAAAAATATCCACTCACTAGAAAAAGATCTGCATACACTCAGGCATGGAAATGAATAACATAAATATATTATTCATTACATTATGCAGTGTTCTTAGGCTTTTGTGCATGAATATTGATGATAGAAAACAATTTTGGATTTATCTTACATTTTTTGGTTCATTAACAAGTATTTGGATTCTGGCCAAGCATGTAGACAGGCTTGTAATGCTCTACTCGGGTCTGCACTGAGGACGTGAACAACAAGGCAGTCTCTATCTACAGCCTACAATTAGCTGAGTTTACCCAGTTCCGGGAACTGATTTTATGACTCAGGTGAGCTTTCTGTCACCCCCTGTGGTAAAAGCAGGCGTGCCACTCAGAGAAGCGCTGAGGACCATCAAACGTCTTCCTCTCAGGTGAAGGAGCAAGAGACACTGACTATGGTCTGGCCAAGATTTCCCAATCCAGAAAGTGTGATGCCTCCATTGTGAGGCTGGCCATGTGGATAGAGGATGGATCAGCGTGAAACAATGGTTTGGGACAAAGAAAGGGGAATTTCCCATTGTGGGAGACATGAGTGAGAGAACTTCTTGAACTTATTTTTTTACATTTCCCTTAATACTTAATATTCTATGCACTCAAATAAACAGCTGGAAGAAATCTGACATTCGTTATTATTTCATCTGGAATCTGACTTGGCAAGAACAACTTAAAGATATCTAGGGCAATTAGTCACTGAAATCTCACTGTCTTGTTGGTTGGAGGAGAATTTCAGCTGCACTCCAAACAAATTAAATTTGCTGTCTAAAATGAACAATTAACAGAGAGCAGACAGGAAAGACAAAGGCCACCTGATGTTACATAACCACACAGTGGTTGGCCAATTCCCTGCATGTACGGAACGCCATACACCCGGGTGACGGGTCTGCTTTTTGATCAGGCCCCAGAATTAATATGCTGCATAAGACAATCATTCAGAGGGACTTAAATATAAAAATCCAGAGTACCAGGCCCCTGCTAGAACAGAGGAAGGGTGTCTTGGGGAAGGGGCTAGGAGGGATACCTCAGTGTATTGGGATCCATTGTACTCTATTGGGACACTGTGAGGCCTACATTCTAATATTATGTTTTCTGTATTTCACTGCACTGCTGTGCTTTGAAGTCTCTTGGCCAGGAGTCCATTGCAACTTAGACCTGGTTCTCAACTGAGCCTCTTGGTTAAAGAATGCTTCAATAAAAACATTATAAATGGAAGGGGGACACTCATTTCCTGTCTGATCAGGATTTCTGATACAGAGATAGGACGAGTCACAGGACTTTACATATAAATAAATATTAACTAGTCATATAACGAGGTCAACATGTGCAAATGACACAGGGAGGAGTTCAAAATGAAGGGGAACAGGAGGAGTGAGAAGGACAGGAAGAGGGAGGGAGAGTTGGAGAATGGCATGGGCATACTGGATGGAGGTATAAATGGAGAGTGAGGTATAAATGGAGAGTGGGGTGGGCGTAGCGACGTGAGGGAAGGTTGGAGAGTGCTGTGGGCGTAGTGGGTGGAGGGAGAGTGGTGTGGGCGTAGCGGGTGGAGGGAGAGTGGTGGGGTGGGTGTAGGGAAGGTTGGAGAGTGGAGTGGGTGGAGAAATGGAGTGAGAAATGGAGAGTGGGGTGGGCGTAGCATCGTGAGGGAAGGTTGGAGAGTGCTGTGGGCGTAGTGGGTGGAGGGAGAGTGGTGTGGGCGTAACGGGTGGAGTGAGAAATGGAGTGGTGTGGGTGTAGCGGTGTGAGGGAAGGTTGCAGAGTGCTGTGGGTGTAGCGGGTGGAGGGAGAAATGGAGAGTAGTGTGGGCGTAGCGGTGTGAGGGAAGGTTGGAGAGTGCTGTGGGTGTAGCGGGTGGAGGGAGAAATGGAGAAATGGGCGTAGCGTGCTGGAGAGTGCTGTGGGTGTAGCGGGTGGAGGGAGAAATGGAGAGTGCTGTGGGCATAATGGGTGTACTGCTCTGGGTTAACTCTACACTCACCAGTCCAGCGATGGGAGTGGGGAGCCTGTTAATCTTTTTCACCAGTCCTGGTTTAATCGAGCTCAGGAGCCTGTGGAGAGAAGAATAAATGGGCTTAACTCCTGCATCCATGGGGACCGGCTCTATACAGAGCTATGGATCACATCAGGGTTCACCTTTGACCTTCCTGCCTGCTTTTCAATAGGCTGAATCCTAAGCAAATGTGCCTGATTGACACAATATTCCGCTGTAATAAAAGGCAGCAAAAAACAAAAATGTATGAAATCTGTCCAACTTTGCAAAAAAAACACCATGAAAACCACAAACTGAAACATGTGGTGGGGTTTTCCCTTAAAACTAGTCCATCCTCATAAATTTCTAAAAAAACAACATATCTGGCTATGGGCTATGTATCTCAAGCTGACTTCCCGGACTGAAGAGATGAAGTACAGCAGGTCAATCCTCCTGTGGCTGTGCTTTGCTTTATTTGGTTTTATATGTGATGGCAAGAGGCCGAGTAAGACTTGGGCGAGGCTACTCGGGCCACTGCACAGAGCCAGGGTCAATCACATACCACTCCCCCACCCCAATTTTCCACACACACAAACACAAACACAGCTCTCTGATCAGTATCTGCCAGAAAAGGAACACACGTGGTCTGCAAAGCTTTAACTGATTACAGGTATGCACTTCCTGAAAGTATTTAGGTTGTCTCATTGACTCATTTTCATCAGAGCCTTTAATACAATGTACAAGTAACTGCCAAAATAATGGAATCACTAACATAAAGAGTCTTAATGTCTTAATAGGGCATTACACAGAAGTGTCTGAAACTGTTTGAGGGATTTAACACCATTCTTCTATAAGAAATGCAATAATTTGGTGCATTGTTGATGGTGGTGGAAAAAACCTGTCTCAGGTGCCGCTCCAGAATCACCCATAAACGTTCAATTGGGTTGAAATCTGGTGACTGAAAAGGTAATGGCATATGGTTTACATTGTTTTAATGCTCATAAAACCATTCAGTAACTACTTGTGCCCTGTGGATGGGAGTATTGTCATTTTGGAAGACACCACTCCCATCAGGATAGAAATGCTTCACCATAGGATGAAGGTGATCACTCAAAACGGTTTTGTATTTATTGTCATTTAGCTAGCCCTCTAAGGGTTGACTGGACCTAAACCATGTCAGGGAAATGCACCCCACACCATAACATAGCCGCCAGTATCCCTAATTTACTCAAATTTACACAAAGTTTCCTTTATTTTTACCTGTAGCTAACCAAACAATCTATTTTAGATTTGTGTTATTAGTTCTGTCAACAATGTTTCCGGCCACATTTCAGTGATTATCAAACCAAATTTCTTCTTCCAAAACCCTGGAATAATGTAAAGGAAAAATTATGTATGGCATGCTGAGATCTCTTTAACTTAGGTTGGCTTTTGAAATGTTTATGCATAGTGATTTAGAACTGTGATGAGGCACTTTAGCATGCATATATACACTTTGCCATACATATATACAAATATAAAGCACGCTAGAAGCCAATCAGAACTGACTATTAAACAAAGCTGTGGTTGTGGTGTGTATATACACTACTAGTCAAAAGTTTTAGAACACCCCCATTTTCGTTTTTACTGAAATTTAAGCAGTTCAAGTCCAGTGAATAACCTGAAATGGTACAAAGGTAAGCAGTAAACTGTACCTAAAGTTTGTACCTTTGTACCATTTCAGGTTATTAACTGGACTTGAACTGCTTAAATTTCAGTATAAACGGGAAAATGTGGGGGTGTTCTAAAACTTTTCACCGGTAGTGCATATATATGTCTATACATACACTCACACATACACACACATATCCAGATAAATCAAATTAAGTTCTTAAATCCTTGGATGGAGAACCACCTTAAGGAAGGGACCTTAAAGGGCTTCCTGCCTCTCCTCCTACCTAAATGAATGGGCAAGGTCAGTATCCTCCCAGCTTATGAAATCATTGGCAAAGTCAAGGTCAGCAATGACCTGCAGGAAACCAGTGGCCCTGGAGGACTGATCCTGTCACCCATGAGTGAGGAGTCTGTTTGCTGTTTGTTACTGCAGACATGTTTTGCTTGAGATCTCAAACAGTAATTAAGTAATAACAAACAGATGGAAAGGCAATCCCTCTGCATATTCCCATTTCCCATAGCTGGACCCTTCCTGGCTCACAGAAATTCAGTTTGGGAAATCAATGAAAGCCACAAGTGGGAAATTAATGCAAATTAACCTTACAATAATACAATAAGCAAAGAAGAGAGACCACTCTCCCCAAATCCCCCAAAAAAATAAATAAAAAATAAACAGTCAAACAGTGCTAATGGAGATTCCTTTACAGGGATATTACAATAAGGCCATTCTCTTTCAGTCTTTCAGGGAATGACACTGTAGTTTACATAATTTACCACAAACTGTTCACAGATAATTAACCCCTCTCTCTGTGGCCAAAATAATTGCACTCAGATGGGTTCCAGTCCCAGGGCTTATATGTTCAGAAGCAGATGCTGATTGGGAGAATAAAGAGGCACATTGTTAAGGAGCTTTAGTACATGCTAGGGAAATGTAGCGACATGGCAAAGCAGTCAGAGAAACCGCCTGGAGATAGTACTAAGGACAATTTACTTGTAACAAAAAGGTTGTGGGTATGAATCAAGGGTGTGGCTGTTGTACCCTTGAGTGTTATCCTTAACCTAGATTGTAAGCCATGTGATTTGCCTTTGACAAAGATAAGTCTGATAAATACCTAAGGACATTATTAACTGGCCCATGATGCTTCTCTTTGTGCGGTGGCAGTTCTATTGATGAATCAACAGCCCCCAGAGTGCATGTCACCCTTTCATTGGCCACTGAATGGTGACATTGCTGAATGTATTAATAGGTGCTGTACAATTAACATTCCAGCTGTAAGAGACAGAAAGCTGCAAGCATTTTACACCTCCTTGGACGAGGGCAATCTGCTAAGAAAATCCATGAAAGATAATCAGTCAAATGTGGCATGACTCTGCTGGGATTCTGCAGGGATAAGCACACTTCACATGCTCCAGACTCACTCGCAAAGCAGAATTCCGTTCTCTAGGCCGCTCCGGAAGTCCTTGTCCCCGAAGCGCCGTCCCGTGACCGCCTGTAGTTCAAACACATTAAGAAAAAGAATGTCATTGTTTGGTCATATTGTTTCATTGTCAAGAATCCTTTAAAATATTTTAATATAATGTGCTTGTGTGCTTTATCACAAAGAGGAAGTTAAAAAAATATCAAGGACGAAAGGACACCAGGTTTTAGTGTTGGGCCATGGAGCACCATGAGACGTGTTATGTGAGGCACTCACACACGTGGTAATTCTGCTGTTAACCCATATCCACCTAATGCATTATTCTGTATAAACATGGTGTGCGCCTAGCCACATAATACACTCAGCCAACCTTCAGTCGAACACTTCCCTCTTATTGTAAATGGAAAGAGAAACAAAAGGCAAATTATGTATCATTGGAAAGAGCATGAAATTATCTTTATTTGATCTTTAACTAATGTGTTATGGAGTCATTCCCCCAATCCGGTCCGATTTGAGTCCCTCTGATGTTTTTAAGTGTCTTTTATCTATTCAGTCACCAAAATGTATTTTGAAAAGCTTTTTATTTCAGTTGAAATGTCCCCTTTAATTAAGTGTAAAAACATTGCATAAATGTTATTTTTAAATTATGCATTATGTTGTTTTTTTCAGTTGACACCATGTATTTTGACATGTCCCTCGTGGCCTTCCATGAAAATGAATTTGGGATATGACGAACAAAATTAGTAAAAAGTCCATACTTTTTTCTATGAACATAAACATCTATTTGTACTTTTATGCTGGTAATGATTTATTTCAAAATAAATGAATAATTATTCATTAAAATAACATTATTTAGTTCTGTACCTCAGTAACCCCTCAACCCCGTTACATGGAGCATTCTCCCCCCACAAAAATAATGGTTAGATCCCTATAAGCATGTACAACAGGAAGTGACAACATTGAAGTCTTTTGAAAAACATAACATCAGAAACAGGCAAGTAGCTACCTTATTTTACTATATTTTGAGTCATTTATCTTGTAATATTATGGTAGTCAAGCATAATGACTCAACACCGTCACATGAAAAAAAGATAGAAAACTATTACTTGTGAAAATGATCTTTGTTATTTAAAAAATATAGATGATTTCTTAATCTCATGCATGCCATGTGTGCTCTCCTGGTATTCACCACATGTGGAGTAGCAGCCATTTTGTGCAAAAATCTCAACCCCGTTAGACTCAACCCCGTTACATGTTTGATCGTAACGGGGTTGTGAGATTGTGACAGGGTTGTGATTTTAACACTGGTTTTGAAGTTATCCAATTAGTTAAATGAATTATTGAACTTTTTCAACATTCTTATCCCACATACATGTTGACTTTATCACAAATACATGTTGTAATCTTATTCAGAGAGCTTCCAGAGTGTCCATAACGGGGTTGAAGAATAGTGGTGCCCATATCATACAATAATGACCAATAATAATAGGGATTTCATGCCTGAGATGGGAAAATATATTTTTCTGGAAGTTAAATATGTTCTTAATCTTGTGGAGTGTTCAGAAAAGTAATACCTCTTGGTAAAAAATATGAAAATCAAAAAAGTGGTAAAAAAGTGGTAAAAAAATCCAAATCGGACCGGATTCGTGGAATGACCCTATGACCAATCACAAAAAAGTTGCAACTGAAAAACGATGAAATTATGAAAATGTGAGAATATGTATTTGTACATAATTTATAATAATACATAATTTGTGGAGATATATGGTATGTTATATCAATTAAATGTTTTAACAAATTAGTGTCATTATACACAAAATATGTGTGTAAATTATGTACAGATTAGATTGTAGATCGGTGGATATGGGTTAAGACTGCTGTATTAACTCAAAATTTCAAAAATCAACTGATTAAAAAAAACTCTTGTCCATCTGTGGAGTATACCTTTAGCAATTCAGAGTAAGCAATTGGTCGGACCACTCCGTGTATCTGTGTATGCCTGTGGATTTAGGTTACCCATGTGCAGCACACTGTCACGGAAGTGGAACACAATGAATAATCATTTAAAACAACAGTAGCAAAGTGAAGAGCAAACTGAAAAGCATTGTGCACTAAAATAATTTCTGTTTGAAAATTAACAACAGCCAAGACTGAATTTCAGAATACATTTTCAAGGAGGAGAAAAAAGTAGGTTGAATATAGATGGAGTATTATTTCCCATTTAAACACCCTCCCATTAGCAGTATTCCATAAGCAAGTTTGACATCTTCATTCCCTTGTATTTGGTTCCTGGAGGAACTAACTGAATGTGGTAGAGGGCTTGATCCAGCTGGGTTTTTCTTTTCATTAGCAGCTCAGGAAGGCTTCCTGGTTCCACACCTGGTCTGATTTTGATCAGTCACTATGGCACCCTGAGTCTTCCCTGCCCCACACATGGAAACTGTTCAATCATAGTCATCTGAAGAGATTTATTTCATTTATATTGCTTGTTTCACAAGCAATAATGTGCTGCTTTGATTCTTTATTTAAGTTCCCCTTGGAGTTCTAGGAGTTCCCCCTGGAGATCCCCTTTGGACTACAAGGCTGTTCTTTGCCGATTGGCAGTGAGGTCTAGAGGTGGGTTTGGGGTAAATTCACATAAGTAGAACAGGGCACAATGAAGAGACATGGTGGAATGTGGCTCAGGCCACAGTAGTCCCTCTGTGTTTGTCACACTTACAGTAACAGTATAAAGCACCAGTGATAGTGTTGTAAGTGTGTATCCCTGAACATTAACCTTGACTCTGTCAATCCTTACAGTATACAGCACCACTGAAATATCTCTGACTCTGTCAATGCTCACAATATACAGCACCACTGAATTATCTCTGACTATGTCACTGCTGACAGTATACAGCACCACTGAATTACTTCCTGGATTTCAAATGGCTGCCTGTATCATGGAAAACCCAGACATATATTCTGATGCATGAATGCATAGCTCACTATATGAAGAGGTATATAAGTAAAGATCATCCTTCAGTTCAGCTAGTCAAAAGACCTTACGGTTGGACCCACTTCCTTGAGCAAGAGTACTCAGCAGAACCTTAATTTTGAGGACTTGCCTATACTGTCAGAAAACATTTAATAAATGTATTACATGTAAGGAAGTACAACCTTTTAAACTGGTTAATAGCTAGATTCACCTGCAACATACTTTAGTACTGCACATACTGTATATGTACATTCCCGTTAGAAACAGACTATTTTCTGTTGATGTGGTGCGTGATGCAAAAATTCCATAGAAGAGACCTGCATATCAGCTGAATTTATGGAGGGACAAAATAAATGTATCACATATTGAAGAGGTAATGCATTGGAAGCAGAATGTTTTCTGCTGTGAAACACCTTGATTACCTCTCAGTGATTAGTGCACACTTCACAGAACCTTTCCAGTAAACCAGGATTTTTGGATAACATTCCACAAAAGAGCTGAAACCATTGTTTGCACAGCTGTGGGAGAACAGAGCTGCAGTAAAGGTTGGCCAGTGTTTACTCAACTATAGGCTTATTTGTTGTTGGAATGCAGGCCAGAACTGGACAGCCATATCTCACCTAATGCTCATCTGTTGCTTTTAGCCAGGGCAGAGTGAAACCCCCGACCCTATGTGCTCATGTCTGCTCATTGTGGGATCAAAACAAGGGCTCCCCTGGTGGACATTGCTATTTGTCCTCAGCTGCAGCTGCATTGTCATGGGAACCATAATGTGCTGCAGGGTGCAGGGTGTAAACTTTATCAGGAGAGTGTTGGGAGAGTGAAGCTTCATGGGGCACAACATGTATGGAGCTGATTTGGACCAGTCAGTGTTTGGCTGTGGGAAGCAGTTTTTTGATTGAGGTTCTAAAAGCTCATCCTATTAAGGGTTCATGAAGCCTTGCTCGCCACATACACCTTCACATGTGTTCTTCAGTGATTCGCTAATTAAATGCATTATGGAGCCCAAAGGGAAACAGCTCTGCTGATGGAACTATTTAAAAACTGTTGAGGCCTACAAGGTTTTGGGATTCAGGGATAATCGGACAAAAAAAGTGTGTTTTCATTGCAAATAAAGGGCACAGAGGGCTATTGCCTGAAAAATTATACATTATCTCAATTTTATAATTTAACTTCTTTACATAATTGGAGATTGAAATTCATTTCCAGCTCATTTATTTTGAATAAAACATGCTGTGGTGTACTGCAGACAATAAATAAACACTTCTGAATTAACACAGACTGCAAATCCAGAGAGCGAAAGAAAGAAAACAAGAGAGAGAGCTTCATTAAAGCCTCATCTATGATAATTTCACTGCCTGTACCACTACAGGAGAGCCTAATGTGACAGAGCCCACATCTCATTACCTGTATTCCAATGTGATATTCAGTCCATCAGTCACATTTCTCCCACATTCTGACAAAACCAGGAAATAGGTCTCATCTCTTTCATCCCTCTGACATGCACAGTAGTGCTCTACACATCCTCATCGCCTGCATACATAATATAGTGTTTTTGAGAGGAGATCTGTGTGGAGCTCCTAACTGCATGAGAAAGGGAAGTATGCCAATAAGAAGAAGGAAATGTGTATGTTAATCCATGCCAGAAGACTTGCCCCAAAAGAGGTATCTGTTGCACTCAAACTTTTCCATACAATATAAAATGGATAGACCAGCATAATGTACAGCTCTGGGTGCTTTCTGTCTTCCCAAACACTGACTCAGGTTCAGTTTATCCAACCCTGCTCATAACTTTAACCATAATGTGAAAAAAGTCCAACATGATCCAGTCAGTCAATTCTCTCTACAGCTTGAATTACTAGAGCAGGACACCTGCTGGACACAGGATACTGGTTCAGTAGTCTGCCTTAAAATTACCATTTAACACATATGTATTTGTCTTACATATGTGCTTGAGCTTGAAATCAATTAGACTTTTTCTGGTACAAAAAGTATTTGACAATGAACACTGAGAAAAGTGTATAGTTGGGCATGCCAAGCACACTGTTTTCAGTGGCAGGCTTATGTTTATAAGTTTCAATATTACAGACGTTACAGGTTCCAGTAGAATTTACAATTTCCACCGCAGTGCACTAGGTTTGCATGCTCTGCAGAACTACAGACTAGTTGGCATGTTCTGCAGAACAGAGTGGAGAATGATCTTAAAGGATGGTGACCACCCACAGAGTCCCATCAGAGCCCAGTCTGATATTGTAAAAGCAGTATCTGTGTTCAAATGAACTAAAATGGTACCATGCATTTTATCCATATTTATATTTGTATTGTATATTTGTAGTTTAATACAACTTTCCATTTTAATTAGCCTATATATATTTTTTTGTTTTTGTTTTCATTGTTGTATTTATATTATTCATACCAGATTTGTGTATATTGTGTGTAGATACTATGCATATCCTATTATGCAAAACCAATTGGCCCAAATGGGAAAATAAGGGTTCATTGATTAATTAAACCTTAACATTTGCTTATTATAAATGCCAGCTTGAAATATGCTTTCTGCATTAAGACAGATTAACTCTTTTATAATGTTTCAATAATTGTTCCAGATCGCAAATCTTGTCTTTAAATATAAAGTCATGTTTTTTCTCGGCATGTTATCTCTCAAGGAGAAACTATGAACCATTCTGGACTTAGTAAGCTATTTAGGGAATAAAGTTACCAAAATTATTTTCATATTAGAGGCCAAGATTTCTTTGGGACTGGGACACAGAACGTCAAAAGAATGAAGAAAATATCACCCAAATTTTTGTTTTCATCATTTGAGAGAAAATCCACAATGTCAATTTTACACAACAGTTACCTCTGTTAAACTTCCATCCATCCATCCATTATCTAAGCCGCTTATTCCTGGTCAGGGTCGCGGGGGGCTGGAGCCTATCCCAGCATGCGTTCCGGGCGAGAGGCAGGAATACACCCTGGACAGGTCGCCAATCCATCGCAGGGCACACACACCATTCACTCACACACTCATACCTACGGGCAATTTAGACTCTCCAATTAGCCTAACGTGCATGTCTTTGGACTGTGGGAGGAAACCGGAGTACCCGGAGGAAACCCACGCGGACACGGGGAGAACATGCAAACTCCGCACAGAAAGGCCCCCGGCCTGGATTCGAACCCGAGACCTTCTTGCTGTGAGGCGACAGCGCTATCCACTGCACCACCGTGCCGCCTCTGTTAAACTTGTCAGACAAATTATATTGGATTTTCATAGGCAAAGACATGCAAATACAAAACTTACCCCAGCATAGTCCCGACCCTAGACCCATTATCTATAGCTTGTGGAAAGGGAAGTTACAGTTTGTGAGATTGGTTTCCTGCAATCGACTGGAAAAATCTATCTAGAAAGTTTTAACCAGCATTACGTTATAGGCCAATGGTTGACAGTCAATGCTTTGGAGGCCCAATTGGAGCTGTCACGCCAAATTGTGTCCGGCTGCTAAGGAATTTGTCCGGGTGACGTAATCTGAATTTTGGACTGTAGTTGCTATGCCAACATGATGAGCTTGCATTCCTGAGTGATGTTCCCGGGTGATGTCATTTAGCTACAAATAACCATTGCTTGCTCAGCTGTAAAACTAGCTAGCTGGCTAGCTATGAACATAATATATGAATTATATAGCCAGCTAGCTACAAAGATAATAATATGCATTATTATTAACCAGCTAGCTAGTTGTACAGTTGAGCAAGCAATGCTTATTCGTAGCTAGCCACCTAGCTGTAATGTAATGACTTCCATATATTATATTCGTAGCTAGCCAGCTAACTTAGCTGTACAGCTGAACAGACAGTACAGGAGATATTCTTTCATCAGAAGAAGTGGCTGATAATTGCTTTATTCACAAAGCACATCCCGAGAAATTAGGCAGACTTATCTCACATCAGAATGTCAACCTGATCAAGCTCATAGTACCATAACATTATGAGGCTGACAAGTCAGACGGGTGCCGGTAAGTCATAAAACAAAAAACATAACGGCAATTCTGATCCACAGAACTGTTGCATAAGAGTGAAAAACACATCTGTCTGGAATTTAGAATCGTAATTCATCTCAGTCCCTACATATCATTTCTCACTGAAAATGTCTGTGTATAGAAAAAAAGTGTATTTAGAACTGAAAGTAGATGCATTGGCCTGGATTCAATCAACATTTCTCCTTGATCTTTGGATCACAATAAAAAGGCAAGTGTTTTTTCTTCACAAAGGTTTCTTCACAAACACAGTTCGGTGATTTAAGTGATCATTTATACCAGCATTTATATAACAGTTCACTATAATAGGGCCGCAGATTAGGGTAAAAGTCATACTTATCAAAGGGCAAGTATCTTAGAAAAGGTAGCCTACTTGTCCTTCCTAAAAGTTACTTGTCCTTGGTCTATTCACCTTCCAATTTTCCTGGAAAGTGTGATCTCTGCTCTCTGAATCATATTTTCGCTGAGTTTTTAGCTGATCTTCTTTGGTTTTAGCCTTTTTAGTGGGGGGTCGACTTGCACCCTCAATAAATCTCCACATATTTGAAAATCACTACGTCCAATAAAGCCCAAAGATAGACATGACGGTTATTTCTTTTCTACATGGATATTTATGTTTGACTTGTGCAGCGTGTGCTCATTGGACTGTGTAGCAGTGAAGCTGTGACGATGTGGCATTAGGGTGCCCGACCGTATGTGGCGTAGATTTTTCTATTCCCAACTAGTGCCCTGACTGATTTAACAGTATCAGGATGGAGATGAGAAATCACTGCAGGAAAATCACAGCTTCTTCAGCCTGGAGGAGGGCTCACTGAACTGAATATAGATTTTTGTTCTATTCCCAAGGCTTGGTAAGTGTAAATGCATGATCAGATATCACAGGCAATGCTAACGTATTAGCTAACTAATAATTTCCTAGATTTATTGGCATAGCAACAACAACAAATAGAGACTCAGCAGGACCCATTTGGCACTTGGAAATATTTTTGAATATCCGTGCAAGGTTTGTTACGATGTGAGTGTAAAACAGCTTTAGCTTAAAAAATTTTTAGTCGTCTGAGACGATAGGACGACTGCTAATCTGGGCCCCTGCTATAATTTGAACTGTGAGCAAAAGTGAGGATAACGTTGATTGAATGCATGATCTACAATATTTTGGAATAGATTGAACTTTTGATTATTTCTGACTATTTCTCTGTAATTCAAGGAGTTTGTTATTTCCAAAGAGTGCAGAACCATGCCAGTGCATTATGCCAATGTTCTACGCTTTTATTCAGAGAAAGGAGAAAACTCAGGAGTTGTGAAACACACAAGAGCATTTTCTAGATCTACAGTAGAGCTTATCACTGCCATCCTGAGGATGTCCTGCCCAGTGTTATTGCACTGAAGGCACTGACAGAGAAGCACAAACATGCAAAGGAAAATATGCGCATACTTATTCAATGTACGCCTGCTTGGTTACATAACCACACATTGCATAATCACGACTGCCTGTGAAACGCAGCTCGGTTCAGGAACATATCCACTTTTACACAGTAAGCCCGTAATCTGGATAATTTGCTTTGGCTAACTCGGCCTCTGTCTCTATCAATGGTCCTGAGTGAGCGAGTAGGCTAGCTGCAATATCTTCACCCCCAATGCACTCATCCAGCAGCATAGTGTATGTGCAATTACACAGACAGCACATGTAGTGTATGCACAATTACACTGACAGATCTAATTGTTGTGTATGTGCAATTACACATTTATTCAGTATGTAACTTCATAGAGAATGTAACAGCAGAAACATTTGCCAATCTGCACATTATTCTTACATTTTTCTTACATTTACATTTTAAGTAATCATGTAACACCAAGGTAAGAACAATCAATTAAGACATTTCTAAATGTTAATTATGTAATCATGTAACACCCTAATTAAGACATTTCTAAATGTTAATTCCCTGATATCCATACAACCTAAATGTCTTTAGGTTACATGGTGCACAAGTGGGTAACACTTTTTTTATGGGGTTTTATGGGATTTTCTCCATCTGGCCTTCTTAATAACACATTGTCTAACATATTTACTTGATTAAGACAAGCTAACCATTGACAATGCATTTTTAATTATGTATAATGCAGTCATTCATAA
The DNA here is from genome assembly GCA_029706075.1 of Aldrovandia affinis. Classification (NCBI taxonomy): domain Eukaryota; kingdom Metazoa; phylum Chordata; class Actinopteri; order Notacanthiformes; family Halosauridae; genus Aldrovandia; species Aldrovandia affinis. The sequence goes on along the minus strand of JAINUG010000263.1, from coordinate 532,490 downwards.
TGTATTATTAGGCATTTACAACAGCACCACATTCTGAAGCATTACCCCCAAGTGGATATAAGTGAGTGGAAAATACTTGACTACATTCAAATGTATTTAGTGGCAAGTAGTGGCATTCCCATGACTTTTCCGTTTTACACACTCTTTTGAAAGTGCATTCCAAATGCATGACGCACTCAACAGATAGCTAGCGAGGAGTTAGACTCTTTCTCAGTGTGCATTCGTTCTGGTTTTAGATTTATCATCAGTCGGCGTCGAGACTCATAAGTTATCTGGTATAAGACCTAGTTGTAGTAGTTGCACTGGACGAAGGAGTCTACCTACAGGAGTCCACCGAGGGAGGCCAGCTAGGGAGTGAATGTTGCATGGTAAGCACCATAATGTTGTCTCTTCCAACACTACTTCTTCCACATCTAACACCATGTGCAACCTCCCTATCACAGTCCGTGTCTCCTCTTCTAGATTTGCTATAAGGAGAGATGCAACTCACAAGCGCAACCTCTCCAATCTAATTCACCCTCCTAGATCCACCAGTGTTGACGTCATGGTAGCAGGTGGGCTACGGAACCGCCAGTCCGCTGTCCCGAAGGCTGATTTAATCTCGCCCAGGCCTCCCTACTATCCCTGCAGTTTCTGGCACTCACCGAGACATGGATCACTCCGCAGAACACGGCCACCCCTGTTGCTCTCTCCACTGCCTACACCTTCACCCACACTCCACGATCCACAGGTAAAGGTGGAAGGACAGGTATACTGATCTCCCCCGTGTGGAGATTCAGTATCATTCCTTTTCCTCACTTCTCAACCTCCTCCTTTGAATATCATGCTGTCACTGTCACTGTTCCCATATCCCAGGGCCCATATCATCCGTCTCCTCAAAAAACCCTCTCTGAATCCTTCTGTCATTTCTAATTTCTGACCTGTCTCTCTCCTCCCATTCCTTTCCAAAACATTGGAGCGGGCTGAATATAATCAACTGTCTGTCTATCTCCTACAGAATGACCTGCTTGATCCCAACTAATCTGGGTTAAAGGTAGGCCACTCCACGGAAACTGCTCTGCTTGTGGTCACTGAAGCTCTACAAGTGGCAAAATCTACCAGGTGGCCTGCAGAGGACCCCTCTCCTCTCCCCACACACTCTCTACCGGAGTCCTGCAGGGCTCGGTGCTAGGCCCCCTCCTATTCTCCCTGTACACCAAATCACTTGGTTCAGTCATCTCTGCTCATCTTTCATATCACTGTTATGCTGACGACACCCAACTCTTTGTCTCCTTCTCTACTTCTGAGACCCAGGTCCCAGCGCGTATCTCTGCATGTCTGGCAGACATCTCTGCCTGGATGTCCACACACCACCTGAAGCTGAACCTGGGGAAGACAAAACTCTGGTTCCCTCTGCCAGAAAGCAGAAAATTGGGTGTAAATGGAGCTTTCAGCAAGACAATGATGTCGAGTATACCTCGAAATCAACCAAGAAATGGTTAACTGACCACAAATGTTTTGCGAAGGCTATTTCAGTTTCCAGACTGGTGTGAATAATTTTAGAGTTGACTGTATGTATGCTGGTCGGGGAAGGTAATGTAAGAAGTTGTTTTTCCCTTGATCCAGCTAATTGATCTAGCTTAGTTGCTATAGCTTGTTCGTGGTCCAATATGTGCTACAAACCAATGATGATACAGTGGAATGTATCATTTATTTATAATGCACTAATAAATAAACACAATTTATCTTAAATTAAAATGAATGAACAGACAAGTATATACTGTATAAATCAAGCATAAACAAATATATATACACTACCGGTCAAAAGTTTTAGAATACCCCCATTTTTCCAGTTTTTACTGAAATTTAAGCAGTTCAAGTCCAGTGAATAACCTGAAATGGCACAAAGGTAAGCAGTAAACTGCCAGAGGTTAAAAAAAAGGTTTAGGTTACCAAAAACTGAAAAATAATGTACATTTCAGAGTTATAAAAAAAGGCCCTTTTCAGGGAACAAGTAATGGGCTAACGTTGGTTAACAGTCACTCTGTGCAAGTCGCCGACTCTGGATCCAGCAAAAGAGCCCCAGACCATCACGCTTCCTCCTCCATGTTTGACAGTTGGTGTCACACACTGAGGAATCATTCTTTCGCCTATTCAACGGTCTACAAAAACCCTGCGTGATGAACCGAAGATTTCACATTTTTATTAATCGGTCCATAAGATCTTCCAGTCTTCAGTAGTCCACTGGCGGTGCTTCATGGCCCAGGCAAGCCTCTTTTTCTTATTTTGCCATCTTAGCAATGGCTTTCTTACTGCCACTCAACCTGTCAAACCTTTTGATGGTGTAGAAAACTACTCACTGCCCAAAAATGTACAATCTTTTTCAGTTTTTGGTAACCTAAACTTTATTTTTTTTATTTTTTAATTTACCTCTGGCAGTTTACCACTTACCTTTGTACCATTTCAGGTTATTCACTGGGCTTGAACTGCTTAAATTTCAGTACAAATTGGAAAATGGGGATGTTCTAAAACTTTTGACTTGTAGTGTACATGCATAAATGATCGGAGTATATTGGTGCCATAAACACCAATAGCGATTGATTTTCCAAAATCAATACTTTTGGAAAATATCGGCCGATATATTGCTGAAAACGGGGGAGCTTGGCCCCCAAAGTAATGGTAAGGGAAACACTGCCCTTGCATTCCCTACCCACCTTTGTTCCCCAGGTTGTCATTGCAAAAGAGAATTGAGTTCTCAGTTGACCTACCTGGTGAAATAAAGGTAAAATGTGTTTCCCCTGTCCAGGAATAATGCGGTTTCAGATTCCAATGCCCAAACTGACAAATATAAACACTTCTATATTTGGAGTGTCTGGTTCCAGGAGATAAAAAGGCTGTTTATTTCCAGAGATTTATTGAGAAGATGTTCCTGTTTTGACAATTGTGCTGACAGTGGATCAGCCAGAGGGAATTGAGGCCCATCCATCTGATTTGTCTATTATTCACCGCTGAACCTTCTACTGCCTCTGAGCTTCAGCGTAATGAGGCTGAGCTGCACTCAATGGGCCAGCCTGGTGCTGAGAGTGTTCAGAATAACACTGGGCTCTGAGATTTGGGCCTTGCAGCCTGAAGTCTTAGCGTTTTTGTGTTCATTCGTATGTATGAATTATTACTAATAATAATGGCACCAATTCTAATTATTTTTATAATAAAACGAAAAAGGGGATATGTTGAAGGTGCACACACCAGCATGTACAAACCAAGCTATACAGGGACTGCACAAGGTCAGTCCTTGGCAAAGCATCTCTCCCAGGAGCCTTAAGGCAGAAGGGTCATGACCTCATCTTGTAAACTGCAGAAATAGGAAGAGTCCTTAAACAGTAGTGTTCTTCTGCAGACACACTTCAGTGTGTGAAGGTTATTTCCTGTACATGTTGGGTACAGCACAGCCTCTCAAGGTTGGGTGTTTCCCAGTGACGGGAAGGTCAAGGAGACAGGAAAAGGAAGTAGCTTATCTGTCACACAGAACAAAGTGGAGCACCACCATGAACAGCTGAATCTATATCTGTCAATGATGTCACATTCCAGGGGGTACACAGCCACAGTCCAGAGTACTGTGCCAGGAAGACCCCACTCTATGCCTGAGGTCAAAGCCCTCCAGGCCACTCTATGGCCATGGTTAAAGCCCTCCACCTCATTCCACGCCCAAGGTCAAAGCCTTTTGTCTCTGGTTGCTGGACTGGCTAAGGACATCCTGCAGCACTGTATGTAGGTTACTAAAGACATAGGTACAATGCTGATCAAAGCAGAATGGTATCAGCCTGTCAATCAGCAGCTGTGGACTGGGCCACACCCACCACACCCCCCACCAACCCCAGGGGAGGAGTGGATGACAGGGGCTGGATGATTCTGTCCCACTTTTGGCTCATAGCACACTGCAGCAGTATGCATGTAGAGGGGGTGGGGTAGGAGAAGGTGTAAATAGGAATAGGAATGCCTCATATTCAGGATGAATGCCTCTAGGTAAATTAAATAGAAGATCTAGAATAATTATTTTTGGGGCTGCAATGGAAAGGGGTGGGATGGAATGCATCCTTACATTTAAATAATGAAACAGTTCAGCATTTTTCAGTCAGACTAGCACTGTCTAATGGTAGGAGAATGAGCTTTCATGAAACCAAAAGCAGACGGCGCTACCATATGCTATTAGTGATGCACTCATTTCAATCAATCATTGTGTTTCGCAGTGGAGAGCAAAACCTTGATTTGTTCAATGCTCAATGTACCTCCACACATGAAACTTCAATCTTCCATCACTTTCCCAGTCCCTCCACACTCCTCGCCATGGAGCAAAGGGCTGGATTTATTTTAAAAAGGACAGCAAAGGCACTGCAGTTAGATGAATTTTCACCATCTAGAACAAGGTACTGCCTTCAACTGCAGGGAGCTGCTCAATCAATCAGGCAGTCAGCAAATGTGTGACAGCACCATTTCTAGAGGTCTGGGGCCACTACTTCCTGTTTTCCTAAGACATCTGCAGGATCAAACAGAGATGTATGTGTTTCTCATTTTCAACAGCTGAAGTAAAAATCCCTATCAAATTTGTAAAATGAACTGAGATTCTTAAGTAAAGGTTATAAAATATGCACGGGGGAAAATGTTATTTTAATTGGCCACATCAAGCCAAAAAGTGAGAGTGCTTTCTTCTATTACTCAGTAATAGTTTTATTGCAGTTGGATGATCTGGACAAACAACCAGAGGCAAAATTCTCATTCACTGTTTCATCCCCATTAGATAATATAATAATATATGCCGTTTAGCAGACGCTTTTATCCAAAGCGACTTACAGTAGTGAACGCATACATTTTTCAGTACATGTGGCCCCAGTGGGGATTGAACCCACAACCTAAGCATTGCTAACGCCGTGCTCTACCAACTGAGCCACAGAGAACCACAAGGTTCTCTCACAAGGAACCACATTAGACAGATACTTCCACTTTAAAGTATTATCCTGCATATCCAACACTTCCAACAGAAGTTTACTAGATAGAGGGAAAGTTTAATAGATAGAGTGGTGATTAAGCTTAATTGGTAGAGGGGAAGTTTAATAGGTAGAGGGCTGGGGTCTCATGGGGTCTTGGGTTGTCATGCTTGTAGCATTTGATGCACAGGAGTGGCTAACCCTGCAAGCGACCATGTCAGAGGTCAGAGGTAAGGGCTATGGTTGTGTCAGATTTAGGACATAAATAGGGGTCTCCTGCAGGACTATAACAGGATTAGCTTCGCAGGCTAATGAGATATGCTGAGCAGTCATTTCAAGACACCATACTGTTTATCGACAGTGATTTCACATTACTAACAAATTATGTATTACTTTTACTTTTGAAGCAATTTTCATGCAAACATGAGGGTGTAACATCAAACACATGCAGACCTAGTTTATCTCTACTCATTATTCACTTTCTTTAAGAACAAATGAGTTGCTATAAAAAAGTATTCTGCTGACCTCAACTGTCAGGTTTCAGTTTGATAATCCCAGATCCAGTCTAACCCTTCTCACATATAACATGCCTATACAATAACACTGGCAGCATGCAGGATTTGCAGCCCCCCTCAAGCTCTGCTCCACATTGTCTTGTTGGAGTTCAGTGGAGAGGACCTTAAAGCGGCAACCATCTCCGTGGAGGGTGTAACAGAGCCTATCATGGCATTAAAACTATCTCTGCCTTTGCTCTGTACACGGGAGCAAATCTGCTTTCCTCAACATGCCTGGCAAGTCCCACTTTCTGTACTTATTCAGGTCTCCTACCCCCCTCCTCCCTCCCTTCCTCCGTCTCTCCTCCCTTCCCTCCCACTGAGTCTTGGATACAGTATCTTAGCACGGCACGATCAGGTTTGGACGGTCCTTTTTCACGGCTCGCCATACACAGGTTTGCAAATCCCCAGCTGGGGTCAATCTGCAACTGTCTGAAAGTGCTGGATTAGAAAGTAATGCACACATGTTAAAAGGCACCTAGGGTGGTTGAAGGAAAAATGTAAACCCAGGGAAATCTGCAGACCATTAATAAATCAGACTGACTTAGTGTTTGCACACCACACCCCTAAATATCTACCCTGGGATTCGTTTTCAGGTGCTCATTGACTTTTTCCAGAAGACTCAAATTTAAATGATACGGTGTGGTGGCATTCCATGATGAAACCATAACCTGAAATGTCTAATGCTATTTCTATTAATAGTCTTCAGTAGGAAGTTTTTAAAGGGTGTCATTTGGTAAGAGAGAAAGAGGCACTTCCACAAATGAGAAAGTATTTCAGGTTTAAAGAAGTGTCTGTAGTCTTTCACTGAAGAGAACATGATGTCGGACTTCAGCACACAGGCAAGTTGTGAAGTGTGTCTGCCTCAACATCAGGCTCCTCTCATTATATACTGACCTTGTTCCCCAATGTGCCTGCACTCAATTGGCATAAGCCAAAGCATGGTTTACATGCAAATTATTCCACAAGGCAGACATAAACCAACAGAGGGTGCAATAATTATTTGCATTTCTATAGCACTTTTCATCTCATGATCCCAAAGCGCTTTACAGTGAACACAAAACTGACTATTTCACAGGGGCAACAGCTTTGGTTCAGCAGACTCTCTCGAGACTGAAACTAGGTGGATTTTTTTCCTTTCATTTCTTTAGCTTAAACAGACTCTTGGGATTCTGATTGATACTCGCTGGTGCCCCGTTGCATTTCAAGGGCACTTGGCCCCCTCCCACCTCCGTTCTGTTCCCACAGAAGGGCTCCGTTTCTCCATCCCGTGGAAGCCGGTCACCCCTCAATCCCCCCCCCTCAAAGAAGGAGAGCAGAGCCCAGGGCCAGGTTAACCTCAATCAGAGGGGGCTCTTGTGGTGAAGAGTGATGTGAGACGCCGCCAGACCCCCACCAGACAGAACTCTCACTGTTTGCGCCATTGTTTGGGCAGGACAAACAAACATGGGGATAAACCCAGCAACCACCTCTCAGTGCTGCTTCCCAGATTCCCAAATCTAAACAGACATCTCCAACACTTCAGCAGCCCAGATACCCCGGATCCCCTCCTCCCAAACACCATCCCACCCCCAAGGAATTATGTAAGAAGGAATCTGGAAGCAGAAAGAACCACAGTTGAAGGCTTTTGTCCTCTTGCCCACAAGCCAGACCTGGGCTGTGACCAAAAAATGTAAAAACCCACCCACTAATTACAACATAGTGTTTACAAGCATTTTTTCTCCTTGCCACAAGGGGGCCTCCCGCATGGTCTAGTGGTTTCAACGTCCGACGCTGGCCACGGCGACCAGGGTTCGATCCCCGGCCGCACCAGAGTCGGCTCTGGCCGGGAGTGCCACCGGGGACGACAATTGGCTGTTCGCCCCAGGGAGGGGGGAGGGAAGCCGACAAGACATTCACTGCACACAGGAGTGGCTCTGGGGTGGCGGAGTTACGGTCGACATCTTGGCGAGTGCCATCTCGGAGGAGACGATACTCCGCCTTTGTCACTGCTGGTCACAGGGCTACGGCAGCAAACTATGAGGGAGGGATTGACCTGAAAATAGTGGGTGTAATTGGCTACCAAATTGGGAGAAAAACTGGATAAATATATATATATATATATATATATCACACAATGGGCTAAGGTTTTCACCCTGGAATCAACTGAAATGTGCAATGTCATTAAGTCTGTCCAACAATCATTTGGAAATGACATCCAGGTAAAGGAGACCCAACATAATTACATAGGGTGGGGGGTTGGGGCTACACTAGTGGGCATTTCATTGGGGCGAGGATTTCATTGGGGGTAGTGTGACATGGGAAATATGCTGACATATAATGCCCTGAACAAGGATCACTTTTTCACTGTTTGACTGCAAGCTTAACTGTCGCATAATATTGTCAACTTTCTTCTTTAATTTCATAAATGTATGCATTTGTCATCTCTGTGTAACAAAACCCCCTCGTCTCTCTCCAAATCCATATCAATATTACTGCACTGAAATTGATGAGCATTAAACTGCTCTTCAATTTTAGTGACAAGACAAGACAAATGTAACACATAATCGATTCAACTGTGGATAGGGAGATGAGGGAAGACTTTTTATAGACAAAAAAGAGCTTGAACTCATTATGGAAGGCAATTGATTGGTTGATTGATACAGTGGTGGGATAGCCCAGGGCCTTGTTCCTGCAGTACGCAAGCCTGTATGCTGGCCCTTGACCACTGGTGGTAACAGAACAAGAACCAGTTCACCTGAACCATGACAGGGACAGACAAGGGTACTGTTAAGACAAGCAACCTCTATCAGAGACAGGAGGTAACTGTATAAGGGCATGGCATGGCTCAAAGGTTACTCATATGTTGTTACATCATATCCTTGTTACAAGGCTGTGGACATATTGTTTTTTGATGCTTTGTTTTTTCATTATTTTATTTTTATTTTAGGTTGTAAGAGATTTTTATGTTATAAGTTATGATATTTTGAGGAAGGGGCAGGACTAGATAAGCATTTGCTTCCTTCTGCTCCTTCTCGAACTCATCATTTGTTTTGCTTTTTTTTAATGAAGACTGTTAGATTTAACTGTTTATGTTTTGTGTTTATATTTCTATTGTAATTTTATATGGTTGATTGTTCGAGATAAATAAACTCAACTCAACTCAACTCAATTGATTCTAAACAGAGATTCAATTTTTCAGTTCTTTTTTTAAAGACACAATTTGCTTTCCAGTCATGATGCTTCTGTTCAATTCTTCTGTTTGTGACGCACTCAGTCTGAGCCCTGTAGCTCTTCTGCCACACCTTGTTGAGACAAGGCCTAAAACACAGCACAACTGCAAACGTCTTTAGAGCATTTCCATTTAGGTTTGTAAGAGGAAATCAAGTTTTGCCAGTGTGCTGCATGAAAATGCTAATGTGTAATATTGGTGGCTAATGCAATTTTAGAGATCCAGTTTAACACATATTCAAAATACAAATAAAAGCAGACAGGTTTTACCATTCTGTTCTACAGTAGGGGTCAAATGAACGCAGACAGCTTTTACCATGCTGTGCTACAGTAGCGGAAACACAGCAGAGTTAACAGCAGATCAGCTCTTCTCAGATGCAGAATTAATTAAGATAAAATGTAATGAGTGACCAATTGAATAACCATTTGAAATAAATAAATGAATTGGCTCAACTTTGGTTTGGGGAGCAGGGTGTGATGAAAAAAGAAAGCTGAATAATGCAAGCCCTGAATATAAATCAAGTAGGGGAGCTCAGCAAGTTTGGCTTTCCTGTCTGGTAATTGTGTGCATATATTACAGAATATATTGTAAAAGTTTAAATATTGTAACACATGCAAAATATTGCATATTTGAAAGATCTTGTAATCTTGTAATCTACACTGTACATTTGAACCTACAGTACTTTACTATAAAGATTTCCTTATATTTTGGCTTTCACATTTGATTGTATATGACATTTCTCTAAGGGATCAAATATTTGTCTGTGTTTACAGGTTATGGTGGCTCAGAAAGTGATGGCATGTCATGGATAACGTGCGGCCTTGTGAGTAATCCAGCTAAGCCCATATGGCACATAAACACCTCAATCAAGGGAGTAGCAGCATCTTCCCTCTGGGGGTGAAGTAGTGTGTGTGTGTGTGTGTTTTGTGTGTGCGTATGCATGTGTGTGCGTGCATGTATGCTTGTGTGTCTGAGGGGACTGTAGCCACTGCATGTACTAAACCACAAGGGGGATATAAACACGCACTCTACTGGTAGACCACCAGGGGGCCATAGGATAAAAACACCCACTGTTCTCCAATCAAAACACAGGGTGGACGTGCCACACACCCACAAATCCACACACACACCCACACACACACACACACCATAGACACATGGACACCCAAACCCACCACAACACACATGTGGACATGTATACACATACAAACAAAAGCACACACATAAATCTATACATACATACTCTACATACACACATGTACACCCAAACCCCACTACACACACACACACACACACACACACACACACACACACACACTCCTCTCTCTCCTGTAAAACAGTGAGGCCAGTTGTACACATGATACAGAACAGGATAGGTGGGACATTATGAGGCAGCTGAAAGCCATTAAACCACCATTACATCACACGTATTCCAGATCAACAGCAGTCTGGAGTGAACTGATTCTCACATGTTTCATTCAGTTTCATCAAGAATAAACTAACAAAAAACGTATGGTCAGGGTCAGGACACTGAGACATAAATACCTGCTATTTAAGGCCCAAAAAATAGTGAATACAGTAGTGGTTTCTTTAGCGTCGTGTCATTTTTTGGCAAGGGCACAGAAGCAGTATCTCCCCATACAGTTTCACTTTAAAACCAGCTGTTACTGCACTGACAATGCACCATGACAACAAGCTGTTCCCAAGACAACAATAAATAAATACTTACATTAATGAATGTGGTCACCACTGGTAAACAGATCCAGAATGAGCACTTTCCCCAGCTCCTAAGTGCCCCAGGGACCAGGTTAACACTGGTAAACTGATTAAAAATGTCCCCAGCTCCTTAGCTCCCCGGGGACCTGCTTACCACTGGTAAACTGATCCAGAATCAGTACTTTCTCCAGCTCCACAGTGAAGAGTAAACAAGCCGCACTCACACTCACTCTTTAATTACAGCCATGAAGCCACTCCATTGTTACACAATTGGATAATAACTGCTGAGAAGTGGTCTCAGTCCCCCATCTATGAGGAAATAAATACATAACACAATCCCTCTCTCATATTCCAACTTAAGTATGATTAAAATAAATATCCTGAACTTTTTAACCATAACCATTGTTGACCACAGCTGTTATGTATCCATAAAAAGTATATTTATAATGGAGCCTTATAATCATAAATATATACACTCAGAGATCATTTCAGTAAAATAATCCATCCATGCCACTAATTAAGCACATGCAAACACATACTGCATGTATACAGCGCACACGCACACAGGCAAGTAAAAACAGACACACACGCACACACGCACATCACTGATGAGGGAGTGTTCTTAGCAGAGGAGCAGAGCGTGACTGTGACGTGCCTTTGCTAAAACAAGCCTAAGTGCCTTGTTCCCAGACTCTGTGAAAATGATGCTAGTGCCACAATATTCCCCAGCTCACTGTAGATTTATAACCACAGCACCACCGCAATTTAGGTCACTGCCATTTTCACTCTTCCACCTGTTTCTGCAGCTGAAACGAAGGCCCCAAGAAAATAGACCAGAAAACAGTTGAAATTTCACAGGCTTGTCAAGATGTGTGTGTTTAGCCCTTACTCTAAAACACCACTAATCTTTCATCTACCTCAACACAAGGATATACTGATATACTGATACTGACATCCCAACAGCAGGCTGAATTCCTCTTCTTCCCTCTAGCCCAGGGTTCCTCAAATCTGGCCCATGAATCCAAATTCAGTCCTGGTTTTCTTTTCTCTCAGGCAGTTAATTGAACAATTAATGCAATTGATTGGCCAGAGTGCCTTCACACCTGACTCCCAGGTAAAGGAAAGGTAGGCAGTTTCTTCTGCACTAAATTGCTCACAGGCAATAAAGGCATATTTACTGATTGATTTATTGGTTGCTTGATTGATTGATTTATTTATGTTTTTTGACTGAGTGACTCTCCCTCTGCCATGGGCTTATTTGTCAAGCCTTGTGGGAAGAATAATGACAGCACGAGATGGAACCAGTTAAAAAACGCAACTCTGTGTAATCCCTCTCTGTGTACCAGCTATAAGGAGCAGTTCGTACTACTGCAGTATGTTATGCAATCAGCCCAGCTCACCTGCTCCAGAAATATCTGCACCCTGGTGCGCTGATGGAGGCTTATTAGATGACTCACTCAGAGCAGAGTGAGTCTTTGCACATTCAGGATCTGGAGTTCCTGTAACCCTGACGAATGCAGAAAGAGAGTACTGACGAATCCTCCTAAAATGGTGCAGCCAACACACTTTATGAGAGCCAGCCATACCATCAGCAGCTATGCCCTCAAAAACACCAGTACCATTTCCTACAATGTACCAGTTCCTTTCTTTCAAAAATACCAGTCCTGTTCTCTCAAATCATGTGTATCATCCCTCCAAAAACACCACTGTCACCCCATACGAAATAGCAGTGTCACCCCCATCAAACACCAGTGTCACCCTCCTACAACTAGGGATGTTAATGATTAATCAATGATCGATTAATCGCCATTAAGAATTTGATCAATCAAGCATATCAAATTAACGATTATGTATCACAGCACAGCAGAGTTATCCAACAGCACAAACTCTGGTGAGTGTAATAATAGTGCTTTGAAACAACAGTTAAAACCTTGTTGATTTTATAAAATATACCTAGCAATATTTCACAAAAGAAACAATTTACAACGACAAAACATTTCTGTTATATTTTGCATAGCCTAACATTACCTCAGCCAACAATAGCGTGGTCTCTTGAATTCGCTAAGCACACTTAACGTTACTTCCGCATTTCTCTGAGTTTTGGGTGAAATCATGCATCCCTGGGACATCGGTTCCGTTGGAACAGGTGTTCTCAGCGGCTGGTCTTACTGTGAACCGGCTGCGCACACGGTTCACTTCTGAACACGTGGATATGCTTATATTCTTAAATAAAAACCAGTAAGGGGACGAGTTGGGACTCGAAAGTTAGGAGGTTTTTTTTCAAGTTGCAAGCCTCCGCTGTCGGACAGCCCTTTTCATTTCAAAAGGAATATTGTTTTTTGTTGTTAGGCCTACTGAATGGTGTTTAATTTCCTTCATAATTCTTACTGTTTTATGCTGTTAAAATAGGCCGGTGTCTCAAAAGTTATAATAAAACTTTGATTGAGGAAAAAAACACACATTTTGTATTCTCTGTCATACACTAAATTTTGCAGGTTTAAAAAAAAAAGATTAATCAATTAATTGTTTGTTAACGTGGGCAATTATCTATCAAGGAAATTTCTTAAAATTATCATCCCTACCTACAACGTAACAGTATCACACCCTAAAATATACAAACTTACACTCCCAAAAATATACCAATATCAGCCCCTCCAAAATGTCAATGGTGATATGTAAAAACCGCATTCCTGCTTATTCAAGCTAAAGTACCTAGCATGTGCATATGGAAATCATATGGAAAGCAAGCATGTAGGAAACAATGCTACCTTCTAACTTCCACATTCATCCAATCACAAAAACATTTCTTCTGGTGATTTTCCTGGCTAAATATATACATGGAATTACCTAGTTACTAAATTAATTCAATATTAATAAGTCATCAAAGGCACTGAGATGTTGAAGTTCCATTTCAAGTAGTTCTGAGGAGTGCAGCTATAAATAAATACTTCAGAGACAAAGAGATGCCGGCACTGAATATTTCTGATGTACCATAGAATTCTGTTTCTGGACTAATCACCTGTCACCACTGAGAGCCAATCAGAACACCAAGTTACAGCAATAAATTGGGGTGTTGTGGTGTAGAGGGAGTTGTACAAAGGCTATAAAACATCAAATCATATGTGACAGCAAATCATAGGCCATAGCCTAACAGTTTGGCTTTACCACTACACTGACAATCAATTCACATATCAATGGAACCTGCACATCATACAGATCAAGACTACCCCAAAGCCATGGTATTCCATGCAAGGTAGCTCAATCAATGAGCAATTATACTTATATGTACAAATATTAAATTCACAACCATGTGCTTTGCAGCAAATAAATGCAGAATTTCCGACCTTTAAATTGAATCCAAGCAAAAAAACTAAAATCCACTTCCAATCACTCCCATACAGTTACATACAGGTAACTGACAAAATTGAGGCAAGGCTTTGGTATCCCGAGGGGGACATGGTCCCAGCTGGCGGCCCTGTCCCAGGCTAGGAGAGTCCCAGCTGGGTAGTGTGGGGAAAGGTGAGGGCTGGGCCTATCAGCCGGTATCTGCCATGACACTGCCTTTATTTTGGCAGTTGCCTATATGCTGTCTGGAAACTAGGTTCACTTTGAAACTGGGTCATCTGGTCATCTGAATGAATTAATGAATAAATTAAATGGCAGTTGGTAGAGCAATAATGGTTGTGGGTCTTAGGTCTTGTATGCATTCACTACTGTAAGTGTCCATTTATTATTTTATTATTATTATTATTATTAAATGGCATTCAATAATGTCCGGGTCTTAGGTCTTGCAGTGTGTACATTTAGTTTTTCCCAATATTACTCTCGACCAGCACAAGGTGTCATTGTGGAATTCCTGTATGATATAAAGCACAGCTGTTCTTCATGTCCCTGGCACTAGCAAAAGATAACATAGTTTCTCGTAAGAAGAAACCAAAGTTTTGCATCCCAGAGAATGTTTCACAGGAGAGCGATATGGAATACAACCCGTCAGACTCAAGAGTCTGTCATTCAAGCTTAGATTCCACAGCCGAGGACCAATTTCTTGAAGGACTGGATCCAAGTTTAGACTGGTAAGTCATTAATTATGGCTTTATTCACATAAAAACCACTACAGTGTTTATGTCATTTTTTCTTGTTGATTGAAACCATATGCATACATTCACAGCCAGTTCTTTACAAATATTTGTGACCTTGTGCTAGCTTAGCGGCATTGTAGAATAGATTAAATTGCACCCATAATCTGTTTACTCACATTTACTCACATTATTTGTTTGTTTTCTTGCCTTTAATTGAAATGCTTTATGCTGGCAAAATGCTTGTGTCGCAAGCGTGGAGGCTTTTTTACGAGAATTTGGCTTGCATTCACTACATAACCATTCTGTTTTGTGTTTCTGAAATGACTATTGGCATAAATCATGCCTTTATTTGTTATTTATGTTCTCAGTGATGACTCAGATGAAGATTGGGAACCTACTGCCATATGCCCAAGAAGCATAATATTTCATATTTGTGAGGCAATGGATCAGGGTCCTCGTCGTGCTTCCTGTCACTGCCTGTCAAACAGGGGAACTAATAGTCCAAGACATTCAAAATGTGTACACTTTTATGTATATTTATTTCATGTATAGTTATTTCAGTTCAGTGATCAAAGCAATTGTCTTCATTGTATTAAAATTTGCAATTGATTTGTAATTGAAGTTAGATAATAATGTTCCCCATATTGGGTTCCTCCTTATCTGTATAGTAACTGAATGTGTTTTACAGTAATGGAAAGAAAAGAAAATGTGTGCAATATGTGTGTGGGACAATTTGGAGAGATCTGGAGAGGTTTTTGGGACACTTGGCTTTTGGGAGGTTTTTGGGACCCTTGGCTTCACTGGTAACCAAAATATTTCCTCATATTCCTCAAACAGACCTTGTTTTTTATTCAATAAACTCAAAAGTTTGTACAGATGTTGCTGCATACTGCTTAATCAGTGTCATGTCATCGTTCATCCTCTGCTAATATATGACAGTTCTGTAAAATCTCTCATCTCATCTTCAGCCGCTTATTCCTAGTTAGGGTTGCGGGGGGGCTGGAGCCTATCCCAGCATGCATTGGGGCGGAGGCTGGACAGGTCGCCAATCCATCGCCACTACATCACCATTCACTCACACACTCATACCTACGGGCAATTTAGACTCTCCAATTAGCCTAACGTTGTCTTTGGGGGAAGAAACCGGGAGGGACAGGGGAACATGCAAACACCAGAAAGGCCCCGTGGAATCTTGCTCAATGATCTGCACCACCGTCTTCTGTAAAATGATTACTCATGTTTTGTCTGTACTTTTCTATGAATACTTGGTCAGTGTAATCTCTCAATGATCTTCTCCTCATACTCATACCTTCAATGACTGTTGAATTTAGCCATGGGCAACTACAGTGGCGATAAAAAGTTTGTGAACCCTTTAGAATTTTCTGCGTTTCTGCATATATTTGACATCAAATGTGATCAGATCTTCAACTAAGTCCTACAAATAGATAAAGGGAACCCAGTTAAACAAATAACACAAAAAACATTAAATGTCTTTGTCGGAAAAAGTATGTGAAACTTTGCTTTCAGTAACTGGTCTGACCTCCTTGAGCAGCAATGACTTCAATCAAATGTTTCTGGTAACTGTTGATCAGTCCTGCACATCGGCTTGGAGGAATTTTGGCCCATTCCTCCTTAGAGAACTGCTTCAACTCAGTTATGTTAGTGGGCTTCCTGGTATGAACTCCTCGCTTCAGGTCCTGCTACAACATTTCTATTGGATTAAGGTCTGGACTTTGACTCGGCAAATCCAAAACATGATATTCACAGGGAATACCCTGACATTCTCCTGTAAAACTTGCTGGTACAATCCATAATTGATAGTTCCGTCAATGATGGCAAGCCATCCTGGTCCTGAGGCAGCAAAGCAGCCCCAAATCATGATACTGCCACCACCGTGTTTCACGGTTGGGATGAGGTTCTTATGTTGGAATGCAGTGTTTGGTTTTGGCCAAACATATCGTTTCTCATTTAAGCCAGAAAGTTATATTTTCGATTCATCCATCCACAGAACATTCTTCCAATTGTCTTCTGGTGCATCCAGGTGATCTTTAGCTAATTTTGGACAGGAAGCAATGTTCTTTTTGGAGAGTAGTGGCTTCGTCCTTGCTATTCTCCCATGCACACCATTCTTGTTCAGTGTTTTCCTGATGGTGGACTCATGAACACTGACATTAGCCAATGCAAGAGGGCCTGCAGATCCTTAGATGTTACCGTGGGGTTCTTTGTGACCCCCTTGAGTATTATATGCCTTGCTCTTGGAGTGATTTTTGTTGGACGACCACTCCTGGGGAGAGTAACATTGGTTGAATTTTCTCCATTTGTACACTATCTGCCTGACAGTGGACTGGTGGAGCCCAAACTCTTTCAAATGGTTTTGTAACCTTTTCCAGCCTGATGAGTATCAACAACTTCAGAAATCTCCTTTGATCGAGGCATGGCACGCTTTCACAAACCTCTGTGGTGAAGACCAGACTTTGATAGTGTAGACCCAGGTTTATGTTTTTTACATAGGGCAGGGCCACCCAAACTCACTCCTGATGGTCATCCCATTGATTGAAACACTTGACTTTAATTACCCCCTTAATTGAACTGATAATTCTAGAGGTTCACATAATTTTTCCAACAAAGAACGTAGATGTTGTGTCATTTTTTTCAGTAAATACATTTTAAAAAACACTTTTTTGTGTTATTTGTTTAATCTGCTTCTCTTCATCTTTTAGAAGGTCTTAGATGAAAATCTAATCACATTTTAGGTCAACTTTATGCATAAATGCAGACAATTCTGACAGGTTCACAAACTTTTTCTCGCCACTGTAAGTGGAAATGGGCAAATTGAAAAACAATTATTTCTGACTCACACACCGCTTGCCAGAAGCACCATATGAACATGCCTATACCCACAGACAAACACATACACTTTATGGCCAAAAGTCAGTGGACATTCTATTCTAAAACCATGGGCATTAATATGGAGTTGAACCCCCCTTTGCAGCTATGACAGCTGCCACTCTTCTGGGAAGGCTTTCCACAAGATTTTGGAGTGTGTCTGTGGGAATTTGTGCCCATTCAGCCAAAACACAGCCATTGACACCCATTCCATGAAGCTCCTGACGCACAGTTCTTGTGCTGATAGTGCTTCCAGAGGCAGTTTGGTACTCTGTAGTGAGTGATGCAGCAGATGATAGGCGATTTTTACGCGCTATGCACTTCAGCACTCATTGGGCCCGCTCTGTGAGTTTGTGTGGTCTACCACTTCGTGGCCGAGCTGTTGTTGCTCCTAGGCACTTCCACTTCACAATAATAGTACTTACAGTTGACCAGGGCACATCTAGTAGGGCAGAAATTTCACGAACTGACTTGTGGCAAAAGTGGCATCCTATGACAGTGCCCTGTTTAAAGTCACTGAGCTCTTTAAAAACCATTCTGAATTCTAAATGTTTGTCTGTGGAGATTGCATGGCTATGTGCTGGATTTTATGCACCTGTTGGCAATGGGTGTGGCTGAAACACCTGAACTCAATAATTAGTAGGGGTGTCCACTGACTTTTGGCCATATAGTGTACTTCAGTACTGCAGAGGAATGTTAAGGCCGCTATTCCAATCCAGTAATCTTCTAAGCAAAAACAATGTTGCCTATATTAATACTGTAGACATGTAGAGTGTGTTCCTAGAGACAGGTGGCAGGTAAAGTAGCTTCATGTAAGATCTAACATTCTGACAGCTTACTGTATGCTTTCAAAGTTAGTCATAACCTTTGGAAGTGCATGTAGTGTGGCATATTATAATCATATCTAATAATTAATAATAACATACAGTATATGTACATATAAACATGCTGAAAAAAATGTATCCCCTCCATATCACACCACAGTTTGAAGATATAAAACCATGCTGACACCATCCAAACAGCAAGACAATTAACTAATCAACTACAGCCAGGGTCTGCAAAGACTGAAAATCAACGAGTTGTCAATATCAGTCCAGCCCACTGACTGACAGTGCACATTTTATTAACAGCAGATTCTGCCCCCCCTCACACCCAAATGCCCTTCCCCCTGCTACACCCAAGGCCCCCTCCCCCCACTGCACTGAAACACCCACTCCGGACCCAATATGTGTATGTGTGTGTGTGTGTGTTTGTATGAGTGTGTGGGTAATGTGTGTATGTGTGTGTGTGTGTGTGTGTGTGCGTGTGAATGTGTGGGTAATGTGTGTATGTGTGCAAGTGTGCGCATGTGTATGTATGTGTGAGTGTGCGTTTGAGAGTGATTCAAAGACCAGTGGACTGGGAGCAGCATGAAGGCGATCAATGTCACAAGGCTGACAGCTGTGAGCATATGTATGCACATAGACATATCATGTGTGTGTCTGTGTGCATGTATGTGCATGTATGCACAACTGACATTGTACCATGTCACCCTGGTCAGAGCCAAAAGCTTTGAACAACAATTATGTGTTGTGTGTTTGAGAGACAAAAAAACATTAATAACAAAAAAATACTATTTGCGTGAGATTTGGGGTCCATTCCATTTTGATTCAGCTAATTCCAGAAATGAATTTAACTTCAATTAATTGAAGAAAACTCATAGAACATAGAATCGAACCTCCTAGAATTGAATTTCAATTAATTTCATTGACTGAACTGAAATGGAATAGACCCCAAACTTTATTTGCAGATAGCCACAGTATAGTCACCAGAAGGAGATGAGGAATCTATTTTGGGAGATATGTGCATAGTGTCACATGGAGGCATGGGTCATTTTGGCACTGCCTCCAGTAATGCTGCATTGATGTAATGCACATTCTTGCCTGATTCTAAGAAAGAACACTGGCATGGATTTGGATTTGGTCTGTGAGGACCCAGCCCAGTTACACTCACTCACACACAGCCTCACTGCTAACTGGGGATATACAGGTGCAGGAAGCTCACATAACACAGAGAAGGGGAGGGGTGCTTTGTGTGTAGGCATATATAGGTGTGCGTGTGTGTGTGTGTGTGTGTTTGTGTATGTGTGTATATGTATGCATGTATGTGTGTGTGTGTGTGTGTTTGTGTGTGTGTGTAGCACGGCTCACAGGGCTGGCATTGTTCATGCAGTCCCACAAGGTCCCATTCTCTTTCCCCTCTGTTTCTCACTGCAGCTCTGTTCAGGCTACCTGTCTGCAGGGGTGTACAGTTACCCCCCGCTTTTATGAATATGAAACCCCAGAGCCAGGCACCCCGATATCCTGTGTGAGAGAGCAGGAGAGGGAACGAGTCTGCTGATACCCCTCCTTTATTTCCAGCCCAAACCCATGTTTTGGTTAAGTGGGACCTATACTATTTTTGTAGGCTAATGACCTTCCTCTAAACAATGGCAGCAGTAGGAAATCTCTTATTATTGTCCAATTATCCAGGCACCCAAACTACAATAACAAATCACCTGTCCGCAGGCCAAGATGACCGATGTGCCTGGGTCAGCTGCCTTTTTTTGTTTCCCTGTTGGCCAGCAGCATGAAAAGCTCCTCTGCTCAGTTGGGCCATCCTAAATTCCAGACATGAACACACTGCGTCACCTACCTCCCTGTGTTACCTAGGTGACAAAGCTGAGCTGGAGCACTGTGTGGGATTCCTAACACCCCCAACTTCAAATATGGCATGAAATAGGTAATACTACATTAAATCAACCTGAATCAGTGGCCTACTGTAATCACACACACACTGTCACATGCATACACACACACACACACACACACACACACACACACACACACAGTTAAGTCCCCAACAGAGTGAATTGGTGTTGAGCCATTAGGATGTCTGGGAAAAGGAGTTTCAGTTGGTGGTGCTTTCCCCAACTCATTAAAATAGAGTCACTCCTTAACATACATTAAGTAAATTAAGTATACTCCTCCAATGCAGTGACTGCTCACAGCAAGTGGACTGCAGACTGAAAAGAAGTGGTGGCTGGCATAACACGTGGTTTTGTACAAAAGGATAGGCTTATAGACCACAGACTGTAGGTTTGATTTCCACATGTGCAGAACTGTTTGCCCTGATTAAAGGCAACTGCAAAGCAAATAAATACGCTGCACTAGCCTTGTTCTGTTTAAATACTTAGCAATAGTATTGTTCTGTCTAAATAATTAGTAATGGCATTGTAAATACCTAGTGCTAGCATTGCTCTGTGTAAATAAGCACTAAGCACTAAGCACTAGCATTGTTTGGATCATGCATTGCTCCATTAACAGCAAGCGGACTTAAAGTGATGTTTCAATCTGTTGGTCATTAACATTATGTTAATGAATTCTCTCTGTGAAAGAGACGAACTGCTGTTAACTGCGTTTCCCCTACTGTAGCACAGCATGGCGAAACCTTCCTGCTTTCATTTTCCCCTTACTGTAGAACAGAATGGAAAAACCTGTCTCCGTTCATTTCATTTTTGAATAGAAGTTCAACTGGATCTCTAAGATTGCATTAGGCACCAATATTACACATTAGCATTTGCATGCAGGACACTGACATAACTAGATTTCCTCACGCAAACCTAAAGGAAAATGGTCTGCAACTGTGCTGTGTTTTAGGCCTCTCATCTCAACAAGGAATGGCAGAAGAGCTACGTAGACCTGTGCCCAGGCTGAACACACCTCCAACAGCAAAATTGAACAGAAGCATCAAAGTTGATTTCCTCTCAAAAACCTAAATGAGAATGCTTTAAAGAATTTGTCTCTACTTCTCATCTCAAGCCTCTCATCTCAAAAAGGCACTGCAGAAGAGTATTTAGCAACAGTGAATCCACTGAAAAGCACAGGGAGCCCCAAATATAGCTCTGCTATCGAATCACAGACAGACATGCACACATGCACAATGACCAACACATAAAATGAAGCAGAAGAACATCTTGCATTCTACCCTGCTCTTGTCACCATCTCCATCTACATTCTTTCACTTAAAGCATTCCCCAATACATCCATTCTTCAATTTGTCAAAATAACAGGATATTGCCTTTTTTCATTACAAAGTCTGCATTCTAGAATGATTTAAGTCTGATGCCTAATGATTATTCGGGTTTGTCAGGCGGGAGATTTGGTTCCATTTTGTTCAGAGGGATCTGGTTGCAGCTGATTGTTGGGGTTTGATGAGGAACAGCTGAGGAACATGAGCCCATGAGCAAGTGCGGAGCGTGGGCCGATCTCCCACCTCCACGATGTGTGAGTCAGCCAGTCCAGCTGCCCTGGAACCTTTCGCTGCCAGCCCACTCACAGAACATTTTCCCAGCCAGCCCCCACTTACACACACCCAAAGACTTGCCCCTGAAGACCAGGGCCACTCCAAGTTCCCCCCTATAAGCCCTGTTCCTTCAAGCTCTTTCCCATTCCACTACAGGCCTAAATCACTGAAACCCTACTCATAAAGACCCAGCCCACTATTAATCCCACTCCCAGAAGCCCTACTCCTAAAGACCCAGCCCACTTCTACTCCATAGAGTCCACTCCTAGACTCCGCCTCCAGTCCTAGACTCCAAGGCAGGGAAGCTTGGAGCCCCACTCCACTGCCTCAAGCTCCTTTTCTTGTCACATGAGCACACTGAACACCCAACTGGGATCTCAGCTACTGAAATTTCTGCTCAATCACAAAACATACAGCAGGCACCATACCACAGGTCAAAGAGCTAAAAGAAAACACTTTTCTGGCACTGTTTCAGAGGGATCAAGGATTCTCTCTGATCCAGAGAAAGCCTTCTTATCCCCTTATATGTGAAAGGGGGTGGCTCAGAATCTCTAGGATTCTACCACAGCCACCAGACCGCACCCCCACACTCAATCCCCACCACCCACCAGCTACTAAAGCACTCGGAGGTGATAGAGTGGCGTCAGGCTCAAACAGCAGCCCACGAAAGCCAAAACCAATAAATCAAAATGAATAAATAACTTTATTTATATAGCACCTTTCATAGAGGATGCAGCTGCTTAACACGAATAAAATAAAAATAGCAGATATAAAATGAACAATAAAAACAAACCTAACATGAATAATAACATAAAGATAATCAAATATGAAATATGAAATAAAAGACTTAATAATAATAATAATAATAATAAACATAAAAGGGCATAAAAGGAAAAAATGCAATGACATAAAATAAATAAAGAAACAGAAAAAAGTTACTTGTCATAATTAAGCAAGTTCAAAATGGTAAGTTTTTAGAGGCTTTTTAAAAAGGCTAACTGAGTCTACTGTTCTAATGTCCTGCGGGAGAGAGTGCCACAGTTTCGGTGCATAGTAACACAAAGCACTCACCACTTTTTTTGTATTTGACCTCGGTTGCATTAAGCAAGCCTGCTGTGGAGGATCTGAGAGCTCGAGCTGGCTTATAAAATGAGAGGCAATCTTAAATGTAAAAACTAAACCATTAAAAGACTTATAGACAAGAAACAAGACTTTAAGATCAATTCTAAAAGAAACAGGGAGCCAGTGTAGAGCCACAAGGACAGGGGTAATGTGTTATTTCTTCTTGTTTCTTGTAAAAATTCTAGTGGCAGCATTCTGAATAACTCAAAAGTTTCTCAGTGGTTTTCTTCGAATGGCCAGTGAAAAGTGCATTACAATAGACCAAATGACTAGAGATGAAAGTGCATATCAGTTTTTCAAAATCTTGTTAAGTTAAAAATGGACTTCTTAGGTGGCAGTTTTGGTTAGCTTGGCCATATGTGATTTAAAATGAAGGTCTGCATCTAAAATAACTCCCAGGTTTCTGACTTCAGATTTTGTCTGTTTAGCCAGACCGCCCAGCCCAAAATGTAGTTTTTCTTTTTTTGATTTGGGAGCGCTTAAATGAACCTCTGTCTTATCCTCATTTAGTTTCAAATGTTTGCTCATCGTCGGAACAGTGAAGTTTGAATAAAAATTGTCTATTCCATGAATCCAGTAGCCTTAACAGTCAAATGTCCTTGTTTACAGTTCAGCACTCTGAATACTGATTTGGGGGAAGGTCCAGCACAAGCCAGGTTCAGACCCCCTTTTTATATTTTTGTTTTGAGTCACTTACTACCACAAAATATCTTTTCAAAGTCACCATTGATATGCTCATCTCATGTTGAGAATCGTGGTGATACCAAATGTATAGGGCCTGGGGAAGACAGGTTGGTTTATACAGAGATGTTGGTTGAGCTGATATTTGGAGAGACATAATAGAAAATTGCTCAAGAGAATTGTTACCAGGTGACAAGGCCAATCATACCATGTTGACCCCTGCTTTCAATCTGGTGGGCCATAATTATTGTCTCCATGATCCATAATTTCTAGCTCATAGGTAGAACCCTGAAATTGTGGTGTGTGATGTAGGCTTGTAAGTTTGGTGTGCTGATCTAATATGGACTGCACTGGCTGCCAAAGCTACATACCTAAGTGTCTTGGTTTCATTCACAGAGCAATAAACCTGTCAATGATGGCACCACGCAAGTTTTGTTTGCCTGTGCAGGATGACCAAAATGCACCTCCCTAACATCATCCAGACATTAATGTTGGATATAAAAGCTGTCAAAACAGTAAGGGTGTTTGGGTCATCTGGCTCAACGGAGATTGTGTGTCATTGTGGGACAGCATAACAATGGACTTTTAAATTGTGATCACAGATGATGTTACCAAGGCAAAGCATATTGTGGTAGACGGACAGGAGAAGTGAGGGGAGTGCTCATAGAGGGGAAATACCTGACGACACGCTGGCTCCACCCCTGAGCCTTATATGGACTGCTTGAGGCAACAATACGCACCTGGGAATCCTTAGCCACTGAGACTCAGGTGTAAAAGAAGAGTCGGGAACTTTACCTCTTTGCAAAGTACCATGAGGGAAACGCATGAGGAGTGGAGAGTGTTATTTGAGAATTGTTATTCACCTGTGGAGTATCGTTGTGACCTGGACTGCCTGACTACCCTGCTGTGTACCGAACTGTTTTGTGTGAGAACCTGGATTTGTTTTTGGAACTTGGAAAACAGAAAACGATTACAAGAACGGATTGTGGACTTGATTTGGTTGCTGGAGTTTATTATTTTCCCCCCTCTCCAATCATTGTGAGTTCCCTAATAACTTTTCTCTTTTTTTTCTATTTGAACTTCTTGTGTGTATTTCATTATCTAACGTGATTATGTGGAAACCCCACACCCCTGATCCTGCTACAATATACAAAGAAAATAAAAGAGGTACAAGAATACTTCTCTGGGCTATGCCAAAAGCCAAAGCACTTTTTTCTAAGGCTGATCATTTCTTTCCTCAATTTGCTCAGTTGTTCACAACGGAAGCATCTAAAACATGTCGAGGCTTTCCCTCTTCGACCACAGTCCACATTTTGCAGATAATGCTTTGTTGGTTGCAGAGGAGAGAAAGTTTAGTGGCATCCGCATAGGTCTTGGACAAAGCCATTTCACTGTGTTAAAGTGTAAAGTTGCAGTAAAGAGCCACCGGAAACTCCATCATCCACCAGCAAACCCGACACTACACCTCCACACCAAGATTAGGCCAGAGAGCAACAAGACAGCCACGGACAAAATCTGGACACCAAAAGCTGCACGAGCGAGAGACTAAGCAGTGTAATGGAGTAAGGATCAGAAGGGAGAGAAAACCCAATGGCTAATGACACACTCGTACAGTAGACTGTTGGAGCTTAATAAATAAATAAAACACAAAGACGTGGCAAAAAAATTGTGTGCGTGAGATAGCATTTTGTATAACATGCGATTAAAAGGCTTGAGCCAACACGCAGCACGAATTGTGCTCACTCAAGCAATAATCCAGAAGTTTTGAGCATATAGGAGCCTGAGTGTATAGGAGCAATGAAAACCTGTATGTACAAACACTGGGTCTCTAAACTTTCACTTTCAGGACTGGATTTTTTTTTTTTTTTGGGGGGCGGGTCCTGGCTATTTGTCTACTATGCATAATTAAGGCCTTTATGTACCAAGGTATTTCTCATTGCATGTTTACACCTTGTATTTGACCTGAAATGTTCTTGCTTGTAAAGCCCTGATATTTCCACAATATGGGCCTGTAATGCACCTCATTTTGTTATGTAAAGGATGCTAAACAGTACACTGAAGTAAGTTTCCCCAAGTTCAACAATGTGTACTGTATCATAAAGGAAAAGAGGACCTGCTTTTCCAGAATAGAGGCAATTTGCTTTACTTTTATTTTCCTTTTTTGTGGATGAAATCATGCTAGGAAGATGTCTGGATCTGCCTCCATGATAGATATGTCCCCTCTCAGAAAGCCAAAGAGAAGCCCACTCGACAAAAGAAAATCGGCCCAGAATCCGCCCTGGCCCAACACAGCCCCATTCACTGGTGACACTTTCCCAAGCCTCTCTCCAATCCCAAGCCCACACTCAGGGCCCACCTGGCCCCCACCGGCTCCTGCTATAGCACTGCCATTGAGACTCTGGCATCCCCCTGCCAGTAATGTGCAGAAACCCTACCTTTGTGTCCTGGCCTGGCTACAAAAGGCAAAGCTCTGATACTGTACCTTCCTGTTAAAATTAGGTAATCTCCATAATGAGGGAGACCTGAAAGGGGGCGCATTGATCGCCTCTCGTTTTTCCCCAAAAAGGGGATCATGACAAAAGCAAAGGGGGGGCTAAAAAGGGCCCCTGAGCCAGCATTTGAACTGTACCCTATAATGGTTTAGCTCTCTGCTCAGGCAAGATTAAAACCAGCACAGTAATGTCATCAGGAGTCAACTACAAGCACATTTCATAATTAGTAATGAAAAAAACGTCCTGTAAATATCACTTCTACCACGAAGGCACATTCGTTAAAACCAGGTGCTGAAAGTAAAACTGTTTATTTACACCTGCCACAGTCATATGCCATGAAAGCTTTGGGTTTTTCCCAGTAAAGTAGCGCTGATCTTCATGAGACACAGATTGTGTCACAGAAAATTAGTTCTTTGCCAACCTTTGAGACACTTTTGGTTTTAATACCCAGACGGAGGTTTAATTATGCAGACGAACTAGTTACAGTGACAGGAGTAAGGAGGGTACAGAGCTCAAAATTCATTCTCCCCCACCCCAAAGCATTAACCCCCCCTGTTCTACCTGGGACACCACTGGGTCTCATAAGCAGCTGTGAGACAGATAGCTGTAAACACATCTGTGCTAGCAATATGCATGTTCTACAGAATCAGTGTGTTTCACTCTGAGATTGGCTTACAGCACAGGAAGGGGGAAGACACGGGCCAATGCTTTCATAGAGAGAGGTAGAAAGAGAGAGAGAGAGAAGGTACACATAGACAGAGGGAGACTGAAATGACAGATGTCTGGGGGAAGGACACACAGCACATAGCACTAGGGACAGTCAGCAGGCAACTACAGCATCATATTATCCTAAAATAAGTGAGCCTATGTTGCTATTGCTTTCATGGTTCTTATTATTATTGCAATTTTATTTTATTTATCAATATTCATCAATCATTATTATTCCTATTACTGATTGTGCTGTTATCATTACTTATGTGCCCTGGCAACACAACAACTCACATTTGTCATGCCATAAAAGCTCATTTGGAGCCAGAAAAACTAAATTCCCAGCAGCCCGCAGTCCCACACCTCAACAAAGTCAAGCGATTGGGACTGCGGACAGCTTTGGAGGCCTATTTAAAGGACCAACTCCTGTCACACTGGGAAGGAGTAGGTTGGTGTGTTGGGGAGTAGGTTGTAGAGTGTTGGGGAGTAGGTTGTAGTGTGTGGTAGAGTGTTGTAGAGTGTTGTGAAGAGAAGTATTTTGGATTGCTGTTCGGGTTTGACTTGGATTGTTAATAAATTATTGTTTTGTTTATATTACTGTCTCCTCTGGGTTATTTAACTGCCTACACCCTCTGCAAAGGTCCGTAAGTGTCACCCAACCCCAAGGGACACCACAATATATATCATAAATCTGCCTTCAAAATAAATAAGAAAAATAAGAAATTAAGAAAAATAAGAAATTAAGACTATTAGCTAACTAAAAACAGCATCAAGTACAAAAAACGCAGCCCTTCTTGGATAAGATTGGGGCTCCCTTGCCTGTATTATAAAATGTACCAAAGTGGTGTACTGGCTAAAGTGTGTGACATAATTAAATCTATATTTTTGTGAGAATGTAATACTGTCACAACTGGGCCTTGCAGTTAATTGAAAAAATACAAAAATGATGATCTTCCAAAAGAATCTCAGATTTCCGGAAAGCAGACACCTCATCACTCTTAGGCAACACTACCCTATAGCACATGTTAAACTATGCTAATCCACAGCTCACCCTGGCAGTGCGCACTGTCCCTAGATTAGGTGAGTTTATATTATTGTTTTTATGCCTATTTTTGCTATTATTATTGTTTTATTTTAATTGTTAAATACATTCATTAATATCTCCCACCCACACCCTGTTATTGTTACTATTATCTGTTATTGATTGTGATATATTTGTATGATTAGGCAATAAAATACCTTTTACCTGTCATGCCAATAAAGCTGACTTGAATTGTAATTAGAATTAATATTTGAGAAAGAGAATAAAGGATCGCTTTGTTATAAATCAGAGATGTGCTTATTAATCTACATTTCAGCCTTCATTATGTTCCAGAAAATTCTTTCTAAATCAAGATCTCTCGCTCTTTATCCGGCCACAAATGCCAACAGTTTACAGCTATTAGTTTCTCTGTGTAATCCAGAGACATTAGCCAAGCATTGTTATGCATTGTGACTATTGCAAAACTATCAGCCTATGTTTGTCTTCTTCCTTTGAATGACATTTCCTAACCTATTATGTTTAAATCCTAAAATATATTATGTTTAAAAGAGTCTGAATTAAAGATATGTTTTCCTTTAGAAACTAAGTCTTTAATGTTTGGTGGGGATTCTAATTAAAAGATACTACATACACTAGGTTTGGTTCACTTTAGATATTTTATCTCATAATTGACAATGCTTTACACCGCCTTTCTGTAATGTTTGTAACAATGAACAAAATGAACATCAAAGAAATGTTCAAGAAAATTCTAATTAAAAGAATACTCCTCAAAATATCACCCTTATTCATTTAAACAGTTTTCGGTTAATAAGTTTTTTTGTTTTCTACCTTTATTAGGCTTGTGCTTTGCTTTATCTTCCTTTCAGTTTGTCAAAGAAAGTTCTAGGGATTGAGGTCTGGACACTGGGCAGAGGTCTTTAAAGTTGTTGTTCACAGAAGATAGTTCTTGCACAACTTCAAGGTGTGTTTTAGATACCTTATCTTGCTGAAGAATGAAGGAGTGCCTTTATGTTTGATGGAAGGTGATCCCCAAACTTTTGAACCATGTATGTTTATTCATTTAGTTTTTTTATAAGATTTTTGTTTTCTACCTTTATTAGGCCTATGCACATTATCACTTCATCAAAGAAATGAGTTTGTTACAGAAGAGAAACACCAGAAGAGATGTGTGCTTTTAGATTTTGTGCCTTTATGTTTGATGGGAATCACCATACCAGATGTGCCACATTAAGTAATTTTCTGTGGATGTGGAAATCACCCACCCCAGTGTGCCACCACAATAAAATCACTGGGTCTAACTTGGCCACCCCATTGTAAAAGTTCTGACTACGCCCCTGCTTCCTCCAAATGGTATCTACTGAGGACCATTCTGAGGACACGTGAGAAACACTGAGAGGAACACTAGGAGAATCCCAAAACACGAACCTAATAAAACTCACAAACACACACATGCATACACATATGCATACATATATGCACATGAAAACACATGCACACATACACACACATATACACACACAGGAAAATAATAGACTTCATACATTCCTACACATTCCCATTTTCTTTTATTAACATTTATTCTTAATCATCTCTCTTTTCACTAAGAGAAATTAACCCAGGATTGTTTAACCTTGTTTAATATCCAGACCGCTCTTATCTGACGCAAGAACAAGAGCAAGAACTGTTCAACAACATTAAAGCAATGTTTCCCTGAGTGTGGACAGTGGGAGGTGGAGACAGACTGATTCATACTGAATAATGTGCCTTACTCACTTGAAATATGTTCCTGATGTATGTATGCATTCCTAGCTGGGACACTGTGGGTGAATTGTGATATTGAAAACTAGATGGCAAAAACAGTAAAACAGTGTTGAGTAAGGGTTTCATGTTTGAAAAAAAGTGGTAACATCCTCTCAGCATTAGTTTGTTGGCTTACATCTTTACACAACTCTTAAAATCATATCTGAGTGGTAAAGATATGGACTTGGTGAAGACTTCACACTATCATTTACTGCCTCTGCCTTATTTCCATACGAACTGTTAGCATTAGCCTTAATTTCTAGTGTAATTAGTCAATTTCTTATGTTCAGATCTGTCAGTAATAGCTTCTACAGTGAAGTACAGTGCAGTCACAAATAGAACAGTCATAATATATTATTTACCTAACTCACAATCTGTTTGAACAAAGGTTCAACCTGACTTTTACAGATAGGATTTTTAAGACAGGCCTTGGAACAAAACGTGGCTCAATTCTGTGTTAAACACAGAATTTATCTATTTACTCTGGCGACCTGCAGTAGAAAACTGACATTAACTGCTTTGATTAGATTAGCTTGGTGAGCTTCATTCAGAAAGTATATATACATTTATTGGGCTTCTCTGTCCCGCTTAGTGCCAACTTTCAAAGACTGTGTGTGCTTGTTAAGCCAATTGTGCTACTTAAACTGTCTTTAAAATACCACTCTGTGAAGTTGATTATTCCTAACTGCTATTCCATAACCTCTATGCATATCCATCCCTTGACCACAGATGCAAGTAGAAAATATGTGTTTTATGTGCCTGTGTGAATGTGAGGTGGCCCTGGAGGACTAAGCCAGTGGAACAGGCACGTTAATTCAAGGGAGGACAAATCCTTGAAACCACTGGAAGCCCATTAATGTCTTTGTCATAAGTCCAGAACATGAGTCCAGAACACAAACTCGTTACATTGACACGTGAAGTAGAAAGGTCACTGAAAATTGAGTTCTTAAAGTTACTGAGAGATAAATGTAGGGATATGGTAGACCTTTCTGACAAATCAATAAAGTTTTCCTCAGCACACTCCCACTAAGCCTTACAAACCATTTCCTGTCACTGTCCTTCATGCCCCCCTCAAGCCACACAGCTACACTCATTTACCCTGTGCTCACACGAGACAAGGGTGCCAACCTCTCCCCTCGTTTCCATGGACACACTTGGGTGTGCGGTGATGAATGGTCACATATTCCCACTTTTCCCAGGGGAGGGAAGCATTCCGATACTGAATCAGCAATGACACAAGCACACGAGACACAAACATCAGTTCACACACTGAATCCTTTGCACAACATCACCTCATCTGAGGGGGATGGTGACAGCCCCAAGGACGCGGTCCTGAGTGAGACATACAGAAATTCAAGAAAGAGAGTAGGAGGGAGAGAGAGGAAGAGAGAGAGCTGGAACTACAGACAGAAGCATGTGCAAGGAGTGAAGCAAAGGGCATTCCTCTTTTATTACCAAGACCACCCATTCAGCCAAACATCACTAGGCCTCTTCAACGCTATAGCAAAGCTGTCTTGATATGCTGAGCGCATATCCATGGATTGGATTGCAAAGTTTTACTGCATGAGGTCTCTGGGTACACTGTACGGTACACAGTTTCTCTACCTCTTTCCACTCAGTAAAATCATAGCTCCAGAACAGTTCTGGGTGAAAAATTGACTTTAAGGAGAGAGCAATGGAAGCCCATTATAAAAAAACTGTAGGGAATTAACCACCAGCACAACAACAACAGGGCATTAAAGCTCACAAATGGTGAACCTGCAATTATATCAAAACTTGTCAAATGGTGAACCTGCAATTAGTCAACAATGTCACGTAATTGGTTGCGTTTTATACGTATGTGATTTGGGCCACATTTCCGGTTTACATCTTGTTATCGTCACGTCAAGCTGTTCCTCTACACACGGCCCAAATGACGAAACCTAGCACCTTTATATCTAGCTAACATTTATTAGTTCATGCCAGATATAGCTAATGTAGCTAGCTAGTTGCTAGCTAACATGTGTGGCTCAATTTTATGCAAAGTATAAAAGCCGTAGTTGGCCACTCCTACCAACAAGCCCAGCGGAAGTTTTTTTTATTCCCTTCCAGTTTAGCAAGCCATCTGAATTGCTGAACATGCTTATTTAAAATGCTCATCAAGGTAGAGAGTTGGATATTTTCAATAAGGTCGCTAACGTAAGCTATGTGTATAGATGCGACGTGTATTTGCATTCTCGGTGGATGCTTGCTGAATATGCCAATCCGGCTTGGTGAGTTGTCACGTATAGCTCATGTTTCTATTTATATTATGGGCTAGATGGCTCGTTATGTCAGTTAACCACATTTGTCTGTTGTGCCGAGGGTTCAGTGCAGCATAATCTTTATAGGGATACAGTAAAAGGACGCGTCGATGGCTATCTGCCTCGGGTGTTCGCAAATGAGCTAACCCGATGTTTGCTTTGTTTTGGATTTCACCGTTGGCATTTCTTTTCCGGTTCCGTAGTCTAGCGACTAGCAAATCGCAGCATCATTAAATTAACAGACCTCAAGTCGCAGCAAGTATACTGACATTTGCTCGCAACGCCGTATTCGACAGCAGTTCGAATGAGCTAAAAGGGCGGACAGGTGTGAGTTGATTTCCTGCTGTTTTTCATTCCTTTGTATTTGGCACAGGACTGTGTAAAACCACCTGTTCTCTACAGGTATTTTCCATAGTCCTGTTCTCTCCAATTATCCCCTCTCTGCACACATACTGTACACACACACATACATAAATACACAATCTCTCTCTCAAATACACATTCTCACACATAGACCCTCCCTCTCTCAAACACACATAAAGGGGTGGATTACTACATAGACCAACTAGGCCTACCACACAGGCCTGGGCCTTGAGCCCAAACTTCAGTGGGGCCCAAAATCATAGGTTGAAAAAAAAATACAGATTAAGAAAATATATGGAGTTTAGATTAAAATGTGCACCATTACACACAAAATAAATATAGGGCCATCAAGCAGGAAATCGCCCAAATAAAATGATGGCAGAGATGCTAGAGAGTTTAGTAATAATACTTACAGGTAAAATAAAGCAAAAATAAGGACACACCAACATAAAATGGCTTAATAGGCTGTTGGTCCACCACAAGCCACCAAAACAGTTTCAATGCACCTTGCATAGATTCTACAAGTGTCTGACACTGTATTGGAAGGATGCAACACCATTGTGTCACGAGTCTCAACAGCCACTCCAGAATCTCCCACAAGCGTGTCTCCCACAAGTGTTGGGAGAGATCTGGTCAATTAGATGGCCATGGCATATGGCCTACATCACTTACATCGTTTAATGCTCATCAATCATTTAGTGACCACTCGTGCCCTGTGGATGGGGGCATTGTCATCCTGGAAGAGATCACTCCCATCAGGACAGAAATGTTTCACCATAGGATGAAGGTGATCTCTCTGAATGGCTTTGTATTTATTGGCATTTACCTTGCCCTCTATGGGGTTGAGTGGACTCTTCTATGCCAGGAAAAATTCACCCAACACCATAACAGAGCCGCCAGAACCCTTCATTTCAAGTGTTTCCATTGAATGGAGTTCACTTTATCTTCAGAATTTTGAGCAACAATTTGTTGATGAATTTTACCATCACATGTCCATACAACGGGTAAGACACTGGTTAATTTATTAGTCAATACATTATTTATAGTGTGCTGATGCATGCTCTGTCTTTACTATAGCGGTCTTGGTTGCACAGTTGAACCTCAGAGTTATGAACTGACTGGTCGACCAAATGCGTATAAAACTAGAAGTAGCATACAAAATTATGGCTTATCAGTACTGAGCTCTAATGCAAAAACTGGGGCATTAAACCAAATCAAGTCACTATCAAAATGAGACAATGGTGCATGTCTTAGCAGTATTTCTAAAGAATACAATATGGGAAAATCAACCATGTTTTTAGAAGGGCCTGAAGATGGAGATGTATCATTCGGAAAGCCAAGGCAGAAAAAAATTGATGATTGTTCTAATGAAATCCTTATAACCGCTGGTTTATTGTCTTTCTTTTTTCAACAAATTTGTTTCAGATATTTTCCAGTTTTTCTCCCAATTTGGTAGCCAATTATACCCTCTATTTATTTTGATTCACCCTCCCCCACGACCTCACCACCCGCGGATGATCCGCCCCCTCCAAGAATTCGCCTACCTACTTCTGGAGACACCCCTTCTCAGCAAGTTTGTGCCAGCTCACCCTCCCCCCTGCCCCTGGGGCGGACAGCCAAATGCCAGGGCTCCTGACCAGGGCCAGTCTGACACAGTCGGGTTTCGAACTGTGACCGCAATAGGCAGCTCACACGCACAAAGCACCAGTCAATGCGACTGCATTAGATGGTTTGATTGCCTTTCAATTTAAATTAAGGTTAGCTAGAAAATGAGAGTCACCTATTTTAAAAATAGGGCAACAGTGAAGATTCCAATCAGTAAAGGATACAGTTTCTGTTACAGAAACTTTGGGGGGGAACAGCACATATAATCTGGCCCTGCACGCACATATGCACACAAACTTCAAAGTGACTGCCTGTCACAAACCTTCCCCCCCGGGAACTACAGGGAATTAAAACTTTGATTTCAATTTGGTAAAAATTACTGTGTTAAGAATGGCATCATGACAAAAATAGCTCAAAATACCTTTTAAAAACACCCCTGTTAAAATTACATATGAATTGGAGATTCAAATTTGAAACCTCTGTTGCATTTACTGGTTGCTAGGCAACCAGCTATAAATGGAATATTTCCTTGCTGTAGGACCCACATTCATAGAGAGACATCACGCAACACATGCACAGGCTTCCAAACAGGTTTGGAAATTTTCTTTAAATAGTTAATCAGTGAGGAACAACACTGCTTTGTTATTTCAAAGCCAAGGAAAGAATCTGATCACTTCTGGAATCCCACCATGGAGAACCCACCCACCTACAGACTCCTGTGCCAGGGGAAGATAGTATGTGTGTGAGAGACAGTGTGTTGGGATGGGGGGAGTGAAATTAATACTTTATGAAACAGCCACCCTGCACCCCCACCCCTCCTACTCTTCCACCATACCCACATTCCCCTCTTTCCCCCTCTCCCTACCCACACTTAAACTTTCGACTGGAACTTTCTGGGGCTGTAGAGTATGACAGACACATCTCCCAATTCACCTGCGAGAAATAATTTAAATCAGTTGTTGATTGTGGTGTTTTGTAGGTGTATTTTGTAGCAAATTAGGAGGCATTTTGTGGGTGTATTTTGTAGCAATTTTGTAGGTATTTTGTACGTGTACTTTGTAGTTCTGTCGGTAGGCCTGTAAGGCTACAGACAGATTCCTACACTGCTGGGATAGAAATGGCTAAGCGACAAGACAGAACTGGCACAGTGCCGGGTGATCGAGCAGAAGGGAAACATTATGTAGTGACAGCAGAGTAGTGTAGAAGACAAGTTAAATGGTACTGCTTCTTTAAAACTAACTATGTGAAAGGCCTATATGCCAGAAACCAAATCTCTGCATATGAGCACAGGGCTTAAACCCAGAAAAACATCCATGATTGAAAGTCACCGGTCTTGGGCTACTGATAAATGTGCATAGCCTACATGGCCACCATCCCCAATCATCAATTCCATTGCAAATTCAGTAATTCCAAGTAATTATTGGAAGTCTTAGACACTGGTTATTTAATGGTTCAATAAACATCCCCCATTGTTTTTATGATTGCATGGTCAAAATTTATTTAATAGGCTAATTGTCACAGCTGGGGTTATGACAATTACATTACTACACATTACTCTGACATAGCTAATATTGATTTGAAAAATAATGCTGTAACTTAGATTGATTTGCATTGAGTGAGCCTACGATCACATCACCACATACAAATAAATCAGCAGAAAATTTTGATTGTTGTCCACGTCAAATCGACCCATAAATATCTAGGCTAATGTACTGTATTTACTAGCCAAAAAGTTAATTTAGCCAGCTGCTTCAACTTACAAATAACAATAGCATTTTACTGTGTCCATAGCTTGCATAATCCTTGAACATCTCACATAAAAACATGGATCTTATAAATACTTTTAAAATCTTGCCAAATGATGCATGTTGACCTGAGATGGAGCCAAGTTGTAAGTGAACTGGTTGCATCTTTCCCAAAGACATTGCATACTGAAAATATTACAGTTTTGCTAGTGAGCTACATTGGCTGTCACACATCTGTTCCATGTGTCCACAATATGCACATGTGTGTAGTACAGGCATATTAGCTAGACAGCAGTTTAAAATCCATATGTATGAAGAATGTAGAATTCATATGCACTACATTTCTGAAAAGCCTTGCTTTATTATTACAATCAAAGCATGGCTATTTCATTTATTAAAAGGGTAAGGATGATATTGCTGATTGTTTACGTTGACAACAAAATGCATTAGCTTAGCAGATGATATTAACCAAAATATCTTACCTAGCTTATTATTAGCCTATTATTATTATTATTATTGTTGTTATTATTATGATTATGATTATTAATAATAATAATCAAAGCATGCATTGTTATTATTATTATTATTATTAATAATAATAATAATAAATATTATTACATTAGATAACACATTTATATACCTGGATCTTTAATTGAGTAACTGAGGTGCAGTGTCTTGGTGAGATGTACAGCACTGCCCCACCAGAAATGGCACCCCCTATATTCCGGCACTCTGCCTCCTACTCCACATGCTGCTACTGACTGTATCAAACCATCTGTAAGGCGAAACACCAGGCAAGGGGGAGGCCAGATTCAGATTGGTGGTGATGGGAGAGATGGCCTAGGCACATGCACCAGACTCAGATTGGTGGTGATGGGAGAGATGGTTTGATCAGCTGAAGGGCCATTGTGTGCTGGGCAGGGCGGGGGACAGGCTCACATTGTTGTTTAGCATTAGCACTGTGGCCCAGCTGGAGTTGGGGGCACTGGGACCACAGTGGGCGTACACAATCAGCAGCGTCCATCCGTCGTGCCCCTCTCAAAGGGGGCATTCACTGTCCTGGGACAGCATTGTCACTCTGCCACTGTGGCTGACACTGTCAGGAGATGCTAGAATTGTCCTTTTCTCTTGTTTTTGGTGTATGCCACAGGGAAGCTGAAATGCGCATTCCAATCAAATAGTTTGAGGGTCAATGGCAGTCCACCAATGCAAAAAGAGCAGGGCATTTACAAAAATTGGGGAAATCATTGATGGCAAACAACAAAATATCATCTGAAGGAGGGTGAATTGATTAAAGTAGGAACTGATCTTTATTGCAGGAGCACAGCAATACTGTACTAATGAAGATGAAGGCGCAGCAGTGGCTGGAGAAGTGAAATTTCAGATCAGTAATCAACAGTCAGGTTCTACTTAACACAGTAAGTTGTGGAGTACTCCTGTTAGTTTAGGGCCGTATAATTTCCGCAATGTGGGAAACGCGGATGGAATCAGGGAATCGAGACATAAAAATGGAATTCACTGTTAAACGCGGAATTCCACGGGATTTGAAATTTTTGGGTTAAAGGC
Organism: Aldrovandia affinis; assembly: GCA_029706075.1. Classification (NCBI taxonomy): domain Eukaryota; kingdom Metazoa; phylum Chordata; class Actinopteri; order Notacanthiformes; family Halosauridae; genus Aldrovandia; species Aldrovandia affinis. Next base: position 495,354 of record JAINUG010000263.1, on the reverse strand, counting down.
ATCAAAAGGCTGCTTAAATTAGTGGAAATATCAAGAATCTGATATTTGGTTCATACTTGGTTTATTTGTCAAATAAAATGACAAATGTGTGGGTTGTTGAATGTCGAAGAGGCCATCTGAGACTACTAAATCCGCTAAAAACCTCACTAACTGCAAAGTTCAGGGCAGAGCAGTATCCCAATGATTTATATGAATTGGGAGAGCAACTGTTCTGCAAGTTCTGTCAACACACCATTGACTGGACTCAAAATAATATATGCGATGACCAAGTAAAATTGAAAGCCCACCTCTGAAACAAGGATAAGCTACGTGCTGCAAGTTTACCCCTCCAAACTACCATACCAAGTGCAACAAAATCATCAGATACAAGGCGTGAGTTAGTTGAGGACTTTGTGGCTGTGTGCACGGAGTCTGACATACCACTCGAGAAAATGAAAAAGCTCTGTACGTTACTAAGCTACATGCTGCGAAGTTACCCCTGCAAACTACCATACAATGTGCAACAAAATCGTCAATTGCAAGGCGTGAGTTTGTTGAGGACTTTATGGCTGTGTGCGCAGAGTCTGACATACCACTCAAGAAAATGAAAAAGCTCCATCCATTACTAGTTAAACATTGTAAACAGGGAGGAGCGTTGCCAGAGAAGGAAAGCAGCCTTTGCCAGACTCATTTGCCACGGCTGTTTGAACAACACATGGAAGCAGTCCTTCACAAGATCCGTGGGAAGAAAATGTCTGTTGTGGCTGATGAAACGACTGACATCCGAGATTGCAGTGTTCTCAACATTGTGATAGCTGAGTGAGTCATAAAATATTAAAATCATTAGGTGCTGCTATGTTCATAATTTGTAACCTGTATTGATATTGCTCATTCATAGTAATATAACTAATGAAACTTGAATATTAAGTATTAAAATGTTTTTATTTTGCATTATAAAACTATTACCCCTGATATTTCTTTAGTAGCCTACATACATTATTAGAAATTGATTACATTGCACTTTATATTACAATATTCTTTTAATTTATGCAAATAATTAACTTTGTTCCTTATATTTCATTACAGGTGTTGAAGACCAGTACTTTCTGACTGATGTAATCTTCATGGAGAGATGCAACTACTCAACCTTTTCACAAGCAATACTGGGGTCCCTCCACAGCAATAATCTGAGCCTCGCTGATGTGTAGGCAGTGGTCACAGACAACACACAGTCAATTTTTTATGAATTCATTTGAATACACACAAAAATCAAATGAATTTGAATGATAAAAATGGGTAAAACTGTCATTTGAATTTGAATTTGAATGATAAAAATGGGTAAAACTGTAAAAATATATATATATATTCCCATTGGGACCACATGTACTGAAAAATGTATACATTCAATACTGTAAGTTTCTTTGGCTAAAAGCATCTGCTAAGTGGCATATGTTATAAGCTACACTCACTCACAGACTATACTAACTACATTAATTAAAACAGCTGTCAATTCACCACTCAGATCGAACACACCAAGCAACATTCTCAGTTCCAGAAAATTCTCATTCTAATTCAACTAATGTTCTGTTTCTGATGCTGCTGCTGCTGTCCAAATGCTGACATTTCAAATCTAGCTAAATATGTGTAATGACCACTTCAAGAAGAGAGTTAGCATTTAGGAACTCTTCAGGAATTCAGTACTTTCTAGAGGAATCCCCTTTCCAATTTTCTTATCTCAGCGACCTATGTTTGCATCTGTGATCCTTAGCGATTCTTTGCCCTAATGCATAATTTTGATTTGCTTTGCCAGTTGTCACCACATTATTTTCAAAGTGTCTCCCTCAACATATGGTATTCATATGTCTGTCTTTGAAAGATATGGGCTAGAACAGCTTGCATGCAAATTTAACAGCCACAGCATATCAAATGCACGAACTGAAGGGTTGTTTTTATGAGTTTCTTCTTCTCTCACAACACCTTTACAAAGGGCCCTGTACAACCATGCAATCTGACATAAACCTGCATCTCTGAATTGCCCAGCAACCATTTCCTCAGGCCATACACTCATTTTCCATTCAAATGTTTCCCAAATATCACTGCGCCAGTGACGGTGGACTACCCAGGTATGTGAGAGGGTGTGTGTGCAGGAGCTGCAGTGCAGCCAGATTCACTGAAAGTGGTGATGCCCCCACCATCCCCCATCCCCTGCAACTATGAGAAGCAGTCAACCTCCCAGGTGACCTCAACTCCAGAGAGCACCTCTGTGAAATACCTTAGAGATAGAACCTCACTGCAATAGGGGTCAGAGAGAACCTCACTGCAATAGGAAACAGATAGAACCTCATTGACATATGGCATACAAGCGCACCATCATCGTCGTGGTAATGTACAGAGCAACAACCGACTAGAGGCACTCAATCGAAATACAATGGCACTACAATTATATAACATTTCAACACTTTTAAAGGATGAGCCTAAACTTATAAAGGGTGCTGAACTGGAACAATACAGGCCATGTTAGTACTGTTAATTTAATTTAATTCCCATGTAAGTGTGTTAACATTTTTACTTTATTGACTCACTCAATTAAATGAGCCAATATTAGTAGTGAATGAACGTTATAGCTAGGATATAACGTTAGGTAGTAGCTAGCTAGTTATCGAACCTTATCACAATTCATACAATAAATGACAGTAACAAATGTTGTTTGCTAACATAACTTCACAGACACACATTGTTTCTCCCACAGTTTCCACAATGTGGAGTCTTTGGGGAAACGAGAAACAACAACTTTCCCTGTCACTACCATTGTTTCACACTAGGGCAAAATACCAAACTATTTTTACAGTTTCGGTTTGTGTGTCTCCAGTGATCTCCTGTTTCCAACAGTGATGTAGGCACTTTCATGGCATATAGGGAACAAATATAACCTCACTGCAATAGGGACCAGATAGAACCAGATTGTTGCCAGGGAGATGCCATTACATTAGAAGGCCATTTGTTTAGCAAAGTCCACAGAGCCCTATCTCAATGCAGCTCTTTTCCGGGGGTTATTTCCAGTTTGATGTTAATTTGTGTTCTCCACATTATTGGACTGCATCATTTTGCTATTTAAATTCAAGTTTTATCACTTGAATAAATAAAAATAAAAGAACTGTACCCTCTGACTTTAGCTCCAGTGACCACAATGCAAAAACTTGAACGTGACAATGAAAGCAGGTCCAGCATAGCCCATAGGGGTTTTGATCTCTATGCTTCACAGAGTCACCTAACAGTGTGGTTAACACCCAGCTAAAGCTCTGTTTTGGTTCCACAGGGAAAACATTTTATAGGATGCATGTTTAAAAAGCACAATGATGAGGCAGTTCTCAAAGGCTTTCTGTGGAGGTTTACCATGAACTCTCATTGGCCACTCCGGAAATACTATGTTCTCTCGTCAATTACACCAGTCCTGAGATAAAGGCATGCCAAGATTGGCAATCTCTCTGGTTGTTTCTTGCATTGTTGTCATTTTAAACATTTTACTCTTCAAAGCTGAGGAATGGATCTGATCACTTCTGGAAAATAGGAGAACCCATCCACCTGTTTTTGGCTTTTACATGGCTTGGACCACTACATAGAGACAGAAAGTAAATGTATGCTTTAATCGTGCAATGACACATAAATAAAAACAAAGACAAAATGGATATAGCCATAAAAATGTATTAAGACATAAAAAGGCAAGGGTCCAGTGTTTGTGTTCTCTCTATTTACCAATAAGCAACAAAAATAGCAGGCTCAGCTGTCCCGCCATAATCTAGATTATGATATGAGGATATGTATCTGGGTTACTGTAGCACTGTGAAAAGAACCTCAGTGTTGCCCCCAGTCCCAGTGTGGGTTGGGTCAGGCTGAAGCTTAGCACTAAAGCCCCCTTCCCCTGGCCTGTGGTGAGCATTACACACACAGCGTAATACCCCCTTCCCCCGGCCTGTCCTGAGTGTTACACACATGCAGCATGTTAAGCACACAGCACTAACGCCCCATTCCCCGTTTACTATTGGAAGAATCAGAAAGTCAGGAGAGACAGATGGATGAATATGTAGCAGAACTGAAGCCAAAGATTATACACATTAAATATGTTATCTGAATATTGACATGCTGTCATTAACATCTAAGTACTAAGCACATCAATTTTAAATACACAATATTGTTGTCATGGTGGCACCCCGGGTCAAGGGGTAGAGATGGTGGCAGGGCCAGAGGAGTGGGGCCTGAGAGCCTCCTCCTGGATTAAGCAGATCATGGCTGCAGGATTAGGGTCTTTCAATCCAAGCTTTCAGAGACAGCAGGAAAACATGACACAGTGGGCAGGGGAGATGCACTGTGTGTGTGTGTCCAGGGCCGGGGGTTGGTGGACAAACACCTGGGGTTTATTTGAAAATCCACAGTGAGAGGGATAATCCCCTCACTGCTCCGGCAAATCGCACAAGCTCCAGGGTGCTCCTCAGACCCACACTAACTCCCATCTTCCTTTCATTTCTTTTTAGGTCAAGATCCGTCAGTGCTATTCAGACCTTAATCCCACTGGGACCAAAAATGAAGATGAAAAAAAGCCACATTCACATAAAAAAAAGTAGTGTATTTGTGGATTTAATAGACCCTTAGGGTCTACATTTTGCAGGTTATAGTTCAATACAGCTGGATATTTACTGCAGAAATTCAGGTTAAGTACCTTGGTCAACTACAACAGTCGTACATCTGAGAAATGAACCTGAAACCTCCTGGTCCAGTTATCCAATTACTACGTCAAACTGCTGCAAGCTAATGGACGTGTAGTTATACCCTAAACTAAATTACTGGGGGGGTAATAACTAAAATCCATACCAAAGGAAGTGTTTGCACTGATGCCGTGTTCACAACGGAAAGACCGCAGGAGTGCAGTAATCTTATGTTCATAACAGAAAGGCCACAGGAGAGCAGTAATCTGATGTTCACGGTGGTAAAGAGCCCAGTAATATAATGTTCACGGCGGTAGGACAGCAGGAGCACGCTAATCTGATGTTCATGGCAGTAAGGAGTGCAGTAATCTGATGTTCACGGTGGTAAGGAGCCCAGTAATCTGATGTTCACAGCGGTAGGACAGCAGGAGCCTGCTAATCTGATGTTCATGGCGGAAAGGAGACCAGTAATCTGATGTTCACGGTCGTAAGGAACACAGTAATCTGATGTTCACGGCGGTAGGACAGCAGGAGCCTGCTAATCTAACGTTCACAATGGTAAGGAGCCCAATAATCTGATGTTCACGGCAGTAATGAATGCAGTAATCTGATGTTCGCGACGGTAAAGAGCCCAGTAATCTGATGTTCACGGTGGTAAAGAGCCCAGTAAGGAGCCCAGTAATCTGATGTTCAGAGCGGTAGGACAGCAGGAGCATGCTAATCTGATGTTCATGGCAGTAAGGAGCCCAGTAATCTGATGTTCATGGCGGTAGGACAGCAGGAGCCTGCTAATCTAACGTTCACAACGGTAAGGAGCCCAATATTCTGATGTTCATGGCGGTAAGGAGCCCAGTAATCTGATGTTCATGGTGGTAAAGGCCACAGGAGTGCAGTAATAGGAGAGGGCCTCGCGTTTGTTGCTGCCTCTCCAGCAGCGTCAGCGACCCGTGACACCTGATCTGGGCGTTGCTCACAGCAATGTGACACGCACAGCTCTGTTCTTGACAGCCTGATGAAGGCACATGGCTACTGGCCCAGTAGAGAAGACTCGCGTAAAACGAAGGAAGATAACCTCTGCTCATTAAAATACTTCAATCCTAAAAACATTTCTGGTTGAACTTTTTATAGCTCAACTGCCCTCGTTTTTACGTCTGAATAAATGTCACAGTTAAGCAACAAAAACTGTACATTAGCCATGTATAAATGAGTAGACTAGCACATGACACTCCAATGTTACTAGCTAGAGAATAACTAAAAAGAAAGTATCCCTAACCTGTATCCACACTTTTCCTACAGCCTCTCTGACTTGCCTACCCATAATGGGAACCACAGACTCAGGACTAACTACCTACAGCGACAGAGATTCTGCTTCACATACTGTATGACTGGGCATGTGTGACATGTGACTTTTTGCAATGTGGAAGCTTTCCCACATGAAACAGATCATTTGTGATATATGGTATAGCCCGCAGAACGTTCACAGACATTCTCAGAACATAGAAGCGGCAGTTTGGCACATGTGTGGCTCAGCTTTTTGTCCATTCCCAAAAGGAAGATCACTATTTGTTCACTAGTGACAGTGTACCAGCATTCACAGGCTATAGCTGTAATGATTTCAGCATGACTATATTCACAGGCCTGATTTTCAAGGAGTCTGATCCAAGGCCGTAATCATGGAGTCAACATTGGGGGGGACCAAATCTATTTATTTATATTTTTTATATCAGCTAGGCTATATATTGGGGGGGACATTTTGAGCATATCTGAATATTGGGGGGCATGTGTCCCCGCCAATATATATGGTAATTTCGGCCTTGGTCTGATCCAAGGACAGAGCTCTTAGCCTTCAACCATTATCTGAGTCCACACACAAACAGCACAGTGTCAGTCCTCTCTCTTTGATTGACCAAACAACTCAGTTTGTTTACCTCAAAATACAGGCACAGATGGTACCAGGACACTCATACGGCTCCTAGACATGCTATACTCACCCTGACAGACACATTCACCTGCACTGAAACAAAACAACAAGCCACCGTCATCCAGTATTTGCTAGCATCTTAATTAAATTATTATTATTTTTAAAGGAAGCATTCTTCAATGACAGGACTGTGATGCGGAATCTCAGCAGGTGCTGCTCTCTTAATGCTTTTAGAGCTATTACAGGGCACTTGTCTATATTTGTACGGTGGCTATTTTTACAGCAATCAGACACAGGTGCACAGTTCTTTTAAACGAAGAGTCAAGGTAATTTTCTGCTCAGAGACACAGCCAGTTCACACATGGAGCCCAGCACATTTTGAGTCCAGCAGGGGCTGACGTACCAACATTGCAACAGAACAGTGGGTTTCATTTTGGGATTTAAGTCAGAAAGTGTTGAACCTGCTGAACTGTGAACGATTTCAATAGTGGCACAACTTAGAAACCAGCACACTCTCAGCCTGTACCCATGAGTGTTCTTATTGAACAGCGATTGGTGTCTGCCAACAATTTCACATACAAGTTCTGTCAAGAAAAGGAAGTCAGGGGGGAACGCAATGACGATCGACCAAATGGAAAAAGGAAGACACATTAAAGAGATGAAGAAATTCTTCCAGTCAAGGCTCTGTTTCAGCAGACCTCCAACACACACGCACACATATACACATTTTTATTCCCCTACCTGTGGATGCTACCAGTTAGTCCCATTCAATCATCCCAGCCTTTAACACTTTAAAGGCACAAAGGACAGTTCAATAAGAGAATGAAACCCAGGGAAGGTGTTTAGTTGGGCATACAAAGAATTTATGTCTGGTAAGGAACTGACTTTATGTGCAACCCATTGGTCATACATTTACATTTACATTTTAGGTATTTAGCAGACACTCTTATCCAGAGTGACTTACACAGTTTACATTTCTTTACATACAATCCATTTATAGAGCTGGATATTTTACTGAAGCAATTCAGATTAAGTACCTTGCTCAAGGGTACAACAGCAGTGCCCTACCTGGGAATTGAACCTGAAACCTCCAAGTTACAAGCCCAGCTCCCTAACCATTACACTACACTGCCTGCCAGTCATACATGTTAATTCTGAGCTAAACAGTAAATAATACATTTAAAAACAGCAATAGGTGTCTGTTAATGAGGATTAACAGACCTGTGAAGTAAGTCATTCCTTGCTTCCTGACTCATTAAAACAGGCCTCTGCCTCTGACAAACAGCTGACAGGCACAACATTCAGCGTGACCTTCAAGAGCTCGGAGCCTCCCGCTCGGCTGCCCCTTCTGTGTGCCTGGTAGCCCTAATTACAGTCATTCACCAGCTCCACTCAAACTCCCTGGTGCTCTTTTAATGGAGAGCATTAGCATGCCTTCAACTGGGGCACTCTTGTTCAGCGTATGCCAATTAGTTACAACAACGAAGTAATGGTTATCATAAGGTTCCAAAACCTGGCAAGTGTGGGTAAAGGCCTATGCGGCCTACATATTGTGACTGGGGAAAGATGTCTCAAAGGACAGGCTCCCATATTTTCTCTGTCACACGGTATAGGGCTTTATCCAGAGAAACTTGATTGGCAGCTCAGACACATCATACCTGACACTTAAAACTTGAGAAATTGTCCCTGTAAACATTATAAATATGCCTTTTTCCTGATGGAGTGGCCAGCTCATTTGAACAAAAAGTAGCTCTCATTTGAAAGTAATAGCTTTATAAAAATTCACAGGTTTCGGTTTTTTCCAAACATGTAACTAAATATGCCACTGACAAATGTTGACCTCAATGACAAAGGGATGGATGGATGGAGGCCATCTATGTCCCTTTGTACCTATTTAGCTTAAAAAAATTAAATTATAACATTTGAATAAAAAACAGTGCACAATGACATTCCATTTGGCATTCCGACAGAGAGGCCCACATTTGAATGCGCCACACAATATGATGACCCAGCAGCACTGCATTTTTGTGTGGGCCTGGCGGCTTTGGCCAGCACCATACCGGACTCCTCCATGCTAATTCAGCAGTGACCCCAACCTCTCAATTGATACACAGTGTTCGGCTGTGGCTGGGTAGTGTGACAGAGACATTTGGGAAAATAAACCTTTGGCATCAATCCAGGTTCCTGTCTAATTTTCATATAACCTACAATAATGTGCAAATTCATTCATTCATTCATTATCCCGCTTATTCCTGGTCAGGGTCACGAGAGGGCTGGAGCCTATCCCAGCATGCATTGGGCGAGAGGCAGGAATACAGCCTGGACAGATCACCAATCCATCACAGGGCACATACACCATTCACTCAGACTCATACCTACGGGCAATTTAGACTCTTCAATTAGCCTAATGTGCATGTCTTTGGACTGTGGGAGGAAACCGGAGTACCCAGAGGAAACCCACGAGGACACAGGGAGAACATGCAAACTCCACACAGAAAGGCCCCAGCCGGGACCTTCTTGCTGACAGTGCTATCCACTGCACCACCGTGACAGTGCACTATTTAACTTACCATATATTTTCAATGATTAATTGACTATTATCACTTTTGTAGCATGTCTGGCTGTGTCTGAGTTGTTCAATAATGTCCGCTTTTCCAGGGTGAGACATGTTTAAATTGTTAAAAGGGAAAAGTTAGAATAATCGTGTAGTTCAATATAGAATGGGCACCACCACGTTTTATAATCTCTGGTGTTCATGCTACAAGGGCTTCTATGTTCTACAATGTAGAAAAGAGCGTGCTATGACACGCTAACTGTGATGAGCGCCACCAATTGGATGTCGCGATTGTGTGTGTTATTAAACATGTGTGACCAGTTAAACTTGGTATTATCATTATTAGGACATAATGAACGATTCAAATGTTACTCTCAAATGTTAGATCAACGAAAGACAACATGAGCTATCAGACCCGCGTCACATGTGTGATGTGTCACAGAAATTAATAGCAATCATCCTTTATAAAAAGAGAAAGGCTGGACTGGAAGAATAACAGACGCTATTATCAAACAACAATCCGTTCCGCTATCCGTAAAGCAGCTGCGTTGTTGCCTGTGTGAATCTAACCTCTCTCCTCATCACCCCAGTTCACGATTTAAACAGGAACCTGTTTGTGTTTTTCTGCACAAAGAGCATGAAATGTGGCTGGATTAAAATAGTAACAAGTAACCAGTCGTCTAAGTGTACTGTGCGGTGAAATAACCACTTTAAAATAACCCATAACGCAGAAGCTACACTAGCTGAAATTGTTAGACTTGTCAAACAGGCGCGATTAGGTTATGAAGGCAATGGGTTAAGAATGATGGAGTGCTAAAATCTGTCCACTCCCATCCAGAAACATAATAATTTATATTTGTAGCTAAACTAACGAACCCATATTAACCACGTTTATATTAAGGCAATTGTAGCCTAGGCTATAACACGACCTATGTATGCTACATGATTCAAACTCTCACCAAACAACTTCTCAGATCGTTGTCCGTTGCCGCGATGCAACATAAATCTATCCCATGACACCCTCATTGTTTTCTGCCGAGCGCGAATGTAACCCAATACGCGGAGCCAATGACAACTGTCTCACAACAGGTGACCGTGCAATATTTATAACCAGCGTCTCTCTGAATAGCTAGCGATATAGCTTACTTGTCTGGCTACTTTAAATCTGAAATACTTTTCTGTGTCTTTAATGTGTCATCATGAAAATTGAGACATCCAGCTTTCCAATATTTTGCGACGTTTGTTATGAAATGTTAGCTCGCAAAAAATACACCCGAACTCACCTCGATCCATTTTTGCGCCTCTTGAAAAGCTGGTTCGGGAGCTGATTCAGACTGCTGATGCTGATGTTGGTGTGGATTTCGCCCAATATCAAAACCGGGACTGGCCATTTGCAAAACCTTTAGTATCGGACCACTCTGAAATGTTGTTCAAACTTGAAGTATCCTGCGGGGAAACGTGCCACGCAGACAAACGTTTTTGTATTTGAAACCTCCAAAATATGTATTTTCGACTTTAATGCGCGTGTCTCGCCGTATCGCACATACACCTTCCGTTGCTTGCCGCAAACCTGCACTGCACTCCGTGTTTTCTCGGTCTACCAATTGCTGGGACTGTGAGGGAGGCTTCACGACTAGCACACTGCAATGTGAACCAATGGCTAAATATAAACACAAAGACCGAGGTCCGCCATCAGCCAATGCAAAGCAAGTAGCCACCTCCTCCAGCCAGTCGCTGTCACATGCCCGTTTTAACACAAGGGGGGCACAGGCGCTTAAAGAAGCGCTGAAAAGAATTTTTAGGGAGACAATAGATGTTTTCCGTTAGCGCTTCAGTTCCGGCCAGTTTAGGCTATAAAATATAGGCTTAAAATATCAGCTATAACCTATAGGTTAAAAGGATATATTAGTTCCACGTGATGTAGGGTGACCAGATCCCGCATTTTGACTCGTTGTTTCGCATCCTGCAAAGACGGACGTTGTCCCACATATTTGAATAAAATAACAATAACTGAAAACTCCCTCCTATTCCTTTCCCATCCCGCAATGGCCCGCGAATTCATCCTCCTTGTACTACATTTGGACTGTTTGAATCTGGTCCCAACAATGTAACGTTTCTCTTATTGATCTGGGGAAAGAAATTACACACACATGGAAAAACACATTTTTGCATGTGTGTATTTTAAACCTCTAGCTACTATATATACACTCCTAGCAGTGCGATCCGTGTTATACAGTGGGAAAGGGGTATAGTGAGACAAGCTTGGGTCCTGTTCAAAAGTGGAAATGATTTTAAAATCCTGGCTCTCATTACAGCCAAGCCTACCCTGTGATTAATGGTTTAACCAATTTCCATTTAATATCTAATTGAGTATATAAATTAATTGCCATTTTATCAGTATTTGAAAATGAATCTGGAGAAATTATTCTTTTAAGACTGCACATCAATTTAATGGTCTTCATAGGGTATATTTAAATAAAAATGTGTCACTTTTCCCATTTGGCTAACTTTGTTTTTTCTTTTTTGTTCTATCAATTTTAATGTTGCTGTGCTACAAGTAATATAAAAAAGTAGTTGATTGATTATTTAATGGAAATAATTTTTGTCATGTAATTCTAGTGACCATCTTTCAGTCTCAAGGATAAATGTGTTAGCCTACATTATCACGTTTTTACTATTTTTACATTTTTCACTATTGATGGCGTAGCAGCATTCAGACTATAGCTGTAACAAGTTCAGTATGATTACATTCACAGTCCCGATTCTCAAGGAGTCTGAGCCAAGCACAGAGCTCTTAGTGTTAGGGATTACACTGATCGGACCCAAATGCAGACACAGACACTGAGGATGAGGTAAGGTGAGGGTATTTATTATAGACAGGGACTGGGGTAGGGAAGCGATGGTGAGGGCAGACGAAGGAGGCAGGCAGGACAGGCGGGTAAGCGGGCAGGCAGGCAGGCAGGCAAGCTGGTTGGCATGCAGGCAGGAAAGCTGACTGGCAGGCAGGCAGGAAAGGCTGGCTGGCTGGTAGGCAGGCAGGGAAGCTGGCTGGCAGGTAGATAGGGAAGCTGGCTGGCAGGCATGCAGGGAAGCTGGCTGGCAGGCATGCAGGGAAGCTGGCTAGCAGGCAGGCAGGGAAGCTGGCTGGCAGGCAGGCTGGTAGGGAAATGGGCAGGCGAGGAGTTAACCACTGAAGCGGAGACAACGATCTGACCATGAGTGGATGAGAAACCGGGGTTGATATACACTGCAGGGCTGATGATAATTGATGGCAGGTGTGCAGGCAGCGCAGGTGTCGCAGATCCATAGTAATCAAGAGGGAGCCGGAGAATGCCGAGGAGGAAAGCCGCACCCACATCACACACGCACAAACACTAAACTTACAGGGAGAACCGGAACACAAGGAAAAGGGAAAGGGAAAACACGAGGAAACATAAAAATAAACAGTTGCGGCCGTGGCTGTGACATGTAGCCTTCAACCATTATTTGAGTCCACACACAAACAGTACAGTGTCAGTTCTCTCTCTGATTGACCAAACAACTTTGTTTGTTTACCTTAAAATACAGACACAGATGGTACCAGGACACTCGTAAAGCTTCTAGGCATTCTACAGGTAACTGCCAAAATAAAACAAACACTTGTGTAAATGAAGGATTCTGCCAGCTCTGTTATGGTGTGGGGTGCATTTTCCTGGCTTGGCTTAGAAGCATTTCTATCCTGATGGGAGTCACCAGCTCTCAACCCAGTTTAAGACTTATGGGAGATTCTGGAGTGGTGCCTGAGACAGCGTATCCCACCACCATCAACAAAACACCAAATAATGGACTTTCTTTAGATAAAATGGTGTTGTAGTCCTCCAATAGAGTTCCAGATACCTATAGAATCTATGCCAAGGCACAATGAAGCTGTTCTGGTCGCCAAACGCCCTATTAAGACCCTATATGTTGGTGTTCCCTTTATTTTGCCAGTCCCCTGTAGCTTGCAGGTCTACAATTGCATAAAGTTTGGAGGTTGGGCATTAATACAGTTTCTGTGGGGAGGGTATTACAAGTATAGAAATAAATATTTCACTTGGGGAAAAGAATGACTGAATTAAATTTAATTGTCTGATACCTCCTAAGTGATGCCTGCATGCCAGTTGTACACCTTTGCCTGCCATGCAACATCTTTCCAAATTACAATAAGTACAAAGGGACTCAATATAATTTAAAAAAAATATTATACATAAAGAGCCCTTATAAAACCATGACAATTTAACCTAAGCATGATTTCTGCCATGATACTGCCAGATAACATCCTTGCATTGTATTGAGGGGGCACTTCTCTGACCCAGATTAAGAACTTTGGAAATACTTTGTCCAAATGGGAATTTTAGTGCTGGTTTGCAGTTCTGACAAACCCAATAGTGTTCACCTGGAGGCTGAAACTGAAAGCAGGCCGCAGCCCCAGATGGGTGGTCTCTCCAGTGTGAAGATAAAATTCACTATTGAATGGCAGCAAACACAGAAATAATTAAATGTGCAGCCCTGGAAAAAAAGGAAAATGTTTTCCTATTCCTCTGCCAAAAACTGAACAACAGTAGTGTGGATCAGTTTAGCTGAATATCTTTGCTGAGAGCCCTGCAGGACATGTGTTTACTGCTCCAAATTCCAGTGGTGAGCAGAGGCAAAGTGATCACAGGAGCCAAGGGGAGAGAACGACCCTGATAATTATGATTTACAAGTTGGAGATATTTGTCTTAAGTTCATCCAAGATCTATTTGGCATCAAAGTGTGCAATAGGTAAACCATATAATTTTGAAGCTATGTGACAGGAAGCGGAGAGAGAACTGCCATCCCGCACTCTAAGGTGATTGTTGTGGCTGTGAAGAAACAACAAGCAAAGTGTCTTTGTTTTTCTCATTTCATAGTTCTCTGTGAGGAAACAGAATTGATCTTGCAGGTCAGTCAGTCCTTGTCAGTCTATATGTTGAGCAGTTGGAAAAGAATGTGTATGTAAAAAAAATATACTTTTTACGCAATATTTAATTAATTATTAATTAAGCGTTTGCTATCATTACTCACACCATTTCACACCATGGAAATATTTTTTGGTTGATGTATCAAACTGATATTGATGCCTTTTACATGATGGCTTTACAAGTGGTTCTGTATGGCTCCGTCGGTAGCATGGCACATACATTAGATTACAGCATTGATGCTGATTTCTGAAATCCTGAAAAATTGATGATTTATGACAAGGTAAGAGTGGACTTTGTACAGCCTTTCCATTGGTTTAAGATTCCCCATACCAATGCTGCGAATGGTCTAGACCTTTGAGGATCTAGGAAATAATTAAATCCAGAGGAGGCGGTAGCTTCAAAGAAAAATATGGACTGCTGCTTTCTTAAGAAGATGCCTCAAAATCACAGCTGAATGGTTTACTAATCTGTGCATATTGTAGTAGCTTGGTGCCAATGGGGAAGCAGTATTCAGGTCACATATCAAATTTCTGCTACTGACAAGATGGATGCAGTATGGCAGATTCCAAAAAATGAACATGCATTCTGAACACATAACCCAGATAATTTCACTGAACTCTGTCATTGATTGCTATAGTCTGCAACGGTGGGGTCCGCTTCATGCCGCCTTCTGATTCAAACATAGGTCTCAAAGATTTTGTGCAGTTTTTTTGTCATTCTGGTATGGGGTATAGAATGCATTTATTTTTTCCTTCCTTGTTGCGACATAATGGGATCAAATCTATATTAGAAATATGACCGGTTGTTCCTCCTACATCAGTGTAACACTTTTTTTTGGGGTTGGAAGGTTTAGAAGGTCTGGAAACAGAAACAGTCTACAACTGAGGGCAGGCAGGGATGGGACAGGCCTATGGGAGGGGATAAGTAAAAGAGCACATTCTTCTTGGTCCACGTTAGAAAAACTGAACTGCCATGCCTGGGAGGCTGAGTTTTGGAACACAGACCTTTTGTGCAACAATATCAATAAACTACTTTGAATTACAATTACAGCTTCAGCAATGAAAGATGGAAAATCATTTTGACAACATAGGGACTTAGATTACCTAGCTAGAGCCCATTTCATTACGTTCCACAGCTTGAAAGGGCAAATTTAATCCAGGCTTGTGGATCCAGGACACCACACTTCACAACCAGTAATGTGGGACACACCCATACAGAAACCTCCTGATCTTCACTGCCATCTACTGGTCAGATACACTAACTACAAACTTCAGTTACTGTGTTGGGAAAAGAAAGCAAGTAATCAGCTTACCATCTGAAAATTAGTTTGGTGATAGTGTACCAATTCCACTTGAGTATTTAAAGTACTTTTCTTTGGCTGGCAGTTAGAGCACTCTCCTCTAAGATATTGTGATTCATTAAAGCAGTCTTAGAAATCAACAGAGCTTCACCATGCTTATCGCAAAATACAATTATTTTACAGCCAGGTGTTATATCCTCAAGGGGGTAAACCAGACTGGACACTGAACATTGTTGTGTGATGGGGAGAGGTCAGTTTCAGCTCACAGATAGAACCATTGTGGACAGGACACAAGTTTTAGTAACACTAAAACACTGAGTGGGAAAACAAGTGCAGAAGCCAAAAGGAATTTATTATTTTCCAAAAAACTATATAGCACTAAACAGAAAAGTGTCTTCAAATGTGCAAGAGAAATAACTTGGCCAGCTATGACTGGCAGTGCATGTGGTCAAATGGCTGCTAAGTGCTACGGCCTTGATTGGGCAACAATTTTCTGGTTAAATGCAAAAAAGATGGTAGGATGGCTACTCCCACCTCCATTTCAATAGAACAGTTGCCAACAAAGGCACTTGCATATCAGAGTTCAGCATGCCTCACCTGCCACAGAAATGCAAAAGTTGTGAACAAAATGAGGAAGGGAAGAGAGCCAATACCTCAGAAGAATTCAAACATTTACTGGCAACAAAACAGGACCAAGTCTTAGATTTGCAAAACACAATCACAGACAAACATACACACAGAGCTTGGGGTCTAGGCTAGGTTCTACACATTGTGGGCATGTGGTATGGTTTTGGTCTTCTCCAGTCTCTGGTGGACTTAAGCCTTGCACAAAGCCACAGCGGAGAAACGCACTTCATCCTTCTCCCGCTCTGTAAACTGACGGCAGATCTTCGCTGCATCCTGTGGTGAAAAGAAAAGGTCAATTTTACAAGTCTACGCTTTAATGCAAGCACCCATTCACCTTCCATTTCATCTGCGAGGCAGGGGTTTCTCAAACAGCCCTAACCAGGCTAGGAGAGTCCTAGCTGGGCAGAGGGTTGGTTGTAAAGGGAAAGCCCTTCTGCCGGTACTGGCCATGGCACCACCTCGACAGACACCACCCATTTAAAGGATCCCTCATTTACTCAAGTGTTGCCTACATTTTGTCAGTTACCTGTATAAAGACCATTTAGCCTTGGGTGAAGTGCAAGCAAACTCCCAAATTCCCCAAGATGGCCATTATCAGATTTTATTAGAAGTTACCATTATGAAGGTCTCCTCTTTGGTAGCACCGTGTTTTACAGGGATGTTCATTCTTCCATCTGGGGGAGAGAAGGGGTACATTTGTTTCACAGCTGTGCTTAAGAGGTTAATACAGCATAAAGTACAAAAATGCATATGCATCAGCAATTATGACAAATTTGCAAGGGGACAAGTTTAATAAAAAAGCAACAATGTTCCATTTGTGCAGTCCAGGGGTGTCTTATTCAAGGAGGAACAATGTCTGTGCAGGCTTTTGTTGTAGCCCAGCTTAACAAAATTAAACCAATCACAGTGTTCAATCAAGAGCTTCATTTGTGTGCTGGTTAGAACAAAAGCTTGCACCCACAAACAAATGGTCCTCCAAAACAATTTTCACCAATCCAACAAAAAGCGCAGAAACTGGCCATCTAGCAACAAAATTGATCGTCCCTCACCCAACTCATACAGGTGTCCATCCACATTGACGAAGGTGATGAAATGAAAATTCACTTTGTCAGCTTCCACCTGGAGAAAATGAGCAGACCGTCGAGTCACACACAAAATGTCTTCATTAAGCATACAGTACACAAATTGAAACAGACACAGATTCACACACATTCTGGAGGAACAAGTTTTTGCACTTTCAACACCACAGAACATGTCAAAGCTTGAACCAATTTGACAAGCTGGGAAAATGGAACTTCGTGAAAAACAATACTAGGCAGCAGTGAATTTTAGCCAAGCTCAGTTAAAGTAAGTGTGAAGTGTGCAAGTACCCGGCACTGTCCCTCCGCTGCCACCTCATCATGGGCTGAATGAATGTCCTGAGGAGACATGGGACAGAAGTGCAGTCACTCAAAGCGAAACAAACAGGGCACTCAGTCTTCACGCATTTGGCATGTCACTTTGACGAATGTTCTCAGTACCAGGCCAGTAAAGTAGTACACCAGTAAATTGGAACCAACTCATTTTGTAGGCCTTTAGCTCCTCTTGGTGGAATAATTTAATGCACACCATTTTCCAAACTTCTTGTTGCCAGCACTGCTGTAAATTGTATTTATAAATATGCACGGTATATATGGTACAATACTGTAGAATTAATCAAGAGATGCTGCCCTTGGCTCACCAACATCCTCCATTTTGGAATCGCTGTTCTGCGATGCTTCAGGAAATTTTCAAAGATTTCTGGGTGACTTTTTCCCCCCCAATTGAATGCCATTTGAATTGAGTCACCAACCCAATCTAGTTGGATACAACCCAACCCCACAATCTCCCTTTTGTTACAATGGAGAAATTTATGGTTTTCATAATGGTCTCCAAAACACCTTACATTAGTAAACAATGATACATTACGTGATGAGTGAAATGTACCAAAGGACTAATCTATCCACGATCATGATTCTTTGCAATTACTGAGGTTATCATCCTCATCATAGAAAACCATGATTGATCATGATCATGCAAAGCAAATTTAATGTGAAACTCTTTTAAATTCCAAAAGGAAAGCTAGTTACTGATGATTACAACCATTTTAGAATGTGCTTGACCAGTGCTGACCAACACTTGTCCTGGAGAACTGCAGGGTCTGCCGGTCTTTGTTTTCACCATAAAAATCAGCAATCAATTTGGACAACAAAGGGGAGATAATTGATTCATTAAACCATTCAAGTGGCAAGTAACAAAAAACAGCAGACCCTGTGGCTCTCAAATTACATCAGCTGTATACACCAACGCTAGTTCACGCCTATATTGTACCTAATTATTTTAAGTAAAATTGGTCAAATTAAATTAAGCTGGCATGAATTCCATACACAGATCAGCCCTCATCGTTCACCCCTGTATTGCTTAATCACATCGATTTAATTATCTGGTAATAAGTTTACATTTTGATCCCTTTACATTGTAATAATTGTCCATTTTGGATAGTTCACTACAATACAGTTTTACAATTTTAATACAGAGGAGTTCTGTCAGATCTCTCCTTTATTGTCGCTGTACCTTATTACTCTCCAGGTGTTTGGCCCTCTCCTCTGCAGACATGCTGGCTGTATCATTCAGGAACTTCTTCAGTGCCGAGTCATTCTCTGCAGTAAAGGGAGTATACCATGAGGACAGACTGTCACCACCACACCACACCACACCCCACCCCACCCCACCATCACCCACAGAGCCAAAGCCAAACACTAGAGTTCCAGACTGCTTCATCAGCACACCAGATAAATCATTTTACACAAAACCACAAGAGGCTTGTCGTGTCTGGCCTTCTCACCGGACCATGGTTTATGCCCTTGGTCCACTCCACTCAAAACTCCATCTTGTCCTGGTTGTTGGCCACAGCATGCAGCAGACCCACAGTTCCACAAGAGTTGACCACAGTCTGCTTAAGGAAGTACACCTTGGGGTTCCCCTTGGTCGCACCCAGCTTTCCCATCTGCTTCTCTCTAAAAGATTCATGCTAAGAACAACCCGCATCATTTAGCCCCAATCCTTCACTTCTGCAACCACATTTAGAATTTAGCTACTCAAAAATGTCATAGATACTGCCATAGATACCACCCAGATTAGAAGGTGCCTCTTTGGGATGGAACGTTTGTGAAAAATGGATCAAATACTGCTGCACTCCCAGTCATCTCATTTATAGATTTAAATCTCAAGGTAAGATTCAGTCCAGGGAACTGGCATTTAAAGCTGTACAAAAAGATAGCTTGCGTCCTTCAAGAACAAAGGTGTACAAATGAATTTCCGCTTGGTTGCTTATTAACTGTCAATTACATTACAATCCACAGCTTCAGTCACACTATTGAAGATATTGGTGCCCAACTGTGGCTTCTCCATCAACCTGAGCAATTATTTGCGGAGTTCACTTATTAAATAGCCACATAAAAATAAAAATAAAACAGTCAAGGACACTGAATGTAGCATGTTCCACTCAATTTTTTGATCTATAAATTGAGTACACATATTCAACAGTACCACTTTATACTACAATTCTCAAGAACTAAAGAATGAAGTAAGAAAAGCTACAAATTCCCTCCTTCAATTGGCTGAGCTCAAATTTTAAAATGTATATCAGAAAGAAAAGGTGGATCATTTGTTCTGCACCAGTCAGAACTCAAACTAAAAGATCAGTGATCTGGAGTACGGAATATACATGACAGTGTGCAAGTGTACGCTTTTCCCGGACACCAGCAACAATATTAACAAACACTAGCTCCTGCCCGTCACTGCCAGTGTCTCGCGGGTGCAGGGCGTGCACCTTGCGGTGACTCCTGCCGGTCTGTCTGCAGCCAGCGCCCTACCTGTTGCGTTAGTGGAAACAGCAGCATCACTGCACAGGACGGAGAGGGCACTGACGACAAGGACTCGTCTTCCAGCCCCAGCACGTCGACAAAACGCCAGCTTCCACCGACCCCTAACTTGCTCAGCACCTGAAACCAGGAGCAGACACCGAAAGGTGGACAGGAGTAGAAAGGAGTTGCACGGTATCCAATATAATGAACATGGTTTGGCAAATAAAACCATTATTTATTGCCGGTAAGCCATAAATGTGTCGGACAAGAGAAATATACATTACGTTTAGCGAACAAACAAGCAAGACTTACAATTATATGACAATAAGTGCATAATTCCACATTCATTTTTCAAAATACCGACATTTTGGTTTTAGATTTAGTAGATGTTCGACCACGCCCTTACAAATGACAGTAGCTGTAATCAGTTAACCTTAAGGTATGGAAGCGTGTAAACCAAACAGAATAAGAACAAAATATTTAGGGCTGGAGATAAAAAGCCCCCCTGTTCTTGAAATCTCCAATTCTGTGCCATGGGGTGACTCAGCGTCTACGTACTTTGTTCAGCATCTGAAAAGCAAAATACAAATGTTCCGTTTAAAATGGAAATTAAAAGAGCGATATTGCGCTAATGAGCAACAAATAGACCAGCTTATCAAAGCGTAAACACTGCACCTCAGGGTTAATCTCCATAGGCTTCCACTCCATGGCTATCAGGTGGGTTTGGGCGTCTCTCGAAGGAGGTACCAACAGTACACCGCTCAGTTCTACTAACAGCGTTTTGTATTTCTCGACCAGCCCAAGCACGCCACTCATATACAAGCGGTCCTATCCCATTTCGACAGACATGGGGGGGGAGAGGGGTGGGAAATTATAATTAGGAGACCGTAATATATCGGTTTAACTCACACACCAACGATGTAGCAACGTTAGTGTAGGACAACAATATTTATCTCAGTCTTCGGTCATTAGAAACGCGCACAACAATAAATTGGTTATGGACACGTGCAAATAATAGCACATTCCATGGTCGCATGATTCACATGGAAGTTGCTAGCAACGAACAACAGGGGAGCCAAAGCGGGATGGGAAAATTACAATGAATTGTGTGAAAATGTGATTTATAGCTACATTCGTTTCTTTATGTGCCTCAATGTTTTCTAATCAGGTGCTTTTTTTCTCCTTTTACATGATTGGATAAAATTTGCTTTGGTTTATACACGATAACATTCAGCTGCAAAAACACAAAATATGAATGTCTTAACCTTTGCAAGTATTGGTTCTTTGACACTTGACACTTGGTGAATAGAAAATGTAGCGTACATATCGCATGAGAAGACAAAACAGAGAAGACAAAACAGACAAAAATACCTTAATTCATTTAACACTGAACTGGCCAAACCTGGTTCATTTTACACAGAGCACTAGAACAAAAAAATACTGGTTGCAAATATATATCATTGAATTATACATTTAACACTGTCAATATTATTTCCATAGGACTACCCCATGAATCATTTAGACCACCTTGGAAATACATAAATAATGCAGTAGGAAATTAAATTAAACATCAAGCTTAGAGGTCTCCAAGTTAATATTTTCACACATGAACTTACATTGTTTTCTCACCCAATTTCAGGCAGTGGTGTATGTCTCAGTTCAAAGTTACTGTACACCCAGCATATATTAGTACATATTATAATGTTGTGAACTTGGAGTACAGAGAATCTCCATTTCAGAATCTAGGCAGATATCTTGGCCTAACAACTGTTCTGCTTATCCATCTCTTAACCCACACCAATAATTGTGTGGAAAAGGTGGATACTGATCCAAGATCAGTGCTTTAGTTATTTATTTATTATTTTATTTGTTTATTTGGCAGAGTAAGCTACAAGGCTATCTACTCTAGAGTTCTTGACAGTTAGGCCTTCAGTGTTAACAATTCTGTCCTGGAAATTAAATGTGTTTTTGAGCCACTATGGAGGCTTGAGAAGACCAAGTAAGCCTTTGTGTAGATATAGTGAAATGAAAACAAATTAGACTTTTTAATATACATTTGTTAATTCATAAGTAAATTAGGACATTTGATTGAAAAAGCAACCGTCTTCTAATTTCTGCACAGTGATATTATACAGGATATGGACAGAACTGAACTTTCCCCTGTGACTGGACAGATTTCTGGCTTGTGCATTGCACAGTGCACTCTGAGTCTGAGAGACGATTTTGAGACATATTGATTTAAACATTTTCCCAATGCTGAGAAACAGCCACGAATCAGCCATTAGCATCGATTGGCACAGCCTGGTAATGGGTCTGGGGATGAAATAACTCAGAGAATGGAAATAATCTGGTCTGCTCTAGAAATTCCCTTGTGCAGTTTCTGGCTGTGTATAGACAGCAGATATCAATGCTGGACCACTAAAAGAACTCACCATATGGCTTCACCATAGTGTAAGGGAATTAATATATTTGCTAAATGCAAGTATTTTAAACATATATCCAATTTTTCCCTTTACTGGTTCACTGCTGTTGGCTGTTTTATTTCTATTCTCAAGAGATTCATACCAAATTATAAAATGATCTGTTCATGCTACATCATGCTGAAATTTTACATGAAACTAATGTATGCTGTTCTTGCCATACCTAACATTGCCTCCATCCTCCTTTCCCCAAAAGAAAACCTAAAATTGCAATGTGTTTTGTTTGAGGAGAATAGATTAGACAATGGGTCTGCGCTCAATTATGCCTCAATATAATGGGCTTTGTCCTCAGCTTTGTGAAGATAAATAAGCAAACTTGCCTTTTTATTAGTGGCTTACACACAGTTCTGCAGCCACTTAAATAAATGGAAACTTGCTTAACATTATCACTTTATTAGTGTCTTGAGGTGAAGATTAAAATGACTTTTTCTGCACACTAGTATTCTCTACTCTGGAAATAGCACATGCCTTGAAGCAAAATGCTGTGGGACTGGACCATACAATCAACATGGTAGATATTCCAATGTATGGACATACATACTGTAACTTGTATGACCAATTTGATTTAAATATAGAGACCTATCCCGCGAATGGCATCATGATAAAGTTCATGGAATTGGAGCTTCAGTGCCCACAACAAAATAAATGTCTTTTTGTACAGCATTATTGTATGAAAATATGTACATTATCATAATAAAATAATAATTTTATTAATTGAAGGGGGAATTTACATCTCCATTTAAAGTACATGCCACCCCTAAATTCTGAAATGATATGTGATGGATGAAACCTGAATACTGTCAATTCACTTCACTTTGAAAAGGCTGTTGTGGTTCCTATATGCCTCAGACTGCAGAAACATTAACAATGAGTGAAGTTCATATCAGGTTCAGATTAGAGAAACACTAACAATGATTAAAGTTCCTATAAGCCTCAGACTAGAATAACACTAACATTGAATGAAGTTCATATGAACCTCATACTACAGAAACACTAACAATAGATACATTTCCCATAAGCCTCAGACTACACACAGACTAACAATGAATATAAAGTTTCTATAAGCCTCAGACTTTACATCATACTCTCAAGTAGGTTCTAGAAATGCACAATATTAACCAAACCTGAAATTCTTACCTGCAGTACTAATTTTAGAAACTTGTGCTATGTTTTAGGAATCAGACGCCAGAGGGAGCCAAAGTATCAATGCACTAGTGTACTAGTGACACGCTTAGCAGTTAGGGCTGTGATGTCAGGGACAATATGTTGATAGGATCCAGTGATAATGGGAAAGCACTAAGCACACATCCCTTTTCACATCCCTTTTCACTGTGCTTTCACAGCACTGCTCAGTGCAACTGTTAACAATCATCCCATCTTTCCACATGGCAAAGTGCTGCATGTAAAAGTGAAAAAAGACTGAGTCAATTTTATTGCTCAATGAATTAGTTGCAGACTAATTCAACCTTTTATTAAGCCTTTTCCTGCTCAGCTAACTTCCTCATAATGGAATTGCCATTAGCTCCAGGTGTGAGTGTTGATTGGCTGGAGAGTGAGAGCGGTCCTGGGGGATCAGACACACACTTGCCAGGCTGGATGAGAGCTCTATCTTTAGTTTCCAGGAGGAATGTTACATAATAAATGTATCACTCAATGTATCACTCATTTGCTGCAGAACTGGCCATTTTATTTGTTTTTCACATCTATTTATGCTGATCATGAAGGACCTAATCAATTAAAATAAATGATTAAACCAGAAAGTCAATTATCATAATTTGATCAGTTGTTTATTATGTTAACCATTAATGTGGTGGGTAAAACAAATACATTAAACCATATCACCTAATATATATGTAGGTTTGCAAGATTTATGTTCTGAAAAAATGTATAAAATGAGTCTACTAATATCAATTTTCATATCAATGTCAATACTAATTAATGTGTTTCTTCTGAAAAGGATGTTTCAAAACTTTAATATGTGAGATTCTAAAGCAACATGAAAGATCTAACAGATTTTGAAAGAGGTGAAATAGACTGAATTGCAGTTGCGTCAGTCATAGAAACTGCAAAATTATTGAATGTGTCAAGGGGAACAATCATGATGGAAAGAGGAACAGTGGTCAAAACACAACAACAGGGATAGACGAACATTTAAGAGGGTAGTTATTTAACACCACAAAACAACAGCCCCAGAAATAACTGCATAACTGAATGTACACCTCCGTAACCCAGTCTCAACAAAAACTGTATGTCGTGAGCTACACAAAGCTGATATTTATGAGAGGGCTGCTATTTGGAAACTGCTTGTACCTAAGGCTCATGTGCAACAATGCATAGCCTGGTGTTATGAGCACAAAACCTGGACTTCTGAGCAGTGGAAGAAAGTAATATGGTCTGATGAATCATCTTTCACTCTTTTTCTTACATCTGGATGGGTTTATGTTTGGAGATAGCCAAATGAAGCCTTCAACATTGCCAGCTGTTAAACATGGTGATGGTTCTGTTATGGTATAGGCAGCCATCTCTTCTGATTATTACTCTGCATGGTAGAATACAAAGACATTTTGTTGACCAGGTGCACCCTATGGTGCAAACATTGTTTCCTCAAGATACAACGCCGTTTATGCCTCAAGAACAAAAGTTGAGCCAACAGCAGTAAAACAGAAAAAGGAATCATGGTGGTAAGAAGGGTTGAAGCGTTCTGAAGGCAAAGGGTAACTGTTCTTTAGTTGATTGGCACCGATCCCTTAGCAAATTTATTCACTCTTTTCTTAAATCTCATTCTGCACTTCATGGCACTTCAACATTTTTATCACAAGTTGGTGCTTTCCTAGTCCCTCTTTCCTGGACAATGAGCTTGTGAGTTATCCTAACGTTATTCCCTATATAGTGCACTACCATTTTGCTAGTTAGAACTACCCACGACTTCCATAACACAATGCAATGTAGCTATTGGTGAACAAAAGCTAAAGCAGTGGCTAGCAGACAGCACCACAGTTGACAACACCACACATGCACATCATTAGAATTTCAACAATTTATTTGGGATTTAACATTCAAAACTGAACATGCAAACCCGATACTACCTCAGTACATTTCAACCTGCTGTCATGAGTGCTCGGTTGGTTTACGTGATACTGGGCGCATCCGCTTGCGTCACCTGAATATCCGCAAAAATGTTTTATCCGAAATGACAGTTTGTAGTATCCGAAACCCCGTTTAATCGCCACAGTACATAGGAACACTATATAGGAACAAGTGGAATAGGGAATAGGGAACGAGTGAATGAATGAACGGTTTCGAACACAGCCAGTGTGTCCTTTCTTCTGTAGACAGTAAGTCCTCTTTCCTGTAGACCAGTGGTCTCAAGCTCAGTGCCACGAAGGGCCATGTCTATGCAGGTTTTCATTCCGACCAATCATTGCTGCCTTAATTTGTTCAACTACTCATTCAGCCATTTGCATGTACATCTGTACATTTTTCAAGTTAAAGCACAGGATATAGGCAACAATTGTTATTTAGATAACAAAAATAACTTTATATGGGTTATGTGCAAGCCAACAGGATAATTTAGCAAATAATGGAACTAATTATGTCATCAAGAGTGGAGGCTGGAGTAAAAAACAGCATACATACGGCCCTCCATGGCATTGAGTTTGAGACCACTGCTGTAGACAGTGTGTCCTCTGTACTGTAAACAGTGTCCTCTTTCCTGTAGACAGCAAATGTTCTAGGTTGTAGATAATGTGTCCTCTTTCCTGTAGACAGCAAATGTTCTAGGTTGTAGATAATGTGTCCTCTTTCCTGTAGACAGCAAATTATCTAGGGTGTAGACAGCAAGTTCAATTTCTTTAGCCAGTGAGTCCTCTTTCCTTTAACTACTGAGTCCTCATCCTATTGGTAGTGAAATGCATCTCCACATATTCCTCATCAAACCCCAGAGAGATTAATGTGAACAGAAATAAATGGGCCAATGAGGAGTAAGAACCAATTATTCCAGAACATTAGCTGTATTATTCCTTACATGCAGTTATCTCTCATCTTAGCTGGAAAATGACACAATGGTCAAGCACTGGACTCACATAGCATGAGAGAGAAATGTGGATTTAAGTGGAACCTTATCATATCAGGTTAGAATCTGCTCATATCCACAGTCAGCTGGACACATGAATTAGCTTTTCCCATAATGCTTTTAGTAAGGAGTTTAAGCAAGTGGTGCATTTTTTAAAAACTGTTAGTTGTTCAGTGATCATTGAGCTCATGGTATTATATACGTATTGTATCAGGAATAGGGGTGTGGGGTTTCCACGCAACCAAACACCACACAAGACGAACAACTGGAACAAATCAGGTTTTATTGGGGGTAACGCACAATAAGGGAGGGGGGAAAAAACTGACAAACAGTCCAAATCCTACTCATAGTCATAATCCGTTTCCCCAGGTCTTATCCACATCCACTTACTCATACAATCCTTTTTGGTAATAATCAGGCTCGTCAGGAAATCCAGGTCATACACAATAATCCAAAACAGTAATTCTCTTTCAATAATTCTCTTTTCAATTGCTCACCAACCCTCCACACACTTTGCGACTTGTGTGGGGGAACTGGGTGTCTTTTATTTCCCGAGTCTTCTGCAGCTAAGGGTTTACCGGTGCGTCTTGTTTCCACCAGATTTCCAGATAAGGTTTGGGGGTGGAGCCAGCAGGTAGAGAGGTATCTCCCCTCTATTATCACTCTCCGCACCTCCCCCGGCCATCTGCCACAGTACATATTGAGTATGTAAAATGCTTAAATGAATTATACATTTCTTTGTAGAACAACAATTATATCAATCGCTGTATTCTATATTCTGTTATAAAATTATATTTAAATTAACTTGGCACTTTTAAATTGTAACCAAACAATTTAAAACCAGATAACCCCCCATTGTTTTGTTGGCATATATTTCTCTGCCTTATTTTTATTTTTACCACGTCTGAGTCATCATATTTTGTTCTCCTGACAATTTATTAATTACATATATTCCACACATTCAGAGACTGAAGGTTCTCATGTTGCCAACTTATTCTTTTTAAATATTAGCTTTGCTTTGATTTTTTTGGAATGGGATATAAGAGTGTGTGATGTAAAAGAAGACAAGTGTTCTGACAGTCCAAGTGTGTGAGTGTGTGTATGTGTTGAGAGCGAGAGAGAGAGAAATTCTACAATGTCAATGCCATAATTGGCCATAATGCCGAATTGTACATATAACTACAGTTTTTTTGAGCATTTGGATTAAAAGGGCAGTTGATACACATCAGTAATGATACAAGTGTTTTTTCTGAACAGATTCAAAGGAGAACAGAGTAACTGTAACAGAGGCACAGTCTGACCTCATTAATCTGCTGAGGATGCATCATTATAGCAGCAAACTTGTACTGTTGCTCTGACTCCTGCCTTCCTTGAAATTCCATGGAGAGATACCCTGCACACCCTACGGAAAGTGCCTTCTTATAGGTCTCATCTCCAGGTACCTTTCTGTTTTCTAAGCGGACAACAGAGAAATCGATCAAATGACATAGATTAGTAATTCCTTAGTAAGGTAAAGGAGAACACATTGTACAATGGTGTGACCTGGTGGGGGTAAAAAAGCATCTGCTCTTCCCCAGACAACCTTTTCACTTTTAAATACCCCCTGCAAACATTCAAAAGGGGAGGCCGAGAGAATAGACAATGTCTCCAGAGCCTTGGGAGGGTCTACTATTTGATCAACATGTGTTGTCCACAGTCATGTGACTGGTTACCATGATGCTGAAGTTATTTTCTTTATCTCTGTCATTCCAGCTGCGACCCACCTGTTTGCACAACATGAATGACACAGCATGCATTGCGTCTTTGCTAAGAAGTCAAAGTTTTCAGTCACTGGACATATCCTGTTAATAGACTAATTTGTATCATTCTGACAATTGAAATGGCTTAATTTGTGAGTAGCTCACTGTTAGAAAATCAGCTAGTATTATTACAAAACAAACTAATCACACACTTTGTATATAACTGAATATTCACTATATTAATTTGCTTATACCATAGGTACAGTGGGTATAAAAGTATTCACCCCCTTTAGAATTATTTTTTTACATTTTATTTTCTTACTTCATGGAACCAAATTGTATTGGAATTCCATGCCAATGAGCAGCACAAAATACTCTATAATGTCAAATTAAAAAACAACTCTATAGCTATTTCTTAATTAATTACAAATATAAAACAGACAATAATTATTACTGGACAATCAAAGCATACAGCAAAAGCCACATTGGAATGGTTTAAGAACAAAAAAGCCCAGTCCTCAATCCCATTGGGAATTTGTGGAAATATTTGATAATTGCTGTTCACTAATGGTCCCCATCCAACCTGATGGAACTCAAGAAATTTTGTAAAGAAGAATGAGAAACAAATTCAGTGTCCACATGTGCAAAGCTGGTAGAGACTTACCCAAATAGACTCACAGCTGTAATTGGAACAAAAGGTGCTCCTACCAAGTATTAAGTCAAGGGGGTAAATACTTATGGAAACAATTATTTAGCCTTTATTTAAAAAGGTAAGCAGGCCTACTCATTGAGATTAAATGGTCTTTCACAAGACCTGACAAAGACAGCAGCATAAATCAGTTACAGCAGTAGGTTACATCAAAACAACAATTATACATACGTTAATTTATGTTGTACATGTACACAGAAGAAGCAAGAGTATGATCTATTAGATCAACCTTTGGTTTGTGACCCACTATTTTTTTTACCATGACTTATAAATATATTCTGTTTTTAATGTTTACCAATTCTTACTTTCAGATATCGACAGCATCAAATGACAAGAGTTGCTGTGCGGCATTTTCTTTAGGTTGACATGGACAAGTATAAAAATGTTATAGCCATTTATAGCCATATTTCAAAGCATATGGCCTACAAACTGAATAGAAACACATTCATTTGGTTCAAAACCACAAAACCATTTACTTAGCAAACATTTTACATTACTTGATAATGGAAGATAAAGAAGTCACATTCACAGGTGCTAATTACAAAAGCTCAACACCTATGTTCGTTTGTCTTTACAAAGTGCTTTTTACACACCATCGCAAAGACACAGTGAACGCTTTTGAGGGGACACAACTTGAAAATAGGGGCCCCAGCGTCACGCCTCCTTGGCTCACACCAGTCAGGAGAAAAGTGTTTCCTGTGGTTAGCGCTGTGATTGGAGCGTTCAGTTCCGGAGCCTGGGCGACGCTGGGAGGTAGTGACATGTGGGAGGGAGTAATATAGAGACCGAGTGAAAAGCACAGAGACCAGACTCAAACACGGGAGGTGAGTGATGTGATATTTCAAGAATTTACTCTAAGTACAGGCGCTGCATTTAATCTCTGAAAGATAACATGTCTGGACTCGATTGATATTACACGCACCCTAATCCAATTAGCAACTGTGAGTAACTTATTGTCATTTGCATTAAACTGTGTGATTGTATTTGCAAACTCGGTAGGAGGTGGGGACGATGCGGCGGCAAAAGGGTCTAGTGTTTCGACATTGTAGCAACCTACTGTTCTTTTATACTGTAGATGAAATGTTCTTGTATCTAAAGCGAACATTCCTATATTCACCAACAATATTTCTGAAAAGTAAACGGCTGAACGCAGCCCCCTGAACTGTTTGCGTTTCCATAAAGCCAGTGCGTTGTATGCTCTTACTGGGTTGCTGCGGGAGTGTAAACTGGTGTGAATAGGAGTTGTCGTAGGAAATAGGCGTCTAAAGCTGGAAGAAAAAACAAGTTGAAGTTGTAATAGTTCTTAAATTACATTTTTGATTATGGAAACCCCAACCAAAATAAGAATGTGCTGTTAGATAATTTGGGCACAAGAAACATTGGATAACTGCTGTAAGGAAAGTTTTACAATTCATAACATAAATCTGGCCGCATTTACATCTTAGACTTCCATGAAGTATGTTGTTATTGATAGTTACCTCTACAGTATACTGAAAAAGACGTTGACTTATTGCAGTAGAATGGATCTGAGAAAAACGATGCGATCGGTAAACACCGCAGTGGTATGTGGATGCACAATGCTCTGCGACACGCAGTGGGAGCCGCCGATTTTTACTATGTTGTTCCTATGTAAATGATTTGTTATCACCTTATTGCGGTGAATAATTTACATTGTAATATGTCAATGTTGACATCCACTTTACAGGAGAAAAGCATAGCCTATGTGATAATGGAATGATATTTTAATAGCGTCATTATAGAACAAATGTATATATTTTTATTTGATTTTTGAAGTGAGTGCTTTAGGGGTTTTATTTTTTGTGATCCACTATTGCTAATTGATTCCAGATTTGCTCAGATTCCAGATTTGCTCAGGGTCATTGCTGCTGGTCCAAGACCATGACGTTTGATTACAAATTTAAACTTAAACTAGCTTGTGCCACTGCTTAAGAAAATACCGAAGGAATAATCTTTGGACGTAAGCGTCTCCAAATGGGCCTGTACGTAGATTATCGTTTAATCATTTAACAGTATGACAATGTTGAAACGTGAATACGGCTTTGGTACGGTTCGTCATTTAGCTGTGGTTGCAAAATCTACAAAAATAACCTCACATTAAGATTATGGAGTTAAGTTTGTGGAAGTATTTTCTCAGCTGTTGAGAACAGTGGGACCACCTCAGTGTTTTTATCACCCAAGACTTTTGGCTTGGAACCCAGTAATGGAGAAGCTTGACTTTTTCCGCACTAAACTTCAAGATTGTGTCAGTTGCGTTTGAATAACATATATAATATATATAGAATAATGTAGAATATACTGAAAGGGAGATGTATGTTGCAGGGTTTGACTTTCTGGTTGAAAACCGTAGCTACCAAGTACCCCCCAAAAAACTGGGTGATTTCTAGGATTTTCTTCCTGCTTAGTTCTTGATTTCGAGTGCAATGACAAGTAAGAGATGGTGGTACCTAGAATCAGTCGCCTTAAAATAATAAATCTTAATATTTTTTTTACTAATACAGGCTCCTTGTTGTTACTTGTGAACACAGTCAGTCGCAATACTCCCTTAAGACCTAAATTAAACAAGTTATTTTCTCGCACGCCACCCGTGTCCTCCTTAAAGCTCCTATATTAATAGTTATTATTAATGAGTTTTATTTTCTATAAATCAGAGGGTTGCATAAAAATACAGAAAACAGAAAACAAGTTGCAGAAAACAAGTTCTGCAAATACGATCATGAGCATTATTGCGTGAAAAAATATTTAAGCTATATTCAGTGTAACCAAGGAGAGCTTTGTCCTCACCTTTAAGTTACAAATATAGGCAAGTATAAGCAAATAGTTTTTGTTCATGTAAACCAAAAACAAACATACTTACATAATGTTTATTGTATTAACATTCTGGGAAAACTGCCCTGTGTGTGAACACTAGCCGTGTTTTTTGTGCTTATTGGTTGTAAACATTTTCACACTATGCCCATGCCATTTAAAATGCTTTTGCTGCCATCCCATCTGTTTCACTGCAGCTCTTTAGGCCTGTAAACGAAAGTAGAAGTGGAAGCCTTGGAAGCGGAGACCATATCTGACAATAATGCTCCTTAAGCAGTGCCTGTGGGTAGTGAGGGCTATGACATTAATGTATGTATTCATGACAATGTAATAAAGGCACACCTCTATGTAATTCATATGTTCATGCATGTTTAAAATATGACATTCAGTTTGCCAGAGGAGGTGGAGCGGAGGGGTGTGTAGGTGTGATGAGTGTCTGGAGGTAAGGGGGAGCAGTTCCTCTAGCCGCTTGAAAAGCAAGCACCAGTGATTTGAATCTGATGCGTGCTGCGATGGGGAGCCAGTGCAGAGAGGAGAGTAGAGGGGTGACATGGGTAATGTGATTACCTCTAGAACTATGTAAGGTGCACCTATGTGCAAGGTGTCTGCTGCAGCGCTGGCGTTCTGGCTCTCACAACAGTGATTAGCATCACTACTGCTCTGTTCCAAGCACAGTCCCTCAGTACGTGATGCTATTGCTAATTGTAGCACCTCCGTACTGCATAATTACTGTGACTTTTAATGCAGTGGTGTAGCTGCTATAGCTGAAGCCCATTAATCTGCCCAGTGTGGAAATGGCAAGCTGAAAGTTGGCCGACATTTTGAAAGGACGGTAGGTGACCCATGCATCTTATAGACTGAGGGAAAGCGAGAAACCCGGTCTGCTCAGCCGTTTTCCTGTTTGAGGTGTGGATGGGCAGGATAGTATGATTCTGTTGTCTGTGTGAGATTTCTGGCAGAACTACCTCTAAAGCAGGCCGAGGAGAGGCTTGCACTCTGATTAGGGGTGTTGGCTAGTGGGTCTGCATCTGGGCAGAAGTGAGGCTATTTATGCATTTACTGAAAACCATTTCATCATCATCACCATCACCACCATCATCCTCATCTCTACCATCAGATGGTATCTTCTTTTTCTGAATTGTACAAGCAAATATGTCAGGTGGTTTACATTACATTGCTTCTGGTTTTTACCACAGTTGATTTGTCTCTGCGAGGGTGATGTAGGCTATATGGTGGACTCAGACTCTGGTTGGTTTGACCAGCCTCCAAAGGTCTCACCTGTACCCCCCACCCTGCAATGTGTAGAGTTTGTTCAATACCATGCATATATGCACCAATGACCCTCCCCCAAAATAAACTTCAGTGCTAGGCCTAGTGTGTCCGTGCAAGTGAGTGCGTGTATGTTTTTTTGGTATATATTTTTTGTGTGTGTCTGTGTCTGTCTGTCTGTCTGTCTGTCTGTCTGTCTGTATACCCTGTCCTTCACAGAGAGATGGAGAGATACGTTGATTCACACTAGGCGAGGGGCCAAAAGGAAGATGCTGGCCTTGCATGTTCTCAAGGCTAGAGACAAAAATGTACAGTTTGCCAGGGATATTTTCCTTGCTAATGTTTTTGTTGTTCATGCCTCATGAGAGACTTATGAGTACATATGTAATATTTATTGCAGTGTAGCCCCTTTGAAGTGAACATTAGACAGTAAAAAATAAACATGAACAGAACTGAGTAAAGCAGAATTGTTTTCAGAATACTTCAGTAAACCATTCTTGATTTTTGATGGGATAGGCGCGCAGTCTGTCCCTCATTCTTTTATTTATTTATTTATGTTTGACAAGTTAGCATTGTTTGTGTCATGCTCCTGAAAGCAAAACCAAAGGAAAGGTGATGGAGTTCTGTCCTCCCTGGAATTTTGTCATAAAACCATTCTTTGATTTCTCCCTGTGCATTGCTTTCTGCTTAATGTGGCCTTTTAAGAGCTTAACAATGCCTGGATTGTCACTGACAGTCTCTGAACCAAGCGACAGCCAGAGAGGACTTGTGTCCTCATTGTTTTTCTAGGAAGCGGACAGCCATGAGGCATGTTTGTACAAGACCTTGAAAACTAAGGCCCCATTCATTAGAGACGGTGTGAAAGTGGATGTTTGTGCCCCTCTCCGTGTGTGTGGAGGAAGTCTTGCACTGCCATATGCCACCAATTGCTGGTGGTCCAGGGCCATAGGGCTGTCCAGAACCACATAAGCGCTCCAGATTCTCTGAACCATCGCTGGTCTCTAGAGAGACACTGTCCCCTTTCCTACACTAACCAGCTCCACAGACATAGTGAGGAAACCATTCTAGGAATCATAATGTAAAAAAACCTCTTCACAACTACAATCAGCCTCAGCTCTGTTCCTGTCTGTAGGGACCTGGTCTATTTTACTTTTGGGTACTACGTATTGTATAGAAAGGGATTTCTTATGACATGGATTTAAAATGGCCTCATGCATTCTCAGTCAGGGCCATCCAGCCAAGAACGACAGCTGATTGGATATATTTTTGGGGCTTGTTCAGAAGGTGCAGAAATCACAGTTCACAGTTTCTAGCCATTTGTTCTGACACTGGGGACCCCTGCTCGATCGGAGAACACTGCCAAGAGCTATTTCCTGGGGCAGCCTCTAGATTCCTTTTAAAGTGTAGGTTTACCCCAAAATCCCATGATCATATTTATCTTACGATATATACAGTACTTCTCTTTTCCGTTTCTGTTTCCATTTTTATTCTCTTGATAAAGATTAACAAAATAGATTGTATAAAATAAACTATATAAGTAATGAGCTATATTTTATGCTCACAAAATTCAGAAAATTCCAAGCCTATAATACCTCATGCCTACGGTGAAACATGGTGTGTGGATCTTTAATGCTTTGGGATTCATTTTCAGAATGTTTTAAGCATAAAATATACCTCATCACTTATATGGTTTATCTTATACAATCTCTTTTGTTCATCTTTATCAAGGGTATAAATAAAACTGGAGCCTACTTTTTGTGTGGTAAAACAATCAGATATATCATACAACCTTTCTAGATAACTTATCATCCCTCCACTCACCCCTGATGACAGGTGTCGGGTTCTACTTGTAATTCAGGGAGTGAGCTTCTGAGGGAGCGGCATAATGAAACAAAAATGATGGTACCTACTCATGTACAATAAAACATGCCTTATAAGGCATTGTTTGACACATGGATACAGATACATTTATGCATTTGCAGTGCTATAAGCAGTTTGAATTGAACTGGGTAGTCTAAGTAGAAGTTGCTTAAGTAGTTTAAGTAGCTCCCCGTTCATCAGCTAACCACTGCTCCCCTTTCAATGGTCCCTCACTGATGCCATACCTTCTCTGACACCACAAGAACTAGCGTATCCCTTGCTAATTTTAAACTCAGTCTACTTCTGCCTAGCACTTTTCTCGGTCAATAGCTTTGTTTCTTTGAAATGGACACTCATACATTCTTTCTTTTTCAACTTAGTTTGCAATTGTTTTTGAGAGCACAAGACAGACCTTATCTTTTGTTCTTTTTGGAAATGTTGTCATCTATACGTGATGGTAATTCTTACGGTTTGTACATACATTTGTTACGTCACACCAGTCTTCAACATTGGAGCAGTACAGTAAACTTCACCAGCGCATGTTATCAAAGGGGGTGTCAAGGGGATGATTTATTGAGGGGGTATTTTGCCACATGCCAGAATTATGTGGTGCACATGATTTTGGGATGGGTCTTTGGGTTTGTCTAGGAACTGATGGATTCCTTCCTCAATAGGGTAGAGATCACCAAGCAACAGGACAGAAATAACTGTTGCGAGGGAGACATCAGAGAGATGTACATGTACATGGCAACAATGAGGGTAGTAGTCCTGGTCCTGGGTTTCTGGTTGTAATTTTTATTGAGCTTTTAATTGATCAGTTAAAGCAGTTTATACACAGTTAACGCACCTCACCTGGCTTATTCAGTCTAAAGTGCTGATTCTTTTAAATAAAAAGAGATATATATATATTTTTGTTTCAGATTTTTTCCTGTTTTTCTCCCAGTTTGGTTGCCAATTATACCCTCTCTTTCTTTCAATTTGCCCTCCCCCATGAGACTGCTGCTTGTCCTTGGAGGCAAGGCAGTTTTTCCCGTACAGGGAGGACTTTTGGGCTTCTCGGCGAGCCCTCCCTCCTCCCTCTGGGATGATCAGCCAATCGCCAATTGGCCAGAGCTGGACCGACGCAGCCTCGTTTTGAACCGCAGCTACAGTGGGCAACCGGGCGAATGCTTTGAGGCCCCCCCGTTGATTTTTGAGGTGAAAACAAAAACGAGCATACCCATCGACTCTGCAAGACCAGAACTGGCCACCCCTGGCTTAGACTGAAATAGAAAGTTACTTTTTTGTCTAAATCCAGTGAAAGTCAGTGTTAGTGTCACATGATACAGTGCAAGGAGAGGCTGGGAGACTGGTGATTGTGCCAGTGTGGAGGTGCCTGTGCTGTGGGGAGGAAAAGACAACAGAGCCAAAAAGTAGTGCTGTAGCTAAGTGTTTCCTTTTGCTCTTCATAATTGCCGTAATCTTTCACATGTTAAATGTCCAGTTTAGTCCATGAGCCAAGACCCGAAAATTCACCTACGGGGCTCATCTGGGTGGGCAAATTCTAGTTGTGTTTTTTGACTTACTATACATCTCTAGTTCACAGTTTGGCATGATAACCATTGCGGACTGGTAGCTTAGTGGTAGTTATCATGCGTTGAATATGTGGACCCCTATATTGTCACACGCAAATTGTCGCGGCAAATATATCAACAACTTTTGAACCTTATATTGTACAGAGACCTATGAACCCACTTTTCTGCATAATTCAAGGATGGGGAATTGATTGGAATGGTTATTTTAATGATTCAAAACTTCCATATAAGCTTAAATGGCCTTTTATTGCAAGATTTTGCAAAAAAGCTCAACGAAAACAAAACGTCTAGTAAATATCCCCAATTTGTAAGTATGTGCTGAAAAACAACATGCTTCTAATGGCTATAGAAAACTGCCCAACATTCTAAGCTTTAATTTGAGTGGTAATATATGGTTGTAGCTCTAAAGATAAAGTCAGGAACGTCATTAACCCTTTGAGGAGTACGTTTTTTGAGAGTTCTAGTTCCAATTCATAGTGTTCTATTCTGGAATAGTCCATTTTGCATTGATAAGCCTTTATGATGTCATCAATTAGAATTAATTAGAATTCTAGATTGCATTTTAGAATGATCACACATTTGTGACCGTATGCCTCAAAGGGCTAAGGCTATGTCTATGATGCAGGTAAAATGGAGATAACTCTTACAGTCAGACAGACTGAGGTGTGAATTGGTGGATACTATAGTACCAGTCAGACAGACTGAGGTGGTGGTGTGTATTGATAGAGACCACACCAGGAACTTAAAGGAATAACAAAGATACAGTATATCACCCTTGTATTATGTTTCAATGTTTACCCAATGAATAGTGTTTTGGCCAAAAATAGCCGGTGCTATACAAGTCACCTCAAAATTGTATGATATATATATTTAACCTCCTAAAAAACTAATTATTTGAAATTATCATCATGTCACTGACTATCATTACAAACTTGACCAGATATTTCAGTTTTTTGTCCATATAGGACAGGTTTCCCTTGATATTACACCACTCGTTTTTCATTACAAAGCACACAAAATGTACTAATTATTCATTAAACTGGCCATGATGGTCATAATGTGCTTTAAAAAAGAATTGCTGGCATGTTTTTAGTATCTTACACATGTAATGTTTGTCTTGCATTTAATGAGGGGCAGATTTGGCACAATAATATCCATTATGACCTGTAACTCACATAATATATATAATATAATATATGTCATTTAGCAGATGCTTTTATCCAAAGCGACTTACAGTAGTGAATGCATAGATTTTTCAGTATAGGTGGTCCCAGTGGGGATTGAACCCACAACCTAAGCGCGTTGCCAACGCCATGCTCTACCTACTGAGCCACACAGAACCACATCAACGGATTGACGGACTACAATGAATCAGAGGATGATTCATTGTAGTCCGAATTACACTACCGGTCAACACCCCCATTTTCCAGTTTTTACAGAAATTTAAGCAGTTCAAGTCCAGTGAATAACCTGAAATGGTACAAAGGTAAGCGGTAAACTGCCAGAGTAAACAAATTCAGAGTTATAAAAAGGCCTTTTCAGGGAACAAGTAATGGGTTAACGTGGGTTAACAGTCACTCTGTGCAAGTCGCCAACTCTGGATCCAGCAAAAGAGCCCCAGACCATCATGCTTCCTCCTCCATGTTTGACAGTTGGTGTCACACACTGAGGAACCATCCTTTCGCCTACTCAACGGCATACAAAAACCCTGCGTGATGAACCAAAGATTTCAAATTTTGATTCATTGGTCCATAAGACCTTCTTCCAGTCTTTAGTAGTCCACTGGTGGCGCTTCATGGCCCAAGCAAGCCTCTTTTTATTATTTTGCCATCTTAGCAATGACTTTCTTACTGCCACTCGACCTGTCAAACCTGCAGTTTGCAGTCTTCTCTTTACAGTTGAAACTGAGACTTCCTTACTTCAACCAGTGTTAAGCTGTGCTTGAAGCTGTCCTGTGAGCTGCCTATCACGCAAGCTGTTGACTCTCAGAAACTTGTCTTCTGATTTTGTTGTGGCTTTGGGTCTACCAGACCTCTTCCTGTCAGAGTTTCCTCCAGTTTCCAAGTGCCTTTTGATGGTGTAGGAAACTACTCACTGCCATAAAATGTACATTATTTTTTCAGTTTTTGGTAACCTAAACTTTTTTTTAAACCTCTGGCAGTTTACCGCTTACCTTTGTACCATTTTAGGTTATTCACTGGACTTGAACTGCTTAAATAGTGTATGTTCAACATTGTCCTCAGTTTCAGACACTTCCTCCTCTATTTCACTGTCATTATCATTGTCTAAGAGTACAGCGAGGCCTTCACTGGCTGTACATGAGTCTTCTGCTCATGTTCCTCTTCTGACAATTGCTTCTGAGTGATCGAGTGAGTAAATGGTGAGTGGGACCTTTTTATATCAGTGTTGCCCCTCTCAGACAGCAACAGAGTGGATTCCCACAACTTACATCTGCATCTGTCTCATGTTATGTCTATGAGGCATTGGTAAGCTTTTGAAGATAAAATATATTTATAAATATGCCTTTAGTTCAAATAAAAGTAAGAACAAATATTTGCATCTATTTGGGATAGTCTTTATGCTTGTGGTGAGAACAGTGTGTGTGTGTGTGTGTGTGTGTGTGTGTGTGTGTGTGTGTGTGAAAAAAACAAAGTGTCCCTCTTATTTATACTAGCTGCTACTTCATAAAGGCCTATTCTCCTTTGCGGCCAAAAATGGCCGAAACATAAAAATGGGGTGCAAAGTGCATATAGAAATAAACAAAAACATCAAGATGTCAATATTCTGTATAGAAGTTCATGACCCCAAATTAGGCAAAGTCACCTGGCCTCAAGGCTAAAACAAGTATGTTAACCAGCCTTTTTGTGATGATAAACACCTCAATTTGGGTCAAATCTGTCTGACACAATACAAGGGTATGAATATTTAATGAAATAATGGACTAATACAAACTAAGCAAACAAAATACATGTGCTTAGAGAGAGGGATCTTCCAGAACAATGGAGATTGGAGTCTTTGTTAGCGAGGGTCACACAAGTGTGAGGGGTCCCTCCTTAAGATCAGTCCTCTGTTTCAGAGTCAGTCAAGTCTGCCGCTGTGATCATCATGCCAAGGCCCTCCTCTTGGGGTTGATTGTCACATGTTCAACTTGCACAGGTTTGTACATTTCAAGCCGCTGCTCATGCACTGGCATTCCGGGAGCTTGCATCTACGGCTGCAGTTGCAGGACAGCAGCTGCAGCACTGCCTCAGGGGCTGGAGATCCCCGCATCCATTCCACGGTGAGCTGGCCGTTGTCATTTCTGGCCCAGCCATGCTCGACTGGGCTTAGGATATGCAGATGTTCCTGAAGACTCGCATGGTGGCAGCTGGCTAGACTCGAGCTCACCACACTGTGTGCAGAAAAGCTGGTGGTGGGCTGTGTTGATGTCCTCTGTTGTCGTGGACGCTGTGTACAGTTTGCATGTGAATGCTTGCAGCTTCTTGAATAGGTCCATGGATAGTTCCCCCGGACTGTCCCAACTTGTGAAACACTTCTTGGAAATGCTCTGATCTCATGATGAGCTTCAAGGCTCTAAGCTTCCCACGACCTGCGAAGGCACTCAACGTGTCACATCCAGTGTATGCGTACATGCCAATCACAGCATTACAGACACAGTCTCCCAGGGCCTGGCGTAGCTTGGTGATGTCAAGATACCTTACCCGGTTCTTAGTTCTGCAGTTCTGGAACAAGGGTCAGGAGATATCGGCATAGAACGCAAGGCAGAGCAACAACACATCGGTGTCATCAGCTGTTACTACAACAGCGCTGTAGCCTTCCTCTGCAGCATGAGCTGCATTCAAAATCATTCTAGTGTCAGCCTCTTCTTGGTTCGACTGTAGACTTGCAACCTCAGCCCACTGATCCTTGGTGATGTGCAAGCAGCTTTCCACACTGGCGACGTAGAGCTGCTTGTCGTTCAGCCTGTCCCTCAGCTTGGGTGTTTTCCACTCGGCCACCAGGAACCTTATGAGGTTGGCCTTGTTAGCTGAACTGCTGAGAAACTTTCTCCATTGCTAGATCCGGTGACCTGGTGCAATGTTTCGGAACTGTATTCCTGTGGTGCACCCCCTGTTCGCTCTCTCTGCATTCTTGATCGAGTCCTCCTGATATACATCGAAGACCACATCGATTCTCTGGCTCCTGGCTCCTTCATGTAGGATTTGAGTCAGTGCTGAGGCTGCACGTTGAGAGAATGTCTGGTCATTGCCCTTCATCTTCTGAACCAGACTCATCCCATCAATGATGGTAGCAGACGGCCCAGGGATGGTCTCTGCTGGTAAGACCTGCTTCTCCAGCTCCCTGGCCAGAACAGCTTTGTTTGTCTTTCTCAGTGTCCCATCTCCATTGGCGAGTGCCCATGGCAATGGCCCTAGTGAGTGGGAAAGTACATCACTCATCTGGAGATGGCGGCTCTCTGCCACCAGGACCATGTGGGCGAAGAGCTTCCTGTCAGCCTGCAGAATGACCTTGTTTGGGTTGCTTGCAGAAGGTTTCTTTCGTATATCTGAAAACATCTTCAGCCTCTTCTTCGTCATCTTATCATGGAACTGGGTCTTTGGTTTTTCGTCTTCAAGCCGGTCCCGCTTGAATCCCTCGTATGCTTCTATGCCAATTTTGTGGGCATCAAGAACGTCCCTTGCTACATCTGGAGGGGGAAAGGTACCTGTCGAAATGCTGACAAACTCACTTTCATTGGGTCGAAAGGGTTTGTCCAGTCATCTTCAAGAAGCTTCACAATGGACTGTACATCTGCTTCATCCCTGGTGATTCTAGGCATCTGCAGGTCTGGGTGGCTGAAGTGGGACATTCCGCATCCCACCATCCTTCTGAGCTGCTAAAGGTAGTTGCTGCGGTACCCAGAAGTCAGGTAGTACATCTCCACAGCAGCCTGTTTCAGGCTGAATCCCTTTGTGCCTCCTGCTGTCTGAATATCTCGGTTGACTGTTTCCTCAATGGTTTGATCCACAGGGATCCGGCCGTAGGGATTCTGGCTACCAAGCTGGACACTGAAGCCACCATGCATGAACTGCTGGTGCACCTCTGGGTGATCAATGGGCAGACGTGACATTGTGGCATAGTAGTGTGGCAGGAAGCGTGCATAATTCAGCTTGTCATAAGCTAATATTAGCTAGCATTAGCTGTTAATGTTTACGTTAACGTTACACATATATTTTGCGGGAGTGGGAGAAAGCTTGCGCTACTGTTGATGTCCAGCGTGATGATGGAGACTCCGGGGCATCCACGGCACTGGCC
Source organism: Aldrovandia affinis (assembly GCA_029706075.1). NCBI lineage: Eukaryota > Metazoa > Chordata > Actinopteri > Notacanthiformes > Halosauridae > Aldrovandia > Aldrovandia affinis. Next base: position 453,604 of record JAINUG010000263.1, on the reverse strand, counting down.
GTGGTATAATTCATGCCCTGAAAGAGAAATCCACAACTAAACCACGCCCCGAAACGCAGACTGGCCAATCACAGCGCAGCATAGGACAGGCTCTGACAGAGGTCCGACAGTTTATGGCGGCACTCCGTTGACTCTGACGGAAAAGTTTGAGATTTTCTTCATTTTCGAGCTGGTTTTGTGGACTTTTAGCTAGTTATGGTTAAACGTTGTGCCTGGGGCACTTGTAACAGTGCCACTCGTTACCCGGAGAGGTTGGAAGGAGATGTATGTTTTTTTTCCCTTTCCAAAACCAAAATCAAATCCTGAAAAGTGTTAGCCAGCTAAGCTAACGTGGCTACGGTCTGGATATACAGCTCCAGGTTGCAACGTTGGTGAAGTTAGACTAAATGTTAGCTTTGCTATTCGTGATCCAGCCAGCTTGCGAACGTTAAGATGTTACAGTCAAGCTCTAGAAAACCTCTAGTGGGTAACGTTACCTTGATGTCAAAATGTAATACTATTTTTTAATTACTATTTCAGCACTTTGTCAATGGGAAGCCCAGTCCCGAGTACCCAAATCTTGTGGAGGACTGGGCTGACACAATGCTGATATTTTTGCTTTACAGAGGTATGGATAAGTCCGATGAGATGGGCGCAGAAACCTGTGGAGCTAACCAGAGTAATGTCGTTACAGCACACTATAGGCTACTAATGTTACGTTAGTTAGCTAATGCTAGCTAACTTACTACTGAATGTAACGTTATATAGGCCTACTGCTTTTGCTTTTTAATGATTGTAATAGTGAATAGAGACCTACCCAGCTTTACAGGAACAGTGTTGCTCCTTAATGTCATTGTCCTCTGTCTCAATCGCCAGGTGATGCGGTGGTTCACTTTTACTCTGTGATCTGTAGGCTTTCGCTTCTATCTTAATTTTTTACGTCATTTTGTTGCTGAGTCAGTGTGATATCTTGAATATAACCTTCAAATGCATATTGTAGACCCTTCTGTCTGCTTCTATCTGAAATCGCTTTTTCTATTTTCCAAAAATTGGACAATATTTCTCCAGGGAGTGCAGTTAGCGACAGTGGGAGCACCATGCTGGCTCCGAAAGCTTGACGGACTTAGCAACAGTAACTAAGGGGGGCGTGGTTTAGCGAAGGGTCAATTCCCTCTGTAAAAACCTTTGACTCTAATATGTCAACAAAATGAAACAAGAATTTTGAATCTGGCTTGATCCAATGTTCAGATTTCTCTTCTGGAATGTTATGCAAATGAGGACATATTTAATTAGATAATGCCTCATTTGCATATTTAAACATACAATTTTAGAAAACTTGTAATACAATACATAATTGTCTTAATGTAAGTAATCAACTGGGGAAGTCTCATGGTGATATCTATTAGTTAATATTTTTACCCTATACCCCTATAGTGTCCTGCACCCATAATAGGGGAAAATAACAAAATGTCCAATAAATATGAAAAGCTACTCCTGTGGAAAGGTTATCATATATTAATTTACTTATATTGACCCTATAAACAATTTAGTATAGGTAAGGTTTTGCCCACTCAGATGAGCCCGATATCTCGTCTGGCTCATGGACTAGTTGTAGTTAGCTCCTTCTATCTTTGGATGTTGCCCTAGATGGCTACAATATTGTAATCCATGATAAATGCTTCCATGTGCACTTGAATTGCTTGGAGTGTGATATGTAGGCCTTGTGGATGGAGTGTAATATGGAGGCCTTGTGGATGGAGTGTGATGTGTAGGCTTTGTGACTGGAGCATTATATGTAGGCCTTGTATAGGGAGTGTGATATGTAGGCCTTGTATAGGGAGTGTGATATGTAGGCCTTGTGTATGGGAGTGTGATGTGTAGGCCTTGTGGCTGGAGCATTATATGTAGGCCTTGTATAGGGAGTGTGATATGTAGGCCTTGTGTATGGAGTGTGATATATAGGCCTTGTGGATGGAGTCTGATATGTAGGTCTTGTGGATGGAGTCTGATATGTAGGTCTTGTGGATGGAGTGTGATATGTAGGCCTTGTGGATGGAGTGTGATATGTAGGCCTTGTGGATGGAGTGTGATATGTAGGTCTTGTGGATGGAGTGTGATATGTAGGCCTTGTGGATGGAGTGTGATATGTAGGCCTTGTGTATGGAGTGTGATATGTAGGCCTTGTGTATGGAGTGTGATATGTAGGCCTTGTGGATGGAGTGTGATATGTAGGCCTTGTGGATGGAGTGTGATATGTAGGCTGCTTGGAGGTCATTGTACTGAAGGTCAGACTTCTACAGCTCTGCAGTTGCTGCTGTTTAAAAACATTACTTCACCATGTGCTGCACTGTAAGGTAAGATGGCATACCCACATCCCCCATGAAAAAAGTGCCCAGTTCAGCAGTCTCCCTTCTTCCTTTTTTTTTTAATGATTGCATCTTTCTGCTGCTGTCATGTTTTTGTGTTTTCCATTGCAACATGAAAACCTGTCTGCCCCAGCCTTCAGATTTGGCAGGTGATACCTGGTCATACTGTATTATTATTTATGACATTAATGATATGTACATTTTTAAATTAGCTGAGGTTTCAAAATACTGTGCCTGAGATGGGGAGAAATGTGTGGGGGTTCTTACACTTTCAGATTATTTAAAATGTTCCCTGTTCCCTCCTTAACTCATGCAAGCTTGGCTCTAGAAAAAAACACTGACTCAGAACATAAGGAAGTGCTTGTAGAACTGGTTTATTTTGAGAAAATATTAGATTTATCTCACTATAGCAGATAGGAGTTTTAGATAAATATACACTAACGGTCAAAAGTTTTAGAACACCCCCATTTTCCAGTTTTTGCTGAAATTTAAGCAGTTCAAGTCAATGAATAACCTGTAAGCGTAACGGTAAGCGGTAAACTGCCAGAGGTTAAAAAAAAAAGTTTCGGTTACCAAAAACTGAAAAACTAAGTTATAAAAAAGGATGGATTAACGTGGGTTAACAGTCACTCTGTGCAAGTTGCCGACTCTGGATCCAGTAAAAGAGCCCCAGACCATTACGCTTCCTCCTCCATGTGTGACAGTTGGTGTCACATGCTGAGGAACCATCCTTTCACCTACTCGAAGGCCTATAAAAACCTTTCATCTTTCACCTTTCATTTATCGGTCCATAAGACCTTCTTCCAGTCTTCAGCAGTCCACTGGCGGTGCTTCATGGCCCAGACAAGCTTCTTTTTCTTATTTTGCCATCTTAGCAATGGCTTTCTTACTGCCACTTGAACTGTCAAACCTTCTCTTCACAGTTGAAATTGAGACTTCCTTACTTCGACCAGTGTTAAACTGTGCTTGAAGCTGTTGTCCTGTGAGCCGCCTATCACGCAAGTTGTTGACTCTCAGAAACTTGTCTTCTGATTTTGCTGTGGCTTTGGGTCTGCCAGACCTCTTCCTGTCAGAGTTTCCTCCAGTTTCCAAGTGCCTTTTGATGGTATAGGAAACTACTCACTGCCAAAAAAAAATCATTATTTTTCAGTTTTTGGTAACCTGAATTTTTTTTTTCTTCAGTTTACCGCTTACCTTTGTACCATTTCAGGTTATTCACTGGACTTGAACTGCTTAAATTTCAGTAAAAACTGGAAAATGGGGGTGTTCTAAAACATTTGACCGATAGTGTATGCTAGTGTATGTATATTTTTTCTTAGAATCTTGACTAATGGTTAACCTCTTTAAATGTTTAAATTAAGTCATTAAGTTATTTGAGTGTTATTTTGTATTCAATGAAAAATTAAATGATCACTGCCAATGCTTACACAAAGCCACCTCCCCTCTCAGCCCTGAAGGGACTGCAGCATCATGCTCAGATCAGGGCCAGTATGTATAAAACATCTCAGAGTAGGAGTGCTGATCTAGGATTAGGATTCTCCTGGCCATACCCTAGCTTTATTCATTATGAGCTAAAAGACCAAACTGATCCTAGATCAGCACTCTGAGATGCTTTATACATACCGCTGTGGTGACTGACACATGGAGCTGGACTCTGACACTTTATATATTATTAATTCTTTTTAGCTAATTATACTAGTCTAAGGAATGTTCCCTCTCTACCTCAGCTGATGTTGTGCAAATGAATGTGGTCTGCCATTAATCATCCAGATAGGTGCTTCACATTGGTGGTTGAGGTGAATTTACCCCCTTCCCATTCAATGTAAAGTGTGTTGACATCCTGAAAGGTGCAACATACAAGCAATACATTATTACTATTATTATTACTAGTCATGGAAGATATCTGAGTTAACAGCTGGCTATCACAAAAATGTTCATGTCAGTCTGAAAAGCCATAAATGCTTGCCGTGTACAATGAGACTTAAAATGAGATTAAAAATAGAAGAGATTAATCAACTAATGCATTAGTTGAGCAAAGGTTTACATTAATTGGGTTTGTTGAATGCATAATATGTTAATCAAGTTAATATAGAGATTAATGAATTAATAGGAAAAGTGTACCAATAGTAACAATCTGTTTTTGCATTCGACAAAACAAACAATTGAATTTGTTGAACGTCAGTTGAAATTTCTAGTGAGAAACGGTAGCAGATGCGGTAATGCAAAAAGCAGACATGCAAAAAGTAATGCTGAAGCCTGTGCAAGATGAAAGCATTAGATTACATTACATTCATTTAGCAGAAGCTCTTATCCAGGGCAACTTACAATGCAAGAGAACATAAGTGCATCCATCCACATGAGTTATATGATCAACAGTAATTTAGACCCTGAATGTACTCTGAAGGCACTCTGAATGTATTCATGCCATTGTCCAATTCATGCAGCGAGCAGTCTTAAACAGTGCTCAGGCTGCATGAAGCAGCCTTTAACGGTGTCTGGGCTATGTGAAGCAGTCTTTAATGGTGTCTGGGCTGTGTGAAGCAGTCTTAAACAATGCTCAGGCTGCATGAAGCAGTCTTTAACGGTGTCTGGGCTATGTGAAGCAGCCTTTAACGGTGTCTGGGTTATGTGAAGCAGTCTTTAATGGTGTCTGGGCTGTGTGAAGCAGTCTTAAACAATGCTCAGGTTGCATGAAGCAGTCTTTAACGGTGTCCGGGCTATGTGAAGCAGTCTTTAATGGTGTCTGGGCTATGTGAAGCAGTCTTTAACGCTGTCTGGACTGTGCAAAGCAGTCTTAAAATAGCGTCCAGGCTGCATATTCTATTTGGTTCTCTATCAGGCAGCGAGATCGTTCACTACCATTTTGATAGAGCCAGCTGGCTGGTTCAGTCTGAGGCCTTTCCTTTCCAGTCACGGCCATAGTCATTTTCAAATCAAATCAAATTTATTTGTATAGCGCTTTTCACAATAGAATTGTCACAAAACGCTTAACAGAGGGGGAACCCAGGCCTAGAACCCCCCAAAAGCAAGCCTAAAGCAACAGTGGCAAGGAAAAACTCCCTTGGTAGGGAGAAACCTTGGGAGGAACCAGACTAAAAGGGGGAGCCCATCCTCTTCTGGCCGGCACAGGGTATGTCCAAAAAGGACCATGTCATGGTCAGTCCAAGGTGGCTCAGGGCTGAAAGACTTTGCCCCTCCTGAGTTAGGTAGTCAGCGGGGGCTAAACCACGCGGAGGGGGTCCAGATCCAGGAACTGGGGTTGGCGTGGGGGTGAGGGTTGATGGGGGCAGCTCACACTTCTCGCAGGATCTAGGGCTCGGGGGCAGGTGCCCCCGAATCAGAGGCCGAGGCAGAGAAGAGAACATGCAGTCAGAAAAAATATATATACATAGCATTATGTAAGAGCAGGGGAGCACAAGCATAGGAAATATACAGATAGCCCCAACAGGTGTAAGCTATGGCAGCATACCTATTAGGAGAGGGACAGAGAAAACACGCAGCCATGAGAGAGTTCCAAACCATCCACACCTGATCAAGGATAACCAGCATAACAGTGGTGGTAACACACTGAGGAGCTGACAGTGTGGAAAGTTTTTCACTCCATAAGACACTAGGGCACGGCCTTCTCCATCTCTCCACCTAGACTATGTTTGGCAGTAGGCTAGGCTGAAAAGATATGTTTTTAATCTAACCTTAAAAATTGAAACTGTGTCTGAATCCCTAACATGCCATGGTAAACCGTTCCACAACAGAGGAGCTCTAGAAGAGAAGGCTCTACCACCAGCTGTGCTTTTCAAAATTCTAGGGAGTAATAGATGGCCGGCTTCTTGTGAACGAAGCAGTCGTGTCGGCTTATAGGGGGCAATCATTTTGGTCAGATATAAAGGTGCAAGTCCGTTCACTGCTTTAAAAGTTAGTCACAGTCAGAGGGGCCACATACATGTTTATATGAGGCTTTCTCAAGGGCAAAGCTTTGTCTTTCTATCAAATTTCCCCTGCTCACCCGATCAGAGAGTTGTAAAAAACCCTCACTTTGGTCCAAATGTGATTGATGTCTTGATTGATCAATGGGTACATTTTATGCAGGTAGTCTCACGGTCATCTGGCATTTAAGCATAATAATATTTTGAACAACCAATATAGTAATTATTATTGCGCAACAGCAACAATCAAAAGTAGCTTTTTATATTATGCACAATGTAACAAAGTGTAGGTACCAGAGCTGTTTTTGTCTTTGCCAGCCCATCTCTCATCCTTAGAGAGTATTTCCATTTCTTTAGGCTTCTCAGTGCAAACCCACAATATGTGAATCTACTTTAACCAAAAATGTGTCCCTCTGATCTAGAATAGCCTGCCTTGGTACGTTATGTTAATTGCCTCTTTCTCCACGATTGACTAATGCATTGCAGGTTGTCAAAGCCTTGTGGAAGTGGATCTACAGGTGGGAGGGAAGGCCCTGTTATGAGGATACATCTTATTTTACTGACAGCATTGTTCTTATTGTCGGGGCCTTTGGAGTGCCCTCTGATGGTTTAGGTCAGGGTTGGCCCGGCAGCCTTTAAAGCGCTCTCCGATGGATTAGCTTATCGGTCAGTTGGTGTTTGCAGTTGTGTCATTTCCTTGGAATGCTGTTTGAGATCTGAAGTTTGAACGGGTTTCCTGTACACAGAAAATCCCATGGACCGAGCCCGCCCATCAGTTTACTTTTCATCTAGATCCTTCTGTGCCCTCCCAGAGACTACATACCTTTGTCAGGAAGAATGCCTGGGTGAGTGGTTCTGTGAGAGAAGGTAAGAGAAAGTAAAATATATAAGTGGGGTTGAGCACGCAGAGCATTTGTAATTCAATGTTAAAGGCCTTTAGCTTGACGTGTTGTTGGCATCCATACCCACCAGAATTATTCCCCTGTGGTTCATTTTCAACTATGTTTTAGATTTTCATACATGTTTCTTAAATATGCATTTGGAGCTACAATTAGATGTACGTATGAAATTGTCTTTGTAGGTTGTGAGGCAAATAACATAATTTTATAGAGAACAGCTGTAGGTGGCATTTAAATCCAGTGTTTTTATTTATGATGCAATCTCCACCATTCTTAACTGTGTTAGTCCAGGTGGATTAGCTTCGCTTGATTGTAACACTGCACTGTGACTATAGACCCCAGTATTCTCCACAGTTGCCCCTATGTGTGGGATTGAAAACCCTTTGAGAATTTAAAGGGGAACTCTCCCAGATATATAGAATTTGATATATTTTCCTTACCTCTGTTTCGATTTTTGTGGTGGTCTCATAGCTGCACCTGTAGCCAGAACTGCAATTTTGTGCTAAGTAGAAAAATGTGTTGTGACTAAGAATTCCTGATTCACAACCAAGAAAATATAAGCCATCACAGTGTCAATTTCATTTTTATTAGATTGTATCGCAACAGTTCTCAGGGAAGTGAGAATAGCCGATACATTAACAGGGAGCGGGCAGAACCTCCGGATATGGATTACGTAAGCAGTGCTTGGTACTATATCGCAGTTCTGGCTACTGGAGCAGCTATGATACCAATGCAGACGTTGGAGGTAAGGAAAAATATCACATTCTAGTTATCTGGGAGCATTCCCCTTTAACAATAGTGCCAAATAAAACACAATTTAAACAGTACAATTAAAATTCAAGAGAATAAATATTCAGCTACTGACAGGTGTTGGTGATGAGTAAGTGTAGATTGACAGCTTCAGAGAGTGCGACAGAGAAATTTGCCATCGCAACGTGTTCGCACTTTGGTGTTCCAGCCATGTATTTGGAATCCACATTTCTGCTGCAGTACCACAGCAAAAAGAATCAAATTTCACTGAAATTATGCATTTAAGTGTGGTGGGAAAATGCATTGAGTTGTATAATTTTGTGCATAATTTTTCCATCTTCTAATACCAGATTAAATCCAACCACAAGTCTGAAGAAGGCTTGTAATACCGTGACCCCTGACTGAAAATGAATGGAAACAATCCATATATAAATGATGGGACATGGTGTGACGGTCCTGTATATGTGCATTTTTGAGTGGCCACAAAACTATTTTGGCAGCGAGTGGATCCCAGGGCTATAAATACTTTTGTGTGCATTTGAAGGAACATTCCAGCGGTTACACTCTGCGTGCTGGTGGGAGGGACAACCAGCGCTGCTCTCTCAGGGAAAAGAGGGGAGGAATGATGCATTTCACTGCAGGTCGCAGCTAACTGTACTGTGATGTGTCTGACCATTTGGTTATTTATTTAGACAATGGTAGTCCATTTGCATTTTAGGGAACATATACCACAGAGAGACAGAGATAAACTACTGTACCACAATATTTTTCACTTTGGATGTGTTCATTCTAATTAAGTATGGCAATTTTGCCCATTGCACACCTTTTTTTTGTTTAATTGGCGGTGTCAACCTGAATCCCAGTTCATGGTGTTGTCCTTTAGGTTGTATATGATTAGGTGTGTGGGGGGGGGGTGCATAAGGCGGGTGCTCCAGCACTTGAAGAAGCAGCAGGCTGCTCTGCTTTTGCAAAGTTGCTTAGTCAGGCCTGTAACCATGGTGATGCCTTCAGATGGGCAGCAAGGCATCACCAGAAAGGCCCAGCAGTGCACCCCCATGGAACACTGCAGACTTTAACTGCAAACTGCCCCCCATGCTTGGTCTAAGCCACTACAGCAGGCACCTCTCCCCCCACCCCCCCAGCCTGTTGAGTCCTGCCCAGCTGCCACTGTCCCATATGCAGGAAATGACTGTGGTCTCATTAATATTCCCCTTGTTCAGACAGTGGCTGGGCCTGGATGGGCTCCAGGGATCCAGGCTGTTCCACTCAGCGTTGTATGAGTCCCTGTTGCTGCAGATACGGAGGTTAAAGAGGGGAACCCATCCAGGTCTATACCCTTCACTCTTTGCTTCTAGTTGCCCCACAATGTAACCACAGTCACCTAATGCTATGGGTTTCACTGTGTCCATGTGGAAAAGCCTGTTTAAGATGGATGTAACAGCACAGGAACTCTTCACTTCATTATGTACGTCATTAAGCATTATTGGTAGGGTAACGATCTAAGCATTCCCTTGGAAATTCAAGTTGCAGTTCGAAACCCGACTGCACCAGACCGGCCCTGGCCAGGGCGGCGATTGGCTGTCCGTCCCAGGGGAAGGGGGGGAGGGTGAGCCGGCATGAGCTCGATGAGAAGTACAAAGGATGTCTCTAGAAAGTAGGTGGGCGAGTTCCGTCTCGGAGGAGGTGGATCATCGCCAGCCTCGGGGAATTAGCTTGCCCCGTTGTGATGGGCGGTGAGTTCATGGGGGAGGGCGAATCGAAAGAAATAGAGGGTATAATTGGCTACCAAATTGGGAGAAAAGCAGAAAAAAATCTGAAACAAATAAAATATAATAATAATTGACCATACACTCAAATGCTAGGTTATAATTTGTATGTTTCCTGGGGCACTGGTAATTTCCCCCTGTTGTTACTGGACTAGGTGGATTGGGCTCTTGGGTTAGCAGTGAAGGAAAGAGTGCATACTTCACTTGATGCACTGTACAGATGCCCGCTGTTTTCTGCATTCTGCTAAAATGTACAGTTTTATTGGAGGTTGGACTTTGTCCTTCATCTTTGTCTGTTGATCCAAGTATTGTTTGTGTTGATTCTGTATTCTGAACATCTGTCTGCAGCCATATGCTGTTTGGACTGCTATTAACATTGTGCTGTCATTGGATGAGATGGCACATAATGATGAGACTCTGTATTTCATTGTGCAGCTTCTGCCCTCCTTGGTCAGAGATGGCCATAGTCTTTCACTATTTCTCCAACGTTCTCCTCTCTTTCATGCCCCTGAAGCTGTGGTCACTGGGGGCTCCCGGAGACATTCTCGACACGCTAAATTGGACTGCAGTTGGAAAAAAATCAGTAACACTGAGAGTTTGAGGATTTTCTTTGTGGTCTACAGAAAAAAGAAAGAACATAAACCTGGCTCTCAGGCAGTTTCCCCTCTCATCTTTAGTTTTACTTCAAGATCTAATTGTGCCTATAAAATGAAGCAGTTGCATCTTGTACATTTATTTCTCTCATATCCTCTCGCAGGAGAGGAGGCCTGTGAGCTGAGTTGGGCTGACGGGCCCTGTCAGCCTAGTTGACCTCAGTGTTTCTCCCTCTGTGATCCAAACTGGCTGAGGGGCTCCTGAGCCGATGGAGTGTTATGGAGCCAGTGGGATTGGGGCAGTACAGGATGCAGTTGATTGGTGTCATTGTACTGGGAGCCCAGCAGATACAGGGCAACTAGAAGCACTTTGAACTGCAATTCTTGTATGAAAGGTGCTATATAAATAAAGTCTTACTTACTTACTTACTTACAGTGGGTAGAGCTGGGTTGATTGTACTGGGAGCCCAGGCTGGAAAGGATGCATTGGGTCGGCATCAAATCGAGGGCACTGGGATTACAATCAGGACAGGATGCAGTGGACCTTAGGGCCCGCTTTTCTCCTGTTTGTCCCCCCCGGTTGCATCCCTCCGCACTGGCCTTGCTGTCCTGTCCCACAGGCTTTGATGCCCACGTCTGTTTTCTAACAAACTTCAAGCAACTTCTGGGATATTTCTGAAACTTGGACAAGGTTTGGTTTGCTGTTGTTGCCAGCAGTTTGTACTATTTCTCTCAACGCACACCAGCTCACTTGAAGAAAAAAAAAAAAAACACCATGAAGCATGAATATCAGTCAGAATCAGACAAGAATGAACTAAACTGAAGACATGTAATGAAGTACGACTAGTAAACGTAGGAAGGGTAGTAGTTAATGTTGAATAGTGAATAGTTTTCACTCGCTCTCTCTCCCCCTCTCTTCCCTACGCTATTCTTTTTTAGTTTGGCCCTCTGTGGCCTGTTTATATTAGCAGTTCCACTAATACAATTGTCTAATTCATGGGATCCAGTATTTCAATGGCTAAACTAAATGAAACTACAGTTCAAATGTGTATTGGGATATAATGTATTGGAAGTCACTTCCTCCTCTCCTCTGGCCAGCTCAGGGTCTGAGTTTGTAATGACCAACAGTGGTCATATGCAGAAAAATTAGGGACTCAATTAAGTTTAAGGCAGCTGGAACCAGAGGTCCTGGGGTAGGGTGGCGGGCTGGGACAGGTGCCAGGTGGGTAGACGGTGGGTTCTGAAGGTGGAGTAGGCTCGGGACTTATTAGCGGTGAGAGAGGGAGACAGAGACAAATACGGGCAATTAGGGAAAAACAATGCATCTCAGTACAGACAGATTAAATATGGCAGCAATGGGTAATCTTGCCAGGGTTAGCTATGGCACCACAATTACTAGGACAGAGATGTAGAATCTAAGCATGTTACGTATGAATCTTGGGGCCTCTGAAACAAAGACCAGCAGATACTTTTGTCCAACCAGTAAACCGGCTTGGTCTTTAAAGCCCTTGACACTATCAGGATGTGTGACTCTTGGGGACTGATTACTACTAATTATTCCTTACAGTCCAAGACGAGCTAGGGCGTTCTAGAATAATGGTTCTTTCCTTATTTAGATTTGGATCTTTGTGTTGAGAGATATCTCCTACTGGACTCTGAGTTCTGTTGTGTTTTTTCAGCAGTAAAATGCAAACCATGCATGCAGCAGGGGAAAAATAATGTAAAAAAGTAAAGCTGAATTCATTTTAAATGCAAAATCATGGGATCTTAAAACGATGTCCGAGCTAGCATTTTCACTTGTCTGTGAGTGGCCAGCATATGGGTAATAATGCACTGTCATGTAATCTGTTTTGAAATTTGAACTGAGGAGGCTTGCCACTACCTTCAGCCTGTCCTCTGTGCTTTTTGCTGTTTTCTGCATTTTTGTGTGTTGTGGGAATATTCAAGAAAGTCAGGAATGCAAGCTCTACCCCCGCCCTTTCCAATCTCTCTGTCTCTCTCATGCCAGCAGTACAGCATCCATATGTGCAGTTTAATGGAACAGTTGGGATTGCATGAGTCTCCCAGCCCAACCAGGCTGTCTCATCACTGCAGCACTCTTAAAATGGACTGTACTGTAAGTCAGATAAACTAGTTCTATGAAGCACTTTTCTACCATATGAGCTATTTTCTCTGTCTGCACTTTGTTTTTAGGTGTTTGTCTGCATTGTTGTTAAACGCCATTTTGACAAAGTAGTCATAGGCAAGAGAGTTCAGTCTCCTTTGTCATAACCACAAAATTAATCTGTTTTTTGAAATTGATTTTGATTTCTTTATTTTTCTAAAGCCCTCATTTCATTTTAAAGGAAGAATGTTGCATGATTAGTGGTGGTTATTTGTTTTTTGAGATAGGCAGAGGCATGCAATATTAACCAGCACATACATTGAGCACCATAAGTAATTGGACAGTGACACATTTTTTGTTATTTTGGTTCTGTACTCTGAAAGGATACAACAACAACAGTATGACAACAGGGTTTTGACGGTCAAAAAGTGGAAAATCCTTGACTGGCTGAGTCAATCGCCGGATCTGAATCCTCTTCAGCATGTAAAAGGCAAGGCTGAAGGCAAGACAAAAGTCCCAAAACAAGCCGGAACTGAAGATGGCTGCAGTACAGGCCTGGCAGAGCATCACCAGGGAAGATACCCAGCATCTGGTGATGTCTATGCGTCGCAGACTTCAAGCAGTCATTGCATGCAAAGGATATGCGACCAAATATTAAAAATGATTACTTAATTCTACATTATGTTCAACTGTCCAATTAATTATGGTGCCTGAAAAAGGGCGGGGCTATGTACAAAAGTTTCTATAATTTTTAAACGGTTCTTCCGATATGGATGAAAATACCCTCAAATTAAAGGTGACCGTCTGCACTTCAACCTCATTGTCAGTTTATCCTTTCAATCTCAAAGTGCTAGAGTACAGAACCAAAATAACAAAACGTGTCACTGTCCAATGAATTATGGTGCTCACTGTATGTGTGCATCATGCAGAGAGACATGAAATATTAACCAGCCCCACTATTCTGCATATAGGCATGCCCATACTTATCCATCGTAGGCAGAGAGGCCCGTAATATTAATCGATATTAACCAGCCCATATGTGTCCATCATGCCAGAGAGGTATATGATATTAGGCAGCTCATATACTCGCATAAATATAATAACCAGCCCATATGTATACATAATGCACAGAGAGGCATGCGATATTAGCCAGCCCATACGTGTCCATCATGCACAGAGACATGCAATATTAACTAGCCCTTGCGTGTCCATCATGTCACGCTCTCCCCTGTGCCTGCCAATCATCCTTGCTCTAATCAACAAAGGTTCATACTTTCTATTAACAGACATTTGATGGAAAGGTATTAGTGTGGAATTCACTGCACTAATCTGGTCAAAATAGGACCTCTGTGACATTTAATTGTGGAGCTGTCTGTCAGGATTCAGCAGCTTAGCCTATTAAAGAAGCTAATAATAAATGCCACTGTAAAAATGCATATATCCAAAAGCAGAGGAGAGTTGTGTTTGTGCTTTGAAGGATAAACCAGTCCTATATTATGTTGGCCATCAGTGAATATACCCTTTTTGTCTGCTGCTCTTTGATTTGTTGGCTTGGCACCTAACTACTAAGGATACAATAACATGCTGTATAATACCTACTGTACAATTCTATTCAGTACTACTATTCAGTACAGTTCTAAGGGAATATACAGCAGTATATGGAGGGACCAGTCCAGGTTGGTTTGAGCAGAAACATGTAATTCATTCAACTGGAAACGTGACAGAGTGTGCAAAAGAGATGTGAACAGTTCTTATGAAAGCATATTTTCATATTACCCCTACTGTCCGTTACAGGAGTTCTGTGTCACATGACCATGGCAGTTCGTTGTGGTAACTTGGGCATTGGGTCCACATAGAGGCATTGGTGCTCTCTCTCTCTCTCTCAAACACACACACACAGACACACAAGATTAAGTGTATCATTATAAAACTAGCCTTTCCCTTTGCTATTTTTGCATGTTTTGATCTTGGCAAAAATTGTATTTCTGCACTGTAAACAATATCCCTTTCTATCTGTCTGCACATCTTTGCGATCGTTAATGTTATGTTATAGTAATATACTTTTAGGCCTATAGGTGGGAATTCTTCAGCTATTCTAAGACTCGTAATCCCAATGGTGGGGGAAGAGGCTCTGTTGGGACGGCGTCCAGTTGACCACATTGTGCTCTCCGGATTCCTTCCCCACTTTGTATTTGGGAAGCGAGGTCCGGTTCTCCTGCCCCCCGGCATAGACAGAACCGTAAACAGTGGAGTGAATCTCCAATCGCTCCAGCCAGTTCTTCTAATCTAATGGTTGAGCGTAGCTCCAATCGGTCTGACCAGATCTCCGTATCTAACAGTGAAGTTGGGGTTTGTTGCACTACTCAGTAATTAAGTCCTACTGGTGTTTTCTGTCCCTCAATAACACTCATTGGGACCACAACAACACATTTGCGAGAACGCAAATTGAGCTAATGCAGTAACCTCCAGGACAATGTACGCCTTCATTCAGACGCTTGTACTTACTCCTTATATCAGTGTGTTCTGTGAGTTTCCCTTTGCTCACCTTAACTCTACTATTATTTTTATTTGACGGGGGTTGTTTCCTGCTGTCGCCTGAAACACTTTCTCTGTCTGCTTGAAGTAGCTACCGATTTCCTGACTGGTACAGTTTTTATCCTCTGTTTTTCAGACCTGATTCATAGACTGCGAACATGGTCCTGGTTTAAACCAGCTCCTTTGCATTCATTCTGTGTGCATTGCACTATGTGTGTGTGTGTTTAGTTATTTCCCAGCTTGTGTAAAGCTGTCATTGTCATTTCCTCCTTTTGACAGCCTGGGTAGGGCTATGTTCTGTCTTTAGCTGACATTTTGGAGCCAGACCTTTGATCATTGTTCTGTCCAAACAGTCTTTCCTTTTTAAAAAAAATTTGTTTCTCATTTTATCAAATTTTTCTCCCAATTTGGTAGCCAATTAGACCCGCTATTTTTACGTCAATCCCCCCCTAGTAATGTGAGTTCGCTGCCGTAGTCCTGCGACCGGTAGTGACGAAGCGAAGTGACGCCTCTTGCGAGACGGCACCCGCAGGCCGTCGACCGTAACCCGGTACTACAGGGCCACTCTACGCAGCGAACGTCACGTCGGCTCCCCTCCCCCCTCCTTGGGACGGACAGCCAATCGCCGCCCCCTGGTGGCACTCCCGGCCAGAGCCGACACTTGGCGAGACGGGGAATTGAACCCCGGTCTCCGTGGCCAGCGTCGGACGTTGTAACCACTGGACCACGCGGGAGGCCCAAACAGTCTTTCCTGATTTGTCTCTATGCTTCATTGCCCTGGCAGTACAGTCTGCCACTTTTAAAATCTTTTTTAGGTTCCAGCACAATGAGGGTCTGGGAAACAGCACTTTAATTCAGCATGGATAGTACTCTGCTGTTTTTACCTCTGTGTGTGTGTGCGTGCGTGCATGCGTGCGTGCGTGCATGTTTTTTTTTCTGGAGAAAACAGCCAGTGGTTGTTTTGTAACAAGCTGGCATATTTTAACATTTACTTTTAGTAATCCACAGAGATTTGACTGCTTTTGACAGTTGCCCAAGGCCTTTTGCTGTTATTTATCTTATTAAAGGTCAAGGAAACCCCAGCTGTAATACGAAGGGTTGCTCTTCTTTCCAGAAGGGCTGTTTTTGTAGGTCGTCTCACCCCCTGCCAAGTGGCTGTGGGCTAATTGATGGAATCTGTGCTGAATGTAGCTTCCTGCACCATCCACCCCCCAGGAAAAATGGTGAGAGTCACTGACAGAAATACCCAGTCATTCTGACTGTGTTTGTTTGTTTGTCTGCCCTACCCATGCATGGATAATCTGACTATGTATTGGTGTGAACTCTCAGAATGGCAGTACTGTCCCTAAATTGTAGCAATTATATCAGCCTACTTTAATGTCCTGGGGATATTTTAAAAATAGTGACTTATGTACAATGTGGACAGGTTCATACACGGCACTATTTTAGTTTGAGCTGTACAGTGTGAAATCAGGTCATATGGTAGGCTACCTTTAGTAGCTCTGCACAGTAATTTGGTGTGTGGTGCTGTGATGCCAAATCACGTCCATCGGCCAAAATGTGTCCACGGTGATGTAATCGGAATTTGTATGATGTCATCGGAATTTTGGACTGCAGTTGCTATGCCAACATGACGTGCTCGCATTCCCGAGTGAGAAAATGGCGTCCCACTGCCAAAATGTGTCCACATGGTGATGTAATCGGAATGTTGGACTGTGTGATGACCAAAATGGGTCCAGGGTGATGTAATCGGATTTTTTCCACGGCCAAAATGGGTCCAGGGTGATGTAATCCGAATTTTGGACCAGCCAAAAACGCCGAAAGAATGTGTCAGGGTCAGCTGCACAGTTGAGTTAGCTGCCTTGCTACGAACATAATATATGAATTATAATATAGAATTATAGGCTATTATAATGATATAGGCAGCTAGCTACGGACATAATTGTATCCTTTGTCTGTTTAGCTGCACAGTTAAGTTCGCTGCCTTGCTTTACATATAATATATGAATTATAATATAGAATTATAGGCTATTTTAATGATATAGGCAGCTAGCTACGGACATAATTGTATCCTTTGTCTGTTTAGCTGCACAGTTAAGTTCGCTGCCTTGCTACGAATATAATATATGAATTATAATATAGAATTATAGGCTATTTTAATGATATAGGCAGCTAGCTACGGACATAATTGTATCCTTTGTCTGTTTAGCTGCACAGTTAAGTTCGCTGCCTTGCTACGAATATAATATATGAATTATAATATAGAATTATAGGCTATTTTAATGATATAGGCAGCTAGCTACGGACATAATTGTATCCTCTGTTCAGCTGCACAGTTAAATTCGCTGCCTTGCAACGAACATAATATATGGATCGTCTGCTTAGATGGCTAGTGAAATATCTGCTAGTAAAATAAAAATCGTGATAACACCATTATCATTTCCTTTTTGTATAGGAGCTGTGCTTATATTGTTAATTGTTTTAGATTTTTACATTGTGTTAGTGATGCTAGTGGAGGAAAGTTAAATGTTTCAAACATAATAATAATAGATATATCATATATCCTGACATTCCTTGAGTAGTCTATTGAGTAATCTATTATTATTATGTTTGAAACAGCTAACTTTCCTCCACTAGCATCACTAACACAATGTAAAATCTAAAACAATTAACAATATAAGCACAGCTCCTATACAAAAAGGAAATGATAATGGTGTTATCACGATTTTTATTTTACTAGCAGATATTTCACTAGCCATCTAAGCAGACGATCCATATATTATGTTCACAAGGCAGCGAATTTAACTGTGCAGCTGAACAGAGGATACAATTATGTCCGTAGCTAGCTGCCTATATCATTAAAATAGCCTATAATTCTATATATTATAATTCATATATTATATTCGTAGCAAGGCAGCGAACTTAACTGTGCAGCTAAACAGACAAAGGATACAATTATGTCCGTGGCCTAGCTGCCTATATCATTAAAATAGCCTATAATTCTATATTATAATTCATATATTATATTCGTAGCAAGGCAGCGAACTTACTGTGCAGCTAAACAGACAAAGGATACAATTATGTCCGTAGCTAGCTGCCTATATCATTAAAATAGCCTATAATTCTATATTATAATTCATATATTATATTCGTAGCAAGGCAGCGAATTTAACTGTGCAGCTGAACAGAGGATACAATTATGTCCGTAGCTAGCTGCCTATATCATTAAAATAGCCTATAATTCTATATTATAATTCATATATTATGTTCGTAGTAAGGCAGCGAACTTAACTGTGCAGCTAAACAGACAAAGGATACAATTATGTCCGTAGCTAGCTGCCTATATCATTAAAATAGCCTATAATTCTATATTATAATTCATATATTATATTCAGTAGCAAGGCAGCGAACTTACTGTGCAGCTAAACAGACAAAGGATACAATTATGTCCGTAGCTAGCTGCCTATATCATTAAAATAGCCTATAATTCTATATTATAATTCATATATTATATTCGTAGCAAGGCAGCGAACTTAACTGTGCAGCTAAACAGACAAAGGATACAATTATGTCCGTAGCTAGCTGCCTATATCATTAAAATAGCCTATAATTCTATATTATAATTCATATATTATATTCGTAGCAAGGCAGCGAACTTAACTGTGCAGCTAAACAGACAAAGGATACAATTATGTCCGTAGCTAGCTGCCTATATCATTAAAATAGCCTATAATTCTATATTATAATTCATATATTATATTCGTAGCAAGGCAGCGAACTTAACTGTGCAGCTAAACAGACAAAGGATACAATTATGTCCGTAGCTAGCTGCCTATATCATTAAAATAGCCTATAATTCTATATTATAATTCATATATTATATTCGTAGCAAGGCAGCGAACTTAACTGTGCAGCTAAACAGACAAAGGATACAATTATGTCCGTAGCTAGCTGCCTATATCATTAAAATAGCCTATAATTCTATATTATAATTCATATATTATATTCGTAGCAAGGCAGCGAACTTAACTGTGCAGCTAAACAGACAAAGGATACAATTATGTCCGTAGCTAGCTGCCTATATCATTATAATAGCCTATAATTCTATATTATAATTCATATATTATGTTCGTAGCAAGGCAGCTAACTCAACTGTGCAGCTGACCCTGGACACATTCTTTCGCGTTTTTCGCGTTTTCCCAAAATTCGGATTACATCACCCTGGACCCATTTTGGCCGTGGAAAAAAAATCCGATTACATCACCCTGGACCCATTTTGGTCATCACACAGTCCAACATTCCGATTACATCACCATGTGGACACATTTTGGCAGTGGACGCCATTTTCTCACTCGGGAATGCGAGCACGTCATGTTGGCATAGCAACTGCAGTCCAAAATTCCGATGACATCATAAAAATTCCGATTACATCACCGTGGACACATTTTGGCCGATGGACGTGATTTGGCATCACAGTGCCACATTGAAAACAAGAAAGAATGAGCCACTCTTCTGTGTTGTGAAGTTGTGTAATTCTGTTCTGTGTTGGGACACAGTACTGTGTCATGTTGCTATGTTGTGACAATGCATTGTCGTGACACATGGTAGTATTGTGATTATATATATGTATATTCTCTTGTGAAACACCTTTATGACATGCTCTGTAACACTGCTGCATGGCTACGTACTGTACTGTACTGTACGTTTGTCACTCTCTTGTGTGTGGCAAACACTGCAGTGTTATAACTCTTAAGCGTACTAAGGAGCCTAAAGGGGTCTGCATGCTTCCAAGTAGTACATGCGTGTCCTCAAAGCAGTCCATTTTGAGAAGGGGGAGAACCTGCCCTCTGGAGGACCCGCCCGACGACTTCGATCAACTAGTAGACTTGTAATTGTGGAGCCAGACCTCTGGTCGTTGTTATGTCCAAACAGTCTGTCCTGTTTTGCCTCCGAACTATAGCATGCTGCCATTACAGTCATTTTTAATCTAGAATTTATTTTACATTCCATGCACCACATGCTCTTCAGTCCAGTGTGGACAGTGTAGGTCTTAAGGACAGCAGAGTCTGTCAGCGTAGTTACACATTGTGGACTTGCAGAAAGAAGTCTTACTGGGCTTGGCAGTAGCTGTCTGTGTCCAGACCGCAAATTATGACATGCAAGAGAGGCTGTGTGCCTTTGTCTTTGTGTGAGTGTGTGTGTGCGCATGTGTTTGTTTGTGTGTGTGTGTGTGCGCATGTGTTTGTGTGTGTGTGTGTGCGCATGTGTTTGTGTGTGTGTGTGTGCGCATGTGTTTGTGTGTGTGTGTGCGTGTGTGGTAGAGCACGGGATAATTCCATTAGTTTTATTTTTGATTAATATAGCATTTATCAGGGTTTCCGCTTACATACCTTTTAATCAGTCTAACTGACGGACAGTGTTAAAAATGATCCATCATCATTTTTTCTGTCAATATTTTAGTTGCAGTTGCATGCTTATAGTAGCTTATTAAGAGATGGTTTCTGTTTTAAATGCAATCTTCATTTGGACATTTCTGGAGCTAAAGGGGTATGATTTGGGCTAAACTGGCTCAGTTCGGTGGAGTTTTTCCTCAGCATTCCATATCTGTAATAAATGGGCTTCCCTTGTGCATGTACAGGTAACTGCCAAAATAAAGGAATCACTTGAGAAAGGAGAAAAGGACAGCATTTGGCTGTCCGCTCCAGGTGGAGGGGAGAGGGTGATCCGGCACAAGTTTGTCGTCAAGGAGCAGGAAAGGCGTCCGTGGTCGGGTTCCGTCTCGGTGGATCTACCAGCACGGAAAAATTGGCTTGTTACCTAGAGGACGGGTGACAGACTCATGGGGGAGGGTGAATTGACATAAATAGAGGATATAATTGGCAACCAAATTGGGAGAAAAGCGGGAAAAATGAGAAACTATAAATAAAAAAATTAAAAAGCTAGGTAGGCCCAGTTGCTCATTATTTTGGCTAACATGGCTAGAAGAAGAGATCTCAGTGAAAGAGGGGTGATTGTTTGGACACGTATGGCAGGAGCTTCAGTGACAGACTGCTCAAGCTGATGTTTCACGAGGAACAGTGGCGAAGGTGACATAACATAACATATAACATAACATATGCCACTTAGCAGACCCTTTTATCCAAAGCAACTTACAGTAGTGAATGCATGCATTTTTCAGTATATGTGGTCCCAATGGGAATCTAACCCACAACCTAAGCATTGTCAGTGCCATGCTCTGCCTACTGAGCCACACTGCAAATATCAATCTATTGCATGAGCATGCAGTTTCATCAAGAACAGTCTGTTTAGAGCTTCACAGAGAGAGATACTATAGTTGGATTACAGTGCAACCCTTATTACTCCGAATAATTCATGTTTGCGAGTAAATTGGTGCAAAGAACACAGGCAGTGGTCAACTGAGCAATTAAAAAAAGTCATATG
Organism: Aldrovandia affinis; assembly: GCA_029706075.1. NCBI lineage: Eukaryota > Metazoa > Chordata > Actinopteri > Notacanthiformes > Halosauridae > Aldrovandia > Aldrovandia affinis. The sequence goes on along the minus strand of JAINUG010000263.1, from coordinate 432,248 downwards.
GTTAGATGAGTCATCTTTCACCCTGTTCTCAACAAGTGGACTAGTGCATGCATGGCGCACACCAAAAGAAACAAGTCCGAGTGCTTGTTTCCCATGGGGAAGGGTTCTGGTGGCTCTGTCGTGGTATGGGATGCTTTTTCCTGATTGATCACCTTCAACCTATGGTGAAACATTTCTATCCTGATGGGAGTGGTCTCTTTCAGGATGACAATGCCCCTATCTACAGGGCATGAGTGGTCACTGAATTGTTTGAGGAGCATGAAAATGATTTAATCCATATGTCATGGTTGTCTCAGTCACCAGATCTCAACCCAATTTATCTCAACACTTATGGGAGATTCTGGAGGGGAACCTGAGACAGCATTTTCCACCACTATCTATAAAACACCAAATGATGGAAGTTCTTGTGAAAGAGCGGTGTTGAAGGGTGGAAATTGAATCAAAGGCCACAACTTGGCCACCAAATTGGGAGAAAAATGGAAAAAAAAACATGGGTAGCCTTCTTGTCAGTAAAAATGATCTGTTTGAATCTTTTGATTTTTAATTTAAACACTCAGGCCCAAGTGTGTGTGTGTGTTTTCTTAATGTGTAGCCTATATTTATATCTTAAATGTTAATCTCTGTGGGCTATTAAAGGTTAAATTATAAGAGGAAGAAAAGGCTATGTGGGATGGGAACAGGCAATACTTGAATAGAAAACATTGGTGCAGGTGGGAGCAGTCAGATAGTCCTGCCAGTGTGGGTGGGAGTGTCAGATATGCTGTGGGAGTGGGACTGGTAAAATAGTCCCACACAGGGGACTTGTGGACAGTCTGTGGACTTGTTGGAGCAAGAGCCCTAGAACGAGTGTCCTCCCTTCTTATAAACCCATCTCGAATGCACATTTTCAGGGCTTTTGTCATGAGTCACTTTTCTGTATTATTTACGTGCTTCATGTGCTCTCCTTTGCTTTACTCTCTTTCACCAAGGTTTTCCTGCAGGTTCTTAGTGTTACATAAGTTGACAAAAATACATAGACACACAACAAAGGTGTGTTTGCCTGGTCTGCTGTTGAACTCCCAGAGTTGAGGTGTATTTTTAGATCATTATAAAAGATTTAGTCATGATCTAATGTGTGAATTATTATGGGTCACTTCAACAGATTTATCATTCGGAAAGCAGATATAGAAAAAGATGTTCTAATGACATCCCAATTACCGCTTGTTTGATTCTTATTTATTAACTCAAACTACGTTTTTTAGCTACAAAATGAGTACAGTATGTAAGTAACGATTCCAATTAATAAAAATCATTCTTAAATTTGGTATATTTTGACATCACTTTTAATGTTATGTATATCAGAATTCTGAACAACCTCAAATCCTGATACGTTTGTATTTCTTCTATTGAGGTTCTAGTATACTAACAAATTACTACCACATAGCTGTGTGTATGTGAGCAATGTAGTGCTTGATCACAATGTAGTGGTTGGTTGTTTCTCATTTTTTCAGTCCTTAACAAAACCTCACATACAGTATGTGCCCAGTGAAAATGACTCAACAGGAGTGGGATGTGTGAGAACATCCCCCTCCCCCACCTGCGAAGGGACACTGAGTGTGCCAACCTGGAGTGGCATTGACAGAGTGGGCGGGAGGGGGGATGTGTTCATAAGACATTGTATTGCATTTCTGCCATCTTTAACAACTGCAATGTCACGCATTTGTGAGTAGGCCTTTCAGCCATGTACAGTAAGATCTACATATGTTAAATGCTGTGACAGGCCGTAGAGGCCATTGTGTCACAGTTTTTCTTTTTTAAATCCAGAAAATGGGAAATACACTTTGAGCTGGCATGGATAATACAATGTTAAATTGTAATAGTAATAATGAAAAATAAGTAACTACTGATATGCTTGAGACACAGACAGAGACAGACAGAGACAGACAGAGACAGACACAGACAGACAGACACAGACAGACACAGACAGACACAGAGAGACACAGACAGAGACAGACAGAGACAGATCACCGTCATCCTGCAGCCCATACCGAACTACAGGAAGGAAAGCATTATGTCAGGGGCTGGTCCTGTGGTCATCAGATCAAATAAGCACTACAGTGGTAAAATAAACACAGTTCTTCCATCCACCAGGGATTTAAAGAGACCAGCAGCTCTTGTCAGTCGAGGGGTAAGCGTGGCCCATTCTGTGGTCGAGGGTGGGACAAAAATGTAACAGCACCCTGTCATGTTCAGATTTAGATGGACACTACAGTAGAGACACTGAGCAATGGTGATGACAGACCACAGTAATACCACTCAAGCCACTTCAGTCTCTACACTCCTACAGTACAGCACCCATGGGTTTAAAGGGCTGGCCTCTGAAAAAACTCAGTTTACTGTTTGATCATAACCTCACATACATATACATATACAGTATCACTGAAGCTTGAAATTAATTTTTGTTGGTTAGCTTACTTGAGGCAAAAACAGAAACTCCAAGAAAAGTGTTTTATTATGGACACACAGTCATTGGCCTAAAAGGACCAGCTCATAAATACATGTTCCGTTCAATCACTTTCCCTGGATTTCACTTTCACTCTTAAAAATCACTGTTAATGCCTTTTAATGGAAGTACAACATCCATGCCCCATTGAGCCTTAGTGTGTTGAAATCGAACAACATGAAACCAATACAACTATTTAACCAAATTTTTTACAATATAATATTTACCCACAGTGACAGGAGGGGACCTGTTTAACTTCAGGCCCGCATTCTCTTTTATGGGCTGCATATCCATGGTAATGTGTGTCCCGATCAGAGTTTAGATAAGCACTTGAATATGTCTGCATGTGCACATTATTTTATTTCTATGGTAGGGGTTGCAAAACAAAACTTTGTGCAAACAAAGACTTTTCCCAGTGTTGGGAGTCCATAACTGATGAGATTAGTGCTTTGATTAAGAAAAATCAATGATGGTTGGGGTTGCAGTATTGGTCCTTGTTTTGTATGCGATGTTGGGCTTGGCTGTGGTTGTAATATTGACCGCATTGTACCTGGTTGAAGGTGCGATATTGGACTTCTTTGAGGGTTCAGTATTAGGCCTTGTTGAAAGTGCAGTATTTGGCCTTGTTGAGGGTGCAATATTAGGCCTTGATGAGGTAGCGGTATTCAACTGTGTTTGGGATGCGATATTAGATCTTGGGGGCTTGGCATGTGGCCTTGTTAGGGGTTTCGTATTGGACGCTTAGGATGTTTGGCGATATTGGGCTTTGTTGGCAGCCTGATATTAGGCATTGTTGTGGTGGGTGGGCATTAGGCCTATTTGAGGATGCAAGATTAGGCCTTGTCAAAAAGTGATCTATTAGGGGGAGGCGGATAGTGTAGTGGTCTAACACACCATATTTTGCTGGTCTGATATGGTGTGCGCTGTCTGTCAGGGACGCGGTTCCAAACCCGTCTCTACCAGAGCGGCCCTGGTCGTCAGCCCCTTTATGAGTTCGCTGCCCTCTGAGAATTAGCTTGCCTCATAGAGACGAGTGGCAGACCCGTGTGAGGAGGGTAAATTGAAATAAATTGAGACTGTATTTGTCTACTAAATTGGGAGAAAAACAGGAAAAAATCTGAAACAAATAAAAAAATATATATAAAGCGATCTATTAGAGAATAAGAATTTGATTACAGAAGCAAAGACAAAACAAAATAATGAAGGCACCTGTAAGATCATCCTAGGCCGCTGGTATACAGGGTACACAGAGGCACTCCACTCTTATGCTCTGCACACTATCTGAAACTAACCCCTGCCTTGATTTCACCAGAAAGCTTTTCAAGTCCAGTTTAAAGGCCTGGCTACCACTCCTCCATGCTGAGCTCTCTGGGTGTCATACAGAGAACTCTGTCAAACTGGTTACCCCAAGATGCCGCAGGGACAGGTACAGGAGATCATGGCTGCCCTGCCTGGTTAGACTCCTGAACGAAAACAAATAACAAGACATTACCAAGCACTTTTATAGAAATGTATCAATTTGAAATTGCCCTATTTATTCATTGCCACTGCTCTTATTTATCTTATTCTATGTTTTATTGTAACAGCAAGGTAATTCTGTTTTTTAAATAACATTCTGTTTTTTAAGAACCTGTAATGATGCTGAACAGCCCAAGAAATAACAAAGTTACTTCCGCCATGCAATCTGCTTCATTAAAATACAGCGCTGTTAGAACTGTGGCTGCCAGAATCACCCACATGCAAGGCTTTCTCCTTGTGGCAGCAGACAACTGCCTAAAATATTTTGGTGAATATCTGCAGCTGATCCCAGAGACTTTTCTACCATCCACGTGTGTAAGAGATTGGCAGTGCACACTGTTAATCCACTGATGAAATCGAGTTTTCTGCCATGTTGAAAGTGGGGGATCTTGGAGTCACCATTACTATACAGTAGGGCTGTGGCTCCACTCAGGTTCAGCTAGAAGTTAATGTTTTTTGGATGAATATCCAGGTCTTTTGTGTGTTAAGTACAATGACTTTTGAGTGGCAGTGTATCTTAAAGTGTGGAGAGTATTGCAGTAAAGCATTTCAAATTCCAACACCTAGGGGCAGCGAATTGCGTAGCGGTGTCACGCACCACATTTTGGCTGGTTTAGTTTAGTTTAGTTTATTCGTTTATTATTTCGAGGACATTCCAGATACATGAACCATATAAAATACAGTAAAAAAAGGCAGCATTAACCTAGTCGGTTAATTTTCAGCTGTAGTCCCCGGCCAGTTGTTAAAAAGCATCCTAAAAAGTAAAGTAACAAGTGTGGTGTCCCCAGGGGTTGGGCGACACTCACGGACCTTGCAGAGGGCGTAGGCAAGTTTAAGAACCAGGAGGAGGCAGTATTCAAAAACAAAATGATAATTTATTAAACAATTCTTGACAAACACAAAACACAGGGTGGGGTCTTCGGGAATACAAACACATAAAGTCCGCAATCCTTCTCGTTGTCAATGTCCGTTCCAATTCCAAATCCAAGTCCAAGTCCGCAATCCAGTCCGTAATCAATATCCAAAGGGGGTCCTCAAAACAATCCAAATTCATTCACAAACAATCCACTCCAAAACACTCTTTCCAAATCCTGGCTAGTCAACGACTTCACAGGTTCTTTCTCTCCCAATACTCACACAGCAACTCCTTCACCAACACGTTCCTACTCCTCTCCCAGTGTAGTGGGAATCAACCCTTTAAATAGGCCTTGAAATGGTTTTCAGCTGGCCGTTAGTCCCCATTGCTTTCACTCGGCTCAGGTGTTTCTGGAGGCTGCTGGGAAATGTAGTGTTTCCTGGCTCCCATGTGTTGTAGGCCAGGCAGCCATTTCCTAGTGCAGCCCATTGGGATGCCACACAAGTAAAAAGTAAAATCATTGATTAAAATAATGCATTTCGATACCCTAAGGGCACGTGGCCAAGACAAGACACACCAACATCACACTTGACAAATAAACCACAGGACGTTTACAGGCCACACCACATTAAGCACTTATAAACAGTAATACATTAAACAAAACAGGTAAGATGGAGAGGCAGCACAGAGAGGGATTAATGAGGACAGGTATAGTTCTTTGTCAGCCAGGCTTTAAGGTGTGTTGTGAAGGTGGAGTAGGTGTGTGTGTCTTTGAGTTGGTTGGGTAGTGAGTTCCAGTTTTCTATTGCTATCACTGAGAAGGATTGTTTACTGAAGGTGCTTTTCCTGAATGGAACTATGAAGTCGCCATGAGAGGTGCTTCTGGTGGGCCGTGTGCTGTGATCTCGCTGGTTTATGAAAGAGTTAAGTGGGGGAGGGGCTTTGTTGTGAAGGATTTTATGGATAAGACAGATGTTTTTGTATTTGATGGTGTCTTCCCAGCTAAGGTATTTACGTTTATCTAAAATGGTACAGTAGTGTGTGCTGTTAGGCTTTTGATCCAGGACCTTAAGGGTCCGCTTGTATAGGGTGGCTAGTGGCTTTAGGGAAGTGGTGTGTGTATGGCCCCAGCTTGTCAGACAATATGTGAGGTGCGACATAATTGACGCATCCATATATAGTCTGGCAGCACTCATGGTCAGTGAACTCCTGATGTACCTGAAGTTTGCCAGGCCAAACTTCACCCTACCGGACACTTTCTTGATGTGTTCTTTGAAAGTCAGATTAGAATCAATGATGATCCCTAAATATTTCGATATGGTGTGCGCTGGGGTTTGTTGGGGTTCTCAAAACAATCTCAAAAGTCAAGTCAAGTCAAGTCTCCTGTCACACTCTCACTCACCATGCGTTTCCCTTCCGGTACTTTGCAACTTGTGTGTGGGAAAAGGTGCGTCTTTTATTTAGTCCGTTATTGCATTCAGCTACCAGAAGTCCAAATTGCTTCACTTGCTTCAGCTGGTAATCAGGTGTGGGACTGCAGCTATAGTCCTGATGGATCTAGTGGCTCACAAGAGTTAAAGGAGCAGGCAGCCATTTTTCTCATGCCGCCCCTTGGGATGCCACAATATATATATATATATATATATATACACATATATACACAATGACACACACATATTTTAGCTCTTTTTTTGCATTTTAGCATTTTTATGCTACACACCAAATGTTATTGAAATGTGACCCAGGCACCAGATTTATCCAGTTCTTTCATTACATTTGTGCCGTGGTTGCAGTGACTACTGCTTGCAGTGTAGACACTCATAAGTATCTCCATAAATATCTGATTTTACTGACTGCCCTGCTTCTGGTTCCCAAGATACCGCTGTTAACTTCAGAATGAACCAACTTATTTTCAAGTCTATATCAATTATCAATTACATTTCAGAGGCCTCAAATCTAGTTTCAGAGTTCAAAACAAATAGCCATTCATTTTCATGTTGCTCTCACACAGTACTCATTTTGTTTGCTGCTCACTCTGATAGTCTGTCTTTGTGAAGTGCTACTTTGCTAACATGGCTTTACCTGACTATTTGATGGCTGCAAATGTGTGACATATATTTGTCATGTTTTCCATAAACATGGATGTATTAAGGTTCAACTGGAGGATTGTATGTAACAGGAGTACAGAGAGAAGAGAGAGACTGAGCTGCTGGCTGGGTGCCATACATATGGCTGGAGTAGAGAGGGTAGAGAATAGTAGTAGAGAGTTGTGGTATTCTCTATGCAGTTGTGTCTGGGGGCCATGCGTATGACAGGAGTAGAAAGAGAGGTTGAGCTGCATCTCTGCAGGGCAGGGGAAGGGCGGAGGTGTTTGTGAGAGCACATTTCTCAATGCTCCTGGGGCGGAGGGGCCGCTGTGGTGTTCACCACCTCCCCCTTCCCCTCCCTCCTTCCCCTATACTCCCTTGGCTAGTTGTTATGACGCAGGTATTGCAGTCACGTGCTGCCTCCCTCCTTCCCTCTCTCCCTCCCTCCCTCCTCCTGCTCGCATGAGATTGCGGTTGCAGCAGCATCCGGAGGAGGAAAAGAAGGTGAGAGTGAGCTGCCTTCATACTCTTTCTCTCTCACTCACTCTTACTCTCACTCTTGCTAATGTCAGGTCCTTGCTCGTGCTGTGCATTGTCTTTGTATGGTTGTGTTTCTGGAACTCTCTCAGGTTTTGTTGCTCTTTGTGCAGTTGTGTTCTCTGTACAGTTGTGGTGTTCTCTGTGAGGTTGTGTTCTGTATGTGGTTGCATCCTCTGTCCGGTTGCATTTTCTGTACGATTGAGATGTTCTCTGTGTGGCTCTGTGCTCTGTGTGGTTCTGTTCTCTGTGTGGTTTTGTGGTTCTTTGTGTGGTTGTGTGTCCCAGGTTGTGATGTTGTGGTTCTCTGACTGCCGATGCCATCACATGCAGATGTGAGGTGAGAGGTATGAGAGTAAAATGGAGTGTGAGAGGGCATTAAAGGAGAGTAAAATAGAGTGGATGGGTAAATGGGGACTCAGTGGATGGGTTTGCTTGTTTTTGCTGTAGACTGGGACTGCTCTAATGCTCTTGCTACTGTACTCACCTTAGTTAACCTAGGGGTGCTTTTTTCCATCAAGTATTCTCAAGCAGCTTTGCCCTGCCCCCCCCATCTCGAATTCCCCCCTGCAGACCCTTGCTCTCTGCTTTAACCTTCTTCATCCTCCCTCTCTCTCCCTGTCTCTTGTCCAGGGAAAGGTACTGATTGATTTATGTCTCTTACATATTAAGTGCAAGGAGAAGCAGCAGACACTTTGTGTGAGGGAATTTAAAGTCCATTTAATAAGACCGCCCCAGGTAATTCTCTGGTCCCAGCTAGTACAGCCCTATTAAAGCCCCAGGTAATTCTCTGGTCCCAGCTAGTACAGCCCCAGTACAGCCCCATTACAGCCCCAGGTCATTCTTTGACCCTGGCTAGTACAGCTCCATTAAAACTGCAGGTAATTCTCTCACCCCAGGTAGTACACCCCTGAAAATGAGTCAGACCATTGGGGGCGATATACACTGGAGCACGGAATAGGATTTCAAATAAAATGTTAAAAAGAGAGATAGCAAGAGATAATGGAAACAATTTAATCAACTCTTCAGCATGAAAATCACCCCTAAACATGTGTGCGCACACACACACACACACACACACACACACACACACACACACACACACACACACACACACACACACACACACACACACACACACACACACACCTCACCTCCAGTGTAAACAGAAACAAATGCATTTAGGGAGTGTTATTTTTATTGTGTTATTTTTATTGTATCTGTGAGGCTGTTCCTCTGGTGTGTGCCTCTGGTTCTGCACAACTTGGGATGGCGTGCAGGGGTAGGAAACAATGGAGCAGAGAGTTCTTGGTAATGGTCCAGACAAGGCCCAGGATACTTGTATCCCTGGCTTTATGTGTGTGGGTGATTGAAGGAGAGAGGGAGAGGAAGAGAGAAAGAGAGAGGGAGGAGAGTGCCACTGTCTGCCCCCCAGAGCTGCACTCCTGTTGACTGCTGGAGGTGGGTTTGTCCCCTGCCTCACAACCAGGTGGTCACAAGTGGAGCTTTATCCCCATGCCTTTCTGCTCCATTTTATTCCACATGGATAGTTACAGCTTACATGCTGGCTGAGTTTACAGAACATCACATCAAAGTGTTAACATCTAAAATTCCAATCACATATGAGCAGCATTGGCACATACGGCAGTTAACTTAAAGCTTTGATTTAATCTAGACCCTTAGAAACAGATATTAAGTATCAGATATAAGAACAGCCACTCTCAAAGTCTCAAAGAGAATCCAGGGGGAAAAACAAATGAAATTAGAGCCTGAAGCTGACAATATCGGGTGTGCGGGGGGCATTCTGAAGTTGACACAGTGTGGACAGTGTGGAAGTATGTATGGGCTCACTAAATAATGGAAACACCTGGGAACTGCTTCATGTCATGTGGAAAGGCCTGAAAAACAGTGAAACGTAGAACAGGGAATTCAAACAGCATCTGCTATCAGCCTGTTTGCTGCCTGTTTCTGTTTGCAGCCACCTTAGAGACATTTCCTCCCACAATCTACCTGCACAAATTGAATATTTCAAGGGTACCTGCTGTGATGCCCCCACTGTTCCCTGTGGCAAAGGGTGTCTTCCATAACCCTCTGTGCTGTCTCTAATTCAGTGGGAAAGCAAGTACAATTACTATAACTACCAGGACTACTTCTGATACAGTTTTTGAAACTTCTAGTGCAGGGGTTCTCAAATCTGAGGCCTGGGGACCTGCAGTGTATGCTTGTTTTTGTTACAGCCAAATTCTCAATCAATTAACATTGTTGAAAATATGTGTTTTAAGTTCTTCTATATTCTTTTCTTAAACTTATTTTAAAACAATTCAGGTTTGGCTCATTGACATGTGGTTTGAACTCTTTATATTGCACAAATGGTTTCGTTTCAGTGACCAGGTTGTCTATACTTTAAGCAATCAGGATCGCACTGATTTCACTTGTCAGTCTTTAATTTAATCAAGTAAAAACTGTAAAATCTTTCCAAATGAATACATTTCTATACAGCACATTACAGAAAATAAAAGCATTAATTAATCTTGCTGAGTAAAGACCATGGGACGTGAATATTGGACATTTATTCTTCATGACATGCATAGCTATGATTGACACAATGTGGCCTTACAATTCAGAGGCCGCAATTATGGTTGGAACAAATCCAACATACACAATGGGCCCCCAGGACCCAGTTTGAGAACCCCTGTTCTAGTATATATTCTACATTTTAAATTTTTAAATTTTAAGCATTTAGCAGACACTCTTATCCAGAGCGACTTAAAAGATGTGCATTAATACATGGTAGGAACAATCATAGTTCGCGCAAGCCAACAACCCACTAGTTCTTCTTTAGTACTTCTTGTACAGAATGCTTATTCTACCACCGTCTCCACTTATTTTCACATCAAGAATGCTCAGGCATGGCAAACACCTTCTCGTGGTGCCTCCTGTCAGTAACTTATGACCTCAACCCATAAGAGAAACAGAGTTTGCAAATTAAGGGCCCTCACCCGGGCTGGTGCTCGGCAGCAGTCGGGGAGGAGAGCCGGTGGGGCTTGCTCCACTGGCCTCCAACCCAGAATACTGCAGCTGAACACCGAAGGGCTCACCACCAGTAAGATCAGTGTCATCGAACAGCTGGCCTATACCTTCAAGGCCCTCGTCATCCTCCTTCAGGAAACCCACTGCGTCTCAGCAGACAAGCCAGTGCTACCAAATTTCGCACTAGCTGGGTCTATCCTGAGCAGGAAGCATGGCCTTGCCACGTTTGTCCACGAAAGGTTGAGCTGGACTCTCGCCGACCAATCTCCAGCTGACTCGGAGATTGAGTGGTTGTGTGTGGATGTTGCCGGTTTAAAAATCTTAAACGTCTACAAGCCTCCTCACTCGCGATTCACGCCAGCGTCTGTCCCGGTGTTCCCTCACCCCTGTCTTTATATTGGCGACTTCAATTGTCAGCATGAAGACTGCGGGTACAACACTAACACACCCGATGGAGAGAACCTGGCTGCCTGGGCAGCCAACAACTGCCTGACCTTGTTACACGATCCCAAGGGTCCAGCCAGCTTTCTCTCCGGTCGCTGGAATAGTGGGACTAATCCAGACCTGGCTTTCGCGAGTGTCGGCGTAGACAACCAGCTCCCTGACAGACGTGTGCTCGGAAATTTCCCACGGTCCCAACATCGACTATCGCTGATAACCGTACCCAAACTTGTAGACATTGTCCCAAGTGAGCCGGTGAAGCGATGGAATTTCCGAAAGGCCAACTGGAAACGCTTCCGCCTCCTCACCAACAAATCCACGAGGCATCTTCCATCACCTAATACCAACAGTATGGATGAGGCATACCAGGACTTCTGCAGTGTGCTAGTAAAAGCGGCCAAAAAATCCATCCTTTGACCCTGGCTATTACAGCTCCATTAAAACTGCAGCTTCTCTCACAAACCAAAATGCAGACCATTGGATGCGGACTGTGCACGGAATAGATTTCAAATAAAATGTTAAAAGAGAGATAGCAAGAGATAATGGAAACAATTTAATCAACTCTTCAGCCTTGCATGAAAATCACCCCTAAACAATCCATCCCACGCGGACGTCGCAACAGCTACAAACCATGCTGGGATGCGGAGTCAAACAGAACCGGGGCTGCTACAGCCCTGTTGTCAAGACTCGGTCGGAGGAGACAAGAGCGCTGGGAGGAGGCTGTCAATACCATCGACTTCTCACACTCCAGCCGCAAGGCATGGAGTATCCTGAACAACCTCACTGGCAGGTCAAGACACTCCCCTCGTCACTGCCCCATTTCTGCAAATAAAATCGCATCACAATTTGTGAAAAATGGGGTATACGAGGGTAAAGACCATGAGTCATCACGACTCGTGGCAAAAGAAGTGTCTGACCAATGGAGGGCCCCAACACCTAGTAGCGACAACATCTTCGGCGAATTCACACCGGAGGAGTTCGCTGCCCTCCAGCACATAAAGCCAGGAAAAGCTTTGGCCCTTTGCCCGGAGCTTATACTCCATGCTGCACCTGCTCTGAAGTCCTGGTTAAGAGCTTTCCTCTCTTCCTGCTTGCGCCAACTGAAGATTCCCAAAATCTGGAGAAGAGCCCTAGATGTCGCGATCCCGAAGCCGAATAAGCCTGAAGGGGACCCTGAGAGCTACTGTCCCATCTCTTTGCTCTGCATCCCCTTCAAGATCCTTGAGCGTCTTATCTACGCCCGTGTCGAACTGATCGTTGACCCACTGCTCCCCCGGGAGCAGGCCAGGTTCCGACGCGGGAGATCGACCGTAGACCAAGTCACTTTGTTGACCCAAGACATCGAGGACAGCTTTTCGGCCAAAAAGAAGGCTGGAGCCGTTTTTGTCAATCTGACGGCTGCCTACGACACCGTATGGCATCGCGGCCTCACCTGCAAGTTGCTCCGCCTGCTGCTGGACAGGCACATGGTCAGAATGATCATGGAGCTTGTCCGAAATCGCAGCTTCACCCTCACCACCGGTAGCGGACAGTGAGCCTCAAGAATGGCGTCCCCCAGGGATCGGTCCTGACCCCCTCCTCTATAACATCTACACCTATGACTTGCCTGACACGGTCTCGCGGAAGTATGCCTATGCGGATGACCTCGCGTTGGTGTACTCTGCTGGAGACTGGCAGTCATTGGAGGGGACATTAGGCCAGGATATGAAGACACTAGTGGCATACCTCCAGAAATGGAGATTGAAGCTCAGCGAGGCAAAGACGGTGTCGGCAGCCTTCCATCTCAACAACAAGGAGGCCAAACGTGAGCTCCGAGTAAATATCAGTGGAATACCCCTGCCATGTTGCGCTGAGCCAACGTACCTCGGCATGACACTGGACAGGTCGCTCATGTTTCGCCGACACCTTGTGTCACTGCGCAAGAAGCTAACATCTCGTGTGGCATTGATGAGGTGATCAGGCTGGGGCGCCGGGGCAAGAACATTGCGTATGGCTGCCCTGGCCCTTGTTTACTCGACTAGTGAGTACTGTGCGCCAGTATGGTGTCGCAGTGCCCACAACCGCCTCGTCGATACGCCTATCAGCGAATCATTGCGCATTGTGACAGGATGCCTGCGTCCCACTCCTGTGGACAACCTCTCCATCCTTGCAGGCATCCAGCCCGCTGGGCTTTGCCGCGCGGGAGCCATAGCACGTCTTGCATGCTGGGCCATGGAGCCAAACCATCTGCTTATGAAAGGCTCACTCTAACAGCTGAGCCTCCCCGGCGCCTCAAGTCGAGACACCCATTTGTGCCTGCCGCACGGGAACCTGGAGCACGGAGTGGGAGAAAAACACCTCTAGACTCCGTGACTTCATCCCAGACGTCGGTTTTCCCCCCATCGGGGTGGACCTGCCCGGTGTGGGTGAGGCTTAACCGCCTCCCGACTGGAGTCGGGCGTTTCTGCTCATCGATGCACAGGTGGGGCTTGGCCTCCTGCGCGGCCTGCGAGTGTGGCGCAGAGGAACAAACCGCAGACCATGTTATCCTGGATTGCCCGATTTATCGGGCGCCCAATGGGATCCATGGTCTGTTGGCTTTGGACGACGACACGGTGACATGGCTGCTGGAGGTGTGCCCCGAAATATAGTCCTAGGCTTGAGATGGTAAAAGGATAGCCCCTCGGCCCCGAGCCTAGGGGAGCAGAAAAAAAAAAAAAAAAGAATATACCCAAACGAAAAAGAAGAAGAAGAAGAAGAAGAAGAATGCTCAGAGAATGGAATTAAGTGCCACCTGAATTGTAGGTAGAGATTTTTGAAATTTGAAGGCAATAAAACTGCTTTTGTATTTCAAGTTGTTTTATTAGCATTTTTTCACAAAAACTCTCTTCATGAAGTAAATGCATTCAGTAGTATACCTCATATATTTTCATTACAAATGCAGCCATTACACTTTGTAATTACTTTGTGAAGGGCGTTCTACTTGGATAACTCCCTGCCATTCCCAGCAGTGATTTCTGTGGTGTGATTTCATTGCTAAATTTGAACAAATGTTTGGATTCCAGCAGCTCTGTCATGCTAACACTGAATCTGTCCATCCATACTTTTCATACAGTATTTAGAAATTGTGCTCCAACAACCAAACCCAATTCTACATTAATGGTTTTGAAATTGAAGTTCATGCTTTGACTCCCTGCACATGCTCACACGCACGCTAGCAGATTCACGCACACCATCAATACTTTTGTGATGTTGAAATGTTGATCTCTAAGCAGACAAATTATCCAGTAATGGTTTTGCAGTTGTAATTTGTGTGTCGTGTGTTATGCGTCAAAGCATATATACACACACACGCATGCTCACAAGCACACTCACATAAACACACTTACTATTGCTATGCACACACACACACACAAACACGCATACATACACGTTACCATTTAATCTTATTTATCGGACATTGGCATGCTAAATAACAATATATTTTTATTTATCCCTGGTGGTCCCCCAGTCCTTTCCATTTTAATGCTGATTTAACCCCCTTTGTTTTATTCATTTAAAGAATCATTAAACATAAAATGCATATGTATGTTTTCTCAGTAAGCCCGCCGTGTTAGAGGGGAGACTGAAATATTCTGACGCTCCAACATGGGCAGACGCCACACTGATGCATACCCTCCCAAAAGCTCTGGTATGTACATCCTCTCTCTGCCTTCCTGATCAACCTGCAAAAGCTTTTTGTGCGTGTGTGTGTATGCGTACAAGTGTACATGCGTGTGTTTGTATGTGTGAAAATATTTGATTGCATTTGTAGTTTTTTATCAATGGAACATTTTACTCAGTTTAATTCATGTCTTTTGCACTGCACATCTTCCACCACAGTCAAAAATGCACCTCTTTACTTTATTCTGTTTTAGCACTAAATATGGCACTTGTATATGGCTGTTTACTTGGGGAAGGGATGCACTTTTAAGTTATAGCAACGTGGTTGTCTTTACCTACTTAAGTTGAATGCACCTTCTGTAAGTTGCTTTGGATAAAAGTGTCTGCCAAATGGCTTTATTATAATAATGTAATGATAATAAAGAGCTTGATATTGTTAAGGCACTGTTGCGTATGCTACTTGAACAGAAGTACTCACAGAACAGAAGTGTGTATCTCTGATGTTATATAGTGTAATTTGTGTTTCAAGTGGGTTTTGAACAAGGAATTTAACAAATAATTAAGGTTAATTAAGAAAACTGCACCAAATACCTTTAAGGCACAGGTAGTAACATCTTGTCTTTGTATTTCTTTCACAGTTAATTTAAAACAGATCAACCTCAAATGAGGTGGGGGAAAAGGCAGTTAACAGTTCAAGTCAAGCTTAAGTAACTGATTTGATTGGCTGCAGGGAAAAACAGCATATATGCTTGATCCCATGAACCACATTTGGTAGCACAACACTAACTGACTGCTCAGTGGAATCCTGTGGTGTGCACGCAGCTTCAATCCCAGAGAGTCCAGTCTTGTTTCCTCTCATAATGATGACTTCTAACTTTGCTTCTGGGCTGTTGATCTAAACATGTTTGTTTTTCTCTTCCAAACTTTACTGCTATTTTTAGAAATCAAGTTTACAGATGTGAATCTCTGTGTACCTCTAAGGTAAACCTTAAAGAGAGGAACATCTGTTTGCCCCCCCAATAGTAAAAAACACACACATCCAAATAACTAAAGTTCAATTTGCTTATTTGTTTGTTTTTATGCTTGTGTCTACAAGGTTCCTCTGCTTCAGCCTTAGGAGTGTTACAGTGTGTTCTTGTTTATTATTGGTACTGTGGAAGTACAAAATTTTGTGTGAAGTTGTAAGGCTAGAACATCCATGGGACATGCAGACACTAACTCAGTGGGACGCTGCAGGTCAGAGACAAAGGCTTTTCGTGCCACAACTTCAAAGGAACATTGTTCTTTTGTTCCCCGTTTCCCATTGGTTTAACCCATTAAGACCTGGAGTGACGTTTAGGAAACCTCCTTCCCATTGGTTTAAGACCCTTGAATTTTTTTCCAGAAAACCCTCAGGTTTTAAGAGGTTGTGTAGAATAATTGCTTAGTTTTAATAGGCTAACATTTTAGGTCTGAATGTTATATCTTCTTCATGTTAGCCCATAGCTCCAATTTCCTGTAAGTTAACTCCCCGTTACTTCCCCCTTGTGATTGTTCCCTCCCCTTCCGTTGTGTTGGATATAAATATCCATTTAAATTTGAAGGCGGGAGATTCGCTGTCCTGCGTGACACGGGTCTCCGTGCAGCTGTTCGTAATTAAAGCTTTAATACTGTTTAAATTACTGAGTTTTAATTTCCACGACAGTACAAACCTGTCACACTGAAAACCTTTGACCAATCCTTTGACAAGGACGATGCACATTGTGCTAGGGAAAGATAGCAATGGGTCCTCCACAGATGTGTTTGTAGGCAGAACTCTTGTTTTACTGAGGGCCTAAGGTAGAGGTCTGTCTGTTTTCTTAATCGCGCTCCCACAAAGGTTATGTCCCGATCCAGGCCACAGTCCCAAAATATTTAAATTATCCCTGCAGTGAGATTTCCATATTAATAAATATTTAGATGTTCACTGGTTAAAACAACATAGGCTACTTTTTTATTTGAACCAATTCAATTAGGCAAAATTGAATGTGCAGAAATGGCAAATACGCCAATCAACAAAATATCACATTTTACATTTAAATGACAGTGATTGTGCACTAGTCTGAAGCAGGACTGCTTTGAACCAAACAGATTTTAACAGTGAATAACTGGCACTTAATTTCCTGCTGCACTGTCATCATTCACTGTATTGAGCTGTTAACTGATGCTGAGTGAATGGCATATCACACAGGCAAATACACTAGTAGCGTGATTCTCTGTGTCTACAGCGTCCTAATTGGCTTCTCCTACTGCAGCCGAGCAAATTACACTTACATAGCACCAGAGTGATTTTATTAGACCCTTGCTTTGAGCAGCTGTGATTTAGTAAGTATTTTATTATTACTAATGCATGCCTGACAGAAAGTCAATGCTTTTATTACATAAAAAAAAAAATATATATATATATATATATATTTGTTAGTCTTTCAGCTTTCTTATTTGTCCACCTACCTCTGCCTGCAGCACTATACATTTGTCTCATGCTGCAAGAATCTCTGTTATCTTATTCAATCAGATCGTTTTATGCGGTGTGGGATTGGTGCTGGGACCTCTGCTCTTTAAGCGCATGGCCATATTCTAAAGCCTATGATTATACACTAGGTTACTGAAAAATGAAGGAACTTTTGTTGGTCCTACTCTACTTTTGACAGTATTTAAAATAAAATTGAATAATATAATTTTTAATATAACTAACAAAAGGAAACAATTAT
Source organism: Aldrovandia affinis (assembly GCA_029706075.1). Classification (NCBI taxonomy): domain Eukaryota; kingdom Metazoa; phylum Chordata; class Actinopteri; order Notacanthiformes; family Halosauridae; genus Aldrovandia; species Aldrovandia affinis. The sequence goes on along the minus strand of JAINUG010000263.1, from coordinate 414,926 downwards.
TCTCTTTAAACTGTTTCAGTTTCTGTTCAGTTGTTTCTGTTCAGTTGTTCAGTCTGTTGCAGTTGCATATGCTGTTTTTAATTGCTTTAAATCATCCATCTTTTCAGATTTGAAATAATTATCTCTGTCCAGTTTTCGGCCTTGAGTTCCACCCCAGAGGTTCATGTCCGAAGTACTTCCAGGTTAGATTTCCCTCTGTCTGACTCACTCTCACGTGTCTCTCGTGTTTCATGTTTTTCTCCATTGTCTCATCAGTAACTCACATGTTTCCCCAGTGTCTCGCAGTGATGTTTTTGATTCAGTGGGGAGATGATGTTTCCCTGTCCATCCATACACACTCAGATATTCACTACATGATGTTATTTCAGACAAAAAAATATGTTTTAATTGACAGTTTGAGGAATGAGAGTTTACAAAGCCAAAGAAGCAGGGAAATTCAAGTTACATAGTCTGCCACTCTTACTTACAGCCTTACTCTTTCATGACAGTGCTTTCCAACACACTGCTTTTCAAAATGGTACTGTACCATACTTTCCTTTATTTCAGACAAAATATGCTCACCACTGAAGTCAGTGGCATGAGTTTGAGTATTCAAGCATGATGCTATGTAATGTATTTCAGTTGGCTTATTAATGGATTGGCCTTGGCCTCAAAATGGGTTTCAAAAGGGATTTCCCTAAGTGAATTTTGCGAGGGCAGAGCATTACACAGATTGGGTTGCAGCCTTTTGATGATGAACGGACATGTACCTTCTTCCTTGGGGTATGTGATGTGAATGGGTTGCTGATTGGCTGGCACTGAGTAGGAATCATGTTGAATCACCAATGTTCAGAATGCATACTAACAGGTATGCCCATTTCTCCCGGCCCGGCCTCCTGTCATACTCATCCATTCACTTTCAGCTGTCACACCTTTCAGATATTTTCTTACTCCTTCACCCAGGCAAAAAGAAAATGTGAAATAAACAGGTTCTGCCATCTTTTAACTTAAACTTTAACTCAATGAATTGCCTTAAAGTTAATATATCGATAAAAATTGGCCATTCCTATTTTATTGTTCCAAATTTTGGAGTATGATTTAAACATTTCAAAGGATTTGGCCTTGTCCTTTTCACACTTGTATCTACAATTTACAATTAATCTAACTGAAGATTTTGTGAGGAGGTCTCTTTCAAGTTTAATTTAAGCAAACAAGTGGCAAAATTACACTAATGATAATTCATTTTCAATAGTCTCCTTCTCACATTTTCTGAGCAGAATGCATGACAGACCACTGTTTTAATGTGAGAGATAGAAAAAGCATTGCAAATGTTTCCCTTCTGAGTCCCAAGCCACACAGTGTGAGGAGATCACATATCAACCCCCTCTTCCACAGGGCTGGGTTCTTTAGCCAGCCCTTAGCAGACACTGGAAGAATGTAATGTGGTAAACACCAAATTGCCAACCTTCTGTCTTTGCTACATTTCTGATGATGTTGTCCTCATATTACCTCATATTATTTTTAGCAGATGTCATTAATGTTACATTTTACATTTGTTGATTTACATAATGTTGATTTGTACATTTAAATTCTAATTATGGTCAAATATGTAAATGTCCTGTCTCTCCAGTGGATCACTCATCAGCCATGATGTCTGTGTGCGTGCCATCATCTCAAGCCAACTCCTGTGCCCTGGACTCAGCCAATCGGAACACGCCACCCAACTCCCTCAGCCTTCGCTCCTCCCACAACCAGCTCCTCGGCTGTGATGTCACCAAGCAGGTCATCACGGAGGGGCGCGGCTCCTCCACGCCTCCCAAATGCCGCAAGAAATATGCCCTGACTAGCATCCAGAGCGCCATGGGACTGAGCGAGCCATCCCTCCCCTCTTCCGACACCTCCTCTCCCTCTTCCACCAACCCCAAACTGGCCAAGAATGGGGCCAACCAGCTTCGCAAGGCAGCGGAGCAGCAGGACCACAACAAGAACGTGACCAACGCCTCAATCAACGGTGACCCAAACCCCAATGCTGACCCCAACCTCAACGTGGTTGGCGAGGGCCATGACGGCATAGAGAACAAGAATTCCCCTCAAAGAACCAAGAGCTTCCTGGACTACTGCGCAGAGTGGGACCTTCCCAAGGGCCGTCACCCTGCCCCGCCCACGCCTCCCAAGCAGCCCAGCCCTGAGGATGCCTCCCTGCTATCCGCCACCTACTCATCCTCCTCCTCCTCCAGCCCCGAGACAAAGAAGGACCGCCCAAGAACCGGGGCCAAGACGGACTGCGCCCTCAATCGTATCCAGAACCTGGTGCCCAGCGATGAGGACTCCAGCTGGACTACGCTTTCCCAGGACAGCACCTCCCTCAGCTCTCCAGAGGAAGCAGGTAACCTCCAAATATATATGGCTTTCATACATACACTCACCAGCTGGCATGTGCTATGTGTACTTGTGTTTAGTGGTGGTATAACACAGCTATAATAATTGAGGGGAGTGTGAACCCCTCTTTGGGGGTTTCAGAACCCCTCTTTGCAGTAGAGCAATCACATGCCGGTAGTGACTGATGCAAAACCACCTGCATCAGTGGTCTACATCTACATCTGACCACCTAATCATCCCATTACTGATTAGCTACACAATCCCTTGCATTCCTTAATGATTCCCCTGGTCATCACTGCAAGTGAGCTCTCAGTCAACCTATCTGGTTAAATGAAGGTAAAAAATATACTTGTTTTAACCAAGCAAAAACATTGTTCTCCATATCGGACCACCATGGTTCAACTTGGTTTAAATCAGCGAGACAGAGACAGTGATGACACACAATGGCTCCAACCATTTTGGGGATCATGAAGCCTCACTCTCCCATCACTTGTGACAACCGTTTCCATACTGATGTCTCCTGTTCTAATAGTGGAATATATTGGGAGGCATTTTCCAGGCCTGAGTTGCATGTCTTTCAGGCTGTTGCAGTGCTGGACATAGTCTGAGAATAAGAATATTGGTGTTGTGCCTCTTGGTGTTGTGCAAGAAAATTCTAATGTTGTGAAAAGGTCTTTGTCCCACAGTGTTGTTTCAGGCAGAAAGGTCTGAGGTGTGCCTGTCAACAACTGAAAAATCTGTGGACAGACAATTGATCAACTTTGTTCAAGCTCACTTGGAAACACATCTAACCTCTTGTTAGGTACATTAATAGCAGGGTGGTATGGGGAGAGAGGTGGATTTTACCTGCAGGGTGGTACAGTCAACCATTTTGCCTTCCAGGGATCCAAAAAGGTTCAGTTTTAAAGGAATTTTACCTATATTCAATGGGGGGTGCAGGGGTAGGTGTTGAATAATCACCCTGATTTAAAGCCACAGTCCGCTGGATCAATGCCCTTTCGTACTGCAATGCACCGTGAGGGGGTGACCAACACATAAACATTTACAATAAAAGGCCAGGGGCCAGGAACCATCAGTTCTGCCCTGAAAAACTCTAGATTTCTCTACAGCACACAGGCACACATACACACACACACACACACACACACACACACACACACACAAACAAACAGATACAACATACACATTTGCACGTGCAAACAAACAAACAAACACAGACAAACACATACACACGTTTGTGTGCAATCGAGAGGGGCAGTGAGTGTGTCTTTATAAGCTCTGTGGGGAAGGTGAGATGTGTCTTTATAAGCTCTGTGGGGAAATTGAGATGTGTCTTTATAAACTTTGTGGGGAAGGTGGGGAACTCTAGGGCTAATTAAGGGTTTCACCGCTCTTTGTCGATATTAATCCTGCACCACCTCCAGTACCTTCTCTCAATCCCTGCATTTAGAGCAGAGATGGAATGTAGGGCCTATCTGCGGTTTGGTGATAAATGGGTTGTGCAGTGCAGTGGTGTCTTCTGGCCTGGTATACCCAGAGGTATTGAATGTTATCAGAATGAACATTCTGATAAAATACAGCATACTAATTTTAGATATGGTGTAATATTTCCCCCGCAGGAGCTGGGCCGTAATGAATACGATGACATTGTCTGTCACTCAGATTTCACAAGATAAGCACAGGAATGAACACAAGCCGTGTAACAGTAGAATCGTCTGTAGGTAGGAGTAGAGTTTTGGTCAGGGGACTGGACTTGTAACTAGAGCAGGGGTGGTCAACCGGGTCTGCTGTTTTCACCTTAAAATAAACAACAAAGCAACTAGGTGAGGTCAGTTAACTGTGCAATCCAACTGCTTTAATTGAACAAAAGTAACAATGCAAATGGGCAGAACCTGTGGGTCTCCAGAACAAGGGTTGGCCACCCCTGAACTAGAGGCTTGTGGTTTTCAGTCCTTTGCTTTTCTCCACTTGAGCAAAAGTCTTGAATTTGAGCCCATACATTTGTCCTCATAAATACCCAGAATATGCTTTGAACAGGGACGTTTGTTCAGAATATTCATGCGATATAACGTCCTATGTAGTACTGTATTGGTTGCCATTGCGTGGTGATGAAAGTGTAACTGCCACTCCGGTTTGAGACTGTGGAGGAAGAGTGATTCTACTGCACCTTGTGTGCTGTGTCCATGTTAAATTATTCTCCTCACTGAGGGGCACTGTTCCAGCTCAGGCGTGTTCATGTTATATCACTCTCCTCACTACTCCAGCTCAGGTGGCTTCACAGTCTATTGTGAAATCACAGACTCTTGTTAGTTCAGAACGGGAGCCAAAATGGCTGCCTGCATTAAGTGTGTTTCCTGAGAAGAGTAGTGTGTCAAGTGCTGTTTGCTCTCAGTAGTCATCTGCCACCAGTTTTAGTCATATCCCCACTTTTGCTCTTGCATGTGTATGTGTGCGTATGTGTGTGTGTGTGTGTGTGTGTGTGTGTGTGTGTGTGTGTGTGTGGGCATGCGTGCATGTGTGCGTTTCTCTGTAAGTGTGTATTTCTGTGCGTGTGTGCGCGTGTCCTAGTTTTTCTGTATAAAGTGAAGAGTTGGCTCTTTTTCACCATCTTTCTTCCTCTCTTTTGCTCAATCTCTCGTGCGCGCTGTCCCCATCCCCTCTCTCTCTCTTGCACTCTCTCTCTTTCACTCTCCCTTTCTGACGGAGGTCACATGACTGTGCTGGGTGATACCGCAGGAAATATGATCTTCAGGTTGCTACGACAACAGAGCGTGCTTTAGGGGAAGGACTGTTCCAAATGAGTGATTCCTGGTTCTGCTCGGCGTGTCCCGGCAAGGAAGCGAATTCTGCGTGACCCAGACAGGAAGTTTCCCGCATCAGCGCATATTCCCCCGCTCCCCCGCGCTGGTTTAGAGAAGCCGAAACAGGGACGATCCCGTCGTGCAGTTCTCCTCATCCTCCCCTGCATGCCTGTATTACCGCTGATGCCGTTATCACATTTCCGCTTCAGTCATGATGCTGGGAAAAGACTACATGCTGGCGATTGTTATTGTCAATTATGAGGGTAGGTACTGCGTGGTTGTCGTTTTTGAGGTGTGCATGCACAGTACGGCTGGTTAGATGGGTCTGTGCAGGACAGCTGGGGGCTGGAAAGAGGCGATGCAGCAGAGGGGGGAGGGGGTGGAGGAAAGTTTGGTGAGTGGAGGAGAGAGGGACCCTGGGGCTGTGCGGGGGCTGGAGCCTCTCAGTCTGCTCTCCGGCATGGAGGCAGGTTTATGGCCCCCCCTCCCCTGTGGAGGAGAGGATAGTGGAGCTGGAGCTCTGAGCGATCAGGACACGGGTGCAGCATACAAACTGCCGCTCGCCCCTGATCTGACTACAAATACAGAGATTTACTGCGCGGAGAGCTCAGAGGGAAGCAGGGGCCGCACTAAATCATCCAGCACCCTCACTCCGGGATGCAGGCAGAGCAGAGTCCTGTGTGTGTGTGTGTGTGCGCATTTGTGTGTGTGTGTGCCTGCATTCGTGCGTGTGTGCGTGCGTGTATGTGCATATGTGTATCACAGAATGTATCACATATTGTGCGTGTGTTTGAGTGCATGTGTTTGTGCGTGCGTGCATGTGAGTGGACATGATGTGTGCATATCACAGTATATATTATATTTTATGCATATTTTATGTGTCTGCATTTAACCTATGCTCACCTATGTTTGTGTTTGTCAGTGTATGAGAGTAGTTTGTGTGTGTCTTTGTGTGGTTGTTAGCTATTCCCCACCTGCACCACTGGTGTATCAAGGAAAGTTCCCCCCGGGGTAACTTGTGACTGTGGTGTGTTGTTGTCCACATGTATCCTCTAAGCTGCTGCTTGAGCCAGACAGTGTGACAATATGGCATCTTTAAAAGAAGAACCCTGACCTATTTCCATTCTCTGTCTCTGTCTCTGTCTCTGTCTCTGTCTCTGTCTCTGCTTGAGCCAGACAGTGTGACAATATGGCATCTTTAAAAGAAGAACCCTGACCTATTTCCATTCTCTGTCTCTGTCTCTGTCTCTGTCTCTGTCTCTGTCTGTCTCTGTCTCTGTCTCTGTCTCTGTCTCTGTCTCTGTCTCTGTCTCTGTCTCTCTCTCTCTCTCTCTCTCTCTCTCTCTCTCTCTCTCTCTGCTCTCTGCTCTCTGCTCTCTGCTCTCTGCTCTCTGCTTTCCCATCATGCACTTCTGCCCCAGAGCGAGTGTGTTGAGAGGTGTGGTAGGGTAAAGGCCTTTCCCCCACATGTTCTCTGTCCTGCCCCTGCACAAGACTGCTGGTGTCAAAGCAGTCAGGGTCCCCACTCATCAAATACGGGGTCATGTGGATTAAACGCTCAGGAAGTGTTACTGTGGACTTAAACAGTCTCCTTCCTTGCAGAATCCACTACGTTGTGCCAGTACTCCCATTTAAGTATCCCATTGAAGGTTGAATCAGGTCTCATTTTTAAGAACAGCCGGGTCCACCAGGTCCCATAAAGCGGACTGACTCATTATAAATGAGTGCGCTACATTTTTAAATGCGATGGGAGATGCATTTAAGTGTGTCACATCCCAAATTGACAGAAGATGTTGCAGGAATGGAATACACTTGCAATCACAACTGAGCTTTCAAATTTGGGAGGAAACCAGAAACAAAAGGTTTAATATTTAAAAAATTATTCTTAAAAATAATAATTATAAGTTAAACCTCCAATCAGGGCTGTGCACACGCTTTTAGGAGGAGAGGTGCTCATAGCTGTAGTTCAAAACTAAACGCTATGGTGGCTGGCGATACGGGGTGAATCTTGCCCAATTGGGATTTACATATAGCAATAACCTTAGCTAGCTAGCATCATATCCGAACTGACAACAAGCTAGCGTAGCATTTGCCAGCATCTTCAATCATGTGTACCAGGTAGATTAGCATAATGATGTTTGGTTGTATATTTGTATATTTCTATGTTTAGCTAATGACATTTTACTTTTGTCATGGTGCAATATTTCTGTCTGTCATTTTGTGTTAGCTCAACGTGACTCGTGATTTACTAAAAACGACTAACTTGCAACCATAACATGGGTTTCTTTTTTCACCTTGAAAGTGGTATCAGTTTTGTGTGTCTGTGTATGCGGCGAGTCAGTTGCTGCTTATATTGATGCATTAACAAGGATAATCAAGCTTATTTAGTTTTATATTGTGTTAGGGGCCGGCTGAAGAATCAAACTTTAATTTCCACCTAAGCAAAAAGGGCAGGTCCTGGAGTCAACCCCCCCCACACACACACACACCTGAGCCTGCCTCCAATATTATTTTACAGAAGTGTCATAGATGCTCTTTAGCTGTTACAACATTTAAAGTTTTTGCATGGATTCCCGAGTGTAAAGGTGTGGTACCAGTTGTAAAAGGTGGATGTCTGTGTGCCATTTGACCACACATGCGCTCTAGGTGTGACCATCTGGCAGGCATTTATGACAGATGCTAGAGGTCCATGTTCCATGTTTTGCCAAAGGCATTCTTCCCTCTGACTCCTTCAGAGTGCCACATTTTCTCAGAGGTTGTTAATCACTAGCGAGACTCTGCACTCTACTTTCCTGTTCCAGCTGAAGAGTTCCAGTTCCTCCCTTAATGGGTGCTCTCCATTATTAATCTTGAGAAGCAAGGCTTGAAATATCAGTTCAGAATGATTGGCTGTTTCCAACAATGATATACATATCCACCATGATATGAGTGAGAGCCGAAATGGGTAATGATCTTTCAGATGTACAATGTTTTTTGAGCAACTATAACTCTACAGTGCAGTGGCAGAGATGAGTCCCACTACTGCTCTACTGTGCACCCCCCCTGAGTGGACCCAGGTGACTGAGGCAAACATTTACTCTTGATAGGATTGTATATGAGTATATGTGGATATGTGTAGGGATGTGTATGTATTGTATATGAATCCTGTTTTGGCTGATTTGTGTACTGGTTATAATGGTCTCAATGGTCTGATACTTGTTTGGGTGGTATTTTTTAAATTGCATTGAATTCCTGCTTATTCACTCTACTCAAAGTTTTCTTTGTCTTCAAAAGTTATTGTAGTTTGTTCTCATGCATTTTAGGTTGTCCTTGAATACAGCTGCTAGCTAACTAAAATAATAATGATAAAATTGATAATAAAGATAATATTACCAACAAAATAATTTCCCCCCAAATTTTGATTCTTTCTTTTTTTGCTCAGCTTGAACTTTTCATGTCGTAATCAACAAATCATAATTTCTACATTTACATGGGAATTGAGTGTGGTGGTCCCTCTGTCCCTACTTGCTTCTTTTTTTTTACTCCAGTGGGGAAACGCAATGGTTTGTTAATCAGGTATCTCTCCTGTCTGTGTGTGTGTGCGTGCATGTATGTGTGTGTGTGTGTGTGTGTGTGTGAGCAGACATCTGGAGTGAGCAGTCCTTCCAGACAGACCCAGACCTGCCTCCAGGATGGAAGATGATCACAGACATGGCGGGCATCTACTACTGGCACATCCCCACGGGCACCACACAATGGGAGCGACCAGCGACCCGGGCAGATGCCCACGACCCCACGCCCCCCACCCTGCAGCACACCCGCAAGGCCTCCCTGGGCTCCCTCACCCCCTCGCCCACCCCTGAACACGAGGTGAGGGAGCCCACGTCGACTATGAGGGCAGACTGGCAGGAAGAGAGAGCGAGTCCTGTCTGGTGCCTAAGACCAAAGACAGCTGTTGAGATCTGTTGACAACTCTTTGAAACCTTTGAAAACTGCTGGATCTTGTGAAAAAGCAAAGAGTGGTCCTGAAAAACTCAATAGTGGTTATTAAGTGGTTATTAGGGGCTGAGATTCTTATCGTAGAGTATTCTACCACCCCAATATTTACCACCCCCATTTGATCATTTGCATATTGCAAATAGTCATAAAAGGACACCGCAATGCAGAAAATGCCACCTGCCGCTCTTTGTTGTATTAGGCAGGTAGATATTACCACAATTTCTGAAATATAATAAAATATTTGAAATAAATGTTTAATGTTAAAAATGTTAAAAAGACGCCACAGGGTGTCACACAATTTAGAAATCCATTGAGGACCACGTGAAAGTATTGAATAATTTGGAAATACAAACTCAATTTGCAATTAGGAATTATGCATATCATGCTTTGTTATTGATCACATATTTAAAAGACCATTGGAGTGCCATTCCATTTTGACTGTTGACTCTTAAAATGGCAAGTATTGTGGTTGTAGCCATAGGAGTGCATGAGCAAGATCTGCTCGATCACCACATCACATACGAGCGATAAAGGTGGAATGGTGAATGGTACTGTCGGCTTTCAGTCCTTTGCTGTGCCTGAGCTGGTATCTATCTCTTCATTACGCTGTGGGAGATTACTGACCTTGTCCTGACTGCAGAGCTCCCTGGTTCAGACCACTGCTGAATACGCTGCTTCATCCCAGGGCAGATCAGCAGACCTTTGGAGCAGTAGGAAGGTGGAAGAGAACGTTCATGAAAGGATTGATCTGGCCGCTGTGCTTCTTCACAGTGTGGTATGGCAGTCCTCTCTGATTGGAATCATGCCTTCTCTGACCCCTGTTGTTGCTGGAGCAGCTCTCAGGGAAGACAGCGACAGAAGTCTGTCTTGGCCCGAAGGGCTGTAAATAATTTAGTAGGTCATGGGATACTCACTTTGGGGGTGGTGATATTTGATAAGTACCAATCGCTGGTTTTCGGCGTGTATGTTGAGCTTTGTTTCCTGTTTTACATAAGAGCTCTGTTGCTTAGGAAAGGGGGATTGCAGTGTCCCCCCTGTGGATGCTGTGTTTCTTTCCTTTCAGTGTTTTTTTATTTCCCCCCCACCATCTTTGGTCCCTGCTAGGCTGCCGCCCACACTGATGTGTTTTTCGGGGCATCCCAGAACCTGGGCAGCACGACCTCGGACAGCTTGGATCACCTGTCCATCTCCTCCTCCCAAACCTCCGTACCCTCCTGCGGATTTGTCAACAGCTGCTACTTTGTAAGTCCAGACCTGCGCTGATAGAGCCACTGCTGATGATGAACCAGCTTATAACCCAGTGGCTTATGAGCCCTGATCAGCTCTTACCTCCAAGCTGCTCTGTTCACAGCAGGCACACAATCAATGGAGGCAGAGTTATGCACCCAGAATGAAAACACCATAAAATGTCATTTAGGACACTAAATTGAGGCATTTCATTTCCTAATGTAAATAAAAATGGAATGATTTGAAGTAAAACAGGCCTCTATTCCAGTGGTTCTCAACCCTGGTCCTGGAGTACCCCCTTTGTATGCTGGTTTTCGTTCCAAACATAATTTGAATTCCTACAGTATAATTAGCTATCCATTGTTTTTAATTAAATGCTATTAATGTTGAATGAGGGATGATTTAATGTTAGCCTCTTAATGCCACATTGTCAGAAAAAGATATTCATGTTATAAAGAATGAATATTCTGTATTCATTGAAGGACTTTTAATCAATCAGATCAGTTCTCAGACAAGTAATGCTTTCTGTCTTAATTTTCTGTATTGTGCTGTGGCAAACGATTCCTTTTGAAAGGTGTTACCTTTTCAATTAATTTATTGTTAGACCTACAACTAAAATCCGTATAGTCCTAAATGACCCATTTTGTGGAAATGACAACACAAATGGTAATGAGCCACACCTGCATCGTGTTTAAATCGGTTCAGCCAGCCCCTTACTTTCCCTTGGATTTGTTTTTCACAGCATATCCCCTAGGCGCCCTTCAGAAGGGAAGTGTGTGTTGGGTTGGCACAGTGCCGTCTCAGGCAGGGATGGCACAGTTTCTGGCAATAGATAGAGGTCTGCTCTCTGAGTCAGTGAATGCTGTTTGTACTTTTTGCGTAAGTCAAGTTTTTCACACATATTAGCACATGACCTTAGCACAAGCTCTATTTCACATCACCAAGGCTGTAGGGATTAACCTCTCTGATGTCAGAGACTGGTACAGTGACATTGAGAAAATTGAGCTTCATGGCATTTTGTTTGAGAATGTTTTCAAGTTTTTCCTGATTATGATCATTTTGGCAATTTGCCTGTGTAATTATACTGGCACTGAATGAATTGTGCAACTGCAAGCTGCAAGTGCTGTGTTCACACCTTAATACCTTGTGCTTTCTGCACCTTCAAATTGTGGAATGCCAGGATTAGGGTAGGGGTTTGTGTTAAAGTTAGGGTTTGGTTTATTTATCTGCGGGCTTGGGGTTTGTGGTAGAGGCTGGGATTGGGATTAATGATTCTGTACATTCTGTACATGAAGGTGATGAATGTAAGCACTGACATCCATATAGACTAGTGATTGGTGCCTTTGAGTTTGCAAATGCACACACCAATATACTGATGACCCTAAACAGAAGTGAATGGTGGTGAAATAGCCATGGGTAAGTTAGGCTCAATGGTACCCTGTACCAAGAGTGCTTCTGTCCCGTAGTGATGGTGCGCCCTGCATGAGTCATGTCTCATACTGTACTGTGCTGTATTTGGTCATATTGTGCTGTGGTAGCTTCCTGGTAGGCGTGTCTCGTGTAATGAGCTCTCCACCTCTCTATAGCCCCACCCATCTTCACTACAGGTCAGGGCTGAGCAGGGGAGTCACGAGTTCCAGCAGGAGGAAGATGAGAAGGTAGGACCCCCCCCCACAGGCTCTGCCTCACTGCTTCCTGTCCTCCCCAGGCCCTCTGCAGAACAGTTTTCTTGCTTTAGTACAGGTTGCTAAAAAAAGAACTGGGTGTGGTGAGGCCTTGGTTACCGCCTAGTTACGATATGGATCGTATTAATTCCGCTTTTCTCTGACACCTCTCTCTCCTTCGCCCCCACCCCCTTGCCATATCTCCCTACCATGTGACATAGTTTAATGTTAAGCGAAATGTTGTCTTATGTGTCTATTTACCTAATTTTTTAATCTTGAACACTCAAATAATTCCCCCCAAGGGTTCCACAGAGGAGAACGGATTGGTGTCCCCACTTACCCCATTCATTAGGACACAGAATGGAGTGTGAGCTAACAACCCTGTCTCTGTCTCTCTCCCCTGTCCTGTATGTGTGTCCTCCTTCATCCGTGTGAATAACTGTGTGTAGAAACAGCCATGGAGTGATTTTGCAGTGCTGAGTGGGGGAAAAATTGATAGTGAGATTTGGAAGGCAAGTATATGTACAGATATACTGTATATACAGTGTCTTTATGTACTCACCGTGCACAGCTGACTGCCTAAAATGCGAGCATGTGCTGTTGCTTCCTCTTTAGGCTCCAAACTCACCTCCGCTCGCCTCCCACTTTTATTCACATTCCTTTCTTCTTTCTCATTTGTTCCAAAATGGCTGAAAGGGAGCACTTAACAGGCTTTTTATTGTTTTTGTCTGCTCAACAATGTTCTTGTTTACATTGTAAATACTCATGATGTATTTGGTTTTATTTGCCTCTGTTTATTACCTGTGTCTTCAGTTTGTTCCTCTGAAAGATTTGGTTTCCTTTTGCTGGCATGCTTTTATACTTCCCCATAATGTGCTTCACAGAATCAGGCCTTTGGCTCCTTTGTCATGCATGTAGGTCCGCTGGAGCTGGAGACAGAGTCTGAATGGATTTGGGGAGGTTGAAGGTGCCCTAAGTGTGTTTGTGTGTGAAGGGGGTGATGTAGTTCAACACTGATCAAGCCCCTCCTCCTTATGCAGGATCTGCAGGCAGCCTCGGTCAACCCTGACCCTAGCCTCAAAGAGTTTGAGGGAGCCACCCTACGATATGCCTCCCTTAAGCTGCGGTAAGCCTAAGCCACTGGAGTCAAAGCTCTGCCTGTAATAAGGACCGATTAACTTTGCTCAATAATTTTCTTCCCTCATTTTAATCAATTACAATTTTCTTGAATAACCAATGCATTGTAATTCAAACAGTATGCACATTTACAAAATTATTTCTGTAATTTCTCCTTAGTGAATTGACTGTGCTGGTCATTTCCCTTGCAGTCTGTACATACTCACAGTCATGGAGTGATTGTCACTAAAAGTAATCTCAATATGCTGCAAGGCTTCTTTACCTGTGCATACAGTATACCTGAGTGGCCTCTAACAGAAATGGAACTGGTGATATCAAATAGACATTTGGACATTCGATACAATATTAATGTAAAATGGTTATTCCTTTGTTTCACGTGTACTACCCCCTGTAAAAACATTATGAAAGTAGATGTTGCTTGAGAATTAGAGTCCATGGTGAAATATTTGACTCGTCATGCCCAGAATGGGGGACTGAGGGAAGATTTTAGCTTTGAATGGAGAAATGGGCCTTCACCACCTGACCAGAACCTATTATTAAACCGTGGTAAACTCAAAACAGCACAAACATTCCAAATATGAACTGTGTTTGAAATTCCTTCCAAAGCTTAGAGTTCTCTTTTCTGTCTCGCAGGAAAATGGAGGTTGCCAACCTTCAAAGCGAATGGGAGAAATGTCATGTATTTCTTTTTCTTTAATTAAGTGAATTTGTTACCATATCTTCAGTATAAAAGCTGAGTTGACTGACTGTAAAGAAGGATGTCACGGTCAGATGTGTGATTCTTAATCTGCTGAGGAAATATATATATACTTGGCAGTGGGTCTGTGTGGGGTGGAGTCAGACCTGTAGGTCAGGTGAGGGCAGGTGGAGGTGTGTGGGGAGAAGTCTGGGCTTTATTCTGATCCCTTTTTCACTCCAGAAACCCAACCCAGTCAGAGGAGGAGGACACAAGCAACATCAACGGTGACCCAGAGGCCAAGGTGAGACCAAAGATCTTGCTTTCACCCCCCCCCCCAAGCAGCTGCAACAAGCATTCATAAGTATGCCAGACTCCCTGAAAAAAAACAGCTTTGCCCAGCAGAAATCCCTTCACTTCCCTCACACAGCAAGTTCATTGAGTTGGCACAGAGGTCATTGTCTCTTCCAGATCAGATAATATTTTATTGTTTTTCCTTCCTCCTCCTTTCACTATCTGTTTGCTGTTATTGTCTTCCTTTCATCCTCTGTGTAGTGTACAGAGCCTTGTTCATGTTATTTCTAGAAAGTTTATTTGGCAGAATTGCTTGGAAAAGCTTAGCGCAACTGTCACCCTGTGTTCAGACTGAGAACTGCACTCAGACTTAGCTTTTAATGAGCTAGCTGATGCAACATCATATACATAACTCCTGGATATTGTTCCCCTATTAAAACCTTAATATCATTGTATGTTACTCTTAAAATTCATATTTCACATAAATGGTGAAGTGAGGGGGAGAAGAGCAAATGAGCAGAAAGGGCTGCATCCATGCTTATGGTGAGAGAACCATTTCCAGCTGCCTCCCTAACTTCACAGTCATTGCCCTTTGGAATTACTTGAAGATTCCAGGAAATCACAAATAGGAAGGTTGCAGCGTAGTTGTATTCCTTTTGCATTTTGGCTTGTGTAGTAGGAAGTGTTCCATTATGACTGGCAGGGACTGGTCACTGCCATATAACTTCATGTTCTTATACACTCTATGGTCACTGCATGTAGTACATTCTAGATTAGAACTTCAGAACACTGAGCCAGAGCATTCTGTGTCCCAGTGCTGCCACCATCTGGTGTTACACTGCAGCTACCTCTTAAAAGCACTTTTACCACTTAGTCATTTAAGGAGAGTGCGATAGGACAGGCATACAGGAACCATTGTTTATGAAATTGGAAAAATGTGAATGACACCATAAATCACCATAAAGGAGTCTGTTGAATATTTATTCAAAGCAAAACTAAAACATTTCAAATGTTTGCATTTCCAGCAATAAAGACTTATGGGCAATTCCATAGTAATGTCAAACTGCACATGTAAATAAAAAGTTACTTATTACCCAATTAAACTTATTTCACATTTACTTCAACATTTAAGTGTATTTTTATTTAGTTAAAGTGTTTTTGTTGTGTGTTTTGACAAACTCAATACTTTGACCAATTTATTCCATAAAATATGTGTTATTTCCATAGAATCTATCATTAAGAAACAACACAAAATGTGTTTTTCAGGTTGCCAATTTTAATTATTTAACTTTTTTATATATATTTCAGAGGTTAATAATGCCATGTGGAAAGAATCTTAAAGAATCTAGCTATAGTATATTATTGATCAGTCATATAAATATAGGGTCCTGACTGATGAAGACAATGTCACGTCCATAACGTTTTAAATGCAAAGTTTCTGTAAAATATGTATTTTACATGAGATCTGAATAAAACTTTCTCTGCTAAGCCAAGTTTTTATCAAGGTCAAATATAGTCTAAAATTAGTCTCCCTCTTTCCTTATTCACTGTTACGGACGTTACAGTTTTGGCCACTTCAAAACAGGACCACAACACTTCTTACCTAATATAATGCCATCATAATAAATGAACCCATAAGCTATACTGTGTACCCAATGAAAATGTGTTCATTCTAACTATTGTAAGTTCAAATCCATACGAAATACAGGTGCTTGCATGGTGCTGTGGACAATGATGAACTAGCTAGGAATCTAATACTCCGCAGAAAACGCTCTTGCTCACCCCCACAAAAATGTCGATTTTTAGCACTGCAAAAAAAAAAAAAGGAATTACGTAGCCTACATATTTATAAATGAAGCTATCCCATAATATGAGAAAAAATATATGAGTCTGAAACACTCATAGCTCACTGACTGCCACTAGCTTTGCTTATGAGTTAGGGCTATGTGTAATTTAGGTTAATCAAGCATTTTGACTAGTTCACAAACGTCTGTGCTTAAGTATAATAAGTTTAATAAGATCTCAAAAAATAAGGCAGAAAGTCAGTGCAAGGTTGCTTTCTTACTGCAGGGATTCCCCAAACTTTTAAATTGCTTAACCCTTTCCAACTACACTGCTCAAAGAAATTAAGGGAACACTTAAATCACACATCGCGGATCTCGATGAACGAAATATTCAAGTTGAAAATCTTTATTGATTACATTGTGTACTTTGTCGAGAACAAAATGACATAAGAACGGTCAATGGAAACCAAAATCATTAACCCATTGAGGGCTGGAGTCAAAATCACACTGAAAATCTAAGTGAAGAATTGAGATCACAGGCTGATCCAACTTGTGTGAATTTCATCACGACAACTCATAAAGTGGCTCAGTAGTGTGTATGGCCCCCACGTGCCTGTATGCACTCCCGACAATGTCTGGGCATGCTCCTGATGAGACGGCGGATGGTGTCCTGGGGGATCTCCTCCCAGATCTGGATCAGGGCATCAGTGAGCTCCTGGACAGTCTGTGGCGCTACTTGGCAGCGGCGGATGCACCGATACATAACGTCCCAGACGTGCTCAATTGGATTCAGGTCTGAGGAATGTGAGGGCCAGTCAATGGCATCAATGCCTTCATCATCCAGGAACTGCCTACACACTCTAGCCACATGAGGCCGGGCATTGTCCTGCACCAGGAGGAACCCAGGGCCCACTGCACCAGTGTAAGGTCTGACAATGGGTCTGAGGATTTCATCCCGGTACCTAACAGCAGTCAGGGTACCGTTGGCTAGCACGTGGAGGTTTGTGCCGCCCTCCAAGGATATGTCTCCCCAGACCATCACTGACCCTCCGCCAAACCGGTCATGCTGGATTATGTTGCAGGCAGCATAACGTTCGCCACGGCGTCTCCAGACTTTTTCACGTCTGTCACATGTGCTCAGTGTGAACCTGCTCTCATCTGTGAAAAGAACGTGGCGCCAATGGCGAACCTGCCAATTCTGGTGTTCTCTGGCAAATCCCAATCGAGCTGCATGGTGCTGGGCTGTGAGCACAGGTTCCACTACAGGACGATGGGCCCTCATGCCACCCTCATGGAGTCTGTTTCTGACAGTTTTGTCAGAAACATGCACATGAGTAGTCTGCTGGAGGTCATTTTGTAGGGCTCTGGCAGTGCTCCTCCTGTTCCTCCTCGCACAAAGGAGCAGATACCGGTTGTTGCCCTTCTATGGCCCTGTCCAGCTCTCCTCGTGTAATGGCCCATCTCCCGGTATCTCCTCCACGCTCTTGAGACTGTGCTGGGAGACACAGCAAACCTTCTTGTGACGGCACGTATGGATGTGCCATCCTGGAGGAGCTGGACTACCTGTGCAACCTGAATGGGCTGCAGGTACCATGCTACCAGTAGTGACAAGGGCACTAGCAAAATGCAAAATTTGAGAAAAATCAGTCAGGAAGGATAAGGAGGTCTGTGACCACCACCTGCAAACCATTTACTTTTTGGGGGTTGTCTTGCTGTTGCCTCTCCTGTCCACCTGTTGTCACTTTCATTTGCACCAAAGCAGGTGAAATTGATTCACAATAATTTACGCTTCCTAACTGGACAGGTTGATATCCCAGAAGTTTTAATTGACTTGGTGTTATATTGTGATGATTAAGTGTTCCCTTAATTTCTTTGAGCAGTGTATGTTAGGTATACCCTTTCCAAAAAATCTGTTTACTTCTTGCTCACACATTTTTTTCGATAAAAATCACCTATATATAGGATGGTATTAGCCTAATAATTAGTATAATAATACAGTATTGCCCTGCGATGGATTGGCGACCTGTCCAGGGTGTATTCCTGCCTCTCGCCCGGAACGCATGCTGGGATAGGCTCCAGCCCCCCCCCCCCGCGACCCTGACCAGGAATAAGCGGCTTAGATAATGGATGGATGGATGGATAATACAGTATATAATGAATGAAGCTGTGTGATGCAGTATAATGCATTTAATGTCCATAGTATCATCGTGCACCTTTAAAATGTTGCCATATATTTGGTAGTTTTAGCTATAGCTTTTCTAGTGCACCCAAGTTGCATTGTTAGAAATAATTGCACCCAAGTCACATTGTACCAAGTTACTTTACTTCGCATCAGTACATATTCCATACCTTTAATGGAGAATTCCGTGCTCATGGATGAATCTGCCAAGCAGCCTGGAAATCTCTCCCACTGTTGTTCAGCTAGGTAACTTTGGCAGTTAGGAGAATAAAATGTCTTCATGTATGGCATCCTTGTATACCTTCGTATCCTGATTCCTGATTTTTCATAGTAGCATCATGATTGTTGCTAGGTTCGTGCCTCACATTTGGAATGGGTGGGGCTTTTTATTAACTTCCCCTGACTTTATTCATGCGTCCATTTTGCAACATTTGCATCCTTCTGTTTAATCCAGCTATGCGAGTCATCATCTTATCTGAATTTCAAGTTAACTGACATGCAGTGTCTTCCTTTGACATGCCTTTTTCCTTGACATTATTTGAATTGTGGATCGCTTCGGTTAAAACATGTTTGTCAAATGTAGCCTTTTTGCTAATTGCGTCCAGCATAGGTTATCTAGCAATTTAGCAATTACCTGGTTATTATTTTAGTGAATTGGGGCAATCGACTTCGCAATTCAGTCTTGGTGAATTCCCTCTTTAGAAAAACTTGAATCTGGTCACCGACACAGTGCTAGCACCCTACCGTCTCCTATACAGTCACAAAATCATAGTGTAAGAAATGATTTGATTTAAAATGCAACTGCAAATATTCCACCACACTGACAAAATCTAAATAGAATTGAAATGGAATAAAAATAAATGTACATGTTGAGACCAGTGATTGGTTTAAAGGTAAGATTTCAGCCTCCTCTTGTCTACTGCACTCACAATTATGATATGCATACCGCTATTTACACACTGCGGTATCTGTTTGCACAAGCAGTTTTGAGTAGCTTATTCAGCGGATTCCAAGGCATACTATTTTAAAAACATTTAACAGTTTTAGTCCTCAGGGATATAGCAATGGTTTTCTGTCACTTTCCAACATTACACTTATAATATATGAGCATGCGCTACTCTCAGTTTTAAAAAATGGCTTACGATGAGTTTTGGGCAATAATTATTTCATTAATAAATGGAAATTTCAAACACTCATGTCCATAACGGACCTTGTCACATCCATAGCGGTACTATTTTCATTACTACTTGTGAAATTGCAGTGTTTTCTTAAGCGTGGTTCTTGTATGCTCCAAACCCTTTCCTATAAAATGACATTTAACATTTCAGTTGTAGACACCACAATTCAGACTTTTCATGGTATATTCAGTCACTCAAAAATGCTTGTCCATTTCTGTCACATCCAGAATGCAAGGATGTTTAACTACAAGACTCAACAGTGTTATCTTGAAGGACAATGATCCTCCCAGTGTGTACAATAAAAATATTCTGTAACATTGTCTTAAACTAACTGCTTTTTCAGAGTGAAGTTTCGTTTCTAATTTTGAGTGCTGATGGTACATCCATAATGCTGGAATTGCTCTTATTGTATATGTTCTGAAAAGAAGATTATAATGTATTGTTGGAAGTCTGTCTGTGAATTTAAATCTGTGCTGTATGCTTTTGATGAGCTCCTTTCATCTTTTGAAAATAACAGCCGACCAAAGCAGCGACATAAAGACGATTTTTGTGTGTTAAATATTTAAATATCAACTCCCACTCCTGTGACTCACTCCTGCAGGCCATCTGCACTTCATGCAAAGAGACACTTGCTGAAATATTGAACAGATTCTGGGAGAAGTGGTGCTCAAATGGCTCACCCTACTCCCTCCCACTCTCTTGCAGTGCTCCCTCTGGTGGGAAGGAGATGTAACAGCAGCAGGTCCAGCAGAGGCCCAGTCCAGTTGGCACTAATAAACAGTTCACTTGTGACAGTGTATGTGGAATGTAAAAATGCCCCCACCTCTAGATATGATTCATAGAGGATTTGATTGTTTTACTTGTGGAGTATAATGTGGATAAGTTTCTTTTAGTACTTTTGTCCTTTCCTGTATGGGGCGATTTTAAGTTTCAGATTTATCATCATTATTATTATTATTATTATTATTGAATAAATCAGTAAGGGTATATAATAATTAATAAACAGAATGTTGTGCATGTTTGCAGATTTTTATCAGTAAGATAGAAACAGGCAGAAGCAGGGTTACTGTGAGGTATGTTAGTCTGACCTGAGACCTGGGACCCTACTCTGGAGATATGGTGGTCTGCATTGGTAGCACAGTCCTGTTTCCTGTCAGTCTGATAATCTGCAGTTGTTGCTCCTGACAGCAACATTGCGATACAGGGCTAGTAGCCTATCATTTCAACAGACTGTAGTCACTGCGGCCGAACCCATTGTGGTCCCTTCAGTGTGAAGCGATGACGGACATGCCCCTGCACATCCTGCACAAAGACTGTGCGGCAGAGGTTTATCTGCTTAGCATCCTGCACAGAGTCTGTGTGGCAGAGATCTATCTGCTTTACTTGGTAGAGAGCCTTGCGCATGCAGATGAGCCAACTAAGCAGTGCAATAACTATGGATCAAAAGGGCGTGGTGCAGGGCATGGCACAGTGTCTGAGAGCCGCGAGGTGCAGGGCATCCTCAGGCATAAGTGGAACAGAGAGACTGTCAGGTGTGATTCTGTTCTGAGTGTTTCTGTATTGTGTTTGTGTGTTTTTGTGTGTGTGCGTGCATGTGTGTGTGTGTGTGTTTGTGTGTGTGTGTGTGTGTGTGTGTGTGTGTGTGTGTGTGTGTGTGTGTGTGTGTGTGTGCGCGTGTGTATCAGTACATCTGTTAGGTCTTTACCATCCTCCAGCTTCTCATAGTTGTAGCAATTCCACCTTTGTGGCCTTCCCTGTCATTGATTATCAAAGCCGGAAATTGCTAGAACTGTGAGAAGCTGGAGGACGATAGAAATTGATCAGGTTGGAAAGGCACCAGTCAAATTTTCTCATAGATATTGACTGGTCGAGGTGTGGGGAGCTGGCATCTGACCTAATAATTATTTGTAATCTCACCCCCAACCCCCCAAATTGCATGTATTTTCTTTCTTTATTAAAGGGGGCAGGGGTGTTGAATACATGCCCAGGGATTTTAGCTGAAGTGCTTCAGTTCCTCCATTAAAGTGTGGAGCAAATGAAAACATTGTCTGTCCTAGGATGAATTTTAATAGTAACAATATACAGTACCATTCAAAAGTTTGAGTACACCTGCTGGAAACTAGGTTTATCTCATAATTGACAATGTTTTAAACCGTATAGGTTTCTGTAAATACATGAAAATTACATTTCTCAGAATAGTCACCCTTTGCCGTGATAACAGCCTCACAAACATGGGCCATTCGGTTAATACGTTTCAGCAAGAAATCACCTGACATGTCTTCCCAGCTCTCCTGCAGCAATTCCCAGAGACACTTGGGGGTTGCTTTGCTTTGACTGTTCTGTTCAGTTTGTCCCATGCAAGTTCTATGGGATTAAGGTCTGCACACTGGGCAGGCCAGGTCATTAATTTGGGTTGTCCTTCACGTTCCTCCTTCACCAGATAGTTCTTGCACAACTTCAAGGTGTGTTTCGTGTCATTATCTTGCTGAAGAATGAAGGAGTGCCCAATTAGCCTTAATCCAGGTGGGAGGTGTACTTAAACTTTTGGTACCGTATATATATTGTTTTAAATCAATAAAATGTAATCCCATTGTAATAATTGAAAATGTTTAAATGAAAACCGACTACAGAGAGTTACTCTTTTTCAAAACTATTTGAATAGACATTCCAGAAATTGACTAAAAATTATACAAATTGTTAAGTATTTGTAAAGTAATTGTAATTCTTTGGAATTCTACAATATATATATAGATAATAATATATACTCATATAAGAACCCCTACTGTTAAAATGTATTACTCAGTCACTGTAGAAAAATGAACTGTGTTACTCAGAATATCCCATTTGCCTACAGTTTTGGCCAGTCACAGGGGTGTCTGTTGCCCAATTTGTCTCCTTTAATGAGTACAATTCAGCCATCTGTGTTCAGGGCTCTTGTCCAGCGCTGGCAGAAAGAGCGACGGCTTTGCTTTCTCTTCCCCAGTGGAGCAAGGGAACTGGAAAGTCCTGTGTGAAATGAGGCAAAATGGGTTATTCCATACTTTTAGACAGAAGGCAGCTTACAAACTGCCCTTATAGCAAACCCCCAGGCCCTTCCTGTTGTATGTGTATTGAGCTACAAGTAGCTCCGTGCACATTTGAAGAAATGGGGAAACGGTGGCAGTGGCTATTAATATGACCAATGAGATTTCAGGTTTTTTTGTCGTTTCTCATTTGAAACCATAGACCTCAAAATGCGTAATCGGCAAAACCTGTACATGCTGGCAGGTATGCAAACCGAATCAGAAAGGCTCTGTTTTCCAGCATAGTAGCTGTAACAGTTCAGAGCCAACAAAAGCCGTGGGAGCCAGTTAGGCACCAGTACCCTGGTCTCTCAACACATTATGTAAAAGTACACTGTGACACTTCTGTCCATTCATGTTTAATGTGCTGTCAGAAGAGAAATTCTTAATATATGAGAGCTCTTAACTCTGCCAAGGCCTGCTACTTCTTTCATTTATGCTTTGTAGAGAATGGTGATACTCAACAGGAGCTTTCTGGGAAACCAGCTTGGATTTTCTATTAGGATATATTTTTTGGTCCTTTAGATAAGTAACTGAAGGGCATTTTACAGGGTAAAATGTCATTGCAGTTACAATACATACCACCGTAATGCTGTCTGTATTATTATAATATATTTTTTTACCAGATACTGTATCTCTGTGCTTTCTAAGTCAAGCTAACCAAGACCCATGTGTTTTGGCATAACATCAATGGCAAAAAGTAGTGTCATATTCAAATGTAATTCTCTATTTAGAGGAATCAAGACGCATTTGTGTCTTGTATGCAGAAGGATTTATATTGTTTTGTTGCTTGGGAACTAAATGCTTTAGTTAGTTTGTGTTTCATAAAGACTTCAGTATAAAAGGCTCTTCATATTATTCCATCCACACACTTCATTTTTGCATGGCTACAACAGCATTTATGTCAACATAGCACAAGCAAGTGCAGCATGATACCACAGTTCAAGCAGAGTGCAGCAAGACAGCACAGCACAAGCAAGTGCAGCATGATAACATAACACAGCACAGGCACAGCACAGGCAGAATGCAGCATGACAACAGAGCACAAGCAGGGTGCAGCCTGACAACACAGCACAAGCAGAATGCCACTCCACATTTATGAATGTTAGAGTTATGTGCCTCGTATGCTAGATTTGTTTGCAAGCCACACAGTGAGTGAAGATGTATATGACATCTTTGGTGAGGATACAGCTCTGGGAAATAGTTCAGCCTCTGTGCTTCTGAACTGGTGTGGATTTATCAAAATTGAGACAGAGTACAGCGCTCTGTAACCTGTGTTTGTATGCACAGATTATGAGCTGCACATGATGGCTATATGACCCGGTATTTCATTGGTAATATCTAAGTCCCAGAAGAGTGACGGCAGAGGTTATAGAATTTCTGCTCTGCACTGCCTGGCCCGTTTCGGTCGTAAAAGTGAGATTTATGTTTGTCTGAGATGCAGGCAGGCTTTGTTCTTTTTTACCCATCAAAGAGCTGTAATGCTGTGTGTGCATGTACACGTATGGGTATGTGGGTATATGCACATATGTGTGTGTGTGCATTTTTGTGCAAGCACATGTTTGTAATCCAAGGGCAATGTACATCAAATGTGACATTTATAAAATAATGTTCAACATCTACATATATCATTTAAAATGTGAATTTCTTTTTAAAAACAGTACTGGTCTTTATTGTTTGGATAGGTCTGGTACAGTTTGCTCATGTTCTTTTCAGTAAGTGTGTTGACTGACCCAGTAATGATAATGTGTGATGTGGGTGTGGTGGCCACATCACCCCTCTACTCTCCTCTCTGCACTGGCTCCCCATCGCAGCACGCATCAGATTCCAATCACTGGTGCTTGCTTTTCAAGCAGCTAGAGGAACTGCTCCCCATTACCTCCAGACACTTATCACACCCTACACCCCAGCCAGACCCCTCCGCTCCGCCTCCTCTGGCAAACTGACTGCCCCCTTCCGCAATCGGTCAGGACCACTTGGCACAGGAATCACTTGGCATCTTCCACAAGAAACTCAAAACCCCCCTTTTCAGACTCCACTACCACTGAATTTTGTACATCTACCCAAATGTCATCACCACTGCCTACTTGCTCAACACTTCTTATGTATCCCTGTCTACTGGGAAGAGCAAGAGAAACACAAAGAACCTATCTTTAGATTGATCAGTGCTGTTGTCTTTCTGGGATTGAGTGGGCTTTAGTTTGACCCAGTACTACCCAGACCTGAGATTGTGTTAATTTTATAACTACCCACCTATTTAGTTATTTGGGACAGCTGTTGATTATAGATAGGGTCTCATCATATCACTCACTCTCCCTCACCCTCTCCCTCACCCTCTCCCTTTCTCTCTCTCTCTCTCTCTCTCTGTGTACATATGAGCAAGTGCATGTGGGTGTGTTCTGTCACTCGCTGTCCCTCAGACCGTGACAGGCAGCAAAACTGTCCTGCAAGCATAGACCACTCCGTTCTCTCCCCCAATAGAATTGAACATTTTGCTCTCTCTCTTCCTCCCTCTCTTGCTCAGTGTTTTGCTGTGCGGTCTCTGGGATGGGTGGAGATGGCAGAGGAAGATCTTGCTCCAGGGAAGAGCAGCGTTGCCGTCAACAACTGCATCCGCCAACTGTCCTACAGCAAGAATGACATCCGGGACAGTGTGGGGATCTGGGGAGAGGTGAGGGGCATTGGGGAGGGGCAGGGGATGGGTGGAGTTTGGGGAGTGGTCAGGGTGAGGGGTCTTGGTCTTGGAATGAGAAGTGGGAGGGAGAGGGAGAGCAGAAGAGGGAAAAAGAGGGAGGGAAAAGGAGCTACTGACCTGTACATGAGTATGGGTGCAGAATGTCATGGATGGCATACAGCCAGAGTAAAAGGGTCTCTCATATCAAATGGTAATTGGGTCACCATGATAATCATCTTTACAACCCACTTAAAGGTTATTAAAGAGGCATACAACTTCCTGTCCCCAACACAACTCCACTTCAAAAAGATTGATTATGTATAATATACTGCAGAACTTCTGAGTTACAAAACTATCAGGAATGGAGGTAGTTTGTTGTAATAAAGTGTTTTGTCTCTCTGTGATTCAGTTCACTTTTTGTGGGCCTGTCACATGTCAGTGTATTATGAATTATATTATGGTCATGAGGTGCAGGTTGAATCAATACAAAAAAAAAATCAAAACATTCAACATAGCACTTTTTTTTTTTTAACAATTGCATTATTGTATTATAGAATAATATATATAAAACACTGAAAATCCAGAGCAGAGTGTAAAAACATATACTTTTCTGTGCTCTGGAAATGTTAAATTCATGTTAATAAATAAACTTTTATAAATCAATAGTTTTTTATTTGCAAAAGTATATGTTTTGCCAAGATTGTACAGCAGCTCCATATTTATACCATATTATAATAACTAAGTGGAAGAGAAGGGCTTCACAATAATTAAGAGAATAATCCCCCCCCTCCTGCAGGGTAAGGACATGTACCTGCTTCTGGAAAATAACCTGCTGAACCTGGTGGACCCCCTGGATCGCAGTGTGCTCCACACTCAGCCAATCGTCAGCATCCGTGTCTGGGGCGTCGGACGTGACAATGGCAGGTCTGTCAATCATACAACAAGGAAAAGCCAGCACTCTTACTTGGCAATAAAATACTTTCTATTACCACTTCCAGCCCTTTTATGCCAGACTGTGAACCAAGGAATTTCCTGGGTTGTCTCCCCCCTCACCATTTACACAAGACCACCCCAATTCAGTTTTTCCCTCTGCACGAATGTGAAGAAGTTTACAGATTTTTTTGCTAATGAAAATCGTATACTTTTATTGTGTTGGCATGACAGTAAACTAAAGTCTAAAAGGCCATCAGATAAATTAAGAATTCAGTTGAACATTACACTCGTCTGACTTCAACTCCTTTAACGAGTTAATGTAATTAATGAATTGCGCGTTCCTCTTTTACACCAAAGCAGACCTGGGTCGGACCCTGGCAACGTTTCCAGGTCCAGTAACTAGGGACCTGTTTATACCAAAGGCAAACCCATGAAAAACCTGCATTCCCAATCCAGTGTAAAAGGGGCTTTGCAGAGTTCTGCAATATGTGGAAAGGACGTACTTTGAGTATGCCTCCTTCAGCCTTCTTTGAAACATGTATTGCACAACTCTGTACAGTATATAAAAATGATCAAAAGTAAGTATGTTATTGATAATGGTAACACCTGGATTTTCTTTCTTTGTTATATTATTCTACTTGTAGACACAGCACCAAATACGATATGTTCGCAATAAACCTTTGTGCCAGTTGAGTGTGTTTTTAACATTTTGGTCAATCATCCAGTCAGTCAGTGAAACACTCGGTCAGTTTGTATGTCATTAATTTGATGCTGGAACCAACGGCGGCTTTTAAAGACTGTTTTACATGATGGTATGACGCATTTAGTATCTGAACAGTATTTAAGACAATGATAATGAGACAGTGGCTCTATTGAAATCACTCTAATGGTGTGTGGCCCTTATCTATCTGTAATGACTTGAATCATGCAGTGCTATACAGAGGACTGACCCCTCACTAAAGGAAAGACGAGAGGACTATTTATCAATTCTTCATATTGTTGTGATCCCCGTGGATCTGCTGTTATTAGGCAATTTCAGCCTTTTATTTGCGTAGTGCGTTTACTATTATGTCAGAGTTCGGTAAAAGGTTTTTCAAAACCGCCTTGAAAGGGTGTGCAGTCGTTGCTCCCTGGTGCCTCAGAAAGCAGCCTTGTTAGGCCCAACACTTCACTGAAAGGCACAGCAGTGTCTGCAGAGCAGAAGTAGAATGCCAACTTTCTTTCAAGTCCATCCAACTGGCCCCTGCATCGATCTGACATTTAACAAATTTCCTCTTGAGGTTTTTTCTGCTTCAGAGAGAGTTGGCCTTCTCCCTTTCGTTTCGCCTCCCTCCCAAGGGAGCTGATTTGAACAACATGGTTACAGAACTTTTATTCTCTGTAGCTTGAGCATGTTCTGTACCTATTTGTTCCCAAAATGGGCATTTTACAGTACAGTAATTACAGGTACATGCACAGTTATGGAAAAAGACAGGGTTATATGCTGGGTTATGGTCCTGTTTATAAAGATCATATTCTTGTTTTCACATTATTTACCCAGGGAGGAACTGTTTGTATATGGATTTAATGGATGAAGTGTTATATATGTTTATTAATAATGTGGTGTATTATCTGCATAAACCATAAGCTGTGTTCCTTTTGAAAACTTTGCATCCATGATTTTTGAAAAACAATTGCTGCTGATATCATAAATTCTGTGTACTCCAGAAGAAGCATTCTGATAATGTCAGACATTCTTCTTTGTTGGCTCAAAGAGGAGCACCCTAATGATGTCACACATGTGCTTGATGTTCTGATGATGTGATGTGAATGCAGGTGTGTGATCATGTTATGTGAATGCAGAGCAGAGCTGAGCTCTAGTGTGCAAGATTCTGATGATATGCTGATATGTGTAATGTTAGGTTATGATTTTATTTAGAAATGCATCTGTTGTTGTCAAAATGAGGGACGTCTGGTCACCCTAGTGCAAGGGCCACAGTCTATTTGTGATGGACCTAGATCTTTTACTACTTGTCATTGTGCGGTCTATTTCTTCCCTTAGTCTTGTTATGGCTTTATCTTTCATATAATATTATTAGCCAGAGAGTGGTGATGTGTGTAGCAGTGTGAGCCAAGTTATTGGTGGTTAGTGGCACACAGCGCTGTCACAGACGGACCCCCACCCTGCCACCCCGTCGTCTGCTTCTCCCCCCCCCCCAGTGCTCCGTCAGAAAGGAGGGGTTCACCTGACGCTCACCTCAGAGAGGGGTTCACCTGGCTCCATCTAAGCCGTTAGCTGCCAATGCAAGCCATGGGCCCATGGATAATGTAATGTTTGCTGTTCCCTGTTAGCAGTATCAAGAGTGTGAAAGCTTTTGATTTCATTTATAAGCCAAGATTTTATTTAACGTGACAATTTTATTTCTATGGTTATCTGGTCACCAAGGTGCCCTCTTTCTAGTTTTTTTAGCTTCCTCGGTGTAGGCTTTGTCACAAAGAAAGTAAACAATTTGAGTTTACTCAGATTTTTAAGTCTTGAGTTTATCTGCCTGAAGAGTGTTGACTGTTGTTTATCTTCTGGGTGTGTCACACAGAGAAGCTGCATTTGTCTTTAAATGTGTCTTTTTAAAATGTGTCAGTGAGCAAGTCACTGGTGAATATCAGTAGTCTTCACTATCCACTCCCAGTAGTCTTCCTGGACTGAAGGTCTGCCTCACTAGGATGGAATGTAATGGTGAATGGAGAAATGGTAAAGATGCTCGTGGACAGATAGGCTGATTGAAAGATATAATTCTCTAAAGCTGGGGACATGCAAGCCATGGTAACATTTGTCCCTTTTATTTTCATTCTCTCTTCCTTCCTCTCCGCAGCTTATAAAAGTTTCAGTTCCTTGCTCCCTGCAGTAATGGGAAAAGCATGTTAAAGAGAAACTCCCGGTCCAAGTGAAGACAGGTCTTCATGACATCATCAAACCGCTCCCCCCTCTGTTTTTCTCTGTTTTTTTTAAGGTGGTAATTTATGCCAGTTCTGTGAATGCATGCATGGAATGCAGTAAAAGGCACTCTTGCACATGATGAAAGGTCACATTAATGATTCTTCAGTGTTCGATTTTTTTTGCCTTCTAAAAGAGGGTGGGAATGAATGATTGATGATATAAACATATGTGCTGATGAAAGTTTAATCCTGTAATATGCCAGTGAGGGATGGGGGCCACACACACACACACACACACCCACATGTGTGTGTGTGTATATATATATATATATATATCCACACACACACACACACGTGGTGATGTGTGCGGCAGTGTGAGCCAAGTTAATGGTGATCAGTGGCACGCAGCGCTGTCACAGACAGCGTTTGTATTTATATTTCCACTTGTGCAGTGTGTGTTTGCGTTTGTATTTATATTTCCACTTGTGCAGTGTGTGTTTGCGTTTGTATTTATATTTCCACTGTGTTTGCGTTTGTGTTTATATTTCCCCCTGTTTGTGTTTGCGTTTGTATTTATATTTCCCCCTGTGCGGTGTTTGCGTGTGTTTGTTTATATTTCCACTTGTGTTGTGTGTTTGCGTTTGTATTTATATTTCCACTTGTGCCCCCCCCTGTGCGGTGTGTGTTTGCGTTTGTGTGTTGTGCGTTTTGTATTTACATTTCCACTTGTGCGGTGTGTGTTTGCGTTTGTATTTATATTTCCCCCTGTGCGGTGTGTGTTTGCGTTTGTATTTATATTTCCACTTGTGCAGTGTGTTTATATTTATATTTCCACTTGTGCGGTGTGTGTTTGCTTGTGCGGTGTGTGTTTGCGTTTGTATTTATATTTCCCCCTGTGCGGTGTGTGTTTGCGTTTGTATTTATATTTCCACTTGTGCGGTGTGTGTTTGCGTTTGTATTTATATTTCCACTTGTGCGGTGTGTGTTTGCGTTTGTATTTATATTTCCACTTGTGCGGTGTGTGTTTGCGTTTGTATTTATATTTCCACTTGTGCGGTGTGTGTTTGCGTTTGTATTTATATTTCCACTTGTGCGGTGTGTGTTTGCGTTTGTATTTATATTTCCACTTGTGCGGTGTGTGTTTGCGTTTGTATTTATATTTCCCCTTGTGCGGTGTGTGTTTGCGTTTGTATTTATATTTCCACTTGTGTTGTGTGTTTATTTGTATTTACATTTCCCCCTGTGCGGTGTGTGTTTGCGTTTGTATTTATATTTCCACTTGTGCGGTGTGTGTTTGCGTTTGTATTTATATTTCCACTTGTTTGTGTTTTTTGTATTTATATTTCCACTTGTGCGGTGTGTGTTTGCGTTTGTATTTATATTTCCACTTGTGCGGTGTGTTTGTATTTTGCGTTTGTATTTATATTTCCATTTGTGCGTGTGTGTTTGCGTTTGTATTTATATTTCCACTTGTGCGGTGTGTGTTTGCGTTTGTATTTATATTTCCACTTGTGCGGTGTGTGTTTGCGTTTGTATTTATATTTCCACTTGTGCGGTGTGTGTTTGCGTTTGTATTTATATTTCCACTTGTGCGGTGTGTGTTTTATTTGTATTTATATTTCCACTTGTGCGGTGTGTTTTTAGTTTGTATTTATATTTCCACTTGTGCGGTGTGTGTTTGCGTTTGTATTTATATTTCCACTTGTGTGTTGCGTTTGTTGTATTTATATTTCCACTTGTGTGTGTTTGCGTTTGTGTGTGTTGTGTTTGCGTTTGTATTTATATTTCCCCCTGTGCAGTGTTTGGGTGTGAACACAGGGTGGAGCACTAGGGTCAGCACAAGCCTCAGGCCTCAGACCCGCCCAGCCCACATTTTCAACAAACCTATTTTTAATGCACATAGGAAACATTATACAATATTATGTACAATATACAATATGATCTATAATAACTCTCAACTTATTTCATGTTTATCACAAACAAACACAAAATAACACAATG
Organism: Aldrovandia affinis; assembly: GCA_029706075.1. Lineage (NCBI taxonomy): Eukaryota > Metazoa > Chordata > Actinopteri > Notacanthiformes > Halosauridae > Aldrovandia > Aldrovandia affinis. The sequence goes on along the minus strand of JAINUG010000263.1, from coordinate 384,067 downwards.
TCATTCACCACTTTTAAATGTTAGTTTAGTCAAATAAACAACTGAAAAAGAACACTCCGTTGAGCTTATGCATTATGATCATTATCCTCCCATGATGATTGGGGGAGGTACAGGTGTTCATCCAGAGGAGGAAATAACTTGGAATAATGAAACTCCAGTAGAAAAGTATGCTGTTATTGTTATTCAGTAGAAGTAAAAGTATTGTCAGTTAAAAGTAGTACTTTTGTACAAAAAGAGGTGGAAGAAACCATCATTCCTATTTTTTCCAGTGGTCTTCTGGTTTTTACTGATAAGAAAGAAATATTCTGAACTTCTGAATGATTGATTTTAAAGTCCTCTAACCTGCATATTATAGTCAGGTGAACTACTGTTACGTTGGTTGTTAGGCTGTAAAGTTCTTAAAAAATGTGTCAGAATGAGATTGTTTGTAGAGGTACAGTACAGAATAATTCATTGTTGAGTAAATGCAAACCACACCGATTTTCAGCTATAAATAATTTAAATAGATCATTTACCACTAACCCTGTTGGAATAAAACTGTCCATTGTGAATGTCCTGGTAGAGATTTAAATATTAGTAGAGATGGTCCACTCCTGCCTTCTTCCGAGTTCTGATCGCATTGCATCGTGGGTACCATAGAGAGTGCTCAGTGCTAAATTCTCTCTATTGACTTAAAGGTAGAAAATACCTCATTATATATTCAGACTGCTCTGGATTGGTCACAACTGCATTTTTTAATTGCATTGATTACAGCAGACACAATCCTACTGGAGTAAGATGTGTTCTTTGTTTTCATGTGACAGAGTTTAATTAGGCATGTATGTGAAGAGTTCAGTCCGAAAAGCACAGTATTTCATAAAGGGGAATGGTTATGACTAATGTCGGGTGACATTATCATGAACACCCCCTTTTAGACATGCTTCATATTAACTAGTGACAGTGTTTTGAGAGGGGCATTGTGGGGGTTTCAGCATTTGGCTGTCTACCCCAGGGGGAGGGTGAGCCGGCATGAGTTTGCCGAGGGGCACGAAAGGCATCCGTGGTCGGGTTCTGTCTCGGAGGCTGTGGATCTACCGGCCTGGAAAAATTGGCAGTGGACTCGTGGGGGAAGGTGAATTGAAATAAAGGGTAGAGGGTATAATTGCAAACCAAATTGGGGAAAAAAACTGGAAAAATTAGAAACCATAAATGTAAAAAAAAACTTGCAAATGTGCAGCTGCAAGTCATAATAGATATTTTTTCTCCAAGGGCATTGTGGGAAAAGAGGGATTCTGCTGTCTCAACACTTACTTATTGTCTGCTCTCCCCATTATTTGCGAAAGTGTGCTGTCTTGCACAGTCAATATTGTGGCTTCTATTTTTGATACATTTGGGTGGCGTACATTGCCATAGTGACTTAACTGCAAGTGGGCTTGCACTAATAGTATACAGTAGGGGTGTAACGGTACACAAAAATCACGGTTCGGTTTTGAAGTCACGGTTTGGTACGTTTTCGGTACAGCAGGGTAAAAAATAAATGCAAAACATAAAATTGCTTTTCATTTATTATGAACGCTGTAAACAGTGGCTAATTGGCCATAATTTACTGAAATGCGGATGAGAGGGAACTTCGTAGTGGGGCTCAATCACTTTCAACATATGTTCAAAGCCTGTGTTTTTGACAACGGAGTACGGTCGCAGATCCACTGCTATAAAAACACCTACAGTGTTTGTTATTGCTTTTTTTTATTGCTTGTGTTTGAATTAAGTTCCGCATACAAAATCACATTTCTGCACATGCGTTAGTGGTTAAAGCAAGATTGCATTCATTTGGTTCACAGCGTGTACCGAACCGATAGTCCTGTACCGAATGGTTCGGTACGAATACGTGTACCGTTGCACTCCTAATATACATTCTTTGCAAAGTTTAAGCAGCATTTCAGTAATTGCAATTCGATGATTGATTGAAGATTGCAGCACTGGTGTCCCACCTGGGTTTTGAGATGTCTGGTCAGCTCAAAAGAAGAGAAGAGAACAGCCCTGAAAAGAACAGAACTGGGTTTGGTAGGGGAGAGGGGGGAGGGAGAGGGAAAACATGGTATAGTAGTGGAGAGGAGAGATGGCTGACAGCAGCAACAGTACTGGTGAGCATCTCCATGCGAAAGCATCGAGCTGCCCACCTCTCAATCAAGGGGGTCTGTGCCACAGGTCGCTCCAATAGCAAGAATTTCTTCAGGGGACTTCCTGTTTTTCCTGTGGAGGGCCACAGCACTAGTGTGTGTGTGTGTGTGTGTGTGTGTGTGTGTGTGGAGGGAAGGAGAGGCAAGCATAAGCAACTATGCTGACAGACCCCACTCCTCCCTGCCCCATTTCTCTCTCTCTTTCTCCCCCTCGCTATTGCTCCATCTCACTCTTTCACCCTATCTCTCCCCAGTCCCCATATCTCTCTCTCTCTCTCTATTGGTTGCTCTTTCTCTATGACTTTGCTGTGGAGAGAGAGGAGTGCTGGGATAGACGGAGCAGAGCTCGCAGGGACAGGAGGCTCCCAGAGAAATCGCGGGAGAAGTGGGGGAAGGAGGAGTGTGAGAGGAGGGGAGGGGGCCTTTGGAAAAGGAAGGCAAGAGAGAAAAATAAGATCTCTATGTTCAGCAGAAGGCACATGTTTATCTCTTTTGGCAAAGCAGCACAATGCTAACATGGGAGTGGTTCAGCTTTTTCTCCACAGTGAGTACCCCACATCTATCTCTCTCTCTCTCCACTCTGGTTCTCTCTCGATCTCTATCTCTCTCTCTCTCTCTCCCCACTCTCTTTGGTACTGTGCATAGCTGTGGCTGCTATGGTTGCTGTGGCTTCCACTGTCTGGATGCCATGTGCCTGTTTGCTACAGGGCTTTCCTGTAGTTTGATGTGTGGATGTGTGATTCAGTGGGATGTGTGTATGTGATTGTGTGGGATGTATAGAAGTGGCTGATAGGGATGTGTGGATGTGATTGGTTGGATGTGTAGATGTGATTATGTTGGATGTGTAGATGTGCTTGGTTGGATGTGATTGAATTGAATGAGTATATGTCATTGAGTGGGATGTGTTGGATGTGTTGGATGTGTGGATGTGATTGATCGGGATATGTTGGATATTATTGAGTGGGATGTGTGGATGTGTGTGTGTGTGTGTGTGTGTGTGTGTGTGTGTGTGTGTGTGTGTGTGTGTGGAGGGAAGGAGAGGCAAGCATAAGCAACTATGCTGACAGACCCCACTCCTCCCTGCCCCATTTCTCTCTCTCTTTCTCCCCCTCGCTATTGCTCCATCTCACTCTTTCACCCTATCTCTCCCCAGTCCCCATATCTCTCTCTCTCTCTCTATTGGTTGCTCTTTCTCTATGACTTTGCTGTGGAGAGAGAGGAGTGCTGGGATAGACGGAGCAGAGCTCGCAGGGACAGGAGGCTCCCAGATAAATCGCGGGAGAAGTGGGGAAGGAGGAGTGTGAGAGGAGGGGAGGGGGCCTTTGGAAAAGGAAGGCAAGAGAGAAAAATAAGATCTCTATGTTCAGCAGAAGGCACATGTTTATCTCTTTTGGCAAAGCAGCACAATGCTAACATAGGAGTGGTTCAGCTTTTTCTCCACAGTGAGTACCCCACATCTATCTCTCTCTCTCTCACTCTGGTTCTCTCTCTCTCTCTCTCTCTCTCTCTCTCTCCCCCACTCTCTTTGGTACTGTGCATAGCTGTGGCTGCTATGGTTGCTGTGGCTTCCACTGTCTGGATGCCATGTGCCTGTTTGCTACAGGGCTTTCCTGTAGTTTGATGTGTGGATGTGTGATTCAGTGGGATGTGTGTATGTGATTGTGTGGGATGTATAGAAGTGGCTGATAGGGATGTGTGGATGTGATTGGTTGGATGTGTAGATGTGATTATGTTGGATGTGTAGATGTGCTTGGTTGGATGTGATTGAATTGAATGAGTATATGTCATTGAGTGGGATGTGTTGGATGTGTTGGATGTGGATGTGATTGATCGGGATATGTTGGATATTATTGAGTGGGATGTGTGGATGTGACTGATAAGGATGTGTATATGTGATGGTTGGATGTATAGATGCGAGCGTGGGGTGTGTTGGATGTGTAGATGTGATTGAGTTGGATGTGATTGTTTGGATGTGTGGATGTGATTGTTTTGATCTGTAAATGTGATTGATAGGGATGTGTGATTGTGATTGGTTGGATGTGTGGATGTTTATGTGTGTACATGTGTGTGGCAGTGTGTGTGGTAGTGTGTTTGTTTGTTTGTTTGTGTGTGTGTGTGTGTGTGTGTGTGTGTGTGTGTGTGTGTGTGTGTGTGTGTGTGTGTGTGTGTGTGAGAGAGAGAGAGAGAGAATGCGTGTAGTGTTGTATGAGTGTATGTCTCGGTTTGCCTTTTAGTGAGTGCCTGTGGGTTCATGGGCGTCTGTGTGTGCGCGAGTGTGTATGTTCGTTTGCGTGTGCAAGAATGTGTGTGAAAGAGTGTGTGCGTATGTGTGAGAAAGAGTTCTGACCATGCCCGATTCAGGCCTCTCTACTGTAGGTAGTAGTAGGTTCTCTACTGTGTTGCACGTCCTTTAATGGCAGTCCGTGCAAATGTATTTACATCAATTTTGAAACGATGCATGACATCTTCGATGTAAGTTCGAAAGGTATTTGATAAAGAAAGGGGGACTAATATGTCTGTGCTGCAGGGTGAGAGGAGGCCAAAATGTCTGTGCTCCAGTGTGAGAGGGGACCAAAGTGTCTGTGCTCCAGGATAGGAGGGGGCCAGTGTATCTGTGCTCCAGTGTGTCTGTGACCCCAGCTGCCCTGTCAGCACAAACCTGCTCTGCTAGATCCATACGGGCCCTATTTTTCTATTTCAATGGTTTATCTGTAATAGCTCCAGTAAACGCTTCAATGTCTAATTGTATACTGGAAAGTAACAGACTGTTACACTGGCTTACAAATACAAATGTCCTTGAGTACTGTATGTAGGGGGAAAACAGACAAATTCATATCCTCTTGCCATATTTTTTACAACTTCCTGCTTCAGCATTTGTGAAGTATGTATTATGCCAATGGCTGTTAAATTGAGATGCACTGAAAATGTTTTTATATGTCTGTGTATGGCTGCTGTAGGTATTGTGAGTCTTATGGGAGCCCGTATAATTTGAGTAGAGAAAATGGAATTCACACTGTCTCTCACTCTGTCTCTTTAGGGTCAATGTCATCAATACCCCTCCCCTTCCGTCCCATCCGCTCCCTGCCTGTAATGAATGCACAGGTGATTGTAATGAATGCACGGGCGAGTTTAAGGAATTTACACTTGATTTTTAAGGACCGTACAAGTGATTGTAATGAATGCATGGGTGAATTTAATGAATGTGCGGTTATTGTAATGAATGTACGGGTGATTGCAGTGAATGTTCAGGTAATTTTTATGAATGTGCGGGTGATTTTAAGAAATGCACAGATGATTTAGTGGCAGTGCGGTGGGTGCGTGCTCTATGTCGTCAGGGAATGATAGACTGATCTTTTTTCTGTCTTGTCTTCTCTGTCTCATTTTTCTTTCTCACTCTCTATTCCTCCTTGCCTCCCTCCCCCGCTCCTCCCTCCCTCTCTCTTTTCCTTTCTCTCACTCTCTCTTCCGTCCTATCACTCACTTACGTGCATTTTTTGCCATCCATTTATACAGCTGGATATAGTTGAAGGTGTTGGGGTTTAAGAGGACAAAGCTTTTTCTCCCAGACTTTTCACAACCTTGTAAATTTGGTCTTCGGTCTCACCAGCTTGGACTGTGAAGCGCCCTTGGTCGATGGCTTAATTAGGGTAATCCACAAAGACCTATATGAATCCTCCACTACTCAAGGATTATTCTCTCCCATCACTGTTTAGCATTCTTCAGTTGTGACCCTCCAAAATCTTCCATAAATGTCTGTATGCAGTGCAAGAGGAAAATTCATAATTAGCTTTCATGTGCTCATAAACAGAGCAGGTTTTTTGAGTGATTTGCCTGCACAGAATGTGTGCTGCTCGGCACACATACTGATTGGCACTTGGCTGTGGCACAATGTAGGCCATGTATGCTCCCAGCAGCCCCTGCTCCCAGAGAGATGATCACAACAGGTTTATCCCCATGTTTTATTGAGTAACACCTGCATTACAGATTTACTCACCCCGGTTCCTATGTGAGCGAATGTGTAAATGAGTTTTTTCTCTCAGATACCTCAGTGGTGTCAGTTCATTTCTCCACCCAACCCATGGATGTGTCTCACCAATGCCTCCTGTGTCAGGGGTGTATTGCTCAGCAACAATTCCAGGCTGTGGGGGGGGATTAGGAGAGAGAAGGTGGACTGGGAACAAGGATTCGTTTTTTTCCTGTTAGTTTTATTCCTTTATTGGAAAATGTCCAATGTGAAATGCTGTGTGACAACCTTTTTGTGACTGGCACTATACAAAAATAATGGTTGATTTATTGATTATATGGTACATGGAATTATTATTACATTTTTTCAAAACTTTTTCATGATCAGTAGTATGCATTTGTTTTAAGAAGGTATAAATATGCTGCAAATGAATGGTTATTAGCAATGTGTCTTACTTCACATATGCTTTACTGAGGGGAGAGGGGGAGAACATTGGCTCAGCCCAGAGGATTTGTTGGCAGGAAGATAGCATCTAGCTGGTATTAGATCCACCACCATTGCAACGCACACACATACACAAAATCACACAGATCGCAGCCAATCCTTGCAGCAGGTGCACTTTTTCAAATTGACTTTTATACAATGATATTTAATGATATATTTGTATGTGGCTATGTGAAGGTGTAATACATCCTGATTTTGCAGGAGTTGGCCTTAATGAAGGGGCACCAGGGTCAGACTGCTTTGCTCAGTCATGTCCTGCCCCACCCCTGGCTGTGGATTCAAATCCACAGGACGGTATTGTTGAGATTCTGCCCAGGTTTTAGGATGTCTGATTAAAAACCACAGCATTAAAAGCACGGCTGTGTCAAGGTGTGAGCGGTAGGCGATCAGACTGATTTATTGGCATTTGCTTTGTGTGTCTGCGCCACATGCAGATGTGACTGCCATGGGCTCCTTTCTCTGTGCTTTCACACCACTGTGTGAATGGGGGCCCCCATGTTATGGTACTTTTCTTCTTTCTGTTGTTCCTCTTAAGGGAAGGAATGTTGCACAGCTAAAACCTCTGGTGAGACATGTCACATGACCCATGTCTTCTATTATTGGCTGACATTCCATGTTGGATAACTACGGTGGCTTTATGGAGTGTGTGTGTGTGCGTGCGTGCGTGCGTGTCTGAGTGCCTGTATGCATATGTGTTGGATATTTTATTTGTGAATACCAACTCTTCTGCTAAATCAAATATTTGTCTGAAATAGAAATGAAAGTACTTCAGTATATAACCAAAACAATCATTTATTAAACAAATACTGACAAACAAAACAAAGGGCGGGGTCCACAATCCTTATCTCGTCACCGTTGTCCGTAATCCAGTGTCGCAGTGTTTCGGATCATTGTCTTGTTGGAACACCCACTTTCGACCAAGTTTTAGCTCTCGGACTGATGGCCTTACATTCTGTTCAGGAATTCTCTGATATCCCTCAGAATTCATGGCTCCTTTAATGATGTTGAGTCGTCCAGGCCCAGAGGAAGAAAATGGCCCCAGATCATGACGCTCCCACCATCATGCTTGACCGTAGGGATAAGGTTATTTTGGTTGTGGGCAGTGTTGGGTTTTTGCCAGATATGGCCTTTTGATTGTGACCAAAAAGGTTGATTTTGGTCCACAGAACAGACTTCCAGAAACCTTCAGGTTTGTCCAGGTGGTCTCTGGCAAATTTAAGACGGGCAGCTTGGTTCTTTTTAGACAGCATAGGCTTCTTCTTGGCTACTCATGCACGGCAGTTCTATTGAGCATTCTTCTTATTGTTGATGGATGCGTAATGACATCAGGTGTAGCGAGGGAGGCTTGTGGATCCCTGGATGTTATTCTTGGGCTGCTTTTTACTTTATTTATTATTTTATTCTTGTGGCTCTTGGTGATATTTTAGAAAGTCAATTTCTAGGTAGGAGTCACTGTCATGTTAAACTCTTTCCATTTGTATATTATTTGTCTCACAGTGGATTGATGAAGCCCAAGTCTTTTTGATCAGATTTCATATCCTTCTCCAGACTGATGTGCACTCACTACTCTCTTCCTGAGGTCCTCTGAAGTCTCCTTATATCCTGGCATGGTGCGTTTTGCATTCACCTGTATGGATAACACTGAACTGACCAGGTTTCTTACCTGTATTTATGAGAGTGCCACCCAAACTCTTTCCTAAAGATCTGACCTTTGATTGGTTAACTTGGTACCCAATTATGTACCCACCTGATTCTACTTACCTACTTGATTTAAATAAGGCAACAGGAGGTTCACTTATTTTTGCACCTTCACTGATTAGTTTTCCATATTTTTGCTCTACTATATGCACAATGTCCTCTAAACATGCATGAAATTGGTAAATATAGACATTTTATTTCAGTAGAAAAAAACTGGTTCTGATTAAATAAGGATTTTGTGGTGAAAACTCGAGATTTCTATGATTGCACAAGGGGTTCACAAACTTTCAAGCATCACTGTGTATATATATATATATATACACACATATACAGTAGGCTCTGTTTTTAGTCATACCCTTGATAAAGATGAACAAAAGAGATTGGATAAAATAAAGTAATGAGGTATATTTTACATTTAAAAAAATCATTCTTTAATAATAATTCACACCTCTGTTAGTCAGTACTTTGTGGTTCCTCCATTGGCCATTATAACAGTAAGTAGTCACCTTCTGTAGTGTCGTACGAGATTCTCAACCATTCCTCCATGCAGAATTGTTCTAGTTCCTTCAGATTCTTGAGTTGATGTTTGTGGACTGCTTTTTTTAGTTCAAGCCACAAATTTTCAATTGGATTCAGGTCTGGAGACTGAGATGGCCACATCAGGACATTGATCTTATGTTCGGTCAACCATTTATTTGTTTCTTGGGATGTATGTTTGGGATCATTGGGCCAAATGCAAGGACCACTTTTATGCACAAATTCGTTCATAAGTCACTCTGCGAGTGATTTATGAGAATTTGCCACATTCACCAATTTTCTCGTATTTAGAATTTTCTCTTAGGTACGAACAAGATTTACGAGTGGTCCACAGCTGTTGTACGAGTCACACATACAATTTGCCTACCGTTCTCCAAAGCAAAACAACTTTGTTTTTGACTAATGGATTGTGTCTATTTCGTTACTTAGAAGAACTGTTGAGTTTGAATATATAAATTACACGATAAATGATAGAATTCATAATGTATAATCATTTTGAGAGTATCCTGTTTGACAATTGTAAGCCTATATTTGACAGTTTTCTTTTCTAATTGTAGGATAATATCATTCATAATTCATTCATGAATTCATTTACGTTGTCATGTACGACAGTTTTCCAGACCGCCACCTCACGGAAAAAAATATGAGAAAGATACGATAAAAATACGAAAATGTTCTTGCATGAGGCCCATTGTCTTGTTGGAAGGTCCATCTGGACAAAATATCTTGGTACATGCTGGTGTTCATGGTTCCATCTATTTTAATAAGGGCCCAGGGCATGTGGATGCAAAACAACCCCAAAGGCGTTTTTCAACATTACTTGCATTCTTTGGATGCCAAACATAACACTGATGTGCATGTCCAAAAAGCTTGATTCAGCCACATGACATGGTTCCAACTGTAATTCAGATGTAGTTTGATGAATTCAAGGTGCCTTTTTCGGTCTTCTTCAAAAGAGGCAACTCTGCCATAAGGCCATTGTCATGTAGGCGTTGTTGAATGGTAGCTGTAGACACCTTGTAACCCCAAGATGCCAGGTTGTTTTAGAGATCTTGAACTGTACTCCTTGGACTTCTTTTTGCCTCTCGAACCATCCATCACACTACATGTGGGGGCAAGATAGACGTGCGTCCTCTATAAGGCTGTGACGGTATGAAATGTTCACGGTATAATAATTGTACTAGTCAATATCATATTTTTTGGTATATCAAGGTATCACTTTTTCTTTAAATTTGTTTTCAGATTTTCTCCCTTTTTTCTCCCAATTTGGTAGCCAATTACTCCTGCTATTGTTAGGTCAATCCCCTAACGTAGGGGTATGAATAATTGTGATCCAGATATTTTCTGGAAGATTATTATTAAAACAAATGTTTTGTTGCACTGTAACATATAACATGAAAATGGGAATGTACTTAATTTAGATTTTGTTCATAATCATTTTTAAGGGATAATTGTGACATGTGTTTTTGAGAAAACATTTTATTTATGTTTTTTTATTTTTCTTTGAATAATTTGACTTCAATTAAATGTTAGATTTCTCTAATATTTTGAGTGTAAGATCAAGCTGATGAACAACAAAGAAATCATAGCCTTTTTTGCTCGTCTTTACCAAGGGTGGCAATAATTCTGGAGGGCACTATATATATATATATAATTGTATAATTTCTTGTTGCTGTATCTGCAATTATGACTCCGTATTTGTAAACACCACAAGTCACAGCAGTGGCAAACACTGTGTGGTTGTCATGCAGTAAACCATTTTAGCATAGTGTCACTAATTAAGCACAGGCAGCCATTAGGGTAATTGAGCTGGGCTGTAATTGCGATGGTCAAGGTTTTTCTCATTCAGCTCTGGTCCAGATGGTGCCACTGCCCCCCCCATATGTGTGTGTGTGTGTGTGTGTGTGTGTGTGTGTGAGAGAGAGAGTGTGTGTGCATGTTTGTGTGTGGTGATGGGTTGTTTCTGTGTGTGTTTGTGGTTGGGTGAGAGTGTGTGATGGAAGTTTGTGTGTTTGTGTGTGTGTGTGTGTGTGTGTGTGTGTGTGTATGTGGTAAGGGTGTGCATGCATGTGTATCTGTGGTGAGGGTGTGTGTGTGTGTGGTGAGGATGATGTTTATTGGCAGCTGTGTGCCAATATGCAGGCATTGATTATAGTGATCCATTATGGTAATAGAACATTTTTGTAATTAGTGTAAGGTACTTAGTGTTTGTCTCCTCACAGGGAGAGAAGCCTGAAACCTGAGGAGCATTAATAATAACTATGTGACTTAATTCATTCATAGCTGCCATGTCTGAGATATCCTGAGATCTCTGTTTGATGTAGACTCATGGCAGAAGCAGAACCAGCAGAAACCCACCCCCATATTTGTGTCTAATGGCCCTTTGATAGGGTCAGCACCCCTGCTGTATTCTGGGAACCAATTGTGAATCTGTGTGTGTGTGTGCTCATATCTGTGTGCGTGCGTGCATGTATATGTTTATGTATGTGCAGACAGTCAGTGTCTGTGTGTGTGCATGCTTACATGTATATGTTTAAGATCAAAAAGAGAAGGGTCCAAATGCATTATGAACCTGATACATAAAGGTGTGTGTGTTCATAAAAGTGTTTCCTCTAATGGTGAAGCTTGTTATTATTATTATTCATTTTTTGGTTAAATGTGTGTGTGTGTGGGGGTGCATTTAGGGAACCTCTGTATTTCATTTTCCTCTGTTCTAGTGTAACGAGATGGGCACATCAGAGAATAAGCAACAGCGTAATCGTTCCGGGCTGTCACCTCCATGGTCATGTGACTGTGTGTCCTCCAGGCAGTTGATTGATTGGCTGTCAAGGTGTTGGCCTTTAGAATAGGTCCCATCCAAGCAGTAGAATCTTAATCAAGGTTTATTATACAGGTGGGGTGGGGTCAAGCAGGCTTGTGTGGCAGGAGGCAAGTGAGGCCAGATGTGGGAGTTGGTCACTCTCCACACATAGAAAGGGAGGGGGCCTACAGAACAGGCAGAATGTACCCCTTTATCCCTCTACAACTTGAGTCCATGACCCAGGTAGCTTGTTATACTTTCCAAAGATCATGTATGTATTTAACAGCATCGGCCAAAACTACTTTGGCTATTGTCTGTTTGTGCTACTTAATAATTAATAATACATACGGCATGTATGAGGTCAATCATAATGTGGGGCAGGTGTAGTGGGCATGAAACTGTGACTGGCCCTTTATGATGTTCCTGTTTACTCTGTCCCCTGTGTGTTTTAGGTCTTCCTGTGTAAGTCCTTTGAATATTAAGAATGCATTTGAAGGCCTAAAGCATTAACAAGATTTCTGCTGGTGCCAGAAGTTAACCAAAATGTAATTCCACTATCATTTTGGATGAGTTCAGCAGTGCATATGTTGTTGGCAGTACCTGGCTGGTCTATGCTGGAGGGCATAGGAATGAGGGGGTGGGGGGATTGAAAAGATTGAAAGTTTCACCTCGGTAGTCTTCCTCAATTACAGCTCCTTCTGGTTGCTCTGTTTATCTGCCTATTTAAGCCAATTGGGCCTAGCTGTGAAGGCTTGGCTCTCCTGTGTATGAAAATGTAGATACAAAAGTGTTGGTGCAAAATGTCCAGGAATTTCAGCTCATTGGCATCAATTTATCAAGTGAAATAAATCCCTGTTCTGAGACTACTTTCAGAAAAATATTTTGTGGGTGAACAGTAGAATCCATTTCTAAAAACATACACATACACATGCTCGCACACTCACACACACACACATCATAATCAGTAGGTGTGCTCCCTTTTAGAGTGGAGGCAAAAAGTCGGTGCCTGAGGACATGGACACAGATGCCCCCTTATTCCCCCATGCACAGTTCCATCTAAGCACAACTCTATTTTAGAAATATCTTACAATAAACATCTCTTACTACACCCTCTCATCAAACACTGAGCTCACCGTCTTCAGTACTATGCTGTTTATATTCAGTTTATTGGTGACATGGATGGGGTTTTGCAACATTGTGTACTGACTCTATCAGCTGATCTTTTCAAATGTGAAATGGGTTATGTGGAATGAGAATAATGTGGAATGCTAATGTAAAGTGGCCACAATACCACAAGTCTAATACCACAATTTACCAGTAACTATAACATTTGACCAGCCTGTCAAAAAAGGTTTATGATATTTACTGTCGACCTGCTATTGTCATTGTAAAACTCATTGTAGAACTCAGAAAATCACCTGCTTACATTACAACAGCCTGCATCTGAAAGCGCCCCCCACCCAGAAACTAGATGTAACCACAAGAGTAGGATTTCCATTCCTTTATCTGACTCCAGGTTCCCTCTCCTGACTTCCTTCTGTTCTCATAAGTAGATCAAAGCAATCATATGTTGCACGTGCATTCCACCCCGAGTCAGCAGGATTTTTTAATTGATCCCACTTCCTTTCCTCTACCCTGTGCTTCCTACCGCTTTCATTTTTTACAGTGTTACACGGATGAGTTGGAGTCTCTAATTAACCTTGAACAGCTCCTTCTCGTTTCCCTCTGCCTCTTTGCCAGAGAGAGACAGAGTGACAGGGAGGGATGGCTGCCACGCGTTGCATACTGAAAGTGGTGTTGCATGGTGTTGTATGGAATGCAGGCTGATCAAACACTGATGCTGCCTCCTGCCATAATGAATCCAGTGCTTGGGAGGCGTAAGGCCACAGGCAGGGTGCCGGGCAGTTTGAAAGTCACACACATCCCTGTGGCTGCCTGCTGTCTCTAACCTCCTGTGCATCTGTGGGGCGGGGGATGGTTTACATGAAATGATCATTGCGTTTGTAACTCGTTACTTTTCCCCCTTTCTCTCCACTCTGCCTTCCTGGATTCAGAGAGAGGTAAAAATAAATTATATTTTTTCCTCCTCTCCTTCCCCACCTTTTCACCACCTGTGTGTTCTTGCATTGTGATTGTGAGAGTGTCCATTAATGCGCTGTGATTATGAGTGTGTGCATTATTGCATTGTGATTGTGATTGTGAGATTGTCCTCGCCCTGCTCCAGTGACCCAAGCTCAGAGATGCACAGGGGAGACTGAAATCTCGTTAACCTTGGCTTCCCGTTTTTTTTTCCCAGCGCAAGGGCACCATGGCATGTGTAGGGAATAATTAATGGCAGTGTCTATGGGCCACGTGTGACCTACACCGCGCCAGTGCCTAAGGCACACAGCCGGTTAACCACTTAACTGCCGGCGATCAGCCTGAGATAAGATCCACAGTTCTTTGTTCACAGGAGCCGTGCAAAGACACAACAACATCAAGACCCTGCCTAGAGCGTTCTGCCTCAACTGTGCTGATCATTATGAGCGGTTGATTCATTTATGACTCATTTTCATGTGGAATGCACTGGACAACCCGAATGCCGGAAATGTTCTGCACTTTAACTTCCACTTTGTAATGAATCTGTATGCTGTAATACGTTGGGCTCTCTGTTGTGTATCTGCAGAGGGAAGTGCAGTCAGTGTTTAATATTCATGAGATGCAGGTGAGAGTAAGGAGTCCATCATCTACATTTCCACAGCCAATCAGCAATTACCTGCCAACCCTACTGAATCTAGGAGCAGCATGGGTAGACAAACATAACCCACAATCACTGACGCATCATTAAAGTTGGACAAGGGGGTGGAAGAGGGAGACTCTCCCTCTCTACATCTGGATGAATTGAATTGTTTAATCAGTGGGATCTAAATCCACTTCATATGACATTTATTCAGTTTTATGTTCAAGTGATGCATGCTGAAAATGGTTAAGTCCACTTGGTGGTTAAGTCCACAATGGTTTACCTTTGGATAAATTAAATGTATGTATGTGGTCAATTACTTCATTAGGTTTAAGGTTGTGTGGAATGAACATTACATGTAAGAAGCACCAGTGTGTACTGGTGTGAAGGCCATTATACATCTCTCTCTCGCTCTCTCTCTCTCTCTGTATATATATATATTAGTGGCGGCTGGTGGCCTGTAAGCCTGAGGAAGCTGGGTGGGAGAATGTGAGCTCATATCTGCAAGATGATATCAATGCTTCTCTCTTTTTAAAGCGTTTCACAAAGAAAGCGCAATTTATTTCCACAAACGCATCTTGTGAAGCTCTTATGAGAGAAATTGGACGCTGGGCAATCATTGCTATTATATTATATTATATTATATTGCCTTATAACAATGGCAATGAGTGGGTGTACACATGAACACTCTATACATTCCATACCCAGAGAATAGGTCCCAATGGGTGAACATAGTCTATTTCATGTTATATATATACAGAAACATGTAGTTGTCAATAACGACAATCCATATCCATACAAATTTCAAAGGAAATGCTGTCATATTCTTTCATTAAGGTTATATGGGATAATGAGGTTGGACATAAATTAGAACAAGTAAAAAATATGATGTATCTATGATAGTAAAGCAAACTGCTGGACAAAAAAAAGGTAAATACTGAACATTACAGAGAAGCATGGACGGAACTTGCTTAAGGATAAACTTCCAATTATTGTGCCATTATTTTTTATATGGACCGGTGCATGCAATAAAGTTTTATATACTACCTCTGTTTTCACTACCTGCAGTTCTGTCCTCCAACACCAAGAGGTCGATGGAGGACTTTCTGAAGCTACTTGTTAAGCAATCAATGCATTACGCTCTCAAGTAATCATTCAATTACCACAAATGAGGTGCGTATTGCAGTGCAGTAGACTAGACAGCAGTTGGCGCTGCAAACGCCCACATGTAATCATACTGATTGATTTGTAAGTAGGCTACTGCTTTCAGTGAAAATATGTCTGTTGACACTTCTGTAGGACATATCATGCCCATCCTGGAGCAAAGAAACTGATATGTTGAAATGAGTGGGTGGATATTTTTAAACCGCACAAACTTCTAAAAGCTATTGAAAGCAAAAGGAAAATGTTTTTGACATCCTAAAGGCAAATAAAAAATATGAAGAACAAAATTGTTATTGATGGAATGCCATGATTTTTATATTTTATATTGTGTATGTATATATATATATATATATATATATATATAATATTGTATATTTGTAATTTAATCATTGTTCATTTATTTGTTTATTCATTTTTTCCTCTTTCATAATTTATCGTAGAGGTATTAAACTTGTCCATAAGAGAAACCCCCTTTCTGAAACAACAGACTTGCGCCCTTGCACCAACACTCAGATTGGCACTTAATTGTATAATTTGCCATGTTCATTTCAGTAATTGCCACTAATTGTGCCTTGAGGATCAGAAAGGAACTGCAGCTTCTTGAGAGAGGTGGTAAAAAATGCATGCCCTTAGCCATAATGGACACATTTACTGACACATTCAAAATGAACAAAGTCTCCGTACAAGCAATATGAATGGCAGTTGCTAAGGGGAGGTGGTTTTTAATAACGCTGAAGCATCAGCACATTTCTTTGCAAATTAAATTTCAATAACTGAAACGGTTTTTGACAATAATTTGCCCTACGAGAGTGAAAAATTTTGTATATCGCTTTCATGAAACGTGGTTCTGAACAGCAGACAGGGCCAGCAGTACGTTCACATAGCTACCATGCTAATGTTATCCGTAAGCCACTATACCATCTCTCATACCAGGATTATTGAAAAGGACGATTTAAACCTTTCAACTTTTTAACCTAATGAATAATTTTGGTATACCCTCTGATTTAATGCAATAAAATGAATTCCAACACGTCACGTAAAATCTGATCCATGATGTACTCCATTCATTGCAGCTATGTGGGCAATTACAGCCAAGCTATCTTAGCTAGCCTGCTAGCTAGCATTTAAAGCTAGCAGTTGTTAAGTTAGGCAGCCACACGTACACACCAGTTTGTCGATATTCTAATTGAACACAACATAAAAACTCAACTCTCCAGATCTCATATTGTATAACAGCATCCGATGAACTCCTCAACTCACGATAATACTTTAACAAGAGTTTAGTTTATGGAAGTACAGTAGTATTCATCAAAGGTGATGATATGGTGTCTGAACATGTCATTGGGCATCATAAGGTCCCTGCAGTCCGACCTCTGTACAAGTAGACGTGAAGCCAGGCTTCTGGGTGTGGCTAAATTCTTGTCACAAACTCATTATCGTCCAATCAGAGCCAGAAAAAGCATTTCATTGACTTCTAATGAAATCCTTTTTTCTAATAGATTGTTTGGAGATTTCAATGGGAAGCCATGCTTCCAAAGGATAACTTGAACCTAACAAGAGGTAATTTTTGTTTGATAATGTTTGATAGATGGTGCTATTTCACCAAATAATTTTGAGAGGAAGGAATATTTAAAGGAAGCTTAGCCCCCTTTGCGTCCTGAGCAGCCGCATATATGCACACACACACACACACACACACACACACACACACACACACACACACACACACACACACACACACACACACACACACACACACACACACACACACACACACACACACACACACACACACATATATAGAGGGGGTAGACAAAATAATGGAAACACCAAGTGAAAAAGGACTCACATTTTGAAGTTATTAAATCACAATTAAAAATTAGTCTACACATGTGTTTCATATTAATATCAATGCTAATTACCAATATGTTTCAACTATAAAATATGTTTTAAAATCAACACTTAAATATGTGAGTTTCTAAAGCAACATGAGAGCTTTACTAGAGAAGAGGTTATAAATATGCCTAAATGTATAGACAAGGTACAGAATGTTTTGGAGGACTTTGAGATAAGGGACGTAGAAGTACTACAAAAACGACAAAAACTTAAGACAAATAAGGCAGCAGGCCCGGATGGCATATATCCCAGAGTACTCAAAGAACTTGGGGAAATTATATATAAACTGGAGAAATACCAGATGACTGGAAGCAGGGTAGTATAATTCCAATATATAAGAAGGGGGACCATACTGACCCAGGGAACTATCGGCCTGTTTAACTTGCATCGCATGTAAAATGCTGGAGTGTATTATTAGGGATAAGTTGGAATCATTCTTGAAAAATAATAGTATTTTAAGGGAGAGCCAACATGGTTTTCTCAAAGGGAGGTCATGCCTAACAAACCTGGACTTTTTTGAAGAGGCTACAAAGTGTGTTGACCTGAACCAGGCCTATGATATTATATATTTGGACTTTCAGAAAGCATTTGATAAGGTACCACATGAGAGGCTCATTGCTAAAATGAATTCAGTAGGAATTGCAGGAGTAGTTTCAGAGTGGGTTCATAATTGGCTGCAAGGGCGAATACAAAGAGTAACAGTAGGTGGGGCCATATCTGACATCGGTACTGTGGGCAGTGGTGTCCCGCAGGGATCGGTGCTGGGACCTCTGCTCTTCCTTATTTACATAAATGATCTTGATATGGACGTTAGTAGCAAAATAGTTAAATTTGCAGATGATACTAAACTTGGGGGTTTGGCAAACAGTTTGGAATTGACTAAAGTAATCCAAGATGATTTAAACAAAATCCAAAAATGGGCAGATACATGGCGGATGACATTCAATATTGCTAAATGTAAAGTTATGCATGTGGGAAATAAAAACATTATTTTTTATTTTATGGGAGGAGAAAAGTTAGTAGGTGTTCAATTTGAAAAAGACTTAGGAATTATAGTTGATCAAAGCATACCTGCATCAAAGCAGTGTGCTACAGAAGTGAAAAAAGCCAACAGGATGCTGAGATACATAAGAAAAAGTATTGAGTATAAATCAAAGGAGGTTATATTAATGTCATATAATGCCTTTGCCAGACCTCACTTAGAATTCTGTGTGCAGTTCTGGGCACCGCACTACAATAAAGATATAGAAGCTCTTGAAAAAGTCCAAAGAAGGGCAACTAAACTGATACCTGGTATGAAAGGTAAAAGTTATGATGATAGACTTAAGGCACTCAATCTATTTAAACTTAGCAAATGGAGACTTATTGATTGAGGTTTTTAAATTCCTAAAAGGGATTAACAAAGTGAAATACCAAAGATTTTTTAAGATGAGTGGGGTCAGCAGAACAAGAGGCCACAGGTGGAAATGAGTTAGGGGCAAATTCCGCACAGATATTAGGAAGTTTTTCTTTACACAGAGAGTTGTCAATGCCTGGAACAGCTTGCCAGGTTGGGTAGTAGAGGCTATTCAAGTCCAGGCTAGATGTAGTACTAGATACTCTTTAGATTAGGACATGACAAGCCTAGATGGGCCGAACGGCCCGTTCTCGTCATTATATATTCTTATGTTCTTATGAGAGATCTAACAGATTTTGAAAGAGGTCAAATAGTTGGTGCCCAACGGTGCGTCAGTCACAGGAACGGCAAAATTATGTAATGTGTGAAGGGGATCTTGACGAAAATCATGACGGCATATGCCAAACAAGTCAAAACTGGACCAGGAAAGAGGAAGAGTGGACACAAGTCGAAGCTAACTGATAGGAATAGATGTATACTTAACAGGATAGCTAAAAACCACAAAACAATGACCTCAAAAATTACCATATGACTGAATCTACAAGAAAACCAGGACTTCTGAGCAGTGGAAGAAAGTGATATGGTCTGTTGTCTTTCACTCTTTTTTTCTACATACACAGTCAAGCCGGAAAGTCTGCACACCCCTTTCACCCTCTCCACGTTTCATTGCGTTACAGACTTATTCTACAATAGATTAAGTTCATTTTTTGTCCAAAAATTCTACACAAAATAGCCCATAATGACAAAGTGAAATGGAGACTTATTGAGTGGGAGAACAGGCCTGATTGATGGAGTGGTGCAGAGATGGTTGTCCTTCTGCTAGGTTCTCCCATCGCTGCAGAGGAACTCTGAAGGTAAGTACTTTTCCACGAAGCTCTCTTTGAGAGTGGCCATTGGGTTCTTGGTCACCTCCTGACCAAGCCCCAGACTTCTTGCCCGGTTACTGAGTTTGGCAGGCGGACAGCCAGCTCTAAGAAGAGTTGTGGTGGTTCCAAACTTCTTCCATTTCACAATGATGGAGCCCACTGTTCTCCTGGGTGCTTTCAATGCTTTAGCAATGTTTTTATACCCTTCCTCAGATCTATGCCTCAACACAATTCTATCTCGGAGGTCTATGGAGAGTTCCTAGGACTTCATGGCTTGGTTTTTACTCTGACATGCACTGTCAACTGTGGGACCTTATATAGACAGGTGTGTGCCTTTCCAAATCATGTCCAATCAATTGAATTTACCACAGGTGGACTAGAATCAAGTTGTAGAAACATCTCAAGCAGTATCAGTGGAAACAAAATGCACCTCAGCTCACTTTTGGGTGTCATATCAAAGGGTGTGCACACTTGTGTACATATGATATTTTACATTTAGATTTTTAATAAATTAGCACAAATGTCTAAAAACCTGTTTTCACTTTGTCATTATGGGCTATTTTGTGTAGAATCTTGAGACAAAAAATGAACTTAATCTATTGTAGAATAAGTCTGTAACGCAATGAAACGTGGAGAGGGTGAAAGGGGTGTGCAGACTTTCCGGCTTGACTGTAGATATAAATTAATATTTGCAGAAAGCCAAAGGAAGCCTTTCACCCACTTTGTCTTTCCCAACTGTTAAACATGGTGGTGGATCTGTTATGGTCAGCCATCTCGTGGGAGTTATTGGGTCCGATTATAACTATTATTATAACTGGCATAGAATGCATGCGTTTCTGGAACTGGTGGAGAACGCATGTATTTGTGCAACTGGAGGTGAACATGTGTTTGCAGAAAAGCTTTTCTCAAGCCCATCAGAGACTGCTTTGGTAGATGGCATGGGAATCGTAATTGTTAATTGATTCATTACTATGCTGCACAGCGTGGGTCTCACAACACTAGCTGACCTCAGCCATAAAGAACAGCCTACACAGTTATACAGTAGAACACTACGACTATGCAGCACATATGAGAGTTTGCAGTGCGCAGCACGTTCAGCTGAGGTCTCCAAGCAAGCATCCTTCTCAAACATTCTCACAGATTTCCTGTCAATACAAGCATACTAGGGCTGACTGATGCATGAAATTACAGACTACAGAGTGGATGACATATTTAGTATTAAATATGAATTGTTGGCTCTTCCTGTAACATGTCATCTTTTTGGTTTGATTTTCACTTTTATTTCTGTGTGTTTTGTTCTAGGGATTTTGCCTATGTAGCGAGAGACAAAGACACCCGGATATTAAAATGTCATGTGTTCCGATGTGACACCCCTGCTAAAGCCATCGCCACCAGTCTTCACCAAATCTGTTCTAAGGTATGTGCATGAGTCTGCTGTTCTGGAACCTCTTCTGCAGTAGCTTCTTTCCTGTTGTTCAGCCTCTGGTTTTCATGTTACCATACTGCTTTTTTCAGGGCAGTGGACTCAAAACGAACATGTAATGAATTAACTGCTGTTAACTGCAATTAACTTATTTATACTATAGGAACTTCATAGAGAAACCACATACGTTTTACACATGACTACATGTTTTAAATAAAATAATAATAATAACCCAAAGTTAAAATATATTCAAACCTTATGATGATCTTTTTAAAATCACTTGCATTTCATCTGTAGCTAAATCCTATTTTTGTGAAAATTAATCAAGCATGTGAAACAAGTTTGGAGGCTACTGTATTTGTTGCAACAGAATTCATTCAGGTCAGCTTTCCCGATTCAAAAGAATCTTAATTTCTGAATTTGTAATAGGGATCATTTCCAACATCACTGCAATGCCAAAGAACAAAGGACTCAGCAGTTTGTCCTTCAGACTTAATAGAAAAACAGGAGCAATTGACTGTCGAGGTCAAACCCACATACACAATGTCTTTTGATTCCTTTGGGGTCAGCTCAAGGGGAGGTGAAAAGCTTCAGAGACCATGGCAGCCCCTGCTGTGTGTGAACCCACCAAAGGCTTTCTCACCATGAAAGACCTGCTTTTACCTTCACATAGCCCTCACAGCTGTACAGTAGATGCCTTGCATTAGAGACCCCAGTAAAGAAAAGAGCCACGCACCAAGACCCCTGCCCTGTGACTGCAGAAACCTGCAGCTCTGGTTTAGAATTAGAATAGTGATAGACAGGAGAGACCGCACAAACCAGTGAAACTGAACCCATGCTTAAGAACACATGCATGTTCATTTCTCCTGCCATTCTTTGCTACTCTGTGTTCATTAAATGACATGAAATGACACACAAATCAACACAGATCAGAAGCTGATATTCTGAGTGTGATTTCTGGATGAGCTGCATTAGATGGTGGGAGCTGTGATTGGTTTTGGGACCTTGATGTGGGTGCGCATAACTAGTTGAGAAGTGCTGAATGGTGAGAGAGCAAAGCAGTGCAGGCAGGTTTTCTGCAAGCTGTGCAGTGGTTTTACAGTACAGTCACTTTCTGCCTGTGTTCTCACTCACGCTCAGGTTTTTTTTTTTTTTGCCTCACATGGTATGGGATGCAAATTCGCTGTGACAAACAAAAAGCTTTGATTAATGACATCCATAATTTATCATCCGCTTTGAACAGCAAATTTGAACAGCTAAAGCAGAAATATTTTTTCAGTAGAGTCCATGCTCCATTTTAGAGAGAGAGAGAGGAAGAAACCAAGGGAGATGTGACATGACCTGGTTCCTTTGCTCTCCTAATAAGCAGCTGACAGCGTGGTGCAGAGAGAACAACCTGCTCCTCAACACCTCAAAGACCAAGGAGCTGGTAATAGATTACAGGAAGAAGAAGACAGACATTCCACCACTAACCATCAGCGGGGTCTGTGTGGAGAGGGCGGCGGACTTCCGCTTCCTGGGAGTCCACATGGAGGAGGGCCTGACCTGGGGTGTGAACACCGCTGAGCTGCTGAAAAAGGCCCAGCAGAGACTGTACTTCCTGAGGGTGCTCAGGAGGAACAACATCACACAGAGACTGCTGGTGTCCTTCTATCGGTGCTCTATCGAGAGCATACTGACGTACTGTATATGTGTGTGGTATACCAGCTGCACAGCGGCTCAGAGGAAAGCGCTCCAGAGGGTCATCAACACGGCCCAGAAGATCGTCGGATCCCCTCTCCTCACACTGGAAGAACTACATAGTTCCCGCTTTCTCACAAGAGCTGTGAACATCACAAAGGACACTTCCCACCCTGGACACTCCCTGTTTGAACTGTTGCCGTCAGGCAGACGGTACAGATCCATCAAAGCACGAACAAACAGACTCAAAAACAGTTTCTACCCATCAACAATAACTACACTTAATGCAGCTACAAAATAACCTGTGATACATGTCTGAAAGTGCAATACTTATCTTAAAGTGCAATAAGGGAATGTGCAATGACGGAGAATGTTTGAATGTGTGGTTGTGTGTGTTTCACTTAGTATTTATCCCAGATATATTACTCTGTAAATTCTGTAAATTACTGATATTTTTTTTATTCATACATGTCTTTATATACTGTTGTAATTTTGCACTGACTGGTTGGCATTTCAATTTCGTTGTACGTGTTACAATGACAAATAAAGGATCTATCTAAAAGTGACATCACACTGCCGCTGACCTGGGCGAACTTAACCCACATCTCACGTGCAGCAGCATTGTCATGTTATCCCAAATTCCATACTGTGACTGCGGCACACATGAGATTGAGATCAGGTTAGTGCGTCAGACCTTTATCTGGGTCCAGAAGAGCCACCAGCCCCTGTGCCTGGGCCCAATCACGTCACAGAGGGGCCCAGGTGACCTGCACTCATGCTCGTGCTGATTCCCTTAGCTGGTGACAGCTGGTCTTCAGTTGGAGTCTCCCATGGCATGGTGCAGACAGCGGGACTGCAGACGACACCTCGGTTAAACTTTTCCGTTTTCCCCCCTCCCAGATTATGGCTGAACGCAAGAATGCCAAAGCCATGGCTGGGAGCTCTCTGCAGCATAGGACGCAGGAGGGTTTGGACCTCCCCCTCCAAGGTAGAACCTCCTAACCCCCAGCTATCCTTCACAGTTCCTAACAGGAACATTCCAGAAAACGTTCCCAATTTGAAACAGATGTGATAGCTATAGACCAAGGGCGGCCGACTCTGGCCTTGGAGATCTGCAGGGTATGCTGGTTTTTGTTGTCACACAGCACTTAATTGATCAATTAAAGGAATTGGTTGCACAGTTAAAAGTCCCTAATTTTTGGGTCTGAATTGGTGAAAACTAAACCGGCAGAACCAGTGGCTCTCCAGTACCAGGAATGGGGACCCCTGATGTCAGATAGTATGCTAGTTCACTGTTTGAATTGAGCTCTGTCTTTTATGCTTAGTGTGGATGGATACCTATTCAAATTTTCTCTGTAGAATTAAACCATTGAGAAGTCCTTATGTTTTGTGAAGAAAGTTAACTTACCAGTGAAAGTTGTTCTCACCTTGAATTGTGCTGAGCTTGCATTATATGTACCCACATGCATGGGTGTGTGTTTGTGTACATGTGTTGGGGCGGTTGGCTTGCTGCTACCAACCACGTACACAGGTGGCGGATAGTGGGAGTTCCTTCAGATATGGAGGACAGCTACGAACTAAGCAGGTACTTCCTGACGAATAAGTAGCCGCGGACCAAAACAGCAGAGGTTAATCAGGTGTGGAGGGACTAGCTGAGTGGCTCCTCTAGCTCCAAGTAAAACTCCACATGCACCCTATGATTCTCCTTGACGTGGCAAGACCAGGCCACCATCAACAAAGCCTTCCACCTTCCCTGTGGACCTTTCCTGTGGGCAAGACTATGTCTGGGAGCACACGAGAGGCAGGATCGACAAACCAAGACCTGCCAGCCCCCTGCAACTTCCTCCACCAGAAGGTCGTCTTGAGTCACCTCACCACACTTGAATATGGTGGTGTGAAGCCAAGCTGTGGAGACAGGGACTGCGCACCCCTCCCTTCACGTTAAATCCATTCTTTGCGCAAGCTATCACTTCTACTGAAAAAGTCCTCTGGCGACCAGGCAGAGTGGTGGGGGCAGGTCGTGGATGAAGACTGGAAGCCTCTAGCTTGAGCCTTGCACGGAGGCGGCACAGGCAAGATGGTTGTTGTATGGATGGGATCTAGGAACAGCATCCTACTTCGGCAGCTACCTGTGCAACTGAGCAGCCCTTTTTAGAGTCTACATTGCTCACCCCTTGACAGGGGAAGGGTCTAGAAAAGGTGACCTAAACAATGTCTGTTCCTCCCTGACCTGGATGGCAAACCGCAGTCGTCAAAGCAGCCCTCACCATGGTCGAAAAACCAAAAATATAAGAAACTTAAACTTAGCTACCTGGAAAGTGCGCACTCTCCTGGATATGCCGGATGACACCGCAAGACCCCACAAACGCACCGCACTTGTTGCCCACAAGCTTGGCAAATACAACATCGACATTGCTGCCCTGAGTGAGACTCGTTTCTCAGGAGAGGACTCGCTCACAGAAGTCGGGAAAGGATACACCTTTTTCTGGAAGGGCCTTCCAGAAGACACCCGACAACTGCATGGAGTTGGCTTTCCGTGAAAATCAAACTCCTCCATAACATCCCAGAATCCCCCCAGGGAATCAGCGAAAGACTAATGATCTGGCGCATTCCACTCGCCAAGGGCCACTCTGCTACCCTCATCAGTGCATATGCCCCAACCCTGGTCGCCGATGATAGCTCAAAGGATGCATTTTATGAGGCTCTAGACAGTGCCCTGTCAAAAATACCTCCCTCTGACCATCATCCTCATGGGAGACTTCAGTGAAAGAGTGGGCACTGATAACCTACTCTGGCAGGGAGTTATTGGGAAACATGCGTAGGCAACTCAAACAGCAATGGCCTAAGACTTCTCTCACTTTGTGCCGGACACCAACTGATCATCACTAACACCATATTCCAGCTGAAAAACAAACATAAAACATCATGGATGCACCCACGATCAAAACACTGGCATCTACTCAACTACATAATCACCCGCCAACAGGACCAGAATGACGTGTGTGGCGCTGAGTGCTGGACTGATCATCATCTAATCCATTCTAAATTCCAGCTGAAAATCCATCCCCACTACACAAAACAGTAACCCCGCCGAAAACTAGACATCAGTGGTCTTCAGTCTTCTGATACCCTGGCGAGTTACCGCCGGAAACTTGCCGAAAATCTTCCTGCCCCTCAAATCAACCCCCCCTGTAGCAGCACCCTCAATATTGAGTGTGCCTGGGTTAACCTCATCTCAGCCATACACAGAGCAGCATCTGAATCACTAGGCCTTACCAAAAAACATCACCAGGACTGGTTTGACAGCAATTCTGCTGAAATCCAACATCTCCTGGAAGCAAAGCGTAAGGCTTACACTTCCCACATCTCAAACCCGCAGTCCTCCTCCCTCCTCTCATGGTGGAAAGCCATCCGTGCGGAGACTCAGAGGCAGCTCCGAACCATGGAGAATGAATGGTGACTTAAAAAGGCCCATGAGATCCAAGCCTTTGCTGACTCCAACAACACTCACGCCTTCTACCAAGCAGTCAAGTCACTACACAGACCTCAAAAACACACCATCTCCCCAGTAAGCTCAACACTCTACAAGGACAAAAAACAAATCCTTGAATGTTGGGCCGAACACTTCAATGCCCTCCTTAACTAACAAAACCCTTCAGATCTCTCTATCATTGACAAACTCCCAAATCTCCCACCAATACAAGAGCTAGATGCTCCACCTACTTTTACTGAGGTCCTTGCAGCAGTAACCCCTGATTCTAACAGGGGGCGATTCGGCAACGAGTTGCCCGAAATGCATTCATTGTCAATGAGAGCGGGCGACTTCCGGTGATTGGCCGATTGGCCGATTTGTGGGCGTGGCGGCGACACAGAAAAGTTGAAAATTCTGAACCTTCGGGCGATATCGCCCGATAAGAGCCAATCAAATTCATGTGTTGCTGTTTTTACCTTCCACGCGGAACCAACACAACACCGAAATTTGGTTCCTAGTTCCGACACTTCAACATGAATGAGGAGAAACTGATAACAGCGGTCTGCAGTACCGCCATACGTTATTTAATCCTAAAAGCATAAATATTTATAGCTAGCTAAACTTATATGGCCTACATACATCTTATTTAATGTTTGTGTTGGTTAAAAGGCAATTTTTATCGCATGGTTTGTAAAACGTACGTTTGTAAAAATGGCCGTGCGGTTCATGATTGAGACAAATTAATATTTATAATAAAGCTCAAAATCTATGATGAACGTTTCAAGCGCAAGTAAATGGCCGCAATTAAATAAAAAAAGCCTTCTGAGTTTGAGGTTCATGATTGAAGGAAACAATACTGCTAGCCAACTAATATTTATAATAAAGATTCTCAAAATCTATGATGAACTATTCGTTTACCATGCAAAAATGTTGTATTTATAATAAAGATTCTCAAAATCACGTCCCTACCGGAGACAAACTGCGAGCCGTTTCCAGCGCAAGTAAATGGCCGCAATTGTAAAAAGCCTTCTGAGTTTGAGTTTGCGGTTCATGATTGAAGGAAACAATACTGGGTTGCGTACTTGCTCCAGTTATTTTCAATCTTTTTCTGGCACCAGTAACTCTCCTTGCACACAAGTCCCTCCAAGCCGATGATGACGGGGTCCAGCTTCAGTTTCGCCTTGACGGCAACCTTTTCAACCTCCGCCGTCTACAAGCCTTCACCAAGACCACAACCACCACCATACACAAGCTTCAATATGCAGATGACTGCACTCTCCTTGCCCACACCCCTGCTGTAATGCAACACACTCTGGACACAATAGCTGAAATCTACAGTGCCATTGGCTTTCAGATCAACACCAAGACAGAAATTATTGTCCAGACTTCAGCTCCTGTATCCACTCCCCCAGTGTTCATTATCCATGGCACGCCACTAAAGGTGGTCCACCAGTTCTGCTACCTTGGCAGCATCCTTGCATCAAACTGCCAAATTGATGATGGCATCCAAGCACGAAGCAATTGTGCTTCCTCTTCCTATGGCAGACTGCGCTCTCATGTCTTTGAGAACAGCAACCTAAAGCTGTCTAAAAAGATAGCAGTCTACCAAGCAGTCTGCGTTTCCACCTTATTGTACAGTGCCGATACATGGACCCCCTACCGACGCCACATACGCCAGCTGGAAGTTTAACATCAAGTGCCTCCAGCGCATACTAAAAGTCACCTCGCAGGGCCGCATACCCCACATAACCATCCTTCAATGTACCCAGACAACCAGTGTGGAAGCAACTTTGCTACAGCGCCAACTCCGCTGGGTCGGGCACATCATTAGGATGCCTGAACACCGTCTCCCAAGACAGATCCGATATGGTCAGCTCCTGGGAGCCAGCAGGAAACCTGGAGGCCAAAAATGGAGATACAAAGACCATCTTAAAGAGTCACTTTGGAATAAAGCCAGGGGATCTTGAAGCAACCACTATGGACCGCCGAGCCTGGACTGCATCCTTGAACTCTGACATCGACCTCCTAGAATCAAAACGCACGTCCCAGACAGAAGCGCAACGACAGCGCAGGCATCACCACGTGCAACAACCCCAAGCATCACCAGACTCAGCCCTCACGTGCCCCAGCTGTGGCAGGACATGTGGGTCAAGGATCGGGCTTCACAGCCACCTCCAATGGCACCGCCGTCAGCAGCGGTAGCCACAACACTCCACCAACCACCCCAAGGAAGTGACGTTATCTTCGGCAACGATGGACAGCCGCAAGGGTGTACATGTGCACACATGCATGTATGACAGCATTTGCGCATGTGTGTACTTGCTCATGTATATGTGTTTGTGTGTGTGTGTGTGTGTGTGTGTGTGTGTGTGTGTGTGTGTGTGTGTGTGTGTGTGTGTGTGTGTGTGCAGTAAAGCTAGTGGTAAAGCACACATCTGATGTGTCCCTCCTCAGCAGAGTTCCCCACACCAAAGACAGAGCTGGTGCAGAAATTCCATGTGCTGTACCTGGGCATGATGCCCGTTGCCAGGCCAATAGGTGAGTCAGACTCAACCTCTCCCTCACCCAGAGGGTACATTCTGCATGTATGTCGGTCCATATATGGGGAGTGGGGTGTTTCTCTGTGTTTTAATGTAGTGGTCATTATGCTCCATTATTTTTGGATTGGGAGGATATTTTTAAGTGCTCTAAGCTGTGAGAAACCATAAAAATATTTTGACTTGGTCTTGTCCAGCATGTTTAAGCTGGAGAAGAAACTATTATAAATGGCTATTAGAAGTACCCCCCCATCTCAGTAATATAAATGGAACGCTCTGATGAGAAGCAGATAGTGAGATAGTTCAAATAATGGAGAGGGAGTATAGCTGTGGGGGTGTCCTGTTGAAAGGATGAGTCTCTGTGCGTGTGTGCCTGTGTGCGTGTGTCCTAGGTTTGGTGTAGCTGAAGTGTGTGTATGTATCTTCTCTCCTGTAATGAAAGGACCTGGGGGCAACAACTCCCAGAAAATTCAATTGGCAGCTAGAAACAGTAAGTGCCTCTTCTTGACCAACCGGCTCGAGGCAAGGCTTATTCAGGGAACTGGGAAACACTAACTGATATATCTGCAGAGCTGCACAGCTGCTGAGTTTAAAGCCTTTTTATCTGCTCTTCCCCTGACTGTGTGATGCAGTGATACGGAACTGATCTCATGAGCACACACTGTCTCTATGTGTAGTCCATTAATGGCAATGGCACAAGCATTTGAGAAGGCAGTCACCTGCTTTCTTATCACACAAATACACACAAGCCTTCTGAATTTTAAAACCAAAAGATGTGGGAAGTGCCCAGACCACACACTGCCCACATGCTCTGATGAAGTAAATCCATATGCATTTGTGAGCTCCCTCCACATTCGCCTCTGCTCTACACCTGGCCATCAATAATGACATAATCTGTGACATCACTTTTCAGAGGGTCATTGAATTTGTCTAAAGTTCTGTGCAGTGGCATTTCCTAACTTTAGGCACTGCTGAACCTTTGAGCCAGGTATTTCATATGGATTACCTCAGTAAATATAACTTTGTATACATTTAAAATGTATGCATAAAATTATTAACTGTGTCTAAAATTGTAATATAATGTATTACATTTAAAATAAATGGCAGAGTGGACCTGGAGTCTATGAACAATGAAACTATAAAAATGTATACCCAATTTCACCTGACGGTGATACAAATTAATTAAATTCACCCATGTGTATCACAGCATTTAATGTGGATGTGATTTTCCAATGAGAAGTCTGCATGAGGTAATAACAAAGTGTCTTAATATCCTCAGCTGCGGCGAGCTCATCTGTTTAGAGATTTAATCTGCTTTGCCGATGAACTGTTGCACTGGGTGCAAACATAAGCTTTGGCACAAGACTTCTCAACAGGAGAACTGAACTGCCCATCAGCTGCGTTTTGAGAAGTCTCGTTGCTGCGGGCAGCTGTTTCCGGCCACTCGGGAATTAGAATGACACCATGACATTCTAAACCCTGGCCATGGTCACAACTGACTTGCAAGACCATGTGTTGTTATTACTGCACCGTGACAAATTTGGGTTCCACAAACGCTACCATCTGTGGTGTAATGGAGCTGTGACCGAGTGTACTCTTGTGTAGAGGTGAGTCTAGGTCTTGTCTGCTAAAGTCACTAAATTCTGCTCTGTCTCCATAGGAATGGACATTCTCAACGGGGCCATTGACAGCCTTATGTCGTCCTCAGCCAGGGAAGACTGGACGGCTGTCATGTTGAATGTGGCCGACGCTACAGTCACGGTCATCAAAGAGAAGGCAAGTTCGTCTCATACCCGAAGGCCTCCACACTTTAAAGGCCTGTCTGACCCTTCACCCCAATCTCCGGCAGTTTCCCGGCACAAAATTCACAGAGGCATTAAAAAGAGAAATGGCATTCTGTTTGATTTATCCAGTCATAAATGTATCACTCTGGCAACATCTTTTGGCATTATAAAACCTCAGAGAATGTCTCCATGTAATATCTGAGATGGGTTTAAAGGGCTGCTTTCCGAAGTAAACTTAAGAAAAGTGTTTGGATGGATATACCAAGAAGTTAGCAAAGCAAGCAAACAAGGCTTCTTCCTAGTGTGTGCTTGATGTGTCCAATTAAACAGTTACCCTGGGTTTAATTTTCAAATATTAATTTACTCTTTGCAAATAACTTAATGGCATAAATGTTACATGCTAAATGTTCAATGTCAGAAAGAAAGGTGCCCTTGTCATTTTCCTATTATAGAGCAGTTATTCTGAATGGTATAGTGTCTTGTTTCATGTGTGTCATTGGCATGAGAGCATGCTACTTCCCATGAAGAAAAGTGAGCTACCCCCCTGCAGCCTTGTCTTACATTAGAGCCTGCAGAGAGCCTGCAGTCAAAAACAAGATTGCTGATTGACCAACGAATAAATCAGTCAAGCAATCAATTAACCTATCAATCAGTCAGACATTATATCAGTCAAAGTGTGCATAGTGTACATAGTTTTGTGGCAATTATTTAAGAATTTTCATTACAGAAAGGCAATGTAAAATTGTGTGGAAATACGCAATGTTGATAAGGCAGCATGGCAGAGATGTGCTGCTGTGACAAGAGTGGGCGTGTCCCTTGGGGTCTCAGCAGGAGCAGGAGGGCCAGCAGGAGGAGGAAGAGAAGGAGCAGCAGGAGGAGAAGGAGGAGGATGTTTTGGTGGAGTGTCGCGTCCGTTTCCTGTCCTTCATGGGCGTCGGCCGAGACGTGCACACCTTTGCCTTCATCATGGACTCGGGGAACCAGCACTTTGAGTGCCACGTCTTCTGGTGTGACCCCAATGCCGGGAGCGTGTCCGAGGCCGTGCAGGCCGCCTGCATGGTAAGTCCCGCCCCTGCCTGGGAGGATGCAGGGTTTTAATCCCCTCCCCCGCCCCACACCGCGGGAGAAATGCTCTCCCCATCTGCATAAGGGCGTCTCGCCGACAGAGATCATGTTCACTTCATCTCCTCTTCCCTATCACTTCTTAATTAAAACTGCAGAGAGAAACAGTGCTCTGAGCTTCTCAGCTCCCACAGGGCAGGAAGAAGTCTAGAGATGAGTGGTATCTTCATCCTGCACACAACGGTTACTGTACACCTGACGGTCGTTCTGTGCGTAGTGATTGATGTTCCTGCATAGCTTCTCAGTATTGATCCTCTCACAGATTCTCAGGCCAGGAACAGACAGTGGGAATGGAGCTCCGGTCTTTAATTTTCCATTGGCTGGAAGGCCTTCCATATTCCCTCGGCTGTGAGACTCATTCAGCACTGCCTCAATAATGTGTGCCTGGAAAGATCACCCATACTCCACCATCAGTGACATTGTGACATTACAGAAGTACTTGATAAGCTATCCATTGTTCCTTATCCTCAGAGTTCTATTCCTTGGAGTACATCTATTGTGGTAGCGTTAATTAGTCAAGTGAGAAAGGCACAGTGGTTAATAATCTGTATCAGTAGGTTGTTGGGGTTTCTCTGCTGTGACATGGACTTGTTTGAGTAAAGTTAAATAGTTTAATGGTGTCCCCTTTCTCTCTCTCTCCAGCTGCGCTACCAAAAGTGCTTGGTGGCCCGGCCCCTGTCCCAGAGGGCCTGCTCAGCCTCCCCACCCTCGGACTCTGTGACCCGCCGAGTCTCCAGCAGCGTGAAGCGGGGAGTTCTGTCGCTCATTGACACTTTGAAACAGAAGAGGCCAGTGCCCGAACTGCCGCAATAGTGACCTGAGTGATAACAAGAAAAGTGAAAATAATATTAATATTAATATATGTATAAACATGCAAAGCACCCTACCGCCACAGCGCAAACAACCTGCTTAAAAACAATAACAAAACAATATAAAATGTACTAAAGCTTAAGAGCAAAGCTGGCAACATTAGGGACCTGCTGTCGACCCACACACACAAACACACACACACACTCATACACTGTATTACCTGTTAGCCTGCCACAGTATCCCTCACCCTGTCTGTCCCTCTGAATGTTTCTGCTGTCCCACCTGCTGCCCCCAGCATGCCACGCCCAGTCTTCAATATGGAAGTGCATGAGCATTCTTCACCGGCTTCACAGGTTTGGATCTAAAGCACTCAGTCGTCCACCATGCCATATTGTTGTTAGTTTAAAAGGAGCAGAGCCTTCCAGGACAGCCACCTCCATCAACACTCAAATGGACAGCTGATATCAGAGAGTCACCACCATCAACATGTAAGGTGGAAGCTGCATCTCTTCAGAATCTCGGTTATGACTTGTGGACCCGCACCGCAGCTGAAATCCATGTGCTTTCACCGCTCATGAAGACACACCAAAAAAAGAGACAAATCAAAGACAAGACTGTTTTCAGGTGGACACATCAGTTGTCCTACCCCTTCCTCACAGCACAAGAGGGGCTTTGCTGAAGTCGAGTGCGAGTCCTTCACTGGGAAGTGCACTCTGGGCTGGACAGGCCTGTCCTCACAGGATTACGTAGAGAAGCACACGCCCTCCCTCCCCTGTGGCCATGTGGAATGCTATGGAATAGACTTACTCACATTCTGCCCATACTTTAATTGGATTGCCATTGGCTAAAGACAGAGAGCTGAAATGCAGAGGGGGTAGGCTAGAATATATATATATATATTTTTTTCTCTTCTTCTTACAATACCACTGCTACAGTGGAATACCATGAACTGAATGGGATGCTGGGCACTTTGTGATCGTCAGTCATGTGGCCACTGTCAGCAGATTTGAGTTAATGAGAGTTGTTGTGGTCTTTCACTCTTCCAGGTGACATTGCTCTTTAGGGTTCTAACGTGGAACTCCATGCAGAATAAACATAACATCGATCACAGGATGGGGAAGAAAAGAAAACATTGTGAAGAGACGGAAGAGTAAATTGTCATCTCCTTGTTTCTGTTCAGTTTTGCTTCACATCATGATCACCCCCAACCTCCCTTCCTTGTTCTTCCCTGTTATTTCTCTCCTCCTTGTTCCTGCTGCTCAGCCAGCTATGAAGTCTTGTTCTCCTCTGGGAATTTGAAAGATGAAAACAATGTGAAAGTGTCACATGTGTATATATCTATATAATGTTTTGCATACATTTCTCACTTCATAAGCTATTTTTTATTTAGATTTTTTGTTTTATTTTCTTTTATTAAAAGTCGTGAAAGATCTTTGTTGAACATTTAATTCTGGCCAAAGTATAAAGTATCGATATACGTGTTGTAGATATGCAAAAAAGGTTGTGTAATCAAACTAAAAAAGATGTTGAAATTAAAATAATTTTATTTTAATGATATTAGGCAATTTGTTGTAAACTAGATGTTAACCAAGTGTTATCTATGCATTTTTTTGATCTATCGGTTCTCAATAGCAAACAGCAAATGTCACTTTGCCTTGCATGTCCTTGGACAATTTATGGAAAATATGAACTGTAACAAATATTTTTTTTACATTTATTTTATACTGATTTTATTACGTTGGGCAATTAATCCCGTTTCATCTTACACTCTGTCTCACTCAGTCATTAGGACTAATTCATTCTGTCTCTCAAACCGTTCTCATGCAACTGTACAGGAAATCACACAAACCATGTAGATGATTGACAGGTCACTTGATGTATGCACAGCCAAATCGAGCGTTGCTGCAGGGCGTGTCAGATATGATGTGTTAACCTCACTGTTCTTGGAAGCTACAGCTTTTAACTGTGAATTATGGATATGTAGGCTTTCAAAAGGAAGATCAATTTAGTAATAATAAAGTTAGGGTACATATTGTTGCCTCAAGTTCAAGTTCTGAGGGTCCTTCATCTGTATTTTTCTTTCTTTCTTTTAAGAAGGTTGTTGAAAATGATGAAACCTGATGACATTTTTTTTCTCAGCTCAACGGCTGGTGCCCTTTTTTGTACTATATATTTTATGTGATTTTTCAGTTTTTCAAATAGAAAGACAAAACATTAAATCAGCTCATGTACATTGAAGTCTGAAGCACCAGCTGCACTGGGGTTTCACTGCCTCAGAAATGTCTGTGCCTCGTCTTCAGACCAACGCCACGGGTCAGTTCAATAGGGCATATCACTACAACTGATGGGAGATGTAGTCCAGAGAGTAGGCATGATGCACTCAATCAGCATCTACAAGACTACACTACCAGATGTGCTGTGCTACTTGATCTACAAAACTACATATCCCATCAGCACTTCTGTTGTTTTGCCTCTTGAATTCCTCTTTCAACTATAATTAGTGACTGAAAGTGCAGAAACAAAAAGAATCCTGTCTAATGATTCATGCAGATAATTGATGTCTAAAACAGAAAGGAAAAAGTTGGGTTCTTCTGCAGTTCACTAATTTTACACCATATAAATGTAATCTGTTGTGAGAATAAACTACATATTGAAATGTGACACTTTCGCTGTGCCTCTGTGCATTATTTGTACCACGTGCAAGCAGAGGGAAGCTGAAGTTTATCTATAGGTTTAACACGTGGCTACAATCCTTCTGTAGGAAAGAGGGGTATAGATTTATTGAGCACTGGGACTTCTTTTGGAACAGGGATGACCTGTACAAGCGCGATGGGTTACACCTGAACCGGATGGGTACCTACGCTCTGGGTCAGCGTATGCTTAGGGTAGCGCAGGATTATTTAAACTAGAGACTCGGGGGGCAGGGAGGATAGAGAGTGAAATGGGTAGGGTGGTGCAGACTGCCCAGATGGAGTCTGTCAAGACTACATATAACAGTGAAAGCATTAATAAAGTCTTGATTAAACAAAATTTTAGCAAGTGTGGCTTGGGATGGAAGGGAGTGAGGGAGCGGGAGAGGAATAGTAGAAACAGTAGTCTGAAATGTCTATGTTTTAATGCTAGAAGTATAAAAAATAAATTTCTGGAAATAGAGATTGATATCAATAGCAAAGGCTATGATATCGTAGGGATTACAGAGACGTGGCTGGGAGAAGAGGACGGGGACGAATACAATATAGAAGGGTATAAACTTATTAGGAAGGATAGATCCGGTAAGAGAGGTGGGGGTGTGGCACTATATGTGAAAGATAATCTCAATGTGCAGGAGTTTCCAGAAATTAACCAACGCATGCCTAGCGAGGATATTTGGATAAAGCTCATAGGGGAACATGAGAAGGGATTAAATATAGGGTGTGTTATCGACCACCAGCTTCAGACAGCAATATGAATATAATGCTTTTTGAAAATATAAAACAAGCTTGCAGAGGAGGTGAGACTATTATCATGGGTGACTTAAATTACCCTGGTATTAATTGGGAATTGGAGACAGGACAAGGAAATAGGGAGGAAGAATTTCTAGATGTTATTAATGATCTTTTTTTGGCACAGTATGTTAGACAGCCTACAAGAAGAAATTCAATTCTAGATCTGGTGTTATGTAATGACGCCGACAGAATCAGTAGTATAGAGGTAATGGAACCCATTGGGACAAGCGATCATTCCACAATCGGATTTGATATATTATGGCAAACTAAGAGGGCCCCATCTAACACAAGGATTTTACATTTTAGGCATGCCAACTTTAAACAGATGCGATTAGAATTAAGCATGGTAGACTGGGGACATCTTCTTGATTGTAGGACAGTGAATGAAAAGTGGGACAAGTTTAAAAGGGTTATACTTGATGCACAGTGTAAATGTATTCCTACGGTGCGGAAAAGTACGTTGAAAAAGCAGTCCCCACCGTGGATAAATAAAGATATGCAACAGAGTTTGAGGGAGAAGAAAAAACTGTTTAAGATATATAAAAACGACAGTACCAAGAGTAATAAGGCTGAATATTGTCATGTGCGTGCTAAGGTCAAAAAAGAACTAAGGGTAGCCAAAAGGATCTACGAAAGGCAAATTGCAGAAAATGCTAAAAGTAACCCTAAGCGTTTCTTTCAATACTGTAGTAGGAAAATAAAAGTCAAAGAGGAGATTAAGGGAATTAAAAACAAAGACGGGGCACTGCTCTGTAAAAATAAGGATATTGCAGATGCTCTAAATGGCTGTTTTGTAGAGAGTTTTACCAGAGAAGGGGCTGCTAATAGGCCGGAAGGCATATTCATTACTCAGAAAGTCTTAGCGGATACAGAGATAGGGGATATGGAAGTATTGGATAAATTACATAAATTAAAGACTAATAAGGCAGCCAGCTCGGATGGCATATACCCCAGGGTACTAAAGGAGTTAAGCGAGATCATTTTTAAACCACTGGCAAGTATTTTTAGACTGTCTTTAAAGACTGGTGAATTACCAAATGACTGGAAACAGGGTATTGTGGTACCAATATATAAGAAAGGGGACCGTACTGATCCAGGAAACTATAGGCTTATTAGTTTAACTTGCATCATATGCAAAATATTAGAATCTATTATTAAAGATAAACTAGAAGTATTTCTAGAAAATTACAACATCCTAAGGGATAGCTAGCATGGTTTTTGCAAGGGTAGGTCATGTCTGACAAATCTGCTGACATTTTTTGAGGAAGCAACCAAGTGTCTGGATGAGAGAAAGGCGTATGATATTATATACTTAGATTTCCAAAAAGCATTTGATAAGGTGCCACATGACAAACTCATTATCAAAATGAGAGCAGTAGGAATTACAGGTGGCATTTTAGAGTGGGTTCGGAACTGGTTACTGGATAGAACACAAAGGGTAGTAATAGGCGAGATATTATCCGAGGAGGGTATAGTGGGAAGTGGAGTCCCGCAGGGATCGGTGCTGGGACCACTGCTCTTTATCATGACATTGATATGGACATTGAAAGTACATTAGTTAAATTTGCAGATGATACAAAACTGGGAGGCTTAGCAAAGGCTTAATCAGGAATCTACTAAAGTAATCCAAGACGATCTGAATAGAATCCAGAAATGGGCAGAAACCTGGCAAATGAAATTGAATACAACTAAATGTAAAGTTCTACATGTGGGGAATAAAAACATAGGACAGGATTATTTTATGGGAGGTAGAAAACTAGAATGTGCACACATAGAAAAAGACCTAGGAGTACTAGTTGATCAAAGCTTGTCAGGGTCTGGTCAATGTGCGGTAGCAGTTAAAAAAGCCAACAGGATGCTGGGATACATAGCCAAGAGTATTGAGTACAAATCGAAGGAGATCATACGCACCCTATACAATGCCCTTGTTAGGCCACACTTGGAATATTGTGTGCAGTTCTGGGGACCGCAATACAAAAAAGATATAGATGCGCTGGAAAAGGTTCAGACTGATTCCAGGCATAAAAGACAAGTGTTATGAGGAAAGGCTAGAGATGCTTGGACTGTTCAAGCTTAGTAAAAGGAGACTTAGGGGAGATTTGATTGAGGCTTTTAAATTTATTAAAGGAATTAACAAAGTGAATTTCAGGAAATGATTCAAGTTGAGTTCGGTTAGCAGAACGAGGGGGCATAAATGGAAACTGACAAAGGGTAAATTTCACACGGACACTAGGAAAAAAAAGGCTGAGACACTAGGGGTATTCAAGGCCAGGCTCGATCCAGTGTTAGACACTCTAGCCTTTGGGTAAACTAAGCATTGTGAGCAGATTAGTGGTAGGAATGGACGAGCAGTGTTGGGCTGAATGGCCTGTTCTCGTCTTCCCCTTATGTTATGTTATGTTAATACAGATTTTGTGAGGTCA
Source organism: Aldrovandia affinis (assembly GCA_029706075.1). Taxonomy (NCBI): domain Eukaryota; kingdom Metazoa; phylum Chordata; class Actinopteri; order Notacanthiformes; family Halosauridae; genus Aldrovandia; species Aldrovandia affinis. The sequence goes on along the minus strand of JAINUG010000263.1, from coordinate 345,628 downwards.
GGTGAAACTTGTGTTGTCAAGCGTTTAGCTTGAAATGAAGGGATTCAAAAAAGGGTATGTCAAATGCAACATGCAACTTGGTTTAAAAGCTGGGCTGTGTGTCCCCCTTGAACCTGCTCAGTGTCCAGGGTGAACTTGAGTAACTGGTGGGCTGTCATAGCTGCGATTTAGTCCAGTACCAGGCGCATGAAACTACTCTGTGTAAAACTCCTCAGAACCAGAGCTGTCAGATCTCATTTGAGCCCTCCAATTCAATCTGTGAAACTGGCAGTTTGTAACAGCCGGTCTGTGAGTCAGCTGGAGACCCTGTGCCTTGTCCTGGCTTTAACTCTGTCACAGCACTCTATAGGCAGAATGCCCCAACATTTTAAAGTCTACAGAAAAGCATGGGAACAGTGGCGAGAAGGCAGATGGTGTGTGGATCGGCTCCACCCACCAGATCAGGCCGGTTAGTGGGCTCCTGAGAAATATGGGGGTCATTCCAGTCCTTACAAGTTATTTGTCATATGTATAGGTACAAGTACACAATACAATGAAATTCTTACTTGCTGTGTTCCAGCTCAATGTCAATAAAAAGAAGAGAAAGGACAATAATAAATGATATAAAAATGTACAAAAAAAGAGGGGGATGCTTCTAAAGTGCAAAAGTGACACCAAGTGTAGGCACATGCTTCTAATCTGTGCAATCTGCAAGGCTATGGGGGAGGCAGGGAGATCAGGATGAGGACAGTTTAGGAGCCTGATAGCTATTGAGTAGAAAGTGTCTCTGAATGTGATGGTCCGGTCTTTATACTCCTGTATCATTTCCCTGATGGCAGGAGCATGAACACTCCCACTGGTTAAGGTGGGTTACTTACTAAACTTGATTGAATAAGCAAATATGAATGAATATCAGGCACCATGAGTTTTTGTGGTGAGTATAATCTGGTCAGACATAAGCAAAACTTTGTTCTACCCTGAACTCCATGCAAAAATATTAAATAAACAAACTTTCCCACTGGGAACAAAAAATAATTTATTGTCCACCAAGCTATCTAGGGGTAGCACAGACAGCTGTTACAGAAAACATTTGTATCTAAATCTAATCCTTTCATCAACATTCCAGGTATTCCATATGTGCAGTAGTTTGTATACAGAAGAAGTTAGGTTTCTTATAAGTATTCCATAAAATAAAATAAAATGTCAAAATAAGTATAGAAAAAACTACTTGAACGGACAATGGGTGATGGCTTGTATGTGAGAACCATCCAGTATAATAATATTATTATTAACTACAACTTAATTATATTACTACCATTACCATCATTGTCAGTGTTATCATTATTATTTACATAGGTAAAACTACTGTAATATAATAGTTGTTGGCTCACGGTAAAGCATGTATGCATTTCAAACAAAATAATTTACTATAATATATAATTTAGGGGGAAGTCTGTCATAAACTCCACATTTTATCACAATGTTCAGGGAATTCAGTGACTACTCGTGCCCTGTGAATGGTGGCATTGTCATCCTGGAAGAGACCACTCCCATCAGGATGGAAATGCTTCACCATAGGTTGAAGGTAATCACTCAGAATGCCTTTGCCAGGACAGACCTTTGTCAAACCTCCACCTCGATTTAAAAATATTTCCCTCCCTTTTTATCTGATTTGCTTGAGCCATCACCTGTTTTTAACAGTAACCCTAAAACATTGTGCTATGTGCATTGGGCTGATGGGCTTCTTGTGATGTTGGCATGGTGATGTCTTGTGATGTTAGTCAATGCCAGGGTCGAGGGTGCCACACGGCCGATGCCCGGTCCCGGCTGAGGCTGCTGCTGCTGGAGAGGGAGAGCGAGGTCTTTGAGCCAGCTCTGAGACTGTGGGAGGAGAGGGCAGGGCTTTGATATGGTGGGGATAGGGTGGACTTGCTGCTGCTGATGGAACTCAAGCTGGGGAATGCAACAGGGGGCAGGATCATCTCCATAGGCCTCAGGGCTTCCTGTCTGGATGTGGACAGGGTAGGGGTCATTGATGGGCCAGCCAGGCTAGTTTTAGCCATGCCCGGGGCGCGTTTGGATGACCACTGATGGCCAAGCCTCCTGGCAGTGTTGTTAACTGCGGAAATATTATTTTGGGTAGGGCTAGTGCTGGCATTTAGGGTGATGGATTTGGGGAGGGATTGTCTGTGTGGGCCCTTGCTCTTACTCTTGCGTGCCCCCTTAGATAGAGAGTCTCCGGCCCCAGAGGCCTGCAGGGCCACTGCAGGCTGGGAAGTGACGCCCTCAGCCTCTTGGCTCAGGAACTGGTCGATGCGGGACTGCAGGCGGCCAATGGAGGCACGGGGATGAGCTGGAGGGTGGGCGGGCAGGCAGGTGACTGCGGCCCGTGTCCTTCGCCTGCGTTTCTCCTTCTTGGGTGGTTGTTTTGGCCCTATACCGTCCAGCAGACCTGTAGCAGCCGCTCGTGCAAGGATGCCCTGCACTGTCTCTCCTGGCACCTGCGACCAAAAGGGGAGATTCTGTCAGGTCAGTTTAACTATATTTGATCCAGTACACATGGTTCAGTCTACAGTTCTCTTTTCTTTCCTGAGCTCTGCATCTCTTCCTCTGTTCCTGATCAGAACAGATTCCTCGGCCATGGACAGGCCAGGCCTCGTCCTTGTGATGAAACTTCATGAGGCAACATGAGAGACATTGTCTAATAAACTTGCCTTTGAAACCAGACAGATTAAACTCTTCACTCAATACTTGTGATGCCTGAGGTCAGGATCAGTGACAGAACTAAACTAGCAGGTCTTTGCCAGAGGGAAGCCTAGGAAGAAGGACCAGAGTTCCTTCAGTGAAGGAGACCATCCTGTGGTTCCATGTTAGACAATGGATGCCACCTCAACAGTGTACCAGCTGGATACTCAAGATTGTCTTCAACAGAAGAGACTGTGTTTGAACTCAGAAGGGCAGTCATATTTGAATAGCCAACACCACTACATTACAGAGATTTCATCATAATTCAACTAGTAAACCAATGTGATGAAAAGGGGGTTGAGAACTTTATCTCAATCCAGGACAATTATCTTGACATGTAATTGCCTGTATAACTATTGCTACACTACTGACTGGCACACAACTAAACACATCTCTCTCATAACCCCATAAAAATGGGTCTGATTTTGATTATATTGTAGTCATCAGCATCCTTTAAATAAAGAAAACAAGCTGCTATGTGTGAGGGGGAGGGTTATGGTGATGGATATTAGCCTATGATCAGGCCAATTACTCACAGGCCAGCTATGTGAGCCAAACATTTTTGTCAATACCAGTGGAGAGTCACAGAGTTTTCTGCTGCTGACAAGGATCAGCTACACATGGCAACAGAATAATTTGAAAACATTTAGACAGCTGGAGTTGGCATGGTCAGTTTCCAAATTCAGCTAGCTGGATGGCTGTTTATCTGTTAAGATATTTCTTAATATTGTAAATTTAGCCTATATTATACCATATTACACTATAATCTATTAAGAATTATAGAATCTACATAATATACTGGTGGGTTTGATATGCCTAATATTAATGACCAAATTAGCTAGCTAGATAAATTCACCATCAATCTTCAGTCTTCCTGCCTGCCAAACTAGCCTAACTAGCTAGCTAACTATGATTCATTTAATTATTTCACCTAAATGGATTGATCATAAGCTATCTATGCCTGTTCCAGGATATGAGACTGACTGTTCTGACCTCCAATTATAGCGGAAATTGCCATTTAAAAAACATATTGCTACTTTGGTAACTCTATTGGTGTTACTCTATTGGTGACCAAGAAGGTATGAATCCGAGCCAGTGATGACATGGTACATGGGAATGGCTCATTGAACAGCAGCAGTCCTTTCAAGCATTAGTCTAGCTAGCCAATTACCTTCACAGTTTAATCTTTTCTAACATAACTTAATGGCATTTTAGTTAGATAGCTAAGTATCAAGGCCATTAATAGGTTTTTGCTATCTATTGTCTGATAATGCCTGTTCCAAGCTAACCATCATTTACTCTCTTATCATCTAAGAAAAGATTCTGAATAAGTGCTGCCAATCATCAGAAAACAGGCAGCCTGGAACCAGTAGTCATATTTCCGAATTATAGTGCCAATGCATTTGTTTCCCATTGTTTTATCGGTAAAAATGTATATAACAATGACCTTTTTTTTTTTCTCACTACATGGCTGACTTATTTTTACCATAGCACCAGCAGGGTCCATCATAATGGTGGGTCTATGAATAAGGGAACATGCTTGGTTGGACATACTGTACCAGCCTGTAGCAGGGTGGCAGGGATGGCCACCATGCCAGGTTGTGAGTGGATGGAAAACCAAACCACAAGCAGTGTTCCAGTTGGCCAGCAGCTGATTTGTTATTTTTATATTAATACAAAAACAAAACAAATGAAACGAAACACAAGTTAAACCAAAAGCTATATTCGAGGGTAAAAAAAGAGCACTTCTTCCTCCATGTCCCCACCAAAAAAATCTGCAGCAGGTGCCCTGCAAATATGAGATGTGCTGTATTTGGATCCCAGTCTGCTTTGTGATGAATTGACTGGACTTGACCCCTTCTCTCACCGTGCAGAGCCCTGCTCCACCACAACCCATGTTCTCAGAGCCAAACCTTTTCAGCGCCTGAATGACTCAGACAAAATAAACAGAGTATAGATGAAGGTGGGAGTTTGGTGGATGAGAGCTTGCTGATGGTGATGCCCAGACGTTGGCCTGCATTATTCAGAAGACCCAGAGGCTCTGATGGTATTTAGGGCACAGGCTGAGGCTACTAAAGTACTAAACGAGTACTAAAAAGGAAATGAAGAAAATTGATATTATTTTTCATTCATTACATTGTTTGTAATATAATTACTGAATCTATTCATAGTTCAAATCTATTTCAAATGTTATAATAATAAATTAAATTGTATTCTGTTCATTTAGTACAATTGATATGTCCAATTAGGTAATAATTAGTCAAATCAGGTCCAATTAGAAGAAGTGAGATAATGGTAAGGCATCTGAAATGGAATTTCACAGGGATTTGCCCTCCTTGAGTGGTGCATTCTGGGACAGGGGGCATTGATTTAATGATCCATGGTTGTGAGATGTACGGTCTCATATGCTCATCTGTAACCCCCTGTAACTGTACATGCAAAAGAGTCTGTTGCTCCCTTTGCTATTGTGTGAATTTATACACTTGTAGAATGTAAATTCACTATTTTTTGTGGCTTGATTAATGGAAATGGACATTTTGCGCAAAAAATAAAACATATTTGACTTTATTATAATGCTACACCTTAGTGTTTTACTCAGTTGAGTAAACTCAATTTGGTCAAATGTGAAATAACTAGTCTAAATTTGCTTACGGAAAGTCTAACGGAAACATTCACAAACCACTCATGCACCTTGGCTGCCTGAATGGTTTGTATACCTGTCCTTGGTATAGCGATGCAAACCAAACCCTGACTGTGCCAGAGCCAACTGTGGCTAGCATTTGCTCAGGTAGGAAGGGAGGAAGGGTTGGGCCTACATGTTAATAGTATTTTTTACTGCTGTGAAGCACTCTGTGCATTCGTGCTATTCAAATAAATACTGGGGATTCAAAATTGGTAAAATATTTTTTTAATTCTACCATTCTCTTATACAATTAGTCTTGGTTAACTGTAAGATGTAGGGGGCCCACTCGAATCAAAGCACCCCAAAGTAAATTCGCTTTGACATTCAGCTTGTGTGGCTGATTAGTTAGGGTATCCCTAGTACAAATGTGGCAAGATAAGAACCACTCAGATGAAACTGCTCTCACTTGCATTTTTGAGGGCATGAGGCACTTAAAGTCAGATTTTCCAAACACTTCTTTTGATGGTTAAATATTTCACTTGTGACAGCTATGAGAAAATAACTGTGGACAGAGATATTTTTGGTCTTTGAAGATTCAACATTTAGCACAATACCTTTTTCCTGCTGACAGGTTTACACAGTGTACGAAATGACCAATGGCCCTCAGGGGGTCCCAAGAGCATGCGCACACGTTTGTTTGTTTTGATTTAGAAATGGCTTTAATAATGTAGAAATATGGTGAAAACCTTCAAACTACATGGAATACTGAACATTTGGCTACTTTCCAGGAACAAACTCTAGTATTAAACCCCTCAACTTTTCATAAAAAAATTAGAAATCGTGTTATATTTGACACACGCTGGTGTAGCGCCTTTGCACTGAGTTAGCATGGCTACTTTCTACGTCTGATTTATGCACTGACATCAAAGACTTTATATGACATAAACCTTTCCTTTATCGTCTGTGCTTGTTATGTTTTTTAACATGAGGAATGTATGTCTTACACTACAAATATTCCAACACAAACTTAAATTCAAAATAAATGTAAACAATGGGCTATAGTCAGTTGACCAAGTCTGCATAGCCAACCATAATTTAGCAACGGACGCTAGCTGCCATTTGAATGCTATTGTGACACAACCTGGGTGATGCAACCCGGTCACATTTTGGCAGCCGGGCACATTTTGGCCTGACAGAACCCACAGATCTTAAAGAATTCTTAAAGACTGTTTCTATTGGTTGGTTCTATATAGTTATAATGTCCTGTTTGACTCAAATTTGTTAAAAGATGTTAAAATAAAGATGGGACCCCCGAGCTTAAAAATGTATTTCTTATGGGGGTCCCTTGTGGATTATGGGTGGTCTCGGATACCCCCAGACCCCCCCCATTTTGACCACTGGATTTACAAAGGCAAAGAGCCTTATATTTATTATATTTGACACATTGCTGTAAGGAATTATATTGAAAACAAGACTAGCATAAGAAAAGAGGTTACTGCAACGGGAGCTTCTTATGATTACATTTATGATTTCATCATGAATAAATATGTACAGTATGTCCTGCAAGCAGAAGGCAACAGACCAATAGGGAAAGCCTCCCTGGCCCCACAGGGAGAGACACAGGGTTTGCTGCTGGTTTTTGTTTCCCCCTTAAAATCAGCATCCCCAGGAGCCCCGATCGGGGGCGGCGAATGGCTGTCTGCCCCAAGGGGAGAGCGGAGGGAAAGCTGGCATGAGCTCGCTGAGAAACGCGAAGGGCGTCCCTGTAAAGTAGGTATTAGCTTGACCCGTTGGGTGGCGGGCTCATGGGGGAGGGCGAATCAAAAGAAATAGAGGGTAAAATTGGCCACCAAATTCGGAGAAAAACGGGGAGAAAATCTGAAACAAATGAAATAAAGAAATAAATCAGCATCCAATTCAGACCTCACAAACCAGGTGAGGTGGGTTCACTGTGTAATCAACTGCTTCAATTGAGGTTTGAGACCCCTGTTATAGTGTGCACAGCTCTTTGGTGGGGCAGGGTAGACTGAAAACACAGATCCGGCGAATGCGCTCGTTGCAATTACCTGACAGACACCAAAGCCCTCGGCTCCTGGCACAGTAAGATCCCTCGCTTTTATGGGCCCAGCGGGACAGAGAGGGGAGGGGCTGCTTTTACAAGGGCCAGGGGGAGGGAGAGGGAGGGGGGTGATAGAGTTGGAGGTAGAGGGGAAGGACTGTACAGTTCCAGCTCTGAGCCCATTTCTGCAGCCTTGTTCTCTCTGTTTATGTACCACTGGCGCTGTCATACCAAACATCGTAAAGCTTTCACAGGGTCAAGCAATTCACATCACATCTGAAATATACCTGCATATCACTCCGCAGTTTAGAAAGCTTTAGAAAAACTAAATGTTTACACAATGCTGATTGCAATGCCAAGGAGTACTTTTTTAACATTACATTTTAATTATTATTTTAGAGGATAAAACATAAAAAACATATTTTTTACTTTTTGAATTATTAATTTTAGAGGATCCAGATAAGGATAATGCAACGCTCTAAAATAGTTATATGAATATATAATGGTTCTCATTTCACAAGAACGATGAGGATGGATATCTATTCCTTCCCCATGGCATTAACAAAGAGAAATTATAGTCAATTTTAATCTAATGCTCAGCTATTAAAACATATAATTACCATAATGAGGCCAACTATCCTCGGCAGGAAAATGTGACGTCAGACATTTTATGCACTTCTAACCCTGTATCACAAGAGTAATACAGTTATACAAAAAACACTATCACACACACACACACACACACACACACACACACACACACACACACACACACACACACACACACACACACACACACACACACACACACACACACACACACACACACACACAGTGAACATCTTTACTGAACTGTGAAATAATTCTATAAATTGTCCCACAAATTCCAGTGGGCTGTACCTCAACGAACACTTTAGGAGTCTTCTTACAGAAATCATTGCCAGCTTGAAAATAAGGAAATTATCTTCTCTAACATCTGCATTCCCATTGATCTGCAATGCACGAAGAGGCTGGACACCACCACATTGGGAGGACTTCTAAAGACAGGGGATGCCTTTAAATGCTCTCTCCAGATCACTGCATTGGTCTCCTTACTGGTGGAAAATACAGCATAATAATGAAACACTCAAACCTTCACAGAGACTGCGGAACAACCCTGAAACTCCCAGACAAACCCTAGCAAAACCCTAGCATGTTCAGAAGATGCCCATTCAATAAAAGACACATAACTTCAGTGTTGGTTAAAAGACAAGCGTACAGTTTAGAACCAAGCACCATACACCCTTCTGAGCGACCTACCCCTGAATCCCGCCATGGCTGTTTCAGAGTGTCTGCTGCTCAATGTTGGCATAATGGTAAAGATTGACACAGATGGACTGTTGACAATGCTAAAAAGAGTGAGAATGGTTCAGTGAGAATGGGTGCTAACCTCCCTGGTTAGCACAGCCATGAAGCAGCCGTTGTTGTCCTCAGATGGATCCATCTTGAAGAATTTGTCCTTGTCATTGCCCTCCTTGGGCATACTGTGTGGGGGCAAACCTGGGGCCGTCAGTCTGTGGGCCGAATCAGATAAGAACAATGACAGACATATGGGCCCACATCACCAGCTACACTATAAAAGGGTTCCACTCAGGATACAAAAGCAGCTCAGAAAGTCTTTGCTTCTTTGGAGATAATAGATACTCCTTCTGATGATTTAAATGAGGGACCAGACTTCATTAAAGCAGTCAAGGTACTAAAAAATACAACTAAAATATCAATGAACAATATATTTTAAAATACAACCTACAGTATATGCTACCACACAATAGATCACAATCACAATAGATGTCTAGCATATATGAGAAAATGTGAGTTATTTCTACTATGTGAGGTCCCAACTGAAAGGTGTTGATATTGGGATAATGGCCACCAAACAGCTCTGTGCCTGATCCTGATTGCCCTCATTTCCAGCCCAGTCTATAAGAACCAGACCCTGCAGATACTGCGAAAATTTTGATGAGCTGACACTGAATCACACCCAGACCCTATAGGTCACCATTTCAGCTAGGCCCTGCTTTTATCATTTTCTGACAGAACGTTCCTAATGCAAATCCATTCCATGCATGGTTACGTCCCCTACGGCCCCAATTTCGGCCGTTTTTTTGGGTTGTGTAGAAGCTGAATCTTTCCATAGTTTACCCTTGTGGATGCAGGGCAGTTCACAAATCCAGCTTGCCACCGCACACTGATCTACACTCTGCATGTTGGTGTGAATCTAGACAGCATCTAACTCAAGAGCCTCTGTGACGCCATCACTGATGAAATCCTCCAGGACGGTTCATGGTTTGTATAGATCGTATTAGTATGGATCCAAGGGATAACAAACTGAGCTACACAAAATTACAATCTCACTTTCAGTAGCGTACATCTAGGCATCGACGGAGATCCTTTCTCCGTGTCTGGTACATTATTTGACTCTTTATTCCATCTCATGCTCAACATGAAGGTCATCTCATTCCCAGGATAACCGTAATGATGGAGCTAATCTTACCTTGGACTTGATTTGGATAGCGGCCAAGGCGGGCTTAATCTCTTAATCTCAGAGCCATTCCCTACTGAGCTCTTCCGAGTGTGTTAGCAATTTTATAATCTATTCAAAAGGGTGTCTACCTTTACATCAACAGACAAGTCTCTCTCACAGCCTCCTGAACATATATGTTTTTTAGTTTGTTTGAGCCCTGAGCACAGTACAGTACCTGAACAGCTGTTGTTTGGGACTCTCCGCCCCTTGCTCCAGCACCTTCCTCACGACCTCCTCGTTTTCCTCACGGTACATGGAGCATGTGCAGTACACCACCGCCTGTACCTTGGAAACTGTGAAGTGAACATCAGACGCTTACCAATCACATACCTGCAGGTTTATTGAATGCCCAATCAGAGTGCTCGACTGAAGATATGTTTCTATAGCAGAGCATGGCTCAAATACATGAGCATTTATATATATGCAATTTTCATTCGCAATTTTAAAATGCACTTTTCAAAGACAAACAATTTATTTGTATTTGAAGTATTTCCAATACTTACTCGAAAAACTAAATGCTTGGATTTGAAGTATTTCATGTATTTTCAAATACTTCTTTAAACATTTAAAAAATACTCAAAACATTTCTCAAAATACTTTTCAAATACTATTTCAAATGCAGTGCTCCATTATACCGGCAGTTTAAAACCAAGGATGAAATTTGCCAATAAGGAAAAGTGGTGGAAAAAATTACACATAACATAAAAAATCAAACATAGGAATTAACCCATTTTGTTCAAATAAAATATGACAATAGGCTAATAATTATAATAATAATAATAGGTTAATAATAATAAAGTGCAGTTGCTCATATTGGACAAATATTGCAGTTTTCTCAGAACTAGGTATTTAAACATGAATATGTGGAATTAGCCTAAAATGTTTTGAATACAACTTGCTAGTTAGCTAATATGTACCTAGCTAAGTGAAGTTTGGTGTGAAGTTCAAGTGAAGTGAGCATCCAAAAAATATATTAATGTATTTTAAGCCACATAGTTACATACATTGTTATTACTTCTACAAAACGTAATACCAACTAGGCTCTGGAAATGATCAGAATAGCTGTCAGGGCTTTCAGAAAATAGGAATAGTGGTCTCACTACCTTTAGGAAAGTGGATGTTAACAGGCAAGAATATGAATTGCTTCGCTTTATGCATATTTTTATTTGATCATTCTACAATCAGTTTTTGTATGTTAAGGGTGTTAAGGAATGAGAATTTCAAGTTTCAAAACTATGATACATTGAACCGCTGAAGCTTGCAGGATGTTTTAAAATTTCACCAAAATGAGCAAAAAAGTATTACCAAGGGAGAAGGGAAGTGTAAAGAGAAATAAAGCCTTCCTGAAAACAAACAATTATAAAATAACCGTGCTTACTGGATTATTTTTCCATCTTTTTTCTGTGATGTTAAATCAATAAAACAGACAAGAGGGGAGAAAAAAGAAATAAATGATGCCCCTGTGTCCCATTTACATGAAAATGAATGCTTCTAATAAGAGAAGAGCTACCAAATGTATCATAGCAGCACATCTTATTATATGGTAAATCAAATGCGCAATATACTTAAGTCTAATTACCTTTTTATTGTTCATGAATTGGTGCCTCTATTGATTTAATAAAAAATTGTGATAATATACAGATTTGGTGGAATGCACAATGTTCTTATATTACTGTCCAATAGTTCTAAGGCTGTCGGTCACTGGGGCTACAAATGATGTTGGCTTCAAGCAATATGGCAGAATTGAGCCCAACCCCTTCACAAGTTCAGTACAGCATTGCCAAACAGGGTGATGTATGGTTACGGTTGCCATGAAGGCTTGGTTGGACCCACCTGGTAAAGCAATAATGGGGCTCTGCTGAAGCTAAATAGGCTAATCCCCCATCCACTGATTAATAATGGATAACAGAAACGTCCACAACAAACCCACAACATCATGGCTTGAGACATTTAATTTCAAGCTCCAATTGTTGTTGAACAATAATTATAGTAATAAGGTAAACTTGTGGTCAGCTTTCAGCCATTTATACAGTTGTGTGTGTGCCATAGTGCAAAATCAAATACAAATGCCTTCCCTACACTTAAACACATGAACAATAACGTTATATTCTGTTTGATCTAGAAAATAAAAAGGAGGTTTTATTAGTTACATAAATAGATCATAAATTACTTATAAACATTATTTGATTTTTATTTGATTTGAATCTTAGGTTTTGTCCCCTGTGGTTCTATAGTTCCCACAATATTATTTCATTCCCTTCAGTACACAGGAATCTGCAGCCAAATGAAATAAACCTGAAGAACTGACATTTTTACAGCATCTCAAGTGAAAAACCCTGTGTTTTGAACTCTCCACTATGCAGGTAAAATGAATCCGGCTTCCACCATCCCGTATCCTGTAAGGCACTCATTTTCTGTGGTGTGATAATCCTTTTTATGACAACAACAAACAAAGAAAAAACAGAGGAACATAAAAAGCACATAATGATGAGAACAGGCCATTCAGCCCATCTAATCTACCTACAGTCTAGAGAGTATCCAGCACTGCGTCACACGCACACACCCATGCATGCACACACACACAAGCACACACGTATACACACACACACACATGGAGAGACTCACAGTCACAGCAGTGTAATGTGAACATCTGTCACCACTGCCCAAGCTTGTCTTCTCTTTCTGGGTGATTAAAGACAGACAGCAGATGAGGAACCCTGCTTGACTTAAAGGAGAAGCCTTCCACCATTTTAATGAATGTCTTGCAATACGAAAATAAGAATTTCACCCATTTTTCACATTGACAAAGCAGCTAGTAATAAACCCTCACTATAAAAACTCTATTCCAGACACTGGTAGTCACAGCGAATGCAGGCCATGCATGGTGGCCCAACACCCGAGTACATCTTTTTGTCTGTTAAAAATCATAATCCCAAACGGTGATGTAAGTGACTTCTAACAGGTTTTCGGTTTTATTTTTACGTTTTTATTTTTACGAATTCCACCCAAAAGTAGAAGCACTCACAGAAGCACCACTTTTTTTACACCTTTCAATGGTGTAACTTACATCACTATTTGGGATTATGATTTTTAACAGACAAAAATAGCACACTCACTTATTTAAAACTAAATTCTGCCACGACTGATTGACAAGGTTGGAATCACCACTGAAGGGCCTCTGTGTGCTGCGTTGGGTACCACATAGGACCATATGAATGGGGTGATTAACACAACAAAGTGGTCCATTTAATTGAGTGATTGTGGTCAAATCGGGTGTTTAAATAACCTACTAAAATAAGTGCAGGCCTTTTACTATATACTATATTCACTATCCTGCAGTCTTATTACAAGGCCTTGTATGTGCACAGCTGAAAAGCAAAGGTACACTGAAACTAATGGAATCACACGCTTGTCATGCTTTGATCAATACACACCTGGTCCTAATTAACGGGACATTAACATGTTTTCACCTCAGTGTTTCAGATCAATTGAAATGGGTGTCTGATTACCAATGACTATCTGGCTGACATCCATCAGGCACAGAGTGGTCTGTCACAGTCTGGCCTTACGGGATGGAATTATGTCCAAAAAAATCATTCAAACTGTAACGTTAAGAATGCATGGGGAAATATCCAACATAAAAGGACATTTCTACTTCTAAGAATGTTGAATTAGCTGGTTTCCCTAGAATGCCTGTGCAATTGTGTTATTCTTGTGGATATTATCATATTTAATCAAATCTGAGAGATTAAAATGGTGCATGGGAAAAAAATTATAATTAGAAGAATGCCAGCAGTGCTGAAATGAAGACGTTCAAATAGACTGAAAATGAGTGTGAATTTAATCAGTTTGTCTCTCCCTGAATGGAATGCAGGAGACAGGGTTCTAATTACTGTATAGGGAGCACCCCACCATTCGGGAAAATATTTATCCATCTGAAATATCTGCAAAATCTGATAAACATAGTAATCTTCAGCATTTTTCCTGCCTTCCCTTAATGCGTTCATCTATATCAGTTCCTGCCCCGTTCAGCTCCAATTGAGTTGTGAGATAATTTCTCACGATTCTAAGAGACTGGAGGTGAGGTGTGCAATGTAAATTCAGTAGACACTGATTTGGGCATAGAATAACATGCAAAACTCAGCATATTGGAGCCCTTCTGTAGTCGTATCCTGGTACTGGTGAAACAATTGCTGAAATGGGTGCCTGTTGATTCCTGGGAGGCCAAGCTTAGGAAGGCCAGGGCTTTCACCAGTGGCCCAGACAAGATCAAACAAATACAGGTGAGTACAGCAAGGTGATCAACTGCTTAACAGTCCCTTCAGCCCATGCTCATCGCACCCCTACAAGCCACCAGGGGAAGGCTGCGAGAGGGAGGGTGGATCACGGAGTGACTCTGAAAGCCTGTGTGAGAGTACAAACAGACGGAAGATACTTCTGAAAAACCGCCACCGCCCCAAATACATTGTTTGTGCCCAGGCAAAGCCCACAGAGAAACAAAAATTATGGAAGACTGCAGGGGGTTGACAGCGGACACGTGCTGACATACATGCACGCACGCATACACACTCATATACGTGCACACATACACACAAAAATACATACACACTTAAGCATGCACACATACAGTAAACGCAAGTATACACACATACACAAACACACGCATAAAAACGTAATAAACCAGCACATGGCCACACACACTCAAAATGCAAATGTACAGTATCAGTGCGAGTGTGAGGGTGTACATGTGCATTTGTATTTGTGTGTGTGTGGCTGCGTGCTGGTTTATGTCTTTGTGTGCCTAGGACACATCTCCCTCCTGCTCAGACAGCTCTGTTGTGGGGCTGATACACCACTCAATCTACTGCTATGCACAAGACTGGCCATTAATAACGCTACTTTTAACGGCCAGCACTCAGATGTAAGACAGGCCTAACAGAATCCAGCACTGGCAAGCCAATAGGCGGGGGGTTATTATAGACCGGTTTGAAGAAAAATAGTATATTGAGAAGCAATATATTGTTATATGCATGCTAAGGTTAGAAAATAAATAAGAATAGCTAAAAGGCTCATTGAACTGCAAAGTGAGCAAGGTGCAAAGGGTAATCCTAAAAGTTTTTTTCAATAACTGCATTAAAAATAATGAAGGAACTTTGCTTATAATAATAATGATATTGTCGCTACCCTTTAATATACCCTTTTATATACATATATATATATATATATCTGTGTGTATCTGTGTGTGTAAAGCACATCAAAAATCCTGGATGTTTTTAGAGAACATTGAGATAAAGGATAGTGAAGTAAGTTACTAGAAAAACTGAAAAAGGCAGCAGGCCCGATGGTATATATCCAAGAGCACTCAAAGAAATAGGGAAATTATTTATAAGCCACTGACAGGTGTTTTTATGCAAGCTATAAAAACTGGAGAAATACCAGATGGCCAGAAGCAAGGTAGTGCAATACAAATACATAAGAAGGGGACCCAGGAAAAAAATACAGGTCTGTTAGTTTAACTTGCATCTCCTGGTAGAATCTGGGAACCTCTCATTAGGAACAAGGGAAATTATTCAATACCTTAAGGGATGGCCAACATCATTTTTTAGGGGGAGATCATACCATACACACTTCCTGGACTTGCTACAAAGTATTTTGACTCAAACCAGGTGTATGATATTATCTGGACTTCTAAACAGCATTTAACAATGTGCAATGTGAGAGGCTCATTGTCAAAGTTAATGGGTGGGTTCAATGGCTGCAGGGTATAATACAAAGAGAAACAGTAACAAATGTAAGATAGGATTATTTTAATGGGAGATCAAAATTAGAAAGTGTTCAATGTGATAAAACAAAGTCTATCAGGATGTACATACTGTGCTGCTGCAGTAAAAACAGGCCAACAGGATGATGGGATATATAGAAAGTATTGAGTATAAATCAAAGGAGGTTACATTGATGTTATATGATGCCTTTGTCAGACCACATTGTGTACAGTTCTGGGGACGACACTATAAGAAAGATATATAAGCTCTTTAAAGATGTGAAGGAAGAAATGAATGAATGAACAAGGAAGGAATGACTTAAATAAAGACACTTAATCTATTAAGTCTTGGTAAAAGGAGACTACCAGGGTATTTCTTTAAGCTTTTCAAATTCATACAAGGAATTAAGAAAGTGAAAATAGAAAAGATTTTTCAGGGTGAGAAGAACAGCCCATGGGTGGAAATTAACTAAATTCTGAACTGATATCATGAAGAATTTTCAGAGAGATGTCAAGACGTGGAACAACTTGCCAGGTCATGTAGTAGAGGCAGAAACACTTGATGTTCAAGTCCAGGCTTGATGCAGTACTGCATACTTTTTAGACCAGTGGTTCTGCGGCACACTGGTGTGTCGTGAAACGTCTATAATTCCTGTCAGTTCAGTAAGAACATATAAGTGAATCATAATAATATCAAAATAATCAATTACAAACTGAAATAAAATCCCATTAAAACTAGCAAGATGCCAACAACGGCTATTCTAAATAAAAAACGTGATGCTGGCTAACATTCTTCTGTTTTCTTTAGCTTAAGCCTCATAATTGCGCCTGAATAATGTTGCAAAAGTAATTAAATATTGATCAACCTCCTAAGGACTTCTATAGTCATTCACGTGACAATGTCATTCTGCAGCTTTTTTCTGTACGCGTAGTTATCAAATCTAGCTATAATATTATTTTAGCTGAATAATTGCAGTTTAACATTCATATTGAGTCTGTGTGAAACAGCATTGGGAAATTATTAACAAAAAGAAGTGACAATCCTGCATCAGAAATAACAGAAGCACAAGAGAAAAAATTTAATTGTTCATAGACAGTACAGTCACAGTGACTTGTGCTACAGTAGCCTACTTGGCATCTGGATTTTCATGGGCATTTTCCATGTGCAGACCACATTATTGTATTGCAACCCTTTTCCCACAAAGAGTGCGAGCTAGCCTTTTCTTTAACTTCCATACAAAACAGAGGGGGCATCTGTCAATAAAGCCAGACTTGCCAGTAGTGATAATCTGGCTCTGCTCCCAGTCGGTAGGGCCATGTGTCACATTAAAGTTTCAAGTAAAATGCTACTTGCACTATTGCTTTAATTTCAGTTTTTATGTCATCCATTTATGTATTCCAGAAGTGTTGTTTTAATAGCTCAGAAGAAACATATTGTATTACAAATATAAACTACCACACAGAGTAATGAAGAAATGCGGATGTCTGACCTCAAAACAGCTGATAATAGTTGTTACAGTTCATATTTATAAATGGTGTGTCATAGAAAATATTATATTCAACATTTGTAACTGGTGATACACTGGGTGTTCATTGTAAACTGTTTTAAATAATGAATGAACGTATCAGATAGATGCTTTAATTGTTTTTGTTTTACAGTATATGAATGTGCCTTTGGTGCCACAGCAATTCAGTTGGGTAAAAATTGGTGCGCCGTAAAATTATTTATTGCGAAAATGTGTGCCGTGGTATAGAAAAGGCAGGGAACCACTGCTCTAGACTGCAGATAAATGATGAGCCTAGATGGGCTGAATGGCCTGCTCTTGTCATTACATATTCTTATGTGATTCTTATGCTCTATAGCAGCACAGTGCACCCATGTCTAACAGCAGTGCAGGCAGAGTCAGCACGCCACCATTAAAGGCTGCCACTATTATTCATGGAAGCAGTTTATGACGCTCATCATTTCGCTGACTCTCAAAACATGTGGTGTTTGTCCTTTGCAACAAACATATGCTCTGTGCCTGTTTGGTGCTGATTCACCTGTGCAGATTTTGCACTCACCATGTCTAGTATATGGCAATGCCGAGACAACTGATTTCAAAACTGCTGGCAAAAACTGTTTTAACAGACAAAAAATCCCACCCATATTCAAATTAAAACAAGAAATCCTGAACATGGGCATTATACTGTAAAAATCCATGCCATACTATATGTAAACAAATGCATATACAAGTAAACATATACCTATACAATTTTTAAACATATACATAGTAAACAGTAAACATATACATATATAATTTGAGTATATGTATTTTATTGTATTTAGTGATGGTTGGTTGATTGGACCGGTACAACTGCCTTCACTCCGAGGCAACCTCCCTGCAACCTGCCATTCCAATACTCACAGAGCTCCAGTGATACTTTGTTATGCACACACGTATAAAGTATGTATAAAGCCACACTGTCTCCTTTCCCATTCACAAGAGTGCACAGGCAGGGTAAATGCAAAAACCTGACACTCTGGGTTAAATCCCTTTAGGCGTTCCACCCCTACAGACTAATGTTGTTAACTTGGGGATAAGTAGCGCCACCCACTGAGTCATGCCACGGATACACTGATGCTTGTGGCAGAAGGAAGGACTAGCTCAAACCAATTACCCCCACCCCACCACACACACAGCTCATCTCTCCATCAGCCCGCCCCAGGACTCCTCAGAGAGACTCTTCGCAATAGCCTGAGAGATCTGTCCCTAAAGTCGTAAAGCCGGGAGAAACAAAAAAATATTTCTCTGCAAAGAAGGGTGGGGGTGAGCCGGGGGTGGGGGTGAGCCGGGGGTGGGGGGGCGGGTGGTGTTGTGGCGGGGAGATGGAACTGTACGTTCTGAACACAATGTTCACACAGGGTGACAAGCAGGCAGTGGGCTGAATTGAAGTGGACTTTCTTTTCCCTGAAAGAAAAGTCCATTACCACCATCTGACAGCTGCAGTATCAATTATCCATGCAAATATCCCGACTGTCATCCCTAGATCCCTGGGCGGAGAGACGGCAGAGTGAAGAGGGAGAGTGGGAAACCACAGGGTCGGCAGCCCCCCTTCCAGCCGCAAGGAGTCTGTGTTTAATCCATGTGACTTCCATTCCCACATGGGGCATTCGTTTTATTTTTGTGAACTATTTTTTATAGATTTTTCCCTTTTGTATTACACCCATGATGAGGCATCACACATCACCAGCAAGTATGTACTGGGAACTGTAATACTTTATGAAAGGTCTTCATCATTTGCTACATATTGTTTCTGTTTGTACTGGGTGCACACAGGTCATGTGTCATGTCTATTGTGTGTGTGTGTGTGTGTGTGTGTGTGTGTGTGTGTGTGTGTGTGTTTTTGTGATCCTGTCTGCCCACCCGCTGGGATAATAACGTTTTGTTCCATCAATCCTCACATCAAACAGATCACAGGTGTGTAGCTACCTGTGCAGCTACAGCAAGTGCTTTGCATTCATACAACATGCCTTAAGACCTGACTGGTTGGACAGGGGGTGTTTGGGGTGAATGAAGAAAAACACTTTTCAGTAAAACCATCAGAAGCAGAATTTGTTCATATTTGAGCAACTTTGCTTGTTTTGAGTATAACAATCATGCTAATAGGCCTAAAGATCAGCAACCTGTACACAGTAAACCGCAAACTGACGTTCCAATTTCCTTACACTTGCTTGACTCTAGTTTCGTATAGTTATCGATTATGTATCATGAATGACTAAAAATATGTTGATATATCTTCAAGAGAATAACTTAATTCAGTGGCTTAATATTTTTCCCCAACACAGATGTATTTCCCTCTACCCCCATCCCAACTCCCCACCCCGACTTACATTTCAGGGCATGAGTGAGGTGGCTCTTCTGACTGGCCACCAGGGCGTCCAGCTTGGCAGGTGTTACTGAACCTTTGGCCAGGTCCTGCAGCAGGTCAAAATCTGAAACCCATTCATCACATCTGTCATTGGCGTCAGCACAGGCTGTGCCTACCCAGCCTATTTTTACTGAGAGAAGCTGGACCGATAACAATGATCATCTTCCCACCACCTGTTCTCTTGCTGCTACTACTGCCCTGCCACCTCCTCCAGGGCCTGTTGCATTGATTTAAAGCAAGCAAAATTAAGTTGTAACCTTTCA
Source organism: Aldrovandia affinis (assembly GCA_029706075.1). Lineage (NCBI taxonomy): Eukaryota > Metazoa > Chordata > Actinopteri > Notacanthiformes > Halosauridae > Aldrovandia > Aldrovandia affinis. The sequence continues at coordinate 325,723 of JAINUG010000263.1, read as the reverse complement.
CCTGCTCTTGTGCCTGCTGTATTGATTTCAAGCGAAACAAAAGCAGTTTCAGCCTTTGCCAGTTGATTACTTATCACTTATCTGTTCTGCTCTGAGGTGAAATGTTTCAGAATACAGCTGGCTTGGATAATATGTACAAAATGTAAACTGCATAGTTACAGTAAGTGATTCTAGTGATTCTAGCTAATCAAAGAAATAATGTTCTGATAAATGTTTTCACCTTGGGTGGCTGCATTAGAGTACTGTTATAACATTTTTCCACCGCACAGCATGGATGGCACGGCACGGTAACCATCCGTACCCGTAGCTATCCCCTTCATGGGTCAAGTCCCTGTGTCGTTTTTCCACCGCACAACAGAACCGTGAAGATAGTAGTAGTTATATAGGAGGATTTATCTCAAGGGACAAAAAAGAACGCAACCATTGTGGCGACATTAGCATTTACATTGTAAACATTACAGCTCAAATTCACAAAAGCAGATCATGGCTATCCCCATAACATTAGCTATATCATGTCCAACCATGACAGAATCCTGATTCTTGGTGATTTTAATGTTCATGTTTGTTGCCCATCCAAGCCTATGGTGTCTGATTTCATGGAACTGATTGACTCGTTTGAACTCACTTTGCATACCACTACTGCCACCCACAAACTAGGCCATAAGCTTGACCTAGTTCTAACTCATGATTTTTCAGTGTCTAATGTAAATGTAGATGAAAATGCATGCTCCTCTGATCATTATGCTGTTATGTTCACCTCCTCTCTCTCTCTCCTTCCACCCAGACCCCCCTCCCCTATGCGTCCCTCCCGCAGCATTAACCCCTTGACTGCCAATAAGTTCTCCTCCGCCTTCTTAGTTGCCCCTAACATCGGCACTATTGAAGCCTCTCCCTCCCACCTTAACATAGATGAACTTACATCCCTGTTTAATTCCACCTGCCTCTCCATTCTGGACTCAGTAGCCCCCCTTAGACAGAAAAAGCCAAAGTCTAAAGGCCAGCCGTGGCTAAATGACACCACTAGAGCCCAGAGGAGAGAGTACAGGAGAGCAGAGCGTAAGTGGAATAAGGATAGACTCCATGTTTCCTTCGAAATGCTTAAAGACATTCGCATCAGATACCAGCTAGCAGTTAAAGCAGCGAGAGCCGCATACTTTTCAGACCTCATCCGCAACTCTCAAAACCCCAAGACCCTCTTTGCCACCATTAACTCTTTAATCAGCCCCCCCTCTAGCACTAGCCTGGATGTGTCTCCAACAAAATGTGAGGAATTTTTAAAATTCTTCATCAACAAAGTTGAGGACATCAGAAGTAATATCACACCACCTGCATGTAGCCTAGATGTCTCACCGCTCTGCTCATCCAACCTGGCCTATTTTCAACCTATCACTCTCTCTGCTCTCACAGATATAGTCTCAGCTATGAAACCGACCACCTGCCCCCTTGATATAGTTCCCTCTGCTCTTCTGAAAGAAGTATTTCACACAACTGGCCCCAGCATCCTCTCTATCATTAACACCTCCCTAGTCACTGGTACCGTTCCAACCTGCTTCAGACATGCAGTGGTCCAGCCCCTTCTGAAAAAACCCAACCTAGACTTCACCCAGCTCAATAACTACAGGCCAATCTCCAAGCTCCCATTTCTGTCAAAGGTCCTTGAAAAGGTTGTTCTCTCCCAGCTGTCTCCCTACCTGCACTTGAATAACATCTTGGATACATTTCAGTCAGGCTTTAGAGCCAACCACAGCACAGAGTCTGCCCTGCTCAAGGTCACCAATGACCTGCTTCTCACTACTGACAACCGTGACTGTGCTGTCCTTATGCTCCTAGACCTTAGTGCAGCCTTCGATACGATAGACCATAACATCCTTATCGATCGTCTCTGCCAGGCAGTTGGTGTCAGTGGCACAGCTCTATCTTGGTTCACCTCCTACCTCAGTGATAGAAGCTTCTCTGTTAATATCGGCAATTGCTCCTCCCCCTCCGCCTCTCTCTCTTGCGGGGTCCCACAAGGCTCCATCCTTGGCCCTATTCTATTCTCTCTGTATATGCTGCCCCTTGGTTTAGTCATTCAGAAACACAACATCTCTTTCCATTGTTATGCCGACGACACTCAGGTCTATCTCCCCATGAAACCCAATGACAAGTCCAGTGTTGACAGCCTCCGATCCTGTCTAGATGACATCAAATGCTGGATGGCACAAAATTTCTTACAACTCAACGAGTCTAAATGTGAAATCCTCCTTTTCGGCCCCCCAAACAAAACCAGTGTGATGGCCAGCAGCCTGGGTAACCTGTCTGTCCTAGTTCAGCCCTTTGTTAAAAACCTAGGCGTGTTCTTCGACCCTGAATTTCACTTTGACAGGCAGGTGAACTCGGTGGTGAAGGGATGTTTCTTCCAGCTCCGGACCATAGCTAAGATTAAGGCCATTCTCTCCCCCTCAGACCTTGAGAGAGTCATTCATGCCTTCATATCATCACGACTTGATTATTGTAACTCTCTGTACCTGGGGCTTAATAAGTCGACCATGGCCCGCCTACAGCTACCCCACAACGCTGCTGCTAGATTGCTCACACTTTGTCATTTGACACTGTCCTGTTCAGATCCTTTTGTTTCAATGGCCTGGGTTTAGCTCGAGCATCGGAATGCATCGAAGCGATTTCTATATCTTTCTAAAAATCTATTTATGTGAGGAATGAAAATGCTATACTATGAAAATGTATATTCTAAATGCGTGAATGAAAATGACAATACTATTGTGGACGGCGTCGGTCTCGGCAACATGGGAGTGGCAGGGTTGCCTTCGTTTTTCCATGTTGTGAAGGCCTTTGGAGCAGTGAGACTTTCCGGGGGCAGGTTTGGCATTTAATTGGTGTTTATTGGTAAGTGATTATTCACTTACCTGGTTGTGTGTGAGAATGTGAATTGTTTGGTGTGGAGTAATTGTGATTGGGTGAGTGAATGAGAGACGGGTGATAAGCCTATTTAAGAGCAGGTGGGGCAAGTGAGGGATCAGTTAGTTTTGTCATGTCATTCGTGTGTGTGTGTGTGTGTGTGTGTGTGTGTGTGTGTGTGTGTGTGTGTGTGTGTGTGAGTGTGAGAGACACAGAGTGTGAGAGAGAGTCTGTCTTGTCATTGATGTGTGCGTCTTGAGAGTTAGTCTTTTGTCTTTGTCTTGATGTGTGTGTATATCTTGGAGAGTTGTGAGTCTGGTCATTTGTGGGTGTCTTTGTCTTGACGTGTGGTGTATATTGTGGAGTGTTGGTGTTCTGGTCACTTTGTGGGCATGGTGGTGCGTGTCTGTAATCCAAGCTTCTGGGAGGCAGAGTCTGTGTAGAATCTTGAGTTCTGTGTGTGTTTGTCGAAAGTGACTGAGTAGAGTGCTTCCTGTGTGTGTGGTAAAGAGATGGAGAGGGCGCACTAAGAGTGTCCGCCTCTCTCCCTCGGTGTGATCGTGAAATAGGGTCCGCCTCACGCACTCGGGGTGATTAGGAGTGCGAAAGCGCGCCCTGAAATAGGGTCCACCCTTTGGCCCTTGGGGTGATTGGGAGAGTCTGAAATAGAATCGCCTCACGCACTCGGGGTGATTAGGAGAGCGAGAGCGCGCCCTGAAATAGGGTCCACCCTTTGGCCCTTGGGGTGATTGGGAGAGCAGAGGGCGCCCTGAAATAGGGTCCCCCTCTCTCCCCCCTCGGTGTGATTGGAAGAGAACTCGCCCTCGGGCAGTGGAGAGTGTTTCTGGACAACGGCCCGAGAACTGTCACTGAAGGAGTGGAGAGTGTCTCGGGGCTGGTTGCCAGAGAACTCTCACTGTGAGGAGTGGCCAGGGTCTCTGTGTGTTTGGGTTGAAAAGAACTTGGACTTAAAAGTTTGAGTGTCCCTGTGTGCATGGGTTTGGGAAGCACTTGAAAAGTCACTGGATATGTGTGTGCCTGGGGAGGTTCTAGGAGAACTCCAGACTGAAGAGGCGCGGTGTACTGTTCGAGATGTGTGTTCAGTGTTTGTTGGGACAGGGCGTAGAGTTCTACCCTGTCCCAGTAAGTGTTGATGCATGTTAAATGTGGATGTATGAAGACGGTGTGGAAAGCCACTGATTGTCTGTGTTCGTTCTTTGTTCCCCTCGGAGGAGGCGGGCTTCCATTTAGTGTTGTTTATTTTAGTTTGTTATTTTAGTTAATTTTTTTTGCCCGAAAGCTTCGCGGCAAGTAGGGTGAAGACTTTGTGTTTGTGTTTGTTTTATTTTACCCTGCTCTCCTGCTGTTTCTCTCTCACGGGTCTGGGAGAGAGGTGGAAAAAATAAAGATCCGGTCCGTAGACCGGCAAACCCCACTCCTCTGCCAGTTCTTACCATCAGCTGCTCTGCTCCAGTCCAGGGATTGTCACGTGGTGTGTGACTATACTATACTATACTTTGTCCTTTCAAATAAAATGTGTTTATTTCAGTTTTCGTAACACAAACCTAACTAACCATAGAATCACGCAAACCTGACAATAATGCCAAACTCTATATAATACTCTTTGAATAATAGCCTACCAACAATCGAAGTGAAGCTAAAAACAAAACATGGCGGTTGTGTCTGAGCCGGTCTGAGATTTACTGTGACAATTCTGTGACGATTGTGCTTGACCAATCAATGGTCTGCAGTATTGCTAGCTCCACCCTTAGCTCCCTGTTCGGCTCACTAGTGCCTAAACAGAGCTGTAGCTAAATTCAGCACAGGTACTTAGGTTCGGTTCGGGTCGCTTGGCAGTGGAAAAAGCGACAAAACGTGGGAGCACGGATTGGTAACCGTGCCGTGCCGTACCATACTGTATCGTCCGCTGGAAAAATGCTATTAGAGTACTGTGTGAAGGTTGGAGTGGGGCCATACTTCCGTTCTCACTGAGGATGAACTCCACTGGGTTGCTGACAGCAGAGGCGGAGCACGGGGGCATCAGCAGGACGAGCCGCACGCCCTGCACTTGCGGGTCCCATTCATCCATCTGCAGGAAGCTTCCCTGGACCAGCATCACATCTGGAAAAAGGAGGGGTTTCAGATCAAAGACACACCAGGTAAAAATAAACCAACTGGCATACAGAAAGAAGTGAGACTTGGACATTACAGAAAACATTATTCGCAGGTCTGTAGTGATACAGCATCTTACTTGAGAGCTGATCAAGTGTTACTCATGCAACTCCAGGGTCATGGGTTTAGCATACCACAGGAAGGGACTCGGCAACCAAAGAATGGGTAATGACTCTGAACTGATCCAATCACCACCAAAACACCATCAACAACGAATTTGTGAGATTAGTTTTATTTTGACCACATATTGCAGGCTGCTGGGTGGCTCATTTTGAAGGCATTGTGTGTGGATGTGCCCCATGGTCTGCTATAAAATGCACACCATGCCTGTAGCAGCCATGGCAAGCAGCCCCACAGGGCACCACATAACTGGCCACAGCATTGCCCAAGGAGAGAGGGAATGTATTGTGCACCACTGACCCCCTCTGGTCAATTAGGTGCCAACAGGCAACTGCACAAGCTACACATGGAGTACCCTCCTCCAATATAATGTCTGTGCAAGCTTAAATGGTGGACTGCAAAGAGAAAAGAAGCAGTCACATGGCATGAAAGGTTTTGGAGGATCTTGTTGCAGTGAATTGGGAAGCACGAAATTGGAGAAAATAGGACTAGAAAAACTGAATTTATAGAAATAAATGGGAATTACAATGAAGAAATAACACTCATACTTAAAGACAGACACCAAATATTGATTCATATGACAATGGATACACAAATCTAAAATAAATGAGATAAGAATTACATCATTAATCATTAATAAAACTTATATAACATCATCAAGTAAGTCCTCTTATAAACAAAGACTATCTGCATGCTGAGGAAAGGTAACCTGGTAAACTGCCTTGTTACCTCTCTGGATGGAGGTAACTAGTCTTCTGATTTGACAAAGCATAAAGCAAAGTCAGTACAGGCTTTTGTCTTCTTGCAGCCTTTTAATTTGTGGTTGCAGTCCGTGGTGCTAGTAAAGGCCTTATCATGCAACTAAACATGCATGATATTAATGTCATCATTACAGGCATTACAGTAGAGAGAGACTGGGGGAAGATTCCACATTCTGCAAATTGCATTGGGCAAAAGGGTCCATTCCATGAATATGTAATCATATATTATTAATCCCATTCCTGTGCTCTCCACTGTGCTGCCATCTGAAAGAGCGACTTTGCTCTAATTGAGTCAGATGAACGGGGGTGGGGAGATAGCATGAAACAGAAATATGAATACTTCATATAAAGCTCAATGAAACGAGCAGCATCTCTCCGAGTTCAACTTTATTTCAGCAACCTTCCCTCCAAACAGACTTACTGATCTCAAAACTGGACTGTCATACAAAACATGCAATGGCAAATGGAGCTAAATGGCTCAAAAGAGGAATGGGTGGTAACTTTAGATGTTATACCTTAACAATATACCAAATGTCTTGGTGCTTGATGATTGTTCAGAAAGAATGACATTAGAGACATGCTGATAACTGCCACAGTATCAATGCTATCATTCACAACAGTAATTCAGAATTTCACTCAAAGACAAAACTCTATTAACTAAGAGCCGTGGCTGCAGTCAGCTTTGTGTGAAGAGACATGCTATACTATGCACTCAGAGATAAATGACACAAAGATAATGAGGATTTTTAATTAAAATGGTGCATTGATTATTTAAATACTGTATCTGTAACATTAACTAGAAAACCACCAAGCACAGAACTGCTCCCACATACTTTTGCACCCCATGTTTGCCAGGACCTCTTTCTGATCGGGGAACCAGCTCTCCCCGGACACCAGGACGTGGCCAGAGCAGGGGTCTGCCAGAGCGGCCATGTGGGCAATGGTGAGGACAGAGAAGGAGCCAGTCATCAGCACGTCACCATCCTGAGCCAGCAGGGGGCGCATGGCACTGGGAGCCAGGCAGCAGGACTTGTCCTGAAGAGGGTGAGAGAGAAAGGAAAATGCCCAATCAAATGAAAATAATTTACCCTCTGGGCCAAACCACTTGTTAGGAATTGCCCTTGTGTTGTATTGACCTTTCTAGGACAACTGATCCACAGCCCCAACCTGCCTTCTAAGAGGAGGTTGTAAATTATCCACCCTTGTTTTCAACAGATTTTCTCAGATTTTCACCTACCTCTAAATATCAGATTCCATATGTTAAGTCCACATCTATAGTTCTGGTATTATATGAAAGAACACTTCTGGGATTTTCAGAATTGAATTTCAGAATCCTTTTACCCACTCTGAAATGTAGATGAAGTGGAAAAGGCTACATTTTGTATGCTTTTTTTCAAAGCTCTTTCAATGCATATCAGTCACATATTATGAAAAGTATCTTGTTATGCCTTGAGGTAATCCCCAACCCACTATATAAAAACTCTCAACAAAACACTCAAACTGTATGTGGGTTACTGTGGAACTGGGTAAACTGGACTCTAAATTTCCCCAAAACAGAATAATTATATTCTAAATAAGTATTATTTTAATAATTATTCCACATATAGTTGTGAATCTATAGAGCTGTAACCCATCATTAAGGACCTGGTTTTCCTGGCCTCCATGTGATAAAGTTGACAAACGTAAAAGATGTATTAGGCAATTGGACTAATGCAGCCTCATCATATTTGTGACAGCCTTCTTATCCAATGGGATTGTGATTTTCATTTCGTCTTACCCCTTTTCATGGGGTGCTGCTTTGTTCTCAGTACAGACCGAGCTGTCAGCTCAAGAACCATGGTAAATTAAATAGGTTTGCTGTGTCCAGAGTGGCATACCTAGTGCTCTTGCTGTACAGAATGTGTGGAAAATTCCTTTACGGAAATCCCTCAGGGAAGTGACTTTGACTCAACACTGAAGCATATTTGTTCTTTGTTCACACAACATTCATTCAGAACAGGCCATTCAATGGGTGTATTATAAAGTGGAACTACTGAAAATTCATATGAGAGAATGTTTGTGTTGCTAGCCTTCAACTGGTGGTAGGTATTGCAGAGTTTTAACCTCCTGGAATGTCATCATTTGACCAATCATTCAATAATTTTTGTCAGCGGCAAGATGCTAAGATTTCAAATAAGCCCACATGTGGCAGGCTGTGGCTTATAATGGGAAAGCATTGGTAAACAGAGATTTAAAAAAATATATATATAAAAAAAGTTTACCTTTATCTCTCTAAGGGCTTGAAAACCTTCTAGTGGCTTTAACAGAGAAATAGTAAACTGATAATTAACAACATAAATCAGTACTCATTTTAAGTACAGAGAAACTTTATGGCAATAACAATTATTGCATCACATATACTGCCAGATCATCCAATTATGACTCTGTGACATCTAGCGACACAGTTGCAGGTCCTGTAAAATGACTGGCAAATCCATCAAACTGCAATGACAAACCACCTTGCAATTTATATAATATTACCTTAGATATTAAATGGCCAATTTACATACCACTGAAAATGTGTACCTGTTGTTATTAGCAGGATATGAGCACAATATTAATATGCTGTTACACTATTCCCAAATTGTGAAGTATTATATATCTAACAATAAGCATCTTGCAAATAGAGAGAGACATTTACATATTTCAATTAATAGGAATACTGCGGTCACGTAATGTTTAGATAACGGTTGCACAGCATTTACATTCAAAATAAAAAATCACCAGTCTCCTCCTTACACCGTTCCAGCAGCAATGTAGATGATTTTTTTGGGAAAAGCACAAATACTATTCAAACGAATCCTCGCAATTTCATATACATCTGTTTGCTAGTATTTATTAAAAAGATAAGTGAAAATCATTGCCATTTTCAGACATATTTTTGCGCTCTTCTAACATCTTTTGTACGCCGTATACAGTTTCTCACCACATTATAACATGTCAGACTTTTTATTTATTTTTTATTTGTTTCTGATTTTATCCCATTTTCTCCCAATTTGGTAGCCAATTAGACCCGCTATTTTACATCAATCCCCCCTAGTAATGTGAGTTCGCTGCCGTAGTCCTGCGACCGGTAGTGATGAATGCGAAGTGACGCCTCTTCCGAGACGTCACTCGCCGAGCCGTCGACCATAACCCCGGTACTACAGGACCACTCTTATACGCAGCGAACGTCACATCGGCTTCCCTCCCCCCTCCCTGGGGCGGACAGCCAATCGCCGCCCCCTGGTGGCACTCCCAGCCAGAGCCGACACTTGGCGAGACGGGGAATTGAACCCCGGTCTCCGTGGCCAGTGTCGGACGTTGTAACCACTGGACCACGCGGGAGGCCCACATGTCAGACTTTTAAACGGACCAGTGCACTGATGAAAAAGTGGAGTTTCATGTAGCAGTTTTTACTCAAATTGAGATTTTTGTGAGGCTCCATTCAAAATGAATAGTGAAATGTTAGCTTGTATGTTAGCAAGGTACACTTCTGCTGGAAACTAGAAGCTATTGCAATTCACAAAGCCATTAACAGCCATTATTAGGCCTTATTATTAACAGGCCTCTTAGTGTTCAGTAGTAGTGTTGGGGATAGACCTGTTAGTGCTCAGTGCCAGTGTTTGGGACAGGCCTCTTAGCATTCAGAGGCAGTGTTGGGGCCAAGCCTCTTAGTGTTCTATGTCAGTGTTGGGGACAGGCCTCTAAAGGCCAGTTTAGATCAAATATTTGCAACGAGATTAAAACCTTTTAGAACGTTGCAGAGAAAAGTTGCAGTAGTGTAAATTACCCTGTCTCTGGTCGGCACAATTTGGACGTAGCATACGTCAGGGCCATTGTTATGTTTCTCCAACCAATCAGCGTGTAGTATAGTGCACACAAATATATGGTGGAGTTTTGGACTGAAGTTAGAGAAGATTGTCTGATTAATCTTTTTGAAGAACAAGCCCTGTCTATACAACACCAGCTCTTCTAGACCAGCAGTTATCAAACTTTTCAGCCCACGACCCCCAAAATAACGTTGGTAGAGACTCGCAGCCCCCACCATCCGAGGTGCTTTCTGACAATCTTAACAAGTACGCAAACGCGCACACAAATACATGGTTACAGCGCCCGGATGGGTGGGCCTGCTGCTTTTTGGAGCAAAACAACTCCACTCTCGGTTGGCTTGATGTTGGAGACGGCCACTCGGAGATCATCCTCCACGCTGAGTCATGATCGGTATTTGTTGTTTATGTACGTCGGTGCGGAAAAAGTATTTTCACATAAGTAGATCCAAAAGGAATCAGTACATCCATCGCAGACTTGGATAGCTCTGGGTAGATGGCTTTTTAAAATTAATTTCATGAATTGCTCCATTCAGAAAAGCCATCTATCCCTCGTATGCTGATAAACCATGTGAGCCTGAAACAGTAAGGACATGCGTTTGCACTGCGCTGGAGAAAACTTGTAAAAGCAATGACATTTTCACAAAGCTAGATGCCAAATGGGTGGCACTCACCAATATTGGGTAAAAAGAAAGGACTGAAGGCAAGAGTTTTACAAGTAGCACATCACGTTAATTTCAAATACTGTATTATACACAGAGAGCTCTTGCAAGCAGAGCACTCGATCCAAATTGTCGTAAGCACCTTGGGGGAGGGGGGAACGTGGGGGTCGCGTTTCTACTGGAAGTCACAGGCAGAAAAGTTTGTCAAAATATTGTAGGCTACATACTCTGATTGTTAAAAGAAATTGTGGGCCAACACATTAATTGTAGACCTATTTTTTATGTTATGCATAAATGCAATTATGGTTAAAAAAATAGCATTTTATTGACACATTTTTTCCCTCACATTCTTGAAATCATCTCGCAACCCCCACTTTGAGAACCACTGTTCTAGATGACAGTACTACTAAATATCCAGCAACCGCCAATAAAGCCGGAATCAACACAGACGTAAAGAGAGTGGTTGTTATGGAAACGGTAAACTATCTGCTTCGTCGCTTTGATGTAAATTGGCTAGTTTTAGAATGTTGCAGACCATACGTACTGGGACTCTTGTCTCTTCTTGCAACTTTTCTCTGCAACGTTCTAAAACGGTTTAGTCTCATCGCAAATCTTTGATGTAAACTGGCCTTTAGTGTTCAGTGGCAGTGTTGGGGACAGGCCTCTTAGGGTTTAGTGGTAATGTTGGGGACATGCCACTTAGCATTCAGAGGCAGTGTAGGGGATAGACCTCTTAGAGATCAGTGGCAGTGTTGAAGACAGGCCTCTTAGCATTCAGTGGCAGTGTTGGGGACAGGTAGAGGTGTAACAGTACACGTATTCGTACCGAACCATTCGGTACAGGACTTTCAGTTCGGTATGCGCTGTAAACTGAACTAATGCAATCTTGCTTTAACCACTAACGTTTTGTGTGTGGTTGCAGCAGTATTTAGTTTATTTTTTTTTTTTTTTATTTAAGAAAGACAGATATGTGCCTTACTTCTTTCAGTAACTTACGGCCAATTAGCCACTGTTTACAAAGTTCATAATAAATGAAAAGCAATTTTATGTTTTGCATTCGTTTTTTCCCCCGCTGTACCGAAAACTTACCAAAACATGACTTCAAATCCGAGGTACGTACCAAACCGTTATTTTTGTGGACCGTTATACCCCTAGGGACAGGCCTCTTAGCATTCGGTGGCAGTTTTGGGGACAGGCCTCCTAGCATTCAGTGGCAGTGTTGGGGAAAGACCTTAGTGTTCAGTGGCAATGTTGGGGACAGGTCTTTTAGCGTTCAGTGGCAGTGTTGGGGACAGGCTTCTTAGTGTTCAGTGGCAGTGTTTGGGACAGCCCTTTTAGCGTTCAGTGGAAGTGTTTGGGACAGGTCTTTTAGCATTCAGTGGAAGTGTTTGGGATAGACCTTTTAGCGTTCAGTGGCAGTGTTTGGGACAGGCCTTTTAGCATTCAGTGGCAGTGTTTAGGACAGGCTTCTTAGTGTTCAGTGGCAGTGTTTGGGACAGGCCATTTAGCATTCAGTGGAAGTGTTTGGGATAGGCCTTTTAGCGTTCAGTGGCAGTGTTGGGGACAGGCCATTTAGCATTCAGTGGAAGTGTTTGGGATAGGCCTTTTAGTGTTCAGTGGCAGTGTTGGGGACAGGCCTGTTAGCGTTCAATGGCAGTGTTGGGGACAGGCCTCTTAGCGTTCCGCTCACCATTAAAAACACACTCATATGCCATGTGCACAGCAGTTTTAACAGCAATTCATTTTCCTGTTTGTCTCTGCAAGCACTTTTCCAGCTGTAATAAGTGTTACAGGGAGAAATTCTCAAAGCCGACCTGTGGTGCATCTCCACCCACCCCCCCCACCTCCCTCTTCTTTGCCCTGTACAAGTGTTAATGAAAATCCAGCAAGGCGTGACAGTACCCACCTGAATAACGAGCTTGTGCTCACTCAGGAGCCGTGTCCTGTGGAGGTCGGCTTTGAGGTGCGGAGGGAAAACCAACAAATCATGGCCGTGCAGGTCCTGACAGAAAGTTAATCCTTCCAGCTGCCTGATTGAATTCACCTCTGAGAATCCCTCTCTCCTCAGCACGCTGCACACATCCCCAAGGCTGGGGGGATAAATCACACACAAACATTAATTACATGTTTCCGCTTTAAGATGCCTGCCGCACACCTGAATACTGTGGCCATCTGCAATACAGAACATAACTGAATGAGTTAGTGAATAAATCAATGAGCCTAAATATATATATATTTTTAAATAGACAAATTCACAATTAAATACTAATTATAGTTCAGACTCGAAATAATGAAACAATACCTTTTTTGTATAGCGCCATTTATAAGCAAGTTTTACATCATAGTAACCTGATCACCAGTTTTTAGGCCATAGTTTAAAAACAACACAGCTCAAGTAGGTTATAGATTTGCATTAAAGGGGACAGTTGTTGAATGAGAGGCTAAAATGTCACTATTGAGTCTTGATTTTAAGACCAACAAAGTTCCTGCTTCCTGCATGATCTGGGAAAGGTCAATATGAAGTTGGGAGCCCTGCAAGACTGGTGCAAAAGCTAATAGTGGCATTGATTAAGTGCAAGACTGGAATGAAAGTGTGCATTTTACTGTGTAGGTAACCATCTCGTTATGTTCTAGTATCTTTCCTTAACCCGGCATTAGATTTCCAGTTTAGTGGTTGTGCTCTGTACCCGTTTCACTGGGTTTAGTGTTAGTTAATACTGCATAGACATTATAATTATAATTATTAAGCTATTTGGTGTTCCTGTCTGTTTTTCTGTCAGAAGTTGATTAGCAGTTAGCTTCTTAGAATCTGTCTAATTGATTCAGGTGTAAACGTTCGTCTCTGTAGTGGAGCGTTCCCTGAGTGGTGGTGCCTGTTAGCCAGTTCACTGTTGTCTATTGTTATCAGCTAGCATTTGCCACTTAGTGCCTAGCACCACTCAACTATAAAAGTAACCATTGTTGTGGAAAGCGGCAAGATGTGCATTAATACATGGTAAGAACAATCATAGTTCGTGCAAGAGATCAGTGCACTAATACAGCAATAGACATCATTGTTGGCAGTTGCATACCATACCTGTATATATCTATGTTAACGTTAGCTAAGCAAAACTATCGATATCTATCTAGCTAGCTAGCTAGCAACCTGGTATCACGGCCAAATAAAGCTTGCTAACAGCTAGCTAACGATATAAATAGCTAGCATCATTTGTTCGACACGGTATAAAATTAACCAGCTTCAGGAAATATTGGCTGAAGAAGTTAGAAGGTACAGGAGTTTCCCTGCTTTCATGAAAACTTTACCGACCTTGTTCAATACATTGACGCCTACTAGTGTACAGAAGTGTAAGGACACCGTGTCGCATAGGTTGTGCAGAAGTATAAATTGCCGAGTGCTTGCAACATGTTGCATTGCGCAAACCATGAATATGTCGCACAAGCTACGCAGAAGCATGTAGAGGCCTTAAGGCTAATAGTGATATTGACTAAGTGCAAGACTGGGACTTAAGCTAATAGTGACATTGACTAAATGCAAGACTGGGACTGAGTCCTATAGCCTATAGACATCACTATGTCAAGTCTGGGCTGTCGTTTGCCAACAAGGATGGGAGACTGCAGCAGCTGGCCCCACAGACTTCATCCCACTGGGCTAGGGGCCGTAATTAGGCCAGGGTTCCTTGGGTTACTGGTAGATAAGTGCTCCCTAGCTACCCATCAGGTACCTACAAGTTACAAACTGCCACCAGAGATATGCAACATTCCTGTGATTGCTGTCCTCTCCTGCAGTGAGCTGTGTGGAAGTCTCTGGTTTGCAGGGAAGTGTATTGGAGGAGTGCACAGGCTTGGCTACAGTTCTCCTTATGAGGGTGACGAGCACTGATGTGAGAGGAAAGCGAGGGACTGACTGCTTCCTGTATGTCTCACGGTCCTAAAATTACTATCAAAGCCTTAGGTCTCATTGGAAATACACTTCAATATACACTTCATCATAAATATACTCCGAAACATTGTCCCTATCTTGAAATATATCTAAATAACTTGTGGTATATTTTGCCACACTGAGAAAGTAATAATTTCTGAAAAAGAGAACACTGGATAGAGTGTACCACATGATATATACTTATATACATAGATGTATAAAACTCCATGTAGTCTTCAAGTGCAGAACTTTGTTCTTTTAAATGTCAGATGTATCGCTCTTTCACATCTCATATAATCAGTAATGAGGGGTAAAGTCCTGGGTTCCACTTCATAGACTCGGGACAGAAGGCAAGATGTAAGCAGACTGGGGCCCAGAGGAATGAACCTCTCTCTCAGAAATACATGCCATTTTTCACAGGGCACTTGGAATCCAGCTGCAAATTTGCGAGTGGGATAGATATTGAATTTCTCGCGGGACTGAGGGAAAACTGGAGAGCAACAGAACGGAAGCACCTGCATGCCTGCACAATTATTATTTTTAAATTACATTTATTACTGAATCAATCATACACAATTGTCTCCTATTTATTCAATTGCAAACTAAATTCTGAAGTGTTAGTGTGGCGTGTCTGGAAATGCTAATATTGGAGTCCTTTATTGTGCATATTGTGTGAGCTGAACTTTGGAAAAATAGTTATTTTGACTTTGTCATGACTTATATGAAAGCATTGCCTGAGCATACATTTTTGGATGTGTTTATTTGAGCTTGGGTGGAGTGTGTGATGGAGAGCAGCAGCAGGGTTAGACTGCCTCATCTGGTCAGTGTGTAAGGATAGTGGTGGTCAGTGTGTAATGGAGTGTGTGAGATGGAGAGAGAGGAGAGTGGTGGTCAGTGTGTAATTGAGTGTATGAGATAGAGAGAGAGGAGAGTGGTGGTCAGTGTGTAATGGAGTGTAGGTAAGAGAGGAGAGTGGTGGTCAGTGTGTAATGGAGTGTATGAGATAGAGAGAGAGGAGAGTGGTGGTCAGTGTGTAATTGAGTGTGTGAGATGGAGAGAGAGGAGAGTGGTGGTCAGTGTGTAATGGAGTGTAGGTAAGAGAGGAGAGTGGTGGTCAGTGTGTAATTGAGTGTGAGATAGAGAGAAAGGACAGCTGTGGTCAGTGTGTAATGGATTGTGTGAGATATCGAGAGAGCAAGGGGAGTTGTGGTAAGTGTGTAGTGAGTGTGTGATTGGTGGTCAGTGTGTAATTAAGTGTGAGATAGAGAGAAAGGAGAGTTGTGGTCAGTGTGTAATGGATTGTGTGAGATATCGAGAGAGCAAGGGGAGTTGTGGTAAGTGTGTAATTGAGTGTGTGAGACATAGAGAGAGGAGAGTGGTGGTCAGTGTGTAATTAAGTGTGAGATAGAGAGAATCAACCCAAGTTCACCCACGTCACTCTCTGGACTACTCAATTCCTCTGCACTGGCCTGTGCCATCAAGCCATTGCAGCTCACTGGTGTTCAATCAACCCAAGTTCACCCACATCACCTCTCTAGTCTCCTCTCTGCACTGGCTCCCCATCGCAGCATCACTGGTGCCTGCATTTAAGGTGGCTAGAGGAACTGCTCCCCCTTATCTCCAGACACTCATCACACCCTACACCCTACACCCCAGCCAGACCCCTCCGGTCCACCTCCTCTGGCAAACTGGCTGTCCCATCCCTCCGGGTGCCCGGCAGCCGCTCCTTGCGGTCTCGCCTCTTCCTGACCCCTCGGTGGTGTAACGACATTCCGCAATCGTTCAGGACCGCGGAATCACATCTAGCCTATTGTCATCACCACTGCCGACTTGCTCAACACTTCTTGTATATGTATCCCTGCCTTCTCATTTACAAATAAAAAAATAAATAAATAAAATAAATAAATAAATAAATAAATAAATAAATAAATAAATAAATAAATAAATAAATAAATAAATAAATAAATAAATAAATAAATAAATAAATAAATAAATAAATAAATAAATACTAACCTTTTCCTTCCCAGTGTTATAGGTATGGTATGCAGCTGCCTACAACAATGTCTATCGCTGTATTACTGCACTGACCTCGTGCGCAAACTATGATTGTTCCTACCATGTATTAATGCACATCTTGTAAGGCACTCTGGATAAGAGCCTCTGCTAAATGCTTAAAATGTTAAATGTAAATGTAGAGAGAGCGAAGAGAGTTGTGGTCAGTGTGTAATTGAGTGTGTAAGAGAGAGGAGAGTGGTGGGCAGTGTGTAATTGAGCATGTGAGAGAAAGGAGAGTTGTGATCAGTGTGTAATTGAGTGTGTGAGATAGAGAGAGAAAGGAGAGTTGTGGTCAGTGTGTAATAGGAAAGTGGTGGTCAGTGTGTAATTGAATGAGGAAGACAGATAGAGAGGAGAGTGCTGGTCAGTGTGTAAATTAATGTGGGAGATCTGACCTCGTTTTCAGTGTATTGACCCAGGCGTAGAGGGGCAGAGTGCAGGCTCTCTCCTTTTTCTCCCGCACACACAACGGCAGGATGCAGTCGATGCTGAGGAGGTCATGCTTGATTCGGCAACGTGCCAGCGAGGCCGCCAGTTTGGTCTTGAACCTGTGCAGAGAACACACCCATGCACACACAAATATGCACAAACACACACACACACACATACACACACACACACTCATGTGAAAACACATGTGCAAACACACACACGTGTGCATATAGGCACACACGCACATGTAGGCACCTGCATACATACACACATGCACACACACACACACACAGGACATACACACACATGCATGCATACACACATATGCATATACATGCACACATAAACACACTAGACAGGACAGATTTATGAGTCAGAAGGCTTAGCCAAAATGTGTGTGCAGCCCTCTGCAGATGAAATAGTTTGGCATGGGCTCCTTAGTGTCATACCTCACACCGATTTACACCCAGGGGCAGGGATTTATCTTCCTTAAAGACAAATTTGTCTTTGTCACTTATAACAGCACAAAATGAAATATCGCTAAGCCTGACTGCAGCTACTGGATACATGTAACTCCATGTGAGAAAAACTGTTTGAGAGAGGGTGTCTTCATATTACCATTTGATGGATTTAAGTGAAAAGGCAAAAGACAAAGAATTATTTATAATTTTTCCTAATTTCCTTAAATTGCTTCCTTTCCTTGATTCATTTTTATTAAACTTTTTTTAAAGAATTTGTTTCAGATTTTATCCCATTTTCTCCCATTTTAGTAGCCAATTACACCCTCTATTTTTCATGTCAATCCCCCCCTTGTATTGTGAGTTCTCTGCCATAGCCCTGTGACCGGCAGCGACAAAGGCGAAGTATCGCCTCCCCCGAGACGGCACTCGTCAAGCCGTCGACCTTAACTCCGGTACTCCAGAGCCACTCCTTTAAGCAGCAAACTGATGTCGGCTTCCCTCCCCCCTCCCTGGGGCGGACAGCCAATTGTCGCCCCCTAGTGGCACTCCCAGCCAGAGCCGACTCTGGGGTGGCCGGTGGAATCAAACCCCGGTCGGTGGCCAGCGTTGAACGTTGTAACCGCTAGACAACCCGGGAGGCCCTCCTTGATTCATTTTTAACATGTCAGAAGGAAACAAGGAAGGGAAAAAGAGATGACGAACACTCATATTCAGATTCAGACACCCTTGTTCACTCCTGTATCATTTTGAGGTGACTGATGCTCAAACCTGCAGCACATATGCAACTCTTAAGTCATATTTTGAACCTGACATTAATTGTAAATAGGGTTTTGTGACAATTGAGTTTTAAAAATGTCTATAACAAAGAAAATGTGATTTAATGATTGATTTAATTAATAACATTAGCTGACCGACATTTTCATTATCTTTCTGGCTCTACTACATATTTGTTCATGTTATCATAAATTTATGCATGGCACTTTGTGATCTGTAATCACATTTACAAAATCAATCCTTACTTCATTCCTTCCTATCACTTATGTACCGTCTTTTAGCATTGTGGAATTTGCCATCATGTATAGCCCAAATTTCTTCCACAAAGGATGCATTCCTCTATCCTTAGCCGAAGGAGGTGAATGAAGTTGGACCATGTTTCCTTCTTTCCCTCTTTTTACTAAAGAATTTGCACATTCTCTGTTACAGGAGCCAGTTACCTCCTTCTGGGCCACAAGGAGAAGAAGGGGACAATAAAGGAAGGAAGGAAAGAAAGAAGGAAGGAAGCATTTATTTATAATGAAGTTTTCTAACCAAGCTGTGATGTAGATCTAAGTGTGGGAGCTGTGTTCCTGTACACACCTGAAGAGATAGCTCTCCACCTCCCTGACGTCCCCCAGTTGCCCCTCTTCCTGGCCATTCTGTTTCTCTCGCGGCAGGAACTTCCTGTCCACGAAGTCGTACAGCATGACCACTGCCAGGCTCATCAAATCCTCTGGCTGTGGTGGACAACCATCACAGACGTTATCGTCATGGCTACAGCCTTTTTCCGCCTTGAGCATTGCCCCACAGTCACACATGGTACACACATTCATACATAAATTAACTCTATGGATTGGACAAGTAAACAGGTCTTTTGTTATATTCTCTACTACACTCCTGCATTTGAAGTCCACTAAAATAATGTCCAATGATGCCCTTTTTCAATTTGTTGCTTAAGTCAGTAACATTGAACATTATGCAAGCTTTTGTGTCTTCTTTGATTAAACTTCCTCATACACTGACTATATATATATATATTTATACACAGTATATTTGGGATGACGGACACAGGAGGGGAAAATGACTCTGCTTAGCACTAAAGGGGAACATCTCCAAGTTTCTTCAGTGCATTCCAGATCCAGGGAAAACACACCATTACAGGACAAAGAAACCAGTTGATTCACTGAAAACAGCTGATTGCTATACTAATGAAGCAAGTACAACAATGATTAAATGACATAGCTGTTGACAAAATGAGTCAATGTACAATAGATCAACATGTAGGGATATCAATTAGTTGCAAAGATCAAAATCAAAGTCCAAAAGCAAAACACATTGCAACATGCAGACACAGTCATTACCTGACAGAAAATTACAAGCGGTAACAGCTTTATTTTACTTGCCATTTTATCTAGAGTGGAAAAACTTTCTCAATTACCCTTGAGGTGAGAGCTGCTAATTGTGGGACATGTTTAGGCTATACCAATAGATCACACTATTAGCAGATGGTTCAGTGTCAGCAGATGGCTCTCTCGCTGAAACTGAGGTAATGAAAAATAATCAATACATATAGGACTTCCATTAATTATTTACTCTTAAAGGTGGTATTAGAGTCAGCTTCAAACTGATTTCTGCATTGACTATGGATTAATTTCAATATGAAAAGCATAATTCAGACCCAGCTACCAGAAACTTGTAAGAATGTTATAGATGTATAGTTTATTATTTAATATAAACAAGTGCTGTAAAATTAAGAAGGATAACATACGTATAGAAACTACTTATATTCGACTGTGTGAGAGAAAGGAGAGTTGTGGTCAGTGTGTAATTGAGTATATGAGATTGAGAGAAAGGATTTCAAAATTTTCCACTTATACAAAGCTTCTACTTATGGGCAATTTCCCTGATTTCCGGAGAAGACAGTTGAGACTGTTTTTAACCCATTTATGGTGACTGCATTAGTGACTGTCTTGCATAGTCCACCTCCACTTCAGTGAATGACTGAAGGTGTTCAAGTGCAGTATGACTGCCTGACTCAGCCATTTCAAAACCAGTACAGATGGATTAATCCTCAGTTAAGGCTGTCACTCATTAATACTTAATTCTGAACAGAGGGGTGCTGCCTGAGTGAGCACCAGTAACAGGCCCAGGGGGTAGAGGAAGGAGAGCACAGCAGGCCCAGGAGTTAGGCCACAGCCAGATATCTCCCAGAAAGAGAAAAATTCAAAAGAACAATTGGTTACATGTCTGCATCTCATAAACAATCAGCGGGTATCTATATATAATATATATAATATTATATATATAATACCCTCGCGATTGAGGCGGTACCTTTTTATGAGCTCTGTATCATTCAATATCTCCAGTGTTGACGCGATTGCGACAACGATTGCCGGCCGCAGCAGATTTTCGGATCGCCGTGAGTAGGTCTTTAGCGACTTAGAAGTCCTCTTGGCTGCTTTTAACTTCTCCTGGACTTAGGAGCTGTTTTTGGCTCTCAAACCCTTTGTGAAATACTCTTATCCCAAAAATTTAGGAGTCCTAAATTTATGAGTGACATGCCCATTATTTTTCGGATTTGCTCCTAAATTGCGCAGTTAGGACCAACTTTTACCCTTAAAATGCTTTGTGAATACGGGCCCTGGAGTGAGAAGGATGAAAGATGAAGCAGTGCACTTATTACAGAACTGATGAAAAGGCCTCTGTAGGTGAGACATGGACACAGAAGCGATGCAGATGCAATTCATCCATCATTACAGTGTAGTCCATTTCTCTTTTAGCCTTGGAATCATTCATCTAACCTACAGTCTTCCCATGACATTGCCCAGCAGTCTTCTTTGTTTCCTAAAGCCTTTAAACACATGTACTTAAATGGATCCGTCTTCCTAATACGGCATCAGCTCAGGTCAGTGCAGCTTAGGCAAATGCCCGGAAGGGGATGAAGCATCTTCTATAATTCCCTCAAGTCAAAAATCATAGGAATTCTGAAAAAATGTGTCTGTCAAGCACAAGCATCAGTCTTAGATCCTAAAGGAATACCTGAGGCAAGTCCAATCTATATTGCATTATAGACCAGTGATTGTGTATATGTGTGGTGTGTTTGTATCTGTGCGTGTGTGTGTGTGTGTGTGTGTGTGTGCGTGCATGGCCATGTGTGTGTTTGAGTGAACCAGTATGTGTGTGTGTGAGCATGTGCAAGTATGTGCGTGTGTGTGTGTGTGTGTGCACACATGCCTGTGGATTTAAGTGGATGACAGTGTTTAATTTGGAAAAGTAGACACCCTCTACAGCTGCTCCTCATGGTAACCATATGAGCTACAGAGTGCTTCAGTGACCTCTCTTTTCTCTTTAGCTTTGGTCGCATATTTCCTCTCTCCTCTACCGACACGTCAACACCTCCCTCTGTCTCGCTCCGCACCCATATACACATACTGCTCTTTAGTTTGTTCTGTTGACTATTCCACAGTGGGATCAGGCTTCCTTGTTTCCCCATTTATACTCACTTTTCTGCACGTTCCGCTGGTAGTGAACAAAAAAATGGAAAAACAATGTAAGTCCCTTACTTTGTTGGGCCACAATATGTGGATTCTGGACCTGAATTCTGCAAGAGGAATATGACACCACTCTCACAAGAAAGTAAATTACTTAGTTGATGGAAGTGGAAAACGCTGCCTCAGGCATTGTTCCAGAATATCCTATAAAATCAATTGGGTTGAAATCTGGTGACTGAGAAGGCCATGACACATCCATAGCATTAGTGTCATGCTCCTCAAACCATTTGGGAGACTACTAGATGGGGGAATTTTCATCTTGAAAGACACCTCTCTCTGCAGGAAATAAATACTTTATTTATTTAATGTTTATTTCAGTAGGGACAGATAAAAAAAAAAACATAGACACATTGCATTGACAACATGCTGATGCCCTGTATCAAAACATTTGTAGCTTGCGCTAATTTTTAATGTTCGTCCCTAGTTGGGCTTTTAAAAGTGAATAAGCCTACACATAGATGTTGGGCAAAACAATACAAATGCAATAAATAAAATCATTTTAGGACAGGACAGCATTGAAAAAGAATAACAGTACTAACAGTAAGAACATAAGAACATAAGAATACATAATGACGAGAACGGGCCGTTCGGCTAAAGAGTATCTAGAGTATCTAGTACTATATCTAGCCTGGACTTGAATAGCCCAAGTGTTTATGCCTCTACTACCCGACCTGGCAAGCTGTTCCAGGCATTGACAACTCTCTGTGTGAAGAAAAACTTCCTAATATCTGTGCGGAATTTGCCTTTAACAAATTTCCACCTGTGGCCTCTTGTTCTGCTGACCCCACTTATCTTAAAAAATCTTTGGTATTTCACTTTGTTAATCCCTTTTAAGAATTTAAAAATCAAATCCCCCCTAAGTCTCCGTTTGCTAAGCTTAAATAGATTGAGTGCCTTAAGTCTATCATCATAACTTTTACCTTTCATACCAGGTATCAGTTTAGTTGCCCTTCTTTGGACTTTTTCAAGAGCTTCTATATCTTTCTTGTAGTGCGGTGCCCAGAACTGCACACAGTATTCTAAGTGAGGTCTGACAAAGGCATTATATAACATTAATATAACCTCCTTTGATTTATACTCAATACTTTTTTCTATGTATCTCAGCATCCTGTTGGATTTTTTCACTGCTGTAGCACACTGCTTTGATGCAGATAGGAATTGTAGTTGATCAAAGCCTAAGCCTTTTTCAAATTGAACACCTACTAACTTTTCTCCTCCCATAAAATACTTATGTCTAATGTTTTTATTTCCCACATGCATAACTTTACATTTAGCAATATTGAATGTCATCTGCCATGTATCTGCCCATTTTTGGATTTTGTTTAAATCATCTTGGATTACTTTAGTCGATTCCAAACTGTTTGCCAAACCCCCAAGTTTAGTATCATCTGCAAATGTAACTATTTTGCTACTAACGTCCATATCAAGATCATTTATGTAAATAAGGAAGAACAGAGGTCCCAGCACTAATCCCCGCGGGACACCACTGCCCACAGCACCGAGGTCAGATACAGCCCCACCTACTGTTACTCTTTGTATTCGCCCTTGCAGCCAATTATGAACCCACTCTGAAACTACTCCTGCAATTCCTACTGAATTCATTTTAGCAATGAGCCTCTCATGTGGTACCTTGTCAAATGCTTTCTGAAAGTCCAAATATATAATATCATAAGCCTGGTTCAGGTCAACACTTTGTAGCCTCTTCGAAAAAGTCCAGGTTTGTTAGGCATGACCTCACTTTGAGAAAACCATGTTGGCTCTCCCTTAAAATACTATTATTTTTCAAGAATGATTCCAATTTATCCCTAATAATACATTCCAGCATTTTACATGCGATGCAAGTTAAACTGACAGGCCTATAGTTCCCTGGGTCAGTACGGTCCCCCTTCTTATATATTGGAATTATACTACCCTGCTTCCAGTCATCTGGTATTTCTCCAGTGATTATGGATTGAATGAAAAAATCTGTCAATGGTTTATATATAATTTCCCCAAGTTCTTTGAGTACTCTGGGATATATGCCATCCGGGCCTGCTTTTTGTAGTTTTTGTAGTACTTCTACACCCCTTATCTCAAAGTCCTCCAAAACATTCTGTACCTTGTCTATACATTTAGGCATATTTATAACCTCTTCTCTAGTAAAGCTCTCAACAAAGTAACTGTTTAGTGTGTTAGCAATATCCTTATTATTATAAACCAAAGTTCCTTCCTTATTCTTAATGCACTTAACCGCCACCTTAACTTTCCCTTTTCTTCTACAATATTGAAAAAACTTCTTAGGATTACTTTTTGCATCTTGGGAAATTTTGATTTCAAACTGCCTTTTAGCTGATCTTATTTCCTTTTTAGCCTTAGCAGACATATTACAATAATCTAACTTGTTTCTCTCTGAGTTATCCTTTTTATATACTCTGTACAGTCGCTTCTTTTGCCTCAAAATCTCCCGTAAAGATTTAGTCATCCACTGCGGAGACTGTTTTTTCATCCTATTTTTCCTTACTTTTGGGATGAATTTACACTGTACATCTACAATAACCCTTATAAATATTATCCATTTTTCATTCACAGTTTTACCCAATCTATATTACTTAAATTCTCTCTCATTTTATTAAAGTCAGCTTGTCTAAAATTAAAAATTCTAGAGTTAGAGGAGGCTGTCTTAACTTGCTAAAAAATATCAAAAATAACTGCACTGTGGTCACTTGCCCCTAGTGGTTCTCCTACCTCTGTGCTGCAAATTCTATCAGGATTGTTACACAAAACCAGATCCAGTATTGATTTCCCTCTTGTAGACTGAGTAACAGACTGTACCAAAAAGCAGTCATTGACCATATATAAAAACTCCTCTTCATGCCCTGACCTGTCACTATCTCCCAATTAATAGAGGGGTAATTGAAGTCGCCCATTATTATCATCTCTCCTTCAGCACAGGTTTGTTTTATGTTACCAAAGAGCATACTATTTATGTTACTGTCTCCTATATTAAGGCCCTTCTCATGATCTCCCAGTAATCTAAGCCAGATGTCCTCACAAGAAACTAATGAGTTTATACCTGGAATTCCCTGCACATTAAGATTGTCTTTCACATAAAGGGCCACTCCCCCTCCTCTTTTATTAGTTCTATCCTTCCTAAACAATTTGTACCCCTCTACATTATATTCATCCCCATCTGCTGCGCCAAGCCAAGTCTCAGTAATCCCAACAATGTCATAACCCCCATTCAACATGAGGTTGTAGAGCCTTTACATTGATTTTGTTACTGTAAGGTTTGCCTGAGACTAAGTAGTTAAGCAATAATCCATGTGTGAAAAGAGTCAAAAGGCAAGCAATCGCTGATAAGTCTAAATGAGTCTAAAACCCAGTTTTTTCACATGCTTTTTCACATGCATTTTAAATTTCGTCAAGGATGCATGCAGTGGTCTGGCTTCCTCGCCTCCTCGAGCAACGCCTAGTGAGCCCAGCATAGCGTCCATGTCCGTAGTTTGCAGATGATCCCTGATCATGTCCACTCTTGCAGGTGCACTGGTGACCAGCAATTCCTTGCAGATTGATTCAGATTTTATCCATATGCCTTCTCCTGTAATTGACAGGCAGTGGCCTGGATCAAGTTGAAAATGTAAAATTGTGTTAGGAGGTATGGGAGAGTTTGTCATACTCTGGTGGGCAGGTTGGTCTATGTTACATAGTGGGGCCGGGATTTAGTTGGAAATCGCCTTTTGCTAGTAGTAACAACAAAAGGAAAGTTTCCACTGTTTTCCACCACCTGTGCTTTTTAGACAGTTTGTTTGTTTGCAGATCTTCTTGTTGCAGCACAAGCAAGACCATTGTCGAAGACTAGAGAATGTGATAAAATATCCATGACCAAGTTGTGCAGGTTTTACTTAATGGGGAAGCAATAATTGAATTATTTGACAGGCCTATTTCCCGCCATGTCCGCAAACAATGGGGAGGAGAAACAATAACCTGCAGATGCATATTATAAACAAACTTGTTGCCATTTTGTTTGCATTGGTGTGTTTCTTGAGGTTGAGTTGAGTTTTTATAACTCTGAAATGTACATTATTTTTCAGTTTTTGTTAACCTAAACTTTTTTTTTTTAACCTTAGCAGTTTACCTTTGCACCATTTCAGGTTGTTCACTGGACTTGAACTGCTTAAATTTAAGTAAAAACTGGAAAATGGGGATGTTCTAAAACCTTTGACTGGTAGTGTATATATACAGCTCTGGAAAAAAATTAAGAGACCACTCCAAATTTTTCTTAAATCAGCATCTCTACTTAATGAAGTACTGATTAGGTGATCACCTGAACCAAATCTTATTTAACGAGGAAAAGTATAAAAACCACTGCTGTGGTCATCACTATCCTCTTGCAATAGGACCAGCTGGATGGAAAAAACAGTGCTAGTAGTACCTCAAAAGTAATTGGAATCAAAAAATAACTATTGACCATGCCAAAAGAGTTGAAAATAAAAGTTTTGAGTGAGGAAAAGAAGGGTTCAATTCTGGGTTTACTGGCAGAGGGATACAGTGAGCGTAAGGTTGCTTCTATCCTTCAAATTTCAAAGACGGCAGTTCATAAGAACAAGGTCAAGCAGCAGACATTGGGGACAACAAACCTACAGACCGGCAGAGGGCAAAAACGACTCTCTACTGACCGGGATGACCGCCAACTCATTCGAATGTCACTCAACCACCGTAGGATGACATCAAGTGACCTACAAAAATAATGGCAAATGGCAGCTGGGGTGAAGTGCACGGCGAGGACGGCTCCTAAGGTCAGGGCTGAAGTCGTGCAAAGCTAGAAAAAAGCCCTTCATCAATGAGAAGCAAAGAAGAGCCAGGCTGAGGTTTGCAAAAGACCACAAGGATTGGACCATAGAGGACTGGAGTAAGGTAATCTTCTCCAAACCTCTCGTAGTTTACCGCTTACCTTTGTACCATTTCAGGTTATTCACTGTACTTGAACTGCTTAAATTTCAGTAAAAACTGGAAAATGGGGGTGTTCTAAAACTTTTGACCGGTAGCGTAGCTCACAACACCATCCTCCTGTTCTGTGAAAGATAACGAATAATAACTAAAACATTCATAATATTTATTTTAGAGATGTATCATTTCTGCAGGCACAAAACTCTATTTTTTGTCCTTTGATGTCAAATAAATGTACTTAAAAGTATGGAAAACGTTATCTATTTTCTATGTGTGTTCTCAATTTGTGCTATTAGTAGACTTTTTTGGGTAAGCACCCAAAATTTAAGGATTGCTTATTGGTGAAAGTTTGTTACAACTTGGCATCATTTTGATATCAATAATTTGGTATGCAGACAGATTTTAGGAATTGTGTTTTCATATATACAAATCATATACTTTCTATAAATCTATGAGTAATTTGGCTTTTATTAATGTTAGATATTTGTTATACAATGAGCAGCAATGTTATATAATTCCGCAAGTCGATCGCCATGTAAGAATGATATCGGCAACAATGGCCTACAATGACCAAGCAACACACAGTACAGTAATTCGTCCAGGGGTCGCCATGTAAGAATGATATCGGCAACAATGGCCTACAATGACCAAGCAACACACAGTACAGTAATTCTACATCCTAGTCTATACCCACCACAGGTCAATTATTGTGAACTGTGAAATCATAGTAGTAATCTATGGTGGTCAAACATGTCAAAGCTGTCTGGACACAGGTCATAAATATACATGCCTGGCTGTGGTATTTATGATTTTCTAAATATTGGTAGCATGCATTGTGCAATTAACATCCTTCCCATATCTCTGTTCATGCATTTTAATGCAGCAAACATACATCCACATGAGGGAAACAATTAGTCTGTATTCACTCCCCTAGATTTGATGGTGAAATGTGCAACAAATCATTTTTTTGTTGTTTCTTTTGCAAAGAGCTGTTTGCCCTATAACCAACTCGCAGACACACACAACACTTCCCAATCTTTATGGCCAAGCTATATGATTTTTTTTGGATACAGAATACAGCTTTAAAACAGCCTGGCCTTTCAAGGTTCAGTTTAACCTTTAATCAATTCGTTCCGCTTGTCCCAAAACAGTTAGGATACAATTCAACTGAGAATTCTAGGAGATTCACTATACGCAAGCAGTAAATCTACAGTCTTTGTCCCTTAAAGGCTTTGGCTCTCCTCCAAACAGGAATGGCTTGTGCTTTGTGATTAGCTTTTTTGGATCTAAAGGGTTTTACTTAATCCAACAATTATTCATGAAAAACAGTGAAGCTGTGAAACATAACAGCTCATTCCTTCATACAGGAAAATCCATTGGTTTGAGCCAGCACACAGCAGTGAATCCAAACCGTATCCAAACTGAGAGCCTGATGTGTCATTCACTGCTGTTTCAGAGAGGCAGGAGAATGTCGTTGAGGAGGGAGGTACTGAGCACAACATGAAGCCAAATTCCCCATATATTTAAACAGTCCCCAACATGACACAACTCACCAGTGGGTGGGATAGGTAAAAACAGCTGTCAACCATGATATCTTCAAGAAGATCTTGGTCTGCAACAGATGCATTACAAACACAAAAAATATTTGAAAGTTGATGATAAATTCATTATTAACTGAGGATATTTGTATTAGTTTTTTCAATATGACAGTACAATATGTATTAGGGCTGTAACGATTAATCCATTAATTGGACTGATTAATTAATAAAAGCATTAGTTGAAGATTAGGATTAGGATTTCAATCCAGTTTTTAATCAGATTTAAAAATATGCATAAAATTACGAAGCGCACAGCCACAAAAAAAAAGAAAAAAAAAGATATTTTGGAACCCAAGATGTACTGATGCAGTTATTAGGACAGATTTATAAGAGGATGCATCATGGAAACATTTACCCCATTCAACAATAATATAGAAAGAATCTCCATGAAAAAAAGGAATTAATTAATGATCACCACATGTGAGCTAATTAGCAACAGTTTGCAAAGGGATTCTAACCTCACAAAGGAAAACTGCATGCTAGTTTGGGTTTCAAGTTAGATGTGGAAGGAAATATCACAGAAAAGTTTACCATCTGCACTGAAAACAAACACTTTCATACCACGTCAGTGTCAAGTTTGCAATACTACTCAAGAGCAAAACCATCTATAAATGTGAGCGCATGCCAACTGGCTTCATAGTTCTGGGTAAGAGTTCCACCTAATATTTTACCTTAATTATAGACACTGGCTAACAGCTTAAATATATTAATGGTTTAATAATATACTAGTAATTTAGTGATTGTTAACTAGCCTACATTACGTAGAACAGCACCATTTTTCTATTCTTCAAATTAGCTAGCCACCAATCACAAGCTGTGCTTGTGTATTACAGTGGGTATAAAAAGTATTCACCAATATGGCATTTTTCACATCTGTGAGAGGTCCTACAGTTTATGCAGTTCAAAACAAGTAAACATGTCAAAATAAAGGGGCAATATGGATGGAGCAAGATATAGACAAATCTTGGAGGAAAACCTGCTGCAGTCTGCAAAATACAGGGTTAGGGGTAAAGTACAGGGTAAAGTACTTGGGAGAAGATGTATAGTCCAGTAGGACAATGACCCAAAGGATACAGCAAAAGCCAATTTAGAGTAGTTTAAAAACAAAAAAATCTATGTCCTGCAGCGACCCAGTCAAAGCCCCCCAAAAATTATCATTGAGAATCTGTGGAAAGATTTGAATATTGCTGTTCACCAATGGTCCGCATTCCATTTCGCATTATTGTACAATTCCTAGTCGGTATCTGATTCAGTAGCTGAGCTCTATACCTTCCCCACTTTTTTTTACAGTGATATAACTTTTTTTTCTTTGTTAATAGGCCATGTTAACCATAGACAGGTTTGAATTGTACAGTTGCAATCAGATAAAATGGTACTTGCACTATTGCTTTAATTCGTTTTTCTGTTATCCATTTAGCTAAATAAGTATTCCAGAAGTGCTTTCCAAAAGTATTTTAATAGTTCAGAAGAAGCTTCTTATTGTGTTTCAAATATGAATTGAAATGAAATGAAAAAATTTAGATTCTTAAGCTCAATATGTGAAATGTGAAAACATATTTAAAACTTGAAACTTGTGATGGGGTGTAAACTATATTGTATATTAAACTTACTTTAGTGCCACAGCAATCCACTTGGGTAAACATTGGTGTGCCATGGTATAGAAAAGTTTGAGAACCACTGCATTAGTCTGCAAAGAATGTAGACAAAGTCATGACTTAATTACTTAAGCTCATAACTTAATTTGGAGCTCAGATACTATCTTAGCCAGTTAGCTAGATGGTAGAAAGCGATGTCAAGCCATAACATGTAGCTAGCTAACATTCGAGTCAGTCAATAAAACAGTATAAATGCTTGTGCCAAAACCATAGCAATTTTATCAAGTGCTGGATAACTAAATAATAAACAGATTATTTGACATTTAAAGGACACTGAGATGTGGCTGATGAGCTGTAGGGCTTCCAAACTGGTGATCACTTTTTTCCAAATGGCTGTGTACATTAAAAACAGCATCTACAGTACAATAGATTACACTACTGATATAAAATGTAGATAATTCATTAAGGCATTTAATTGTATTGTGCTAGTAGGATAATCACAACTAGCCATCTTGTAAGTCGCTCTGGATAAAAGTGTCTGCTAAATGCTTAAAATATAAATGTCAAATGTATTGTAAGATGACAAAAATTTGTTTGGGGATTTGTTTGATTGTGGACTTGTATGTGGATTGTGGATTTGTTTGTTTAACAGTTTCTGTTTGCTGTTCAACTAACATTTATTTGAAAAAATATATATATCAACACAATTTTAATTGTGTGATGATTCTGTTGTCCTTCAAGGCCTAAATATGGAAACATTACTGACTAGGTAGGGAAAACATGACTCCCCGTATTTGGATATTAGCTAGCTAGCAAATGAACCAACTCAGGCACTGCAGCGCTCTCATGTTACAAAACGACCTACTCTCAGGAAATTAGCGATAGCTTATTTAAACATGGATAGCTACAGACTGTTTTAATTACATATCTAGCCAGATAGTAACCACAGCAAGCACAATTTACTGACTATGGCTAATTAGCTAACTAAACTAGCTGGCTTGCCAGCTAATTAACCAACACATATGCTGTTAGATGTTACAGAAATACCGAATTCCAGGATATGAGTGATAGCTGATTTAAACATAGCTCTAGGTGGTTTTAATGTCATATGTAATCAGCTAGTAGGATAATCACAGCTAGCACAATTTACTAACTACAGCTAATTAACTATATAGACTAATCAGCTGTACATAGGTCACATTTTTGTCAGGTCTTTGTGAAATACGGTACAGTTTGCGGAAATAAGTTTATTCTCCATGTTGAATGACATGTTTACATACTTGTGTTTCTGAGCATAAAGGACTGACCAGTATACATTTGTTTGTGCATTAATAGTTCACAGACTGCAGAGGGAAAATGTTTAATTATTTGAATTTTGCATGCAAGACCACTCTTCTGCACTGGCCACCAGCTAGGTATAGCACCAGTCATTTTAGCTGCTGCACTTCTATGGTGAACATGGTCAAAATTAAGACGTGGTCTTAAGTAAAGAAAGAGAAGTCGAAGTGACTAGGAGCAGTATAAATGATAGGTCTCTCCCATCCCGCTACCTAAACCTCCCACTCCTCTGTCCTCCTTCTCACCCCTCCCTGACTCGGACATCCTTCAACTTGTTCTCTCCCACCGTCCCACCACCTGCCCTCTTGATCCCATTCCTTCCCCCCTCTTCCAGTCCATTGCTATGGACATCCTCCCCTTTGTCTCCAATGTCACTAACTCCTCTCTTTCCTCTGGCTCTGTCCCCTCCTCCCTCAAATGCGCTCAGGTTGTCCCCCTCCTCAAAAAACCCTCTCTGAATCCTGCTGTCATCTCTAACTACCGACCTGTCTCTCTCCTCCCATTCCTCTCCAAAACGTTAGAGCGGGCTGTCTATAATCAACTGTCTGCTCATCTCTCACAGAACGACCTGCTTGATCCTAACCAATCTGGGTTCAGAGCAGGCCACTCCACAGAGACTTCCCTCCTTGCAGTCACTGAGGCTCTTCATGGGGCTAAGTCCCGATCCCTTAGCTCCGTCCTCGTCCTCCTCGACCTGTTGGCGGCATTCGACACCGTGGACCACCGGATCCTGCTCTCATCTCTCGTCGAGATGGGAATCTCTGGATCTGCGTTAACATGGTTTGAGTCCTACCTGGCTGACCGGTCCTACCAGGTGGCCTGGAGAGGATCCCTCTCCTCTCCCCACACCCTCTCTACCGGTGTCCCGCAGGGCTCGGTGCTAGGCCCTGTCCTATTTTCTCTGTACACCAAGTCACTTGGCTCTGTTATTTCTGCTCATGGTTTTTCCTATCACTGTTATGCTGAAGACACTCAACTCTTTCTCTCCTTCCCTCCATCTGATACCCAGGTCCCGGCACGGATCTCTGCATGCCTGGCTGACATCTCCGCATGGATGTCCACCCACCACCTGAAGCTGAACCTGGGAAGACAGAGCTGCTCTTCCTCCCAGCGAAGGACTCCCCGATGATTGATGCGTCAATCACCATGGAAGGCTCCATAGTGTCTCCGTCCCAGTCTGCCAGGAGTCTTGGGGTAACCCTGGACAACCAGCTGTGCTTCTCGAGCCATATTGCAGCGATCACTCGGACCTGCCGTTCCTCACCCAAGAGGCCACTCAACTCCTGGTCCAGGCCCTGGTGATCTCACGTCTGGACTACTGCAATTCCCTGCTGGCAGGCCTTCTGGCCTGTGCCATCAAGCCACTGCAACTAGTCCAGAACGCTGCTGCTCGCCTGGTGTTCAACCAGCCGAAGTTCACCCACGTCACCCCTCTACTCTCCTCTCTGCACTGGCTCCCCATCGCAGCACGCATCAGATTCAAGTCACTGGTGCTTGCTTTTCAAGCGGCCAGAGGTACTGCTCCCCCATACCTCCAGTCACTCATCACTCCCTACACCCCGCCCAGACCCCTCCGCTCCGCCTCCGCTGGCAAACTGACTGCCCCATCCCTCCGGGCGCCTGGCAGCCGATCCTCGCGGTCTCGCCTCTTCTCTGTCCTGGTCCCTCGTTGGTGGAACGACCTCCCGCAATCGGTCAGGACTGCGGAATCACTTCCAATCTTCCGCAAGAGACTCAAAACCCACCTCTTCAGACTCCACTACCACTGAACACTGTCCATCTAGTCAATCTGTCGTCACCACTGTTTGCTTGTTCTACAAAAAAACAAAAAAAAAACACCCACTAACCTTTTCTTTCCCAATGTTACAGGTATGATATGCAGACGCCTGCAATGATGTCTATTGCCGTTTTACTGCACTGATCTTGTGCGCTAACTATGATTGTTCTTACCTTGTATTAATGCACATCTTGTAAGTCGCTCTGGATAAGAGCGTCTGATAAATGCCTAAAATATAAATGTAAATGTAGGTCGAAGTGACTAGGAGCAGTATAAATGATAGGTCGAAGTGAGGAGAGAGAAGTCAAAGTGATTGGGAGAGGTCGAAGTGATAGGTCAAAGTGAGAAGAGAGAAGACGAAGTGATTTGGACAACAACATGATTTTAAAACTGATGCATCTACATTGAAACCAGTCAACATGTAAAGTCATGTGCTCTGTTGGGCTGTTGGCAACAGCCTGTTGCTCAAATGGGCTGCCGACGACCGTATCATGACAGTGTATATTTATAATTTGATTATTTTAAATAGCCTTTTAAAAATTATTTAATGCCTATATTGTTCTATAGTAAACACATTATGCATTTAAAATGCATACAAAAACGGATTAACTTCTACAATTGTATATATTCACCATCTATAACTGATATAGGGTGAGATATGAAAATGTCAATCTAGAATATGACTATAATCAAAGTTAAGGTTGTGCCCCCTCAATATGTTTTGGTGCATGATGACCCCAGCTATAACAGATCTGAAAGTGATCAGTATGTCACTGTGAGATGCCTTTGTGCTACCATGACAGCAGCAAGACTCACTTATGTCACCAACTCATGTCTCAGTTAGATTTACATTTGCCCTGAATAGACTGAAAGATAAACTATTCTTGTTGGGAATTAAATTACACCTGTACCTTAAACCCCTGAATATTTGTAAAAGGCATTTTATATGAATTATTAAAAAGGTGATAGCTGACAACCTACAAACAATCAGTCTAAATCAGTTAGCAATTAATTGTCCTGCAAATAAATTATTAAACCTTTTTGCAGAAGGTTAATATCAAAACATATAGGCCACTGTGTGTGTGTGTGTGTGTGTGTGTGTGTGTGTGTGTGTGTGTGTGTGTGTGTGTCAGACAGGTGATTCAATTTAATATGGAGAGGAAGCCCAGAGGCTTTTCAGTTTATTTTTGACTAATCTGAATAACCATGTTCTCACTATGTCCACATTCTCAATAAATTAGTGAATGAATGTCAAGGAATTTTCCATTGTGGTCCTCATTTTAGGCAAGAATGTCAGGAAAGACAAGTTTATAAAAACTAGGCCTCTTAACTAGATGTTTTATTAATAAGCCAAGACTTGATTTGAATCTTTAATGTATACTTGAACTGAACTGATTTAATTGGCAGTGACAGTTTGTTCCATTCAGCAGAGCCTGTGTAAAGAAAGGTGTTTTTCCCAAAAGTGCTCTTACAAAATATCAATCTAGCCTATGTGGCATAGATTCAAACAAACAGATTTAGACTAGATAAGGACATATGCAATTCAAACTGACAAGACTTCAATTTAATCTCAAGTCAAGTCAAGTAGTTTTATTGTCAATCACAGATTATACAAGTATAACACGGTGAATGAAATTATTTTGTCAGAAAACGCCCGACAGCAAACAGCAGTAAGAGACTATATATTTTTAAACTATAAGTAGAACATAAATAAAATAGCTGAAAACGGTGCAGAATTTAAACTATAAGTATACATTAAACATAAATTAAAAAATTAAAGCAAAAAAAAAAGTGCAAAAATTAACCTATGCAAAACAGATTTAAACTGGGCAAGTGAGTACCAATTATAAGTAGACTGTGCAAAATACAAATTTACTGGGAAAAATACAATACAGAATAGTGCAAGTTGGATATGAATGTGCAAATTATAAAACAATTGCAAATACAATTGAGTGTGTGCAAAGCGCGAGGATCAGCTCTTGTTCAGCAGCCTGATGGCCTGACTATGGAAGCTGTCCCTGAGTCTGTTTGTGCAGCACTTGATACTACGGTATCTTCTGCCTGACGGTAAAGTAGAGTACAGTTTGTGGCAGGGGTGGTTAATGTCTTTGATTATGCGTTTGGCCTTTGCCACGCACCGCCTGGTATAAATGTCCTGGAGGGAGGGAAGCTCCCCTCCAACGATGTCCTGGGCCGTCCGCACGACCCTCTGTAGCGCTCTGCGCTCGAGTACGGTGCAGTTCCCATACCAGACGGTGATGCATCCTGAGAGAACACTCTCGATCGTACCAGTGTAGAATGTTCGGAGGATGCGGCGGCACATGTTGAATTTCCTCTCCTCAGACGTCTGAGGAAGTACAGGCGTTGTTGGGCCCTTTTCACCACGTGTGTGGTGTGTGTGGTCCATTTGAGGTCCTCTGAGATATGCACACCGAGGAACTTGAAGCTGCTGACCCTCTCTACTGCAACCCCGTCTATGGAGATGGGGGCGTGCTCTCCTCTCTGCCTCCTGTAGTCCACGATCAGCTCCTTGGTCTTCTGGGTGTTGAGGGCGAGGTTGTTCTCCTGGCACCACTGTGTCAGTGATCCAACCTCCTCTCTGTAGGCTGTCTCGTCGTCGTCGGAGATCAGTCCCAACACCGTCGTGTCATCAGCAAACTTGATGATGACGTTGGAGCTATGCATGGATATATAATCTGGATTCAATCAAGCCAACCTTATCCAAACCTTAACCTTAGGAGAATCCAGAAAACGGGAAATGATGTGGCCTGAATTTTGAGTTGCCTGGGCAGGAAACGGGAGCTTTTTTAAAGGACAAGAGAGCTTGTGTCCAAATATGCAGTTATGAGTTGTCAGGGAGGTGGTACTTTTTGGTAATCCTGCACAGGCAGACTGAGTGGGGCCATCATTGGCAGGTGTATTGCTCTGTGAGAGAAGCCAGGGCACTAGCTGTGGTGAACCAGTGCCACCCCCCAACAAATACTTAAAGTGTTACCTGTTGGTGGCACGAGGCAGATTTTGGGGGGAATTCTACAAGTTTCCTTTCCTGTTTCTGGTTCCAATCACACCTCGGCTGCGTGTATTTGCATTTGGACAGAGACAAGCCTGGTTTGATATCATTTTCTTCCATTTCATCTCTTTTGTGATTGTTACATGTCAATTTTATGTCTAGGATTTAGTATTTGTTAAGGTAGTTGAACCTATGTCTGTAGATTGGACGTTGAACATTTTGTCTAACTGTTGTAACTTAATAAACCAGCTTTTCAATTTTAATTGAATTGTGACTTGTATATTTTGATGAAGGTTGATCCACCAGATTGCTCTGCCTATCAACGAATTCTGAGATTTAATTGATAATTGGTATTCTGTATAGTAATTATTATATTAAATCAAATAAATATAGTTTACATGTAGGATAAGTGATTTTCCTACAAGGTTTTAACATGTAATACCACTTGTGTTCAGTACTGTGTTGAGTGCTGAACATAAACAAGGGCATTTGACTGTTAAGCCTACTGGATTCAGGGAATAGACCATTTTTATTCTACTTCACTGTTCCAACATATTGGAGGTTCTACCGAGATATCCAATTGAATGTTTATTTCCATGTGGGTGATAATTGTTGGGGCTAAATCTTCCAGGTCGCCGCCAGATAAAAGCGGAGCTTGACGTGGTATGAGCAAGCTTGTAAAGTGGTAGCAATCATTTTTCCTGAAACTGGTGGGTTCACAATTGGCTAGAGGCAAGCCTCAAGCCTCACTTTAGTTGTCAAACGGAAATAAATGTTCCATATGTGAGAACGCAGAATTAAACCCTACAGAGTTATGTTATGGTTTGGCAAACAGTTTGGAATCGACTAAAGTAATCCAAGATGATTTAAACAAAATCCAAGAATGGGCAGATACGTGGCAGATGACATTCAATATTGCTAAATGTAAAGTTATGCATGTGGGAAATAAAAACATTAGAAAAGAGTATTTTATGGGAGGAGAAAAGTTAGTAGTTCAACTTGAAAAAGACTTGTAGGAATTGTAGTTGATCAAAGTCTATCTGAATCAAAGCAGTGTGATACAGCAGTGAAAAAAGCCAACATAGCAAAAAGTATTGAGCATAAATCAAAGGTTATATTAATGTTATATAATGCTTTTGTCAGACCTCACTTAGAATACTGTGTGCAGTTCTGGGCACCGCACTACAAGAAAGATATAGAAGCTCTTGAAAAAGTTCAAAGAAGGGCAACTAAACTGATACCTGGTATGAAAGGTAAAAGTTATGAGGATAGACTTAAGGCACTCAATCTATTTAAGCTTAGCAAACGGAGACTTAGGGGGGATTTTATTGCAGGGGCCCAGATTTGCAGTTGTCCTATCGTCTCAGACAACTAAAAATTAAGAAGGACGACCTTCGATTTCCAAGTGGACGTCCTGCTGACGACTGTGAATTTAGGATTTTATATTTTTTTAATGAGCTAACTGTAACTATTTCTGTTTTACACTCACATCGTAACAAACACGTCATGCACGGATATTCAAAAATATTTTTGAAGTTCCAAATGGGAAAAGCGGCACATTGTCACTTGCATGCAGTCTGTGCTCACCGCGTTTGTTGTTGTTGCTATGCCAGCAGTCAAGAAAGTTTGCGGATCGCAGCACATAGACACAACAGCAGGAACTAACTAGTTAGTTAGCTAGCTAACGTTAGCGTTCACGGACATTGGATATCGATATCTGTGATATCTGATCATGCATTTATCACATACCAAGCCTTGAATTAGCAAGCAATATCCGTGAACACTAGCTAGCTAGTTACTGTCTATATTCAGTTCAGTGAGCCCTCCCGCCAGGCTGAAGAATCACTGTGATTTTCCTGCAGTGATTTCTCATCTCCGTCCTACAGCCCAAGCACAAATCATTCCCACATCCCTGCTCGGTTAAATCTAGGAATTATTAGCTAGCTATTACGTTAGCTGCCATACCACACTCTAGTTGGGAATGGAAAAATCTCTCTCGTTCGAGTCCTAACTGGAGGGTACATTATGATATACTGAACAGTCAGAACACTAGTCGCTAACGCCACCTGCTGGCACCCTTCAGAGGTTCACTGCTACACAATCCCATGAGCACACGCTGCACAAGAAATAACGTTAACCTATCTTTGGGCTACATACGACGTAGTGATTTTTATGGGAGATTTATTGAGGTGCAAGTCCATTTTAAAACAAATAAGATGATTGATGGAGTTTGATGGAGGGTGCAAATGGTCCTTCTGCCAGGTTCTCCTATCACTGCAGAAAACTCTGGCTAAAAACCAAAGAAGATGATTGAAGGTTGTGGTGGTTCCAAACTTCTTCCAATTCTCAATGATGTAGCCCACTGTACTCCTGGGGACTTTTAATGCTTTAGCAATGTTTTTATACCCTTCCCCAGATCTATGCCTCAACACAATTCTATCTCGGAGATCTATGGAGAGTTCCTTGGACTTCATGGCTTGGTTTTTACTCTGACATGCACTGTGAATTGTAAGACCTTATATAGACAGGTGTGCGCCTTTCTAAAGCATGTACAATCAATTGAATTTGCCACAGGTGGACTACAATCAAGTTATAGAGACATCTCAAGGATGATCAAAGGGAACAGGATGCATCTGAGCTCAATTTCGAGTGTCATAGCAAAGGGTCTCAATACTTATGTAAATGTGATATTTAAGTTTTTTATTTTAAATAAATTCACAAAAATTTATATTTGCTTTGTCATTATGGGATATTGCATGTAGATTGATGAGGAAAACATTTAATTCAATCAATTTTAGAATAAGGCTGTAACATAACAAAATGTGGAAAAAGTGAAGGGGTCTGAATACTTTCCGTATGCACTGTAAGTAATGAGCTTGTGGCGTCCCAAGGGGCTGCACCGGAAAATGGCTGCCTGGCCCTTTAATTCTTGGGAGCCACTGGAGCCAACCGAAAAACGTAATTTCCCAGCAGCCCGCAGTCCCGCACCTGAATGAAGTTAAGCGTTTGGGACTACAGACAGCTGAAGGCCTATTTAAGGGACCAGCTCCTATCACACTGGGAAGGAGTAGGGTGGCTGTTGTGGAGTGTGTTGGGGAGAGTGAGAAGAAAAGTGTTTTGGATTACGTATCGTGTTTGCCTTGGATTGTTTTGAGGACCCCCTTTATGTACCGACCACTGGACTGGATTGCGGAACTGAACTGGACTTGGATATTGGATTACGGATAACGACAATGAGTAGGATTGTGGACTTCGTGTTTGAATTCCCCAAATACCCTGCCCTTTGTTGTGTTTTTGTCAAGATTTGGTTAATAAACCATTGTTTCGTTTGTAATACTGCCTCCTCCAGGTTATTTAACTGGCCTACACCCTCTGCAAGGTCTGTGAGTGTTGCCCAACCCCTAGGGACACCGCAAGCTTTATTTTATGCACACAAAATTCAGAAAATGATATTCTTTAATAATAATGCATGGGCACTAACCACAATCAAACGGTTCACAAATTATAATTGTTTTCCGAGAAATCAAGAATCACAAATATTCACACCCGTTATCAGTACTTCTGTAGTGTCGTACGAGGTTATGAAACTTATTGGGGGATCCTCAACCATTCCTCCATGCAGAATTGTTCTAGTTCCTTCAGATTCTTAGGTTGATGTTGGTGGACTGCTTTTTTGAGTTGAAACCACAAATGTTCAATTGGATTTGTTCAAGTGTGGAGACTGAAATGGCCACATCAGGACATTGATCTTGTGCTCTGTCACCCATTTATTTGTTTCTTTGGACATATGTTTGAGATCGTTGTCTTGTTGGAAGGTCAATCTGCGGCCAAGGTGTAGCTTCCTGTGTAATGTGTAGCAGGGGGAACAAGGTTTTTGGACAAAATGTTTTGGTACATGCTGGAGTTCATGGATCCATCTATTTTAATAAAGGCCCCAGGGCCTGTGGGTGCAAAACAACCCCAAAGCATTAAATATCCACCACCATGTTACACCATAGACATGGTGCTTTTCAACATTACTTGCATTCTTTGGACACCAACCATAATAACGCTGATGTGCATGTCCAAAAAGCTTAATTTTTGTTTCATCTGACCACAAGACACCAATTGTAGTTCAGATGTAGTTTGGTGAATTCAAGACGCCTTTTTCGGTGAATTGTCTTCAAAAGAGGCTTCTTTCTTGTAACTCTGCCATGAATGCCATTGTCATGTAGGCGTCTTCAAATGGTAGCTTTAGGCAAGTTGTAACCCCATGATGCCAGGTTGTTTTGAAGATCTTCAACTGTGCCCCTTGGACTTATTTTTGCCTCTCGAACCATCCGTCTCACTGCATGTGGAGGCAAGATAGACTTGCGTCCATACCTGGCAGGTTAGCCACTGTTCCAGTGGCCTTAAACTTCCTAATAATTGACAGTGGAAGTGATTTTTTTGTAGCCATCTCCTGATCTCTAGATGTCAATAACTTTTTTTCTGATGCTTTCAGGGAGTTCTTTTACCATGATGATGGCTGACCACAGTATTTCAAACGTGTGATCCTTCCTTTTTATACCCTAGGGAAACAGGAAACCATTGTAGGCCACTGTATAGTTCCATAACCTTCCAATGAACTTGGACAAATAAGTTGTGTATTTATTAAGATTTTTTTTTGTTGGATTACATTTAAAAGAATAGTTAGATGTGTGAATAATTGTGATCCAGATGTTTTCTGTAAAAAAAATATTATTAATAAAACAAAATATGTTTTTCAGAACAATTGTTTTAGATTTGTAGGTTTGGAATTTTCTGAATATTTTGAACATAAAATATACCTCATTACTTATATAGTTTATTTAATCCAATCTGTTTTGCTCATCTTTATCAAGAGTATTAATAAAAACTGAGTCTACTGTAGCACAATAGGGAATGGGATACTGTTAATATTTGACAATGACTGCACAATATAAATAAGTCAGATACGTTCAAGAAATGAATACCCTTTGCCAACAAAATCCAAACACACCTAGCTATATCTCACAGGCACAGCAAATGAGCACAACCATTTTCTTCAGATCAATATTAAGATTGATATATATATTTTTTTTTTTAAAGATGAAATTGGGGGATTCAACATGGAATAAGTAGAATACATATACAACAATGCATTGGTGGTAATTTAATTTAATTTTCTAAGTGTATGGTTGGTAAGGAGATTTGATGGGCAAGTGTGAAAGTTATGGCATAAACTTTGGCTGTTTTCTCAAATGTGGGTTTGCAAGTTTATTAACATTCAAAGAAGCATAACTGGCCAATTTCAGTGCATGATACATCAGTTTAAAAATACATTAATAAAACAAAAGTGTGCGACTCAAGCCCCATTTGCTGGAGCTGGTAACATACGTATGTTAAACTGTCTCCAACTTTACAAAAAGTTAAAATAAGTAATATTGTTATATTTGATTTATTCAGAATTTGACTGGGGGACTTTCCAAGCTGCCGAGGAAATAAATAATATGTGTTCAGTTTTCCTAAAGTGAAGTGAAAGATTATTATCTGAGAGCCATTGACTGATTTTGGATAATTCTGCACTCGGGATCAGTTCAACCAAGGCTCTGTTCTTGTAAGACACCAATAGCACAGAGTCATCTGCATCACTTTTAATTCAGTGGGTGGCAAGAAATGTGGGGGCGATAGATTTAAGGATTTCATGACTTATCCAGGGTTCAGTTACTTGTTTAATTCTGACCATTTGGGGCTAACA
Source organism: Aldrovandia affinis (assembly GCA_029706075.1). Taxonomy (NCBI): domain Eukaryota; kingdom Metazoa; phylum Chordata; class Actinopteri; order Notacanthiformes; family Halosauridae; genus Aldrovandia; species Aldrovandia affinis. The sequence goes on along the minus strand of JAINUG010000263.1, from coordinate 284,110 downwards.
AGCATATAATACTGGATTTAATAAAATAGTTCCATGCTTTGTCTAAATCCAAACATTCTAATAACAATTCTTTAACCTATAAGAAATGACTGATCAGTGCATCTTTGGTAATGCTTCAGAGCTTCAAGACTAATTGTGTTTTGAAAGTTAATATCTATTTTCTGAACATTCCTTTTACAGTAAACCATAGAATGATCACTAATCCCATAGATTATGACACCACTTTACCACTTTCAGAAAACATTTTTGTTTGACACTCGCACCAGATTAATGGTGGTTTGAGTGGAGTTAAATTCTCTTTTTGGTTTGTTTATTAATTGATACAAATCAAACATTGTACAAAAATTCACATATGCTTTAAAAATTGAATTATCCTTTCCTCAAGTATCTGTATTAAAATCATCCATCAAAACAACTTAATGGTTTGAAAACTCAATTGGAGCAATTGGAGCATGTCACATAGTGCTTGGTAAAAATCTGACTGGGTGGCTTAGAACATGTTCCCACCAGGGGATAGGCTTATACTTGGGGTGAAACATGTCCACCCACACAGCCTCAATAAAGTTATTATTCAAATCAGTTCTTACGTTGAACCCAATGTCCGTTCTTATGTAGACTCCTCTGCGATTGCAGTCCCTTCTTATGAATCTGGAAGTGCATTCACAGTCTATTACTGGCAGACTGTTACTGCCCACTCATCTGCATCACATAGCTTAAGTGATATAAAGTCCACATTCTGGCCACAAGTTGATGTAGAGACCTCCAAAGACCAGAGAGGTCAGATTCTTAGCGGCTCATTTTTTAACTTTTTAACTTTTCATCTTTGGGTCTCAGATGTGCAGGCACTAAAAGCACAATGGAAGACTCTGAACCACAGCTATAATGCTGAGAAAGGTACTTCACATAGCTTACTCCAGCTAATCAAACATGTATTACTGGCATGGGCAGTTTCTGCAGGAGAACGGGTGCTCAACTTGCATCAGAGTTTGGTATTTTTTAACCAAACTACTTTCTTCTGATTCTGGGTAAAACCAGGACTTGAGGTTGGTTGAGCGAAACCTTTTTTCTCATTGCTCCAGTTGTACCAGCCAGCTTCCAGTCCATTCCCAAACTACCTGGACATTCACTGCTGAATTGAACCTTTCTCCACCGTTTTTCTTTTTCTTTGTCTTTTTTCTCCATCAATTATGTTTATGCTTCACTCCCACGTGGAAATGAACATCAGAAAATTGCAAACATTTTCTGAACTGCAAAAATTCAACATTTCAAGCATCATATGTGTATCTAATCAGGAGCTGCTGCCCTGAAACATTTCAGCTACAGTATACATAGCCTACCTACATTTTCAAATGCTTACACTAAAGCCTAATATCTATGCAAATCTTTGGCAATGCTCAAAAGCCAATGGCGTCAGAAATGACCCTAGATTGATAAACATGTATACTAGCAATTCTAATCACCCCACATCCTCAACTTCAAAAATGCAAACCTGATATTTATTATTATCAGGTAAAGTAATTACTTCATATTCCACAAGGTCTGATATTCTAATAATTATAATAGAAGCAATGCCATTGGCATACCAATTTAAGATGGAGTGCTGTGGAACTTCTCCAGTGCTAACCAGTGCTAGCTTGGAAAAAATAAAAAGTCCTGTGTCACAAGTGAATTTATTTGAAACCTTTCATCCTCGTAGATCAGAAAGGGAAAAAAGGACAAGCTTATACAAGCACTAAGGTGGCCACCACGACTTCAAAAGCATGCACACACTGGCACAAATTGACATTTTTGCAACCAAGCAAAAAGGCCAGCAATCTCATCTCACTCTGTCTGAGAAGTGGTTCATCTGTAACACACCTTTAATAGTAAGTACATTTTGGAGAACTGACTTTTCTTTGTCTAACAATTTACCTGGCAGTGGCCAATGTAACTGGCTGCAGACACGCATCATCACCATGATCCATATAATGGAACTAAGCACAGTAAAATATTCATAAGTCTGCTCAGCAGTCCTCTTGGACCATTAGCTCTAGAATGCCCACTTTCTTAAGCACAAGTACTGTCAGGGATTGAACCTAATTGTATATTTATTCCACTTCAGTTTCACAAGCGTTGGCTGAGGAATATCAGGTTTCGCATTTCCAAATACAAGATTGGTAGCAGTATAATGAGTGCCATCAATGAATCGATAACCACTACCAGATCTCATTGGCCTTTCACTGCCTGTTTGGGCCTCTAGTCATTTTTAATTCTCACTTTTGGTTCAGTTTTAGGTCATTTTAATTGGAACAGGTATATCTGTTTCAGCAAACAGAACTATTATTTTTAATATGAACACTGTATGAACCTTCTTCATCATCCAGCCATTGAAAACCCTTTTTGCTGCAGATGTTCCCAATGCAAGAATATATACAAAGGAGTATACAGCAATAAAAAAAATGAAAGTAGTCATACTGTAATTCAAGAAAGAAAAACACTTCCCCTTGAAAAAAAACACTTCCATGATGGCCCCACTACCCCCTGCCCAATGCTTTTCAATGGTGAGGAGACAAATGCAGTGCTTCTGGACTGAGGCAGTAGAATTTTAAGCATGGCGTTATCTTTTCAGGAAATGTGCAGATTTAAATGCTGTCGGAGGAGAAATCACATTTTGACCGAGCATGTCCCATGATGCACCTCTCATGGAGAGTGACTGAAATCTATTTATTTTCACCCTGCGGTGAAGACGTCTCATATCCTTGCTTATCACCATGGCAGTAACGCCTTAGTGAGTTTAACCACCCAGTTCCATCATTGGTCACACAGATAACAGATTATGGGCAAATTGATTTGTAGCATCACATAGAATTTCTCGCCCCCATATGCTATCAAAATTCTGAACCAGCATCAAGCCCTCATGGGGGAAGAATAGTCAAATGCAGAAACATTAACAACAGAATAAACTATATATGGATATGAACGGAGTCCATCTATGTTGTGTTGCATTTAACACTGTAGCATAAAAGGGCTTTTTTAGCTGAAACTGAAAAATATTCTACACCATCACCAGCTGGGGTTTCCTTATCTGTACCTGGTAAAAACAACCCTTAAAGCGGATACAGCCTTTTTAGCCACTTACATTTAAGGGCGTTGAAGGTTAGCTCGTAGGCCCAGCGCTTTGAGACTGCATCCTTGGCTTCGGGCAAGAGCTGATCCGTCTTCTTGCCATAGCTGACCAGCCTGCGAGCAGCGGGCTTCTCCACGTGGGCGTTCTGGAAGATGGCGGCAGCATGGGCGTAGACGTGGTCTGGGAAGCTGCCTGACATCACGGGCTCCTTTGGGAACTGTGCTATGGGCACTACCTCCGTCCTGTTTTCCAGGAGGGTCAGGTCTTTGATGCCGGGCAGGTGAAATTCCTGGATGGCTTTGGTGCACGTGGGCCTCGGGTCCACATTCCATTTCACCATCATGTCAAGGGCACTCGGCTTTGCACCTGCGGGGAAAAGAAGCACAGGAGCGCAGGAGCCCCAGTGCAACATTCCACCCTGTGAGAATGGAACACAGGAGATGAGGTCAGCAGTGTCCATGGCCTGCACTTGTGTGGGCAGGGCATACAGATTGTAAGAGGCTAACCTTGTGCTTTTGTAATCTACAAGAGTAAAAAAGCATCAAAGCAACCTACAGTATGTGAATAAGAACATACATATACAGCAACATCTACTTACAATGCTTAACTGTTACAATTCCAATTCCCAAACACAGAAACTAATAGACTGTCAGAGACCCTTCAAGCATCAAAGCGATCCAGTCCACTGTGAAAAGAAGTGGCAAAAGCAACCCCCAATGTGATTGAATAGTCACTAATGGAGACCGTATTTATTTTTAAGCACTTGGAAGGATTCTGTAAATATTAATTAGTCAACATGGTTAAGACAAACAATGAGACACAGGAAGCCAACAAGGCTTGGACTAGAAAAGTGAAAGAGGGCTGAGGGGTATGAGTGACACATACTATGGCTTTGGCTTAGCCTAGCCTCCAAGTGAGGTAAAAGAGGAGGAACAGGGATAGGGGTTGAATGGTGAAAGAAGAATAAAAGGGAGGCATGTTTGGTCGGGGGAGGAGAAACGGCTCAGGAGCAGACACCGTAACCTAAAACACGACACCCTATCAAATTCCTGCTTTTTCCAGTAGGTAGGAGGAATGGGCAAACAGATATTCATTACCGTTCATCTTGACAACTGCACGGTTATAGACCAGTTCCAAGACAGAGCTCAACACATCAAGTGAAGCTTAAGTAAAAAGCTTCTGTAAGAAACATAATCCTTAAAGTGTCCCAGGTTTGCTCATCTGAAACCTTTCCCATACTCTGCTACAAGAAATTAGCTTCTCTGGGTAGTAATTAGAGTGACACTCAAATACATCATTCTGAATAAGTCATGACTTGACTGGCAAAACACAAACGATCTCATTCATTAACCCACATTTTTATGCATTAGAACTGGATTCCAACACAACTAGGAGACACTCGTATTTTACCATGCGACAGTTCTAACAACTGGTAGCCTAAATTAGCCTTAAGAGATTTAGCCTAAACAAACAAAGAATGTCGTCATTAAAAAAATCTAGGCTAAATGTTTTATTGTAAAAACAAAGAATAAGCTCAACAGAGACTATGACTTTCTTCCATTGCCAGTCTGGAGCAACATAGTCAAGGGAATTCAAAGAATAAAAAATGGACAAAAAGCAAGCCAAATTTCCCCACATTAATCGTTAATCATTGATGTTTACAGTTTACATGACAATAATCCATTCGTTTAGGCTAAATCAGCCTATATTCTTTAAAAAGAAAGTTTTTGTTGTCTATGCTATGTTATTAATGTATAAAGTTATAATATATAACTTATAAAGGCTAATCTGAATGGATTCACAGCCTATGCTACAAGTTTCCCAATACATTGAGGGTGCATCTTTAAATATGATGAATATCAATAAACAATATTTTCAGTGCCACTTTAATTTTTTTTATTAAGTTGTGCTTGGTGATGGCCTGCTCAGAAGAAAGGCAACTATGTAACAAAGACACCATGACATGAGAGATGTTTACATTTGTTACAACGGCTACACATAGTATTTAACTTAGCCTACTCTTATATCAAGACAGACATACAACAATAAAAATTCTGAGAAATAAATATAAAGACACTGTCAATGTCATGGGATTTCTGATCTATTGTTCAAAATCCGTTTTGGCAATGTGGTCAGCACCGTATCACTTGAACACTATTGACTGGGGTCATGAGTTGTTATTCCTTACCAGAGACGTCTTCAGAAGTTGCAAATCAAGGCAAGCTTTCTTAAAGAAATTGTCTTATTAAAACTGCAATCAACGAATTTTCTTTTTTGGCCGGAGGACGCCTGGCATTTATTTATATGATAGCTATCTTAGTTGTTATTGCTGCTACCTAGCTCGCAATTTCAAGAAAAACAAAAACTACTAATAGTTAGTCTAGCAAGCGAATAAACCAAGTATGTAGCGTGTTAGCTAGGTGGAACACTTACAACCGCACGTTGGGTAGGAACAGACAGAGCCTGGTAATCATGAAGGAGATTCGTTATTTTATTTCGCTTCCTGGTTGGTTTAAAGAGTTCTTGTGACTCGTCTTCATCTCGATAAGTAAATGAGTTCCGGTAGTAAAGAGGTTCACTGAAATAACCTTAAACGGTGCTAGAGACCGATTTTATACTTAAAGAGATGGATCTTTATACAATAGCGAATCTTTGGGTAAAGCTAATGCTACCATAGTAACAATATGGTAATGTAGCTGTGACACCCGCGCCATGGTTGCTTTCCGCTGTGATTTATGAAGGCATGCGAGTCCAGATAACATGATTCAGATAATAATGATGAAATACATGTTCAGATGTTTATAGTCTCTGGCTCATAGGCTGATTTATATGAAAGAAGGAGAGAAGACAGCGAGGTGGATACATTAAAGATGGGTCGAAAAGAGTAAAATCAAGAGATAATTTAGAAATAATTTAAGAATAAAATAAAGAAAGATTTTTTTTTTTAAAGAAATAAACAAAGAAAACCAAGATATAGGCTAGCAATAATGATAATGGACATCTTCTTGCCCAAACTTAAATTGTGTATTGCTGGTATTGATAATAAAGCTTGCTAACTTTGTAGTTTACGTTACAGCAGTTATTTCTTATGTATAGTACCTATTAATTGGTGGGGAACATGAGAACAGGAGAAAAAATGGGGGAAAATATCCTTGTTTCAGATCACTATTTTGCCCAATGCATTCCTCTGTTTGTTTCCATGGCTCTATGTAACTTTGTCGTCGTCCGTCAACCTCCCCCGACTGGGTAGATTAACTGAAGTACCTTACCATGGCAACCTCCTCAAATGCACTTCAACTTTATGGCCACATTCTCTTTATAGGACCCATCATACATAAACAAACATATCATAAATGTGGTGAGAAGATTGCCCCCCAATTCCTCAGTTATTTATTATTAGGTTCATCTGAATGTATCTATAGAAAAGTGTGGTTCTCTTTTTATCATTAACAATTATATATTTGAACTTAAATGCCAATGATTTTACTCCATTCCATTGAATAATCAAAGTGTCAAGGGCAAGTACTTTGAAATGAAAAAAGCCAAATTATGGCATGACTAGGATATGTACTGTTTTAGAAGTCAAATCCAACAAAAAAAAAATACTATAAATAGATAACCATAGAAAATACACTATGGTTATCTGAAGACCTGTTAACTGCTCCCTCAGAAATCCATACATCAGTGTGATAAAAAAAAGAAGTAATTTTATTATAATTTTGTGGCTTATTATGGCTTGTGGAGTTTTATTAAAATGGCTACATTTGCATGAGATACAATCTTAATTATAAATAAAATCCATGTCAGCCACATTTTTAAGAAGGACTAAAATGGGATGCAGTTTGGAATTCCTCAGTGATATGTCCTCACACAAAGAGGAAATATGCTTATGTCACCCTGCTGTACAAACTAATTTCCAATGTATCGTCACCTGTCGGTGTGGTCTGTGGTCTCTGAGTTCCTGACCAGTCACATGTCTATATGTAACAATGCAAGTCACATGTCCATGTGTAACAATGCAACAGTACCATAGAAAGGTTACATGGGATTTTTGGCTTTTAAATACAAAAAAAAAGTCTGCCATCCAGATTAAGGCAGGAAAAGCAGAAAGACACAGAACAAACATAATTAATTAATTTAACATTGAAATTCAGTACAATTATATTCAGTGTAAATTCAGTATAAATGACAGTTTAATACATTTTGTAAACGTAATCCAAATGTTGTAAGGGTGATACTATATGTTATTAAGGCAAGTAAGGCAATGTAGAGGTGCAGCAATCATGGCAAAACCCTGCACAAATCTCTGGTCATCGCTAGCAACCTAGAAAATACCACAGTTCATTGGTGTTATTTTACCTGATTTTCTCCCATTTTCTCAGAATTTAGTAGTCAATTACACCCTCTATTTTTCATGCCAGTCCCCCCCTCATATTGCGAGTTCGCTGCCGTTAGAACCTGTGACCGGCAGTGACAGGCAAAGACGGCGGCACTCGCTAAGCCTGTCGCCTGTAACTCTGGTACTCCAGAGCCACTCCTATATTCAGCAAACGCATGTTGGCTTCCCTCCGCCTTCCCTGGGACAGACAGCCAATTGCCGCCCTCTAGTGGCACTCCTTGCCAGGTGTTATTTGATCTTGGCCATGCCACTACTGCCTTTACATTATTTGGATCTGTTGCTACATTCTTGCTTGAAATAACCATGACCCAGGTACTTTTTGTGGAAGAAACAGCATTTTTTCAGTTTTACCTTTAAACCATGGAATCGACTCTAGTTGCTCAAAATGCTCTTTTACTGTGGGTGAAAATACACATCATCCAAATACAGGAGCAGTGATTAGAAAACGTCTTCACTAAATATGTTCTACATCGGTCTTTGGCATTTACTTGGATCATTCAGAAGGTGTCTTTCTCCACCACTGCCACCTGGTTGTAGCCACTCGCTAGGTCCAGGGTGGAGAACCAGCAGGCCCTACTTAATGCATCAAGTGATGTATTAATCGTCCAGTGAATGCATCCAGTGATAATTCATTGATCTGGGGAGTGCATGAGCTTCTGTAATCCATGCACATAATTTTTAAACTGTCCTTATTCTTAACAATGAATGCAGGTGAGGAATATGGCAGATCTCCCCAATAATATTCTGCACTAACAGCTGTTAATTTTTTAACATGTGGGCTTCAACCTCCTCGTATTGGCTTGGCAGCAAGTGCCTGCACCTCTGATAGTATCTCTGAACATCATCTATGAGAAGAATCTTGTGTTCTATAAGATCCATGAAGCCCACTATCCCCTTAACATTTGTACAATAAATCCATGTTGTGCTTGTTGTGGAGGTTGGTAAACTGTAGACTGTGCACCTTTTGTGCAAGAGGGATGTTCTCTGGCTTTGCTAATTCTATGGAAACTGTACACCTCTGCTTATCTAGAATAGCATAATAATTGCACAATACTACCCCTGCAGTCCAATATATTATTATATATGATTGCAAATATGATATCCACCACAATCAATTCAGCATGTAGCCTAACTGACCCAATAGGCTTATAGTGGTTATTTATGTGGCAAAAGTAAAACATTGAAATACGACCTGCGCTTTGAAATACAACCTGCATTTTTAGCAAAAATGGAGTGGAGCAGTCCCCACAGCCGAGGAGTCCTGATGGTGGAGGTGCTGCAGGTAGATGCTATTGACTAGTTCTGAGACCACACTTCTTCTTTCCTTAGTATCTGAGTCCTTGAAACTAGAATCCGCTGCTGTGGAAGGGTTTACCCATCACTACAATGTCCTACTCTAGGTAGCCTACATAATGGATTTCTAGACTATTTGCAGTTTTTAGCACATGCTAACAGATGTTTATGATGTTTCACCGTTTTTACATTGCTGCATTACATTGAGGGAAGGTGAAATTCATATTCCGCAGAGTAACTAGGTTATTTGTAGATGCCGTATTTGTCAATCATGACCACAGAATGTGTCTGAGGTGATTATTTGGCCTGCATGTGTTATTTTGTTGCTGAGAATACAAAATGAATGAGAACCAAAAAGCAGTGCCTGAATGGCATTGTTAATTAACAGGTAATCACATAGCCGAAGAGGTGGCAAAAAAAAAAAAAAGAAACGCAAAAAATGTACTGCATATACAGTGATGAGGTGAATGTGACACAGGAGATAGCACAAGCTGTGTAGAAATTCCTGGGTCAATTGAATAAACTAGGGCAAATCATTTTAAATGATATTTCATTTCAGATGGGAGTAAAAAAAAGACAGCCACATCTAATAATGGAACTAATTATCTAATCAAAAGCGGAGGATGCAGTAAAAACCAGCATACACATGGCCCTCTGTTGCACTGAGTTTGAGACCACTGGTATAATAGTTCATATATTTTTGTGTTTGTTTATTTTGGTCATTTATTTAGTTTACAGATTGTCACTCATTAGTTTGTCACTAGTTTTTAACCAATTCATCCCAGAATTTAAGAATGATGTTTGAAATATCCTTAATGTGATTTGAGCGTAAATGTAAATTATGCTTCAAATCAGTGGTTCTCAACCTCAGTCCTGGGGATGCACTGGGGTCAGTGGGGGCCTAATTGATGAAAGTCTGGACACGTGGTCACTGAAACTAAACCGTATGTAGAAAATGAAGAGTTCATTGACAGCGCAATTGGCAACGAGCCAAACCTGCATTGTGTTAAAATAGGTTTAAGGAAAAAATGATGGTAGAACTTCCACACATTTTCAACAGCCTAAATTGATCAAGAGAGCATACACAGTGGGTCCCCAGGACTGAACTTGAGAACTGCTGTTTTAAATTAGTTAAAATATTTAGTCTTATATTATATATATTATATAGTCTTATATTTTTTGTTTGACATTATGTGGGTTAGAGGACCACATTATGTACCTTTATTGGCTGAGCAGTGGCTTAGGCTATCTACTGCTAATGATTGACAGGTTTTTTGAACATAGTTTGTCATGCAGTTTATTCACATGTTCTTCTCCTGTGTTGGTTTAATACAATAATTTATACATTGGCTCATTTATTAATATGAGTTTTGTAGCATGTTTTATTGCTGTACTTCTCATTCTTGAGAAGAGTGAAAATGAACGAAGTCTGCCCCCTACTGTACAGAATTCTTTATTTTCTCGAATATGTTTTTAAAATTACTTCTTGCAACAAAAAAAATCTAAATCTGCCAATTAAACACTGTTTTGGTAAGAAATCATTCAAAAGTACATGTCTTTTAAATGTCAGATCTAAAAAGCTCTGGTTCTATCTGTTGAGTTTCATGATTTTGGTCTTATTGATTGGGTATATCTGTTCAAATGTAATATGTGTTCAATTTGTGAAAGGTTTTTGGAGTGAATAAGCATGTGATTTACCATGCCATGCATCTGACTGTTCATATGCATTTTTGATTATACAGTGAGTGTAGAAGAATCCCTGACAAAAATGTGGAGGTGCTAAAACATTGGGTGTTTATTAATAAATATCAGTTTAGGGCTAGCAAGAGTGTGCAACCTCATTTTAAGTTTCTTATCTGCTTCGACCGATATAAAGCGCATGAGTGTATGTAACATGAGTTCCTGAGCACGCAGTGAATAGAACGATTAAGTGGAATTAAGATGATTAAGTGGAGCTTTGGAGGTCTTCAGTGAAGGGTGGGCATGTATAGATGATTGAACCTGTAATCTAAGCTGCAGAGGTGGCAATTAGTGAGAAATGAGACCAAGGTGCAAACAGTATGAGATTCACAGATGTTCTACATAGAGCAACTCAACCCAGTGTGAAAGCAGTATTAAGAAGCATAAAGACAGAGGAAAGAGGAACTATGCTGGTGGTCAAAGTAAGTCACTAGTTACTTGGTTACTAGAATGCTATTAGTTGTTCATTTGTGACTCAGGATTTGGACTTCAGTCAGACTCAGGCCACCTTCTAGATAATGTCAAACTGGGTTGACACTGAGCACTGGAGTAGAAGCACATGCATTCACCTGCAAGCCAGTGACTATTTTGCACCCTACAGGCCACACAGCACGACAGGAGAGCCAGTGACTATTTTATACCCTACAGTCCACATAGTACTACAGGATAGCCAGTGACTATTTTACACCATACAGGCCACACAGTACTACAGGAGAGCCAATCACAGGAGAGCCTCTCACATGACCCAAGTTTGTTGTGGTGCAGGACGAATGCACAGTGCCTGGTCAAATAGGAAATCGGCAAGACTACTTTTTTTTCCCATCATAAATGTCATGATCAGGATTTTCTGGACAGAGCTAGCGCTGATCAGTGGATAGTTATCTGCTGAAAGTTGCAGTTTATTATGAAGCTAATACAATATATTCAATAAACACTCCACCTTCAGAGCTCCAACTTGATCATTGATTCTTGCATCAACATGAGGTTAACCAACGTGACCCATGACTCCTTGGCCAAACTTCACATTCAGTGTGACGTGATCTTTTTAAACATGCAATTTTTACACTTCTGTGTTACACTATAACCATTTCTGCTGAGTAAGCAGTGCAAAAAACCCTACTGCAGGAGTAAATGTCAAGAAATCAGTTCAGAAATTTTCACAATTCCGAAAATTGAAAATATCCTAAA